>NC_051168.1:93584416-94184416 GCF_013339725.1 Rhipicephalus microplus | reverse complement strand
CTGTCGGCAGCGACTCATATTTTCATCCACTTCACTTTCTTTGCAATTTAAATCAAAATTTGCTAGAAATGACGTCCCTTAATCTTTTCTTGGCTTTGTTGCCTGTTAGTTAAAATTATATGGTACCTTACAAAAAAAAAAAAAAAAAACACGAGACCATAAAAACTGCCAGGCCTGCGAGGAACGCGCAGCCTTGTAGCAGAGAAAGTTGGAAGAGCCACCTTACAAGAGCCCTTTTTACTCATTCTTTGGGTAACTGCTACAAGAACACTTGCCCGGTACCAACTATGCCATATATCATCATGATTCTTTTGTAGTAGGAAAACAATCGCCATGCCATTCTTTGCCATTCTTTGGAAAAGCATGGTGCCCACTACTCACGTGCAATGAACTTCGTGGAATTTCGGACGCTGTGGCTCACAGCGATGAACAATTGTGGCTTACGCATTTGTAGTGGATTGGAGAATACGATGACCCACTCGCTACACAATTCGCATTGTACGACGCCTCTTTGTTCCTTTGCGGTTATAAACTGCTTCGTTTATCACATTATTGAAACTCCTTTCCTGACAAGAAGCCTGCCTGCGGTCAGCTTGCAGGAAAAATTTCAAGCACCGCTGTGGCTCAGTGGTAGAATACTGGGCTGGCACGCAGGGAACCAAAGTTAGAATTCTCGTTAGGTCATTGGTGGTTTTTATATACAGCAACAGCTGCTATGAGGCCACAACACAGGTCACGCGCGGTGCTGTAGTTGTCCGCCGCCGCCGCCGATGTTCTCAACCACTATCGCACGAAATAAAAAAAAAACTCAACAACAAACACATACATCAGGTGACATTTTTAGATTCAAACCCGGGTCCTCCGCGTGCCAGCTCAGTGTTCTACTGCTGAACCATCCGTTGCTTGGGAGTGTTTCACAATCTTGCCTTAGGCAGGCTTGATGTCGGGAAAGTAATCGTGTTCCGTATGAGTAATGAAGCGTTTTTGAACACCAAAGGAACAAGCACGTGCCACACAATACGAATGATGATGTTGATGCTGATAACCTCAGATGAATGGCGCTCCCCCACAGAGGGGGATGGGCCAAGAACTGCGTGGCAGGATATTTAAATGAAACAACACAATTCGTTTACCGAGTGTGTCGTTCTTTTCTTCTCCTCTTCTCATGGCTCTTACCCATTGCAGGGGATCGGCCGAGTGTTAGGTGATTTTTTTTTCGTTCAATGCTCTAACACTTTACAAAAGATTGTTCTTCATCACCTATCAACTGTGGCATATACCCGCTTCAGACGTAATTCTTCATCGTCATCGGCCACTGAATGCAACCCAAAATTTGAACAAAATTCATACCAATATTTTGGCGGATGCCAGGCTTGTCTGAAGAATGACGAAAAGTAGCACAGTAAATGCCAGCCTACCACGCAGAAATTATGAGGCCAACTCGGAGTTGGGTGGATGAACAGGGTGTCGAAATAAGCAGTCGGCATCGCTGTGAAGCCCCGCCAGACTTGTACACTACAGAGAACGTGTACTCCTGCAATCGCAATGCCCATCGCCCGAATCTTCTGGTAGGATCCTCAAGGGTTGACAGCCAGCAGGAGCGCATGGTGGTCTGTGATGACTGCGAACGTGCGTCTATATAGGTACGGACGAAATTTCGCGAAAAGCAAATGATAGCCAGGCACGGTCTCGCTCAGTAATTGAATAGTTCTTTTCCGACTGAGAAAGTGGGCGGCTAGCGTACGCTATGACACGGTTTGTGCCGTTCTGCATTTGTGCGAGTATCGCCCCTATGCCATGGCCACTTGTGTCGGTGCGAAGCTCTGTTTGAGTGGCTGGGTCAAAACGAGCTAACACAGGTGCAACACAGGTACAATATTTTGTACGGAGGATCATTCTTGAATTTTGACCGTGATATATGAAACACAAGTAAAACGTGATGAAAACAATCTTTTTTCTAATGAAAGTGCGTGTGATTAAGAGTGAAGCAGCATTTTTGAAGCCTGTGGACTGAAGCAAACTGTTTTTAAAGAAGGTCTGAACAGGAGATATTTTTTTTTAAGTTGCAATAGTTGAAATTTTTTCGCTCCTAAACTAAACCTTCTAGTGTTTCGCGGTGACCTATTAGAACATAATGGTTACAATATTGCCTGTTATTTTGTAAAAAAAAAGTTCATTTATAACACAAGGCACCTCCAGTTTTATGGCCGATACCCTGCAGAGGGTAGCAGAAGTTTAATAGAGAACAAACAACCCAACAACTTTTTCGTTATAGCATGCCGATGCCGTGAAGTGTTGAACAACACTAATAATAACCTGTCGATTACTATGTTTTAGTCAGTGTAGTACCTGCTTAGATATACTTGCAATCGCCACATCCACGAAGTCGCAATACCATATAAAAGCACGTGTAGTGCACGTAACCATAGCGCCACTGTGCGACACCTCAGCTTTGAGCGTATCAGCGTCCTATTGCCCTGCGTCACCCTGGTAGTACAGTCATGTGCGAAAGGGAATCAATGCTGTGGTATTTACTGACTAGAGTGGGATGATACCAACTAACGGTGCGGCTACGCATTTGCTTATTGTCTCTGGAGTATTCTGCTAAATTGCTTATGTAGTTAAGCATGACTATATATTTATGAAATTTCAAATCTATCACGTCTATCACGTGAGGTTTAACGTCCTGAAGCAACTATATGATTACGAGAGATGCCGTAGCGGAGGGCTCCGGAAATTTCGGCCATCTAGAGTTCTTTCACGTGCACCTAAATCTGAGCATACGGACCTACAGCGTTTTCGCACCCGTCAAAAATACCGCGGCAGCAGCTTGGATTCCGTCCCGTCACCTGCGGGTCAGCAGCCGAGCCCCTTATCCACTAGACCACCATGACGGGGCATGAAATTTCATAGGGCTGTGAAGTGATGTTGCCGGCAGAATAAAACAGCGCTCGCCGAAATTCGCCTAATGCTGCTGAAGTTGTATGTGCCTCCAACACCCAAAGTATTTGCGGAAATGAAGTTAGCCTATTCCGATTCCCGTGAATAATTCGGCGGTACATCAACAATTCTACATTTTTGTTTGATCATACATAAAATCAAGACAAGGTTTAATTAACAGAAAATATATACCACTGACAGAACAACAACGCAGTTATGCTACATTCGTTAAATCACTCCACGTTTTGAACCCAGCAGCGCACATATGTGACCATTTTCTTAAATTAACGCCTCTTATTTGTCAATCGTCATGTAATTGGCCTTCATATATTGGTTATTTTTGAGTGACTGACAACACAGCCGCACGAGGGTTTGATATACACATCTAAATTACTTGGTGCTAGGTTATATATCCAATGAGAGCGATAAAATCAAGATAACACAAAGTGTTCCTAACTTACAGTCTTGTTACCCATTTTGATTTAGGAATCGCTGTCCTTATCTGATGCTGTGACCCCCCTATGTGCTTCGTAAAATCGAAACCAGCACTTAGTTTCCGTTCTATACTTACTGGCAGTTTTTCCGCAACGGTTCCCCCGAAACCTCCAGGCGAGTTGTTTTCCAATACGGCAGGTAGGTGTCACCGCATGCTCTGAGGGTCTCTACCTTGCACCCTTGCTTCAGCTGAATCGGTTCCGCCCAGCAAAGGCCTGAGTATAGGAAATGAGGAAAACTTACACAATAGGTATTGAATACTCCCCCAAGTTCATATCCCATAAACGAACGGGAGAGTGTGAGAGGCAATGTACCTAAGTCAGAACTTGCAACACTTGCGAATCTTCATTTTGAACGAAAGTGCTGGTTCTCGCCAGATTTCAATAATTTTTTCAACCATTGCCTGCTTTCCCAGTGTAATCTTGTAGAAGAATCAGGGCTTACTCTTGACTGTGCATGATAACTTCCTCTAAATAAAAAGATTGGTGAGAATGTTAGCGTAAAAGTGGTGCTTTTGACACTGCAGAAGTTACAGCGGCTTCTAAAAACAGTCCCTCCCCTCAAACCACACGCCTGTGTTGACTCCATCAAAGATTAAACGTGGTTTCTGCCATGTGGACCAGGGGTTGTTTACTCTATATAGTATACTCATGTGTTAAGAGGTATATCAGTCAACAGGGCACTGCCTTAATGAAATGCTGTGAATACCATTACTAATGTTCACAAACTAATCCAGGGCCACATTAAAATTCACTGCGATGATTGTGGGTGTTACACTTTGTTTTATCAATGAAGTGATGAAAAAGCACCCTTCACAGAAGCGCATTGCATAGCAAGAGCTGGCATAACATTTATCAGCGCCCCTTAGTTGGCTTTACCTGAACATGAAGTGTCCTTCATTCATTAGGCCAAGCATCTATGAAACTTTCATCTGACGTTGCCATGATGTTGAGCAATCTTGGTGTCACGTTCGGGTATTTTTCTTATGCCTGCGCAAGTCTACACATTGATGAAATATGCTACTGACGCTCTGTTGGAAGTCTACGTTCTGTTTGTGTGTGTGTGTGTGTGTGTGCGTGCGCGTGCACGTGGGTGTGTGCGTGTGCGTGTGCGCGCGCGTGTGTATGTGTGCGTGCGTGTGTGCGTGTGCGTGTTCGTGTGCGCGCGCGCGCGCGCGCGCGCGCGCGCGTGTGTGTGTGTGTGTGTGTGTGTGTGTGTGTGTGTGTGTGTGTTTGTTGGTCTGCTCGGCTGTTTCTTTCTTTCTAAAGAGGTGTACCAACTCAAGTGTGTAACCAACTGGTCCAGTCTTCAAAACTTGTGTACTTACGTTCGGAGCAAAGGCTTACTAAGAAGGTTGGACTTAAATTGAGAACAACGCAGCCACCAATAGAAAGCGAAATATAGGTGTAACGAAATGCGAAAAAAAAGAGAGAGCAGTGTGGGTCACAGAACTAAGGGACATTAAAACATTTTAGTCAAAATCGGAAAGTAAAAGAGGCATGGGCAGGGTATGTAGCGCGTAAGCAAGAGAACGGGTACTCATTAAAGGTAACAGACTGAATTCCAAGAAAAGGCAAATGCACCAAAAGTGAGTCATAAAGTTATGTGGGCAGAAGTTATTAAGAATGCGGGTATAACCTGGCCGCAAAACGCATGAAACCGGGTTGACCGGCGGAACAGTACGCAATGACCATAGTTAGGATCGTAGTGGTTACCTACGAAAACGCGTGGCAGGGCTAGTCGGTGATACAGAAGGAGACAGCGCCCGTCCTGTAATGTAGGTTACTTCTCTGCGTTGTCCTCTTCAAAATGTAACGCTACAACATATCAGGTAAACATGGAGCTTCTCCTTCTGCTGTCACTGCTGCTGATGATGATTGTGATGATGACGATGATGATGATGCAGTCGAAAAGGTCTGCGCGCCCGAAGCAATGCGTCCATCTTGGACATAATGACACAGTTAACGAGATATACGCGCCAACGTCAATGCATCGTCATTGGTCGGCAAGGCCAAAGCAATGCATGGGTTTCGCACAGAATGACAAAGTTAACGAGGTGTGTGCGCCAACAAGTCTGCGTGATATTAGGCATCATGACACAGTCAATGAGCTCAACGAACCAAATGCTATACATTATTCTCGCACACAATGACACAGTCAACTAATTCTGCGAGTCAAACCAAACGCAACGCGCCAATCTTACATATTATGAAATGGTCAAGGAGGTTAGCGCACCAAATGTAATACGTTCATTTTGCACGCAGCCAACTAGGTCGGTGCGCCGAAAGCTGTGCGTCTTTCTTGGACACAATGACAGAGTAAATAAAACCTGCGCCCATGCAAACAGTCGCATAGTCATGCCAACAGTGGCATATTCATGCAAACAGTGGTATATTCGACAGGTATATGTGTGCCAAGATAATTGCGTTAATATTGTACACAAAGACGTAGTCAACAGGGTCTGCGCGCCCAAAGCAATGCGTTGATCTTGTTAAAAATGATGCTTTCGATTAGGTCTCCAAGCCAACAGCAATGCGTCGATATTGCACCCATTGGCACAGTACAGTAGTGTGTGCCAAACACAGTAAGTCAAACACCATGCACCGACCTTGGAATGATACAGTAAACAAGGTTAGCGCACCAAAAGGTATGTGTCGTTCTTTCACATGACCATTCGGTCTCGTATGATTTAGGTGGGTGCGCCAAAAAAAGTTCGTCGCTGTTTGACGCATTGACGCAATTAACGAGGAGTGTGCGGCACAGCAATGCGTGAATTTCGGGCATGGCATACTTGATCGGGTTTACATGTGAACAGTAATGCACCGATCTTGCAAGCAAATGACGCAGGCTTAAGGTCTGCACACCAAAAACAGGGCGTTGAGCTTCGAAAAACTGACGCATTCAATGAGGTCTCCGCGTCAATAGCAATGCGCCATATCGCACACTATGGCACACTGAAATAGCTCTGCGTGCGAAGCGCAATGCTTTGATATTGAACGTGATGCCACAGTCAACGAGATCAACGCACCGAAAGCATCCGCCCATCACGTAGACGATAAGACAGTGATTTAGGTGGATGAGCCAAAAGCAATGCATCAGTTTTAGACACAATGGCACAGTCAACGAAGCATTAATGCCAACAGGAATACATAGATCTTGCATACAGTGACACAACCAGTTATACACAACATACCACTGCACGTGAATCGTAGCCAACCAAGGGTATGTACTGAATTTACGGCTTACCTAGCAACGATGTCGCTACCAGCACTGAAGGGAGGGCAGCGTTCTTCACGAACATCTTCGCAGTTCTTACCAACACCCAGGCGCAGGCAGTTTTCCTCGATAGACTTCACAGCCGCCGAGTTAAGCATTCGCTGCAATGACGGACACGCAGAAACGAGGAAAGGCTCATTGCCGCGTGCAAGAAAAAGATTGTTACGCAACGTCTATTCCGTTCACGCACGCAATCTACGATCTGAAGCGGTGGGTGAAAGCAAGGATGCATTTTGTTTTCATCCAAGGCAGCATGTCCTCTACCCGGTGAAGGAAAACTGCCAGATTTCGTAATCACCTTGTGAAAGCATATCGGCATATACTTTATATTCCTTCTGTGCTTGGCGCTTGATTAGGGGCCGTAAGAGTGCTGTTTGATCCTTTATTCACGACTGCCGTCTACGCGGTATGTACGAAGGAACGGGAATGGATCAAGGGCGCATTTATCATAACGAGCCCAACGAGGCCAAGGAAGGCCCCTTACGCACCCGGTGCTCTGCCATTCGAGCAGCGGCGGCGGTCATTGCCCTGTCCGTCCGACTGTGCATTGTTGTTATATTTGAGGGGTTGTCAGCCAGCGCCGACAGTAGCCATGGCGGCGAGTGTGTAAACGTCGTTTTTGCCAGTTTCCGCATGCAAATGCTACTTACCTTCTTGCTTTTTTTCTTTCCTATATATGAAGGGGCGGAGCGGTGAGCCAAACGGGTCAGCTGCGTGGGGACCTACTGTATTACAAGAAAAAGATCGTTTTTTTCCTGGCGTTTCACGTCCGATCATCATTCAGTCGCTGTGCATTAGCCACTTGTCTTTTCGCAGCCAATACAAGAAAGTGAGTAAAAAAGTTTCGTAGATACTATTCAATATACAAGATCATGTCATGCCACGCCGCGGTGGTCTAGTGGCTAAGGTACTCGGCTGCTCACCCGCAGGTCGCGGGATCGAATCCCGGCTGCGGCGGCTGCACTTCCGATGAAGGCGGAAATGGTGTAGGCCCGTGTGCTAGGATTTGGGCGCACGTTAAAGAACCCCGGGTGGTCGAAATTTCCGGAGACCTGAACTACGGCATCTCTCATATTCATATGGTGGTTTTGGGACGTTAAACCCCACGTATCAATCAAGATCTTGTCATGCGAAGGAATAGGTGGGTAAAGGCATGTACCACCTATACATGTAAAAGGTATAGCAACTTAAAACAAACACTACTATTGAATATCAAGTACATGCTAACAAAGATGATTAAGTATACAATTCTAGAAAAAAAAAATGCGCACGATTTTTCTAGAAACAGTGTCAAGCACAAAAGAGGAGCTAAACAAATGAAATAATAAGATGATATAATCTTGCGTGGTAATACCAACAATGTTGTCTAGACGAAAAGGTGCATGTATTTTTTGTTTAGTCAGAAATGCCACGTACAGGAAAAGCGTATGAGGGCCGTGTATTCCATTCGCGATTGGTCTGAAGAAAGTAGGAGCATTTGAAAAGGCTAGTAAGAGCAAGGTATGGTGTCAGATCACGATTAAGATTATGTCTCGTTATGCCTGGATTACCACCATAACCTGGTGAGTCGTGGGAGTTAATATGTAGGGTTTATTGCGCAGTCGTAAAAGTCAATAGCAAACACTGCAACCACTCTTGATGTTGCCGCCATATGGCTAAACAGTTTTTTTTCGCAAACTGCCTCAAGTAGTGCCGCAGTTTTGTGGTGGAAAAGAAGAGAGTTATGCAATAAAAAAGTTGAAAGAGACAAAATGGGTCATAAAAAGTAGTACTTGCGTGCCGTCGCAAGAATTATAAATGCAAAGCATTTCTTAGCGAACTTCGGTGACTTTGAGCGTATCTATCTATCTATCTATCTATCTATCTATCTATATCTATCTAGCTGCTTACGTTAAGGTACTCTCCTGGTCACCCCATTTACTTGGCGTGAACCAAAATTAGCATGAGACGGTAAGATGGTTTGACAAATACGACGCGCTTAACAAGATATGATTAATGTCACAATCCCGTCACGTACGTCGTCAAACACTTCCCGCCAGACAGTGGCACATATGCACGGGCTGGTATGTGCCACTGGAATGCGGGTATGTGCCACAGATTATAAACGCTTAGCGTCTACCCAGGAACGACGAGAACACACATAGGCAATTAAAAAGCGCGAGTGTTAAGAAACACCCGACGTTGGTAGCGTTGACCCGACGAGTCCCAGTTGGAATCGAACCCGAGCATTCTTGGTGCCAATGAAACATTTTACCACAGAGCTACGCCAGGTCTCGGAACTACTTTTTAAATACACGCTAATCTTCGTAAAACCTTAATAGTGGTTGTAGTGCTGCCTACTTACTTTTATAAACATTACATATGTACTATTTTGATACAGCAGTCTGGCCGGGTTAACGTCAATTGTGGTTAGGTGCCATGCGCAGAAGTCGAGTTATGAAGCAGTGTGCAGGGCCAGAATTTTCGCGAGCATCACCGCTCCATATCAGCCCCTGGTACTAATGCGCATGTTCCAGTTGACGTAGTTGTGCAAGTGCAAACGACTGGTTATATGTAGGCCCGTATGCTCAGCTTTGGGTGCACGTCAAAGAACCCCAGGTAGTCGAACTTTCCGGAGCTCTCCACTACGGCGTCATTATTAATCATATGGTTGTTTTGGGACGTTAAACCCCACACATCAATCAAGCAACTGGTTATATTAACATGTGCAACTCTTCAACTTATGTCTGGGCGTGCAAAACTTTTTTTTTTATTTGAATATACTGCAGGCCCTTCACGGCCCAAGCAGGAGTGGGTACACAGATACATCGAAATACATACATTGCCAAAAAAAAAATCATGGTGCAAATTCAATACACTGTATGCGGTTGATGAAAGAGTCAATCGTACTACAACAAACAATGTCGTTGGGTAGGCTGTTCCAGAGGGAGATAGCTGACGGAAAAAGTGAATGTTTGTGAGCGTTTACACGACTTAAAGGTTGGCGTATTGTTTTAGAATGATTTAGTCAGAATGATTGTTTAAGTGGATCTTGCAGATAATGAGAGCGTGATATGTGGAAATGACCATGATATAATTGGTAGAGGAATTTTAATCGTGACATTATTCTGCGTTGAAAAAGTTGTTTTAAGTTTGCCCTTGCGAGTAAATCTGCGGTACTGGACTGCCTCGCGAATTCTGAATATACGAACCTTACTGCCAATTTTTGTATTCGTTCTATTTTGCTAATCAGGTACTTTTGATGTGGACTCCAGATGAGATCGGCGTACTCTAAACATGGTCTAATTAGTGTTTTGTAGGCATTTATTTTAATATGTGGTGGTGCATTGCGCAGTTTTCTTCTCAAGAAAGATAATTTCTTTTCCGCTTTCTGACACATGGCCAAGATGTGTGGTTCCCAGTTAAGATTCGGCGTGAGTGTAATGCCTAGGTATTTTACTTGATTGCATTTTTCGATAATTGAGTTTCCAATCCTATATGTATAGTTAAGGGGGGATTTCTTATTTGTAAAAGAAATGCAATGCGTTTTTGATGTGTTTAATTTCATGCCCCAAGTATTTAACTTGCACATATATTTAGCGTCATTTCATGGCGTGTCGCTCAATAAAAAATTGCAACATAGTCACCTTTCCTCCGCATGCTTCGCATAACGTGGATTCCCAAATACGTGGGATCTGCCGAATTTTTTTAAACTGCCTAGCGCACATGTTCTTGCCGTGTCTTGCGTCACGCGACACGTCATACACAAGCGGACAGGGCTGGGAAGACACCTTCGCAAGTCGTGCACTGAATATCTAAATTACCGTCCGTCCAGAGAGTTCGTGAAAGAGCGGAGAGGCATGACCTCCTGATTCCGACATGGGAGCAGCCGGAGGCTAGTCGATGAACTCAGCGGGTCTTTCCTGGCTATAGTCCATCAGTCCCTCATGAAAATTCTTCGTCTGTCTGTCTGCCCGGAAAGGACCGCTTCCTCCAGCTTCCCCTCCGTGATCCTTTGTTTTGCGAGTCCATAAGGCAAGCTTGACGAGTTTTCTTCTTCATTATAATCGTTATTGCCATTTCAAGCACCTCTGAATTATGATGAGCTTACATTGACAATGAGTCCTGACGGGCTTTGATGTTTCGCTGCTGACTATGCATGAGAGCATGCACTGTCTTCACATCCACGGCGTCTTCGTTTCGACGGGGACACAATGCAAAAATTTTTGTCGGCTGCGATGGCGTATAGCGTTACTCGGCTACTGACTACAAGGTCACGGGTTAAATTTATTCGGTCTCGTATCAGTGGGAGTGAAACGCTAGATGCTCGTGTACTGTGTGATTCTGTTAAACGTTATAAGGAACACTAGGCGCTCCAAATTTTTGTAGCTTTTCACTGTGGCATTCCTTATGCTCATATATTCGTTTTGAAAAGTAAACCTCGAGATATGTATAATATAATATTATTATTGTTATTATTTAAATAGAAACGTTTCCGTCAACGTATACAGGGTGTCTCAGATCACTTTTGTGCGAAGTATACTATTCATCTTTGGTACTCTAAAAGTAAGTGGCCAAAAAAAAAAAACTATCGGAATGCTACCTTATAGAATAAACGGAATAAGCGCAAATTGCTGAACAATTGTGGGAACTTATTTAATGAAAAACTGTTCGGGGGCTTTACTTTACGGGTGAATAAAGCAATATTTCTCACCAACCCATCTTATAAGACTGGCAGTTGACTTGGCACGAACGAAATATTGTGCCGGTTCACGACAAGTGCTACAACTTTGGCATTGAAGGTCTGTTAACAATGAAAAGGTTAAATAAGCGATGATTGTTAATATCTAGCTCGGCACGTTAAAAAAATAACCTCACGTGCTGCGACCGGCTCAGACAGTGCTGAACAGTCTGGGGCGCGTCGTACATATGTTTGTTTTTATATTACTTGGGATATTTTATGTTAAAATCCTAAATTTATGTCCACGTAACTAAACTCCAAACGGTTTAATTCAGGACAGAAGTGGTGAAAACGGCACGCCTCACTGTATTATGCTAATTTTTGCTTGTGAAATTTTAAAACTTACTGAGTATGTTTGCCGAGTGCTGCCATATTTTCTCCGCTTCTTTTCTGTTTGCTCATTTTTGTAACCTTCTCGTAGCAATGATTGTGTATTGTTATGTCATGATTTTATTTCTAGCATATCTCGAAACATGGATGTTCTTTCGTCATCAACGTTTTCTTGTTTATTCAGTAATAAGCAGCGTTGTTTGCTTGAACAGAGTTAAGAACAGAAGTGCGAAAACATGAAAAATAAAATGATCTAGATAAAACGGATGCTACCACTGCTGAATAATTCAATCTGGCAGGGGCTTTACGGTTTTTGAATACTTGCACTCACCACCTTAAAAAAACGTGAAACAAGGAAGATGTTTTGTCGTTTCGGCGCACAGGATTCATGATTGCGTAACGGTGCCCAAGTATTGTGCTCAGAAAAAGACGAAACACTTTTCTGTTTCTTTTTCACTTTTCTTTCGGCTAGCAGTGAAAAACTTTGCCTATCACTGTTCATTCTTCGCAAATCGGGTTTTCAGGAAACCCCACAAACTATGACAGTCTCATGAGGACTAAAATGTAAAAAAAGATCAGCGAACGCAGTCGAGTTGCATACATAACTAATGAATCTGGTTTTGGTGGGCATTATTATGGAGTCGCAACGACTCCAAGGTCTTATAGCGTCGCGCCGCAGTGGCTTTTTCGGTACCTGCTAGAGCAAAAAGGTTGGAAATCGGGCTAGTTGCCATAGATTCATTGTGAAATATTGGCAGCACAACCTGACAAGGCACAGAAAGAGAACACATACAAGCATAGAGTGAAACAGGCATTGGCCTGGCCGTCGTGGTCTAATAGCTATTGTACTCGATTGCTAAGCCGAAGGTCGTGGGATAAAATCCCCGGTGGCAAAATGCAGTGGCAAAATGCAGGCAGAAATGTTCGGGGCCTTTGTTCCTAGATTTAGGTGCACGTGAAAGAACCCTAGGTGGTCAAACTTTGTGAACCCGTCAACTATCACGGGGGGGGGGGGGGGGGGTCTCACGCTTCCTTTAGGCTGCATCACGGGAGGCAGAGCCAAGAACTGGCGCTGCCCCAGAATATTTTTCAGACCTTGGCTAAAACTCTCATCCACCGCCCAAAGGAGTACTGGCCATTATATCTTGCAGCTATTTCACAAGAGAATATTCGTGTCCATTCTTTTTCCTTTCAAGATTTTAAAACTTCAGATCATGAAGCAGTGAGAAGTAGGAAGTCTGGTGCCATGGTCACATTGAGAACGCAGTCACTAGATGGCAATGGTTGCGGATGTTGCGCAGAATAAGTATACGGGATGTGCACGTATACGCATCAAGAGTATCAAAGTTTCTTTACGTAACAGACATTTGACTATTATCTGCCTAATACTTTCGGTACGGTAGACGACTGACTTTCGGTAGACGAATGACTAGTTGATATTGTTGCGCGTTGAGACCAAGCCGTGAAACATCTGTATGGCGTGGCATTTGCGTCATGCACTCATTGTCATAGTATTTTAGAATATCAGACACGCTCTCTGGGCTGACGTTAGCTGCCTAAGTTTAGCATACTAGGCAGTGACAGATCATTCCGTTAGAGAACGGTAGAGAAACCAAGGAGCTGACGAGCAGAAAATTCGATGTTTCCATTCGTGCCAGTGTTTACGATAATCTCAGCTGGTATATAAAGTGCATCGCATGCAGTTCCGACTTTTTTTTTCTGCGACACTTAAATTGAAGTGGCCCCGCCGCAGTGGTCTAGTGGCTAAGGTACTCGGCTACTGACCCTCAGGTCGCGGGTTCCAATCCCGGCTGCGGCGGCTGCATTTCCGATGGAGGCGGAAATGTTGTAGGCCCGTGTGCTCAGATTTGGGTGCACGTTAAAGAACCCCAGGTGGTCGAAACTTCCGGAGCCCTCCACTACGGCGTCTCTCATAATCATATGGTGGTTTTGGGACGTTAAACCCCACATATCAATCAATACTTTCGGTAACTGTTTCTGGTTCTCTCTCTCGTTATTTATAAAAGGTGGTGCGATTGTCGCAATGAAGAAGTTCGCTGACAAAGTATAGCCCCAAAGACAGCTTTTTGACAAGCGTCTGGATTACGACCCCAATGAACAATTTATATCTTTTGTCCAAAGCAGTTTGGTAGATCTTCTAGAAAGCGAAAAGGTGTCTGACAATGTGATTCATTCTCTTATTCCCCTAACACCTCTTTCCGGTCGTTTTTGTCTATTACCTAAAATAAAGATGATAAAAAACCCCAGCCATTTTACTTTTTCGGGTATAGGTACTGTCTCAGAAAACTTGACCAGCTATGTTGATTCTCTGATTAGTAGTATCCACGCCTCTTCCATCTTACGTAAGAGATACTACCGACTTTGTTTCTGGCATAATCTATCTCACTATTCCTCAAGGTTTTCTTTTGGTCACATCAGACGTACTGTCCTTATACGCCAACAATCGGCAAGTAGATGGAATCACGGCAGTCGCCAGGTCCTACGAAGTAGCGTCATTAGATAGACTTATTATCGACAGCTACACATTAGCAACATTGTTCATGCATATTTTAGAGCTAAATAATTTATAATTTGAAGGGTAACGCTATGTCCAAGTTAGTGGACTGTCAATGGGTACCCGGGTTGGACCCACTTGTTTCAGTATATTTGGCCAGCTAGAAAGTAAATTTTCACGAACGCACGCACTGAAACCTTTTTATTATACTTGTTTCATCGATGAAACTTTTTTTGGCTGCACGGTGACCAGTAGTTGCTTTCCCTGATATCTGGCTTCAATCATGCCCACCAATCAATATCATTTTCTGGTATCTATTCCGCATCTAAGATTGGTTTTCTTGATGTCAGCTTTTCGGTTGTAAATGATAAGCTATTCGACGCCCTCAGCAGGAAGCCTACAAACTGGTATCAGTATTTGCGCTTTGATTTGCAATATTGGTGGGTGCTGCGAATGGAGTTGGCCGTTTGGTGCCGTTTGAGGTATCGTCAGGGTGGACAAACAGACAAATGTACGCAGACAGACAGACAGACAGACAGACAGACAGACAGACAGACAGACAGACAGACAGACAGACAGACAGACAGACAGGCAGGCAGGCAGGCAGGCAGGCAGACAGACAGACAGACAGACAGACAGACAGACAGACAGACAGACAGACAGACAGACAGACAGACAGACAGACAGACAGACAGACCAAGATTCTTCCGTCGAAGGTCCCCAAGACTGTCGTCTTTAAAAAGATGGAAAGAGACTATATACATAAACGACAGTCCGCAAAGTGTCCGTTTGGGAAGTCCAGGTTGTCAAGGCGTATAAGCCATCGGGAAGCAGTGGGTCTCCGGTGGGTGACACTGTGAGAAACGCAGTGGACGGAGATTAAAGCGCCGGGTCGCTGCGGTCATAGACGCGTGTGTCCCACGACGACTCGGTGGTAGAATTTGAGAATGAATCTGGCAGTTTGAGTGGACGCGGATGACAAGGGTGCCCCCATCTAGAGCTGTGAAAAGGCGCTGGAGAAACCGCGTCGGTGATGTGGGCGAAGCGGTCTGATGGATCAAAGCGGAGCCATGATGACCGAGGACTGAAATGTAACGGTAGTGACTGAGTCTCCAACAGCGCACTTAGCGCCGACAAGGCAGTCGACAAAAAGCAGTTGGCTGGCTGTGATGATGTGGACGCAACTGTCGACGCAACACCGACCTACGCGATACAGTGCGGTTGCCGTGCCGGCGCGGGTGACCGAGTCGACGGACGTGAAAACGCCGTGCTCGAAGAAGCTACTAACCTGCTGTCTGAAATTACACTGCAACGTCACTTTTTACAGCATATGAAACTTGACTCATTACGATACGTACTTGGATATCATGAAAAGTGGATGCACACAAATGGGGCCCAAAACAATTTTACGCTCCCATAACAGCCACCCTTCAGGTTCATTTGAGTAATATGATGAGACGCCCTTGACTTAGTGCGTATATTTCTATGAAAGAGATTATGTATGATATTCATAGAATAGGATATCAATAATAGGATTCATAGGATAATCATACCCGGCTCTTTACCAACACGTTTTCCGGAACAACGAAGCATGGTGTATTCCAATAGGGAGTGTGGTCGGCATTGCAGGCTTGCAATGTCTCCACCAAGCCACTATCCGTAAGTTTGCGGAAAACGTGCTTGTTTTGGGCAACAAAAACAGAATGAAGTGGCGTAATCTCGTTTTCCACCAACCCAGCCCTGTTTGAGCGGGAAGGAAAAGATCCTACATCAGACAAGGAAACGACAGGCAACAAGATGGGCGTTAACAATGACCGCTGATCCTTTTACGTGTAATTACCTTCTATCCTTCCTTCAGGCTCAAACCGAAGTCTGCTAAAACACGATTATAAGACATGAACTTGTGTGATAAAAGTTACGACGAGGTTGTGTTCGCGATGTACGGAGCAATGAATTTCGTGTTGCCTCTCTCCCTCTTCACAGTGCGTGGGTGCTGGGGCTAATGTCAGGCAGTTAATCTGCCTTATCCGTACCATTCCTTGACATGTGTTATGTTGGAAATAAATATTATGAATATTACTAATATTATATAGTTACTACTTTTATTGTTATCATTATCATTACATCATGCACCAATTTGTCCAATCTGAATTACTGGTCAAAGGTGCGACGTTCTTGAACTCACACCAGCTATGGGCGTCTAGGCGTTAGGGTGCTCGGCACCTGTTCCCAGATCGCGAAATTGAATTTCCACAGTGATGACAGCAATTTCGAGCGCAGCTAAATATTCTGCAATCCTGTTTTCTTTTTTTTTATGTAGGTGCACAATCAAAAAGCCCCGTCGGAGCTCTTCACTACGACATCCGTCTTATTCCGAAGCCTTCCACTACAGCATCTCTATTATCCTTATTGTGGTTTTTAAGTCGGTGAATCCCAATAATCGTCGATATTATTTTGCGGCAATGTACCACTGACACAGTACTGTACGTATAGTGCCATTGCGTGTTATCACAGCAGGATGCCAGATCCTTTTCATGTTCATGAAATTCGCTATGCGTACCTGCAGAAACGTTATGAAATGATTACAGCATCAATGTACAGCCGTCAGCACCTTTAACTTGAACGCTCGGACGCGTGGCCTCGGCTCGCTTGGACTGAGGTCAGCGCCACCAAGCGTTGAAAATTATATGCTTGCTGCAGTTAAGGATGGATGTAGCGCGCGTCGGTTTCACTACTAAATTTGTTTCCAGTCTGCCTGACCGGTGGGTCGAATGCATTTACTTCGCATCCCGTTTTCACCTATTTTCGCTCGTGGCTACCGTTATCGCGCGCACCCATGGCATTCGTTGTCTTATACATATCTCGACAATCAACTTTTGCGTGTGACAGCTTACGCATCTTTCGTGCTTGAATGAACGCCATGGGCGCGTGATAACGTAGCCACGAGCGAAACGTGGCTGGAAACAAAGACTGGAAAGAAAAATTTATTAGTGAAACCGACGCGCGCTTCCCCTGTTCCGAACTGTAGAAAGCATATCATTTTCAACGCTTTGTGGCGTTGACCTCAATCCATGCGAGCCGAGGCCATGAGCTGGAGCGTTCAAGTTAAAGGAGCTGACGGCTGTTCATCTTGCGGACCATAATAGCTACATGTCGACACCACTATTGGTATACGGCAGTGCTTCCTGTGTCTTATGAAGCACTGCTGAAACACCCAAAGAGCACCCGGAAAGTTCCCAACCATAAGACTCACTCTGCCACACACTGTAGGAAAAAAATGTAACAGTGGCACTTACCATCTACAGTCTTCTGGTTGCTCGTTGAGTCCCGTATGTGGACCTCAACTTGCCCGTGCACCTTGTTTGACACAAACGAAGTTGCAGACAACAGGTCTATTCTAATGCGGATCACGTGGTGGTTTCAATCCCTTTGCAGAACCGTTATTTGTACGGTATAAATCTCAACATTGCCCGAAGTGAAACAGCTCTTCGAATGAATAGTAAATCCTTCCACGAGCATTGTTAACAATGCAAGAAGAAGCCACACCTAAATGTCATTGGAACCGTCGTTGGAACGTTCGTTGAGAGACACGTACTACTGAGGTGATGCCGCTGAATAAGCTTTACTGATGAAAAGAAATTTATGACGAAGCAACTTAAGCATGTGAACTCAATTTTTTTCCCCATTCCTTTTCGTTCACATAAGTTCTACTGTGTTTAGACGTTGAAAATCAAGTATTTCTGGTGCTAAGGCTATTGACATGTTCGCTTAATGTACAACAGATTCACCTAATGAGAAGACTTACAGTGAAATTTCCCAGTGGAATGCGATAAACAGCTGCTTTCAGAACGTAGATTGCTTCAAGCAGTTACGGGTAAGGTATACAAAGTCATGGTGTGGACGTGCCTATAGGTGGTTTTACCATTACTAACGCATATTTAGATGCACATCATCAGTTAACGCTCTATTATGTACGGGTACATTTGCCTGAGCTCACGGGAAAAGAAAATCGAATGTTGCCCAGACTAGTCATGAAAGGCAAGCTACACGTATGTGGGTCAATTAGTATACCATCACAAGCCGTACTGAAAGCTTTCGGCATACTAATATCTGTCATTGTGCCACTCGTCACTGCGCTTATTAGTTGATCTTGGTAACACTCCAAAGAATACACGCACAAAGACGCCAAATGTATAGGTATGGCGTAACAGTGGTCTCTAGGTCATCGTAGCTTAATTTGCAGAACATCGGACGTGCTGTCCGGTCATTGTGGGCTGAGTTTATGCCAACAGTATGTAGCTCTTTTTTCGTCCACTTGAATTCTTTTCAATCATAACTAAAAGTTAAATATGAAGTAGCTAACATGGAGCACGTGCTCTCGCTGTGCCCCGCGTTACGCTGGGAAGAATTCATCACCCCGTCCAAACGGGAGGGTGCTATTACAAGCTCCGGACTGGAACAACAGTTATGGGCCGTCCAATGGGCCCGCGATGCAACAGAAAGATTTGGTCTTTCTGTTCCGACGTGGAAACGGCTCACAATGTGCTAAGGCGCGTTGCAAGGAACCAAATAAAGATCATCCATCGATTCCAAATGACGCTTTAGTTACAGGGTCTTTTGACCACACTAGGTTGTTTCTTGATTAGAAATTGATTAATTGATAAGTCTGTGTTTAATGTCCCAAAACCACCATGATGATTATGAGAGACGCCGTAGCCGAGGGCTCCGGAAATTTCGACCACCTGGGGTTCTTTACCGTGCGCCCGAATCTGAGCACACGGGCCTATAACATATTCGCCTCCATCAGAAATGCAGCTGCTGCAGCTGTGATTTGATCACGCGACCTGCGGGTCTGTAGCCGAGTACCTTAGCCCCTGGACCACCACGGCGGGGCTCTTAAATAGAAAGCAGCCATTCTATCCAACCCCTTGTATCGGTCTTTCTGCAGATGTTTCAAAAGATTTTTGCCTTGATGAAAAAAAAAAATACGAATTAGCGAGTGAGAAACACAATTTTCCGTAAAGGCCAAAAAGGCCCATTTATACTTTGCGGTTAGTTATTGAAAGAAAGCTGACCTGGTGAGAAATGCCAGTTTGGTGTTTCTCAACACAAGGAAAATACTTTATAGAGGTTGTAAGTGATTTCCATTATAAACTTATAGGGTATGGTTTTGTCAAGCAACAGCAATTGAGCAAGCCTGTCAAGTGGGAACGCAAGCCGAGACATTTGTTGAAAATTGCACTGTAGTTATCGGAAAAATGTAGTGTCCTGCTTTCTTATTTTTTAATCGATTTGCTCAAACTGGCATACAAGCAGGTAAAGTTCGATTATGGCTGCGCAAAAGATAGTAGCAATGAAATATTACCACAGCCAACGAAGAACGTCATTGCCAGTATGGCAATATTTTATGGCAGGCTTGTGCACGCTTAGAGTTGCTGACGGGAATGTTGGGTGTGCGTGATAGTTTCACTGAGAAATAGAGACTACAAGAAAAGGTAACTCATGGCACATGTGCGTTCGAGTGGCGTCCATTTCACTTAAAAAGGTGAATTTATTTCCCATGGTAAATTTTATGCACCCTTAAAAGCTCCCAGTGCAGTGTTGTGTTATTGGAACGTGTTTATTGTGAACGTGGGCATCCTAAGAGCGTGGGTATTTACGAGAATAGGCGAATAAATGAATGATAGCCAGCCATATCTCATGTCCAATAAATTGTCTTGTCATCTGTGTTTCCGAGCATCCTAAGATGGGCCATATGAGGGACATCAAGTCTACAAAGATTAACCGAACGTCACAAGAGGCGTGATTCCGACAGCAGCATGCCTCGGCAACATCTCCGAAAGTTTTTTTATGTTTTTCTTTTGTATGCAGCCGAGAACCGACTAAGGTGTAGCAGAATCGTTGACGGCAGTGTAAGAGAGAGCTCACTTCTGATATTGACGAAAAGACGACAGTATACTAAAAGTGACAAGACGGTGGCCAAACAAGAATTTAAAGCAAATTAAATCTTGATTGCATCATCACTTGGCTACCGACCGAGTTGCCTAGTGCCAGCGCTGTCCAGCTTTCAACACGCTTTGCCACGGTCAAAGTGTGTATTACTCGTCTAACAAACAAAAAAAAAACAAAGAAGCTAACGAGCAAAGAGCTTTCGAAGCGGGTTCTTCCTCTTGTAGGTGCGTCGAAGCGCTTACAACTATTCGTTACATTGCAGTCTTACTGTAGCACTGGCAGTACACAGTGACTACCTGGGCAATGTCATTTGCTGGTGACCTTGCCCAGGCGTACTAAGAACGTAACTAGTTCTTTGAACGCAAAAGAGCTCCGGGCTAATGCCCTATAATAAGAGGTACGTGCGCAGCTAAAAAAAAAAACGAAGAAGAAATGTACTGTAACACGCAGCACGTGTGCTCGTAACCTTACCTTGGCCGAAGGCATGCTAGCCTTCTTTCACACCAGCAGTAAATATCGACGGGTTAATCGACTGCAAGGAGGTTAGTTCTGAATAAGCGCTTTATGCCCTTTCTGTGAACAGTAACTTGTATAACTAGCCTGCGGAGACCAGGTACGATATCCTTTTGCAAGGAAGCCTTGTAACCGTACAGCACGCAAAATACTGTGGAAATATTTGACAGATTTCAGTCACAACAAACGCATTTTAATTCTTCGCACAGAATACGAAAAAAAAACTTTCTAACTTTTGCTAAGCTTCTTATAACACGTCCGGACATTTTTTTCTATTTTTTTCATTGACGCGATATGTAGGAAAAAGCCGGTGCTTTCGTAAAGGTGTCGACTATACTGCTTCGCACTTACCAGACAAAACAAAAACCTTTGTTAATAAAAGTATAAAGCACTACTGCTACAACTCGTATGAAATTTTCAGCGTGAAAACATTTTTTTGCACTTTTTTTGGCATGATATATTCCAAAATACGTCGTTTGGGCACAAATACATTAGAAACACTGTTTCTTCTTTCTTTTCAGTGCACTCGCTACAGAATGTTCGGAGATGAAACGGTACGTAGACGTAGCTGGCAACGCTTGGGAGATAATTTTTGTGTTCACAAGTAAACAAAAATAGACACATCTCTTCAATACAGACTTTATATTTTAAACAATGTCATTGCGAGGCGAGCGAGGCAGCAGCGATGAGGCGACTGACGAAGCTTGGGCACGGTTTCTGGGACGCACGCACTTAACAGAACCGATCGGGTAAGGTCCAGGATGCGTTACCTGTACCTCGAGTTGACGGGCCACGTTCAGCGCCCGCACAATAAGCACGTCCAAGCGTCCACGTGGAACTTAAACTCTGATTTTTATCTCCCTGCGGTGCTGCTGTAAATACTTTCAGCTAGTACGAAGAGCTAATATAGAGTATGCAGCATGGTGTGACATGATATCGCATAAAGTCCGTTGGTGAGCAAGACAGCCGAAGCGCGCCTGAAGCAGGTGAGTGGTGTAGGGGGAAACAAGTGCGAAGACACCTGAAGGGCGCGTTTAGAAAACTTAAGTTAGCATGCCAGCCCATAAATCACTACGCCATGCAGAATTATATCAGTGTTTTTCGACGCCGCCCTACTTTTAAAGTTCTTCTGTATTTAGATGTAATAATTTGTCAGGTCTCAACAGATGCCCGACAAAAACAGTTTTAAGAGGACGTTTTGGGTAAGCTTTGGAGCTATACATTTACACGTGATAATCAAATGTGGAAGCATATTTTCACGCGTGAGGTTTAGTACGACCAGAACGTCAGAAGTTACCGCAGGGACTCTTTGTTGTCTTATAGTTCGATTCTAAGCCATTTTTAGGAATAAAGCGCATCGAAAAAGTTTCACTGTTGAAAAATACTGCAGCCATTGATGCGGCTCTATGAATTGGTAGCGATTGATGCCAGAAACGTTGATTTTGGTGAAGGCGGAACAACGCTTCTGTGCAACAATACTTGAAGTGCGAACGCGTAAAAACACAGGGCTCCAGCATTTCAATCTCGTCCAATGAGACTTTCAACCAAGCTTCTGTTGTGAGCTTGAAGCGGCTTGCTAAATAGTGCGGATCCGAGCCCCGTTGAGTTCTGCTAAGCATAGTTTGCGCATGAGTCTCGGAGTCTAGTTCCCACAAGTTCTTCATCACATGTACATGCCGACAAATAGATTTGCACGGAGGTTACACGTAACCGTCATAAGTACCCGCCCCTGTAGCTGAATGATTGTGGCACTGTGTTCCTCCAGCCATGCTTGCGTGTTCTATTTCCGTCAGAGGTAATTGTATTTTAAAGGAAGGCAGCAATAAAAGGCGCGGTTTCACATCAACATGTGTCTGTAAGGTAAACGAACGTACGTAGTGCTACGCAATACCCAGTCCCAAATTACGATTCGCGTTAGATTCGTATTATGGCTTTGGCTCAAGAAACGCTACATTTCCATTTTATTTCTATTCGAAGTTTTCTGGAACAGCATTGACGTACTTATCAAATACAAAAGGGTTGTCGTCACTTCTGAAAGCGCTCACTTTTATATTTTGTTTCTAAAAGGAAGCGCAAAGAAGAAGGATTGCATCAAGGTGCAAGCACTCTTTGAGCATCATAATTGATACACAAGTTTCACTGAGTAATTAGCTATTTCACATCGTAATACACTTTGGCGCTTATAATGAGCACTCACACATTTCACAAAAAGAAAGGAAAGAAGGAGTGACAAGTGAATAGCAAGTTTAATGGCGTTGTTATTCGAGTGATTACATGATAGGATATATGCTGGTACAGCTTCGCTTAACGCAGAGAAATTCATTAACGATAGCGCTTCGGCACCTCCCAAACATGGCCTGAGACTTTCGAAGTGCGTTAGCATCGCTTTATTCGCGTATGCGGTTTCATTTCACGTTGCTGGAGTAATAGTGAGAGTAAACTTTAACCACGTACGAGACGAGACCTGTGTTCGATGAGGCCCATATTTTAAGTGCTTTAGGCACTGAAGCACACAAACCCCAAGAGAGAACGACAGGATATAAAGCCCCTTGCAACTGGTCGTGTTATGTTTTTACGTAGGTATTAAGCGCTTGCAAACACAAACTTGGTGAACAAACTCTTGTAACGAAGAACGTCCCTATAGTAAATTGGCAAAAAGCTGCTCAGTAATGTGGCACCTATCTCTCTCTTTCAGCCTCCTATTTGCCAACCCTATAGTGCAGGGTTGCATACCGAGTGCTGTCATCTGATTAACCTGCCTGCCTTCTTTTTTAGGGGCGAAGCTCCTTAGGGCGTGGGCTGTGCGTCCCCTGTAGCCTGTATGTAGCCACCTCTAGTTTAGTTCTTGCAGTGTTCACTGGATGGCGGTACCGTCCCCTGTATGTAGCCACCTCTAGTTTAGTTCTTGCAGTGTTCACTAGATGGCGGTACCGTCTCCTGTATGTAGCCACCTCTCGTTTAGTTCTTGTAGTGTTTACTAGATGGTGGTACTTGTAGCTGATGATGAAAAGATGCAAGATGTTATAAACCAGAAAACGGTACTTGTAGTTGATGAAAGACGCGAGATCTTATAAAATAGGAATGATGTCACATATGGCGCGTGCGATTGGTTGAAGGCAATCGTTCGATTTAGTGCGGCGACGTACGCTAGGGGGAGCGTTGTAATAAAATCCGTTCGCTGTTGGCGCGCGCTCGGAGTCGCCGGATGGATAAGGCTGCACAGCGGAGAGAGCGCAAGGCGGCAGCAGCGCGCGCTCGCAGACAGAATCCCGATGTGCGAGCGCGCGAGGCAAGGGACATCGCAAGCCATCCATCGTCTAAGAACAAATAAAAGTTGATTTGTGTATATACACACACAGCGTTTCTCACGTCTTTACATGATGATCGACTGGGCGAATTACACGGAAGATTCACAGTTTACCAATGAATCCCTCCGGAGCTTCGCCCATTCATCATCATTCACCCCGTGAATATGCCGTAATTTTTTTTCTCTTCCCTATCTTTGTTAGGTCTGACCAGCAGGGGGAGGGGGGGGGCAAATGCGTCTTTTTTTCAAAAAGCGCGGTTTGACAGGAGCGAGCTCTCGGAAGGCGAAGGCCAAGGCGCCGAGGCGATCGTTCGAGTGCAGGAAACGTGGTGACAGGCGACACTTGTCGCTTGCCGCAACAGTTCAAAAGGGAAAGCCATGGCTTGTTTTCAATGAGGTGACCTCCGGCGAGCGCAGTGCCAGGAAGGGACGTGAAAGCGTCCAGTGCGTTGGCACCGTTATATCCCAAATGTAGTCGGCAAAGCAGCTTTGACGCATGAAGTGTTCGTCGAGGAGGACTCCGGAGGTGACGACGGCACTGATGCCTGAGAAGGAGCATCTGACAACGTAGACAGCCAAGCGGTGGAGGCAGTGGACGAAGTTGAGTACTACAAAGAAGAAGAAGGCATGACCCGAGACAGCCAATGTGGCGTGATGGAGTGCGCGGACGCCGACGATGCAAATGTCGTGCAAAACGTGGATGGTGCCGTTGCTCAGGACGAGATCTGAGGAGAATGTCAATATTTCATATCTTTTACTATAGGCCCCTTTTCTGGTATCTCTAAGCGGCAATGAGCTTTTCGCATCAAGGACTTAAATTATATCAATTAACTAACTGCCCAAGTGAACTAATTAAACGGTAATTAGCTTCTTTCTTAATTACTGTTTCAAATAATGTCTTAAACCTTATAAGATACCTTCGTCTGCTCCGTTTGTTCTGGTTAACGACTGCTTTATCTGGAACCTATGTGGAACAAGATTAAGAGTGTAGTAACGGTAGGACGAACGTCGGTGCCGCGGTTGATTGCACAGTTTAGCTGATAGAAGCTGACATGTCTCTACAACGGCAAAATATATTGCTGTAATGCGACATCCCTCCGACGCCAGCGCCCTCAAATATTTTTAGAAAAACCATTTGCGTATCAGCTCCAAATCGTAAGCCTCTAGCAGATCACGCTGTATTACAAATTAGGCGTGTACATCTGACTGACAAAAGGGGTGCGGTCGTCTTGAACATCGGGACCAAATACGCAGCTTTTGCCTTGAGTAAACCGTACCGCTGAACATTGCTTAAAAATTCATTGACTTACTAAGAGACGCTTTGGTGCAGGCAACTCGAACAGCTACTTACCAGCACAGGTGAGTGATGACGTCCTTCCGGGGTGTCTTGTAAACCGCCTTGTAAACTGTTTTCACGTACATCGATCACGCAGCCGTGAATTTTTCGCGCCGACGGAATTCAAGCAGCCAATGGATTTATGATATGCTTGGTAAGTGGCGTAAACAAAGAAATCAGCGAGACTAGCTCGCTAGATTTCGTGCCGACTGGTTGTGCCCCCGCGATCTCCGACGACAGCGAAGCTCTGGCCGACTGGGCTCACCCTACGCCATCTCCTGACGCCGACAAGAGATCTCGCCGAGCGGTGCCCCGTCCTCGAACTCCTGCCAGACCGTGTCCATATTTCCTATCTCGTCCTTACTTACGTCGTTTTTCATCGTTCGCTGTCCCTGTGCCTCGCTCTCTCCTTCCTCTCTCTCTGTATATTTCTTCGCCTTTTAATCTCTCCTTACCCCCCCCCCCCTCGTGAGCTACTGTTGAGGTGTCCTCCCCTGAGAGACAGTTACGGGGCTGACTTTTCTCTTCTTTTTATTTGAAAATCACTCACACTAACAAAGAACTCAGCAAATCACACTAGACAAATATTACGCGCCTCCATTGCGTGGATAGGCAACGAAAACGTGGACGATAACGAAGTGTCACCTAACGTACACAGGTGACCCTCCAATGGTGCCTTGGAGTTCTACATTTAATTGCTAGAAATTTTTATTGAGTACACACTGCACCTAGCTGGTATGTGTTAAACGAATGAATAAAACATTTATTGCGAAAATTGGAATTGCATACTGCACTTAGTTCTAGAGAAGATCGGGCGGGTCCCTATTACGAAATTCATTTCTTTTGTACAGTGTTTACGCTATCATATATTCCCATAACTGGCGGCCACTTCCACCAGAAGCACTTCCTGGCATGAGTAAAAAAAAACCAAAACTCATTCAAATGAGATAATAAATATACAGGTTTTAATTTAATCAATTGTTCGATTAGCTATGCTCTTTCTAGTATTGAATAGGTAATGTTTTAATGTAGGAACATTAAGCTGTGAATACTAAAATGAAACCGACATACATGTACAAAAATACCAGCAGCAAGGGCAGCATCTTAGGAAATGAGATGTCCTAAACTGTGCGGCTTATCTTTTTTAAAAATATCAGAATTTCTAGAACTGCATAAAATTATCTATGAAATGAAAACGAATTAATTTATTGAGCTCCACTCTGCAGCGCAGCACTTATTGCCGTATTTTAAAACTAATTTACATGCTTTGATTTCACTCGGATAGAAAATGATGTAGCGTTGTAGCGCTCTTTAGTAGCTCCAAAAGTTGGAGTTACAGTAACAGCGTACGTGGCAACAGCGTACTTTTCCATTCTTACGCATTTGTCATCATCCTGCCTACATTAGCGGTGTGATAAATCTTATATATTTGTGAACCATTAAACGGCTTAAGGGAAATTTTCTTTGCAGTTCAAAAAGTTTACTTTGCTCCCTGACTCAAACATCGTTGTGAACCATAAAAGCCAACGTCAAAAAAGTTTTCTGAAAGCATTTTTGCTCTTTACATCTTCTACAAAAAGAACAAGAGAAATTAAATCACGAGTTAAGCGGAGCTAAGGCCTCTCGTTGTCAAAACTTCGAAATTGACGAGTTATTAGCCGTACTGCGAGCTTGTGATATTGTCATATCATTGCCTTTAATGACGTGTTAGCGGAGTATTAAGGAAGGACAAGCCCCTAGAACCATCGCCTATTGAACACGGAAGACTCTACGTCTAGCAAAGCCATCAAGTAGCAGTAAGTAGACAAAATGTACAGCCCATGAAGACGTATTTACAGATCTTAGAATGCAAGACATGTTATTGTAAAGCAACTGAAAATTTTCATTTAGACGTCACGTCCATTCTGGCTGTGATTACTCTTAGGAGATGTCATAAATCTACTTATGATGCATGTAGATTTTGTATTACGGCCTAATGAAACATTAGGGTCAACCGCTAAAGTGACACAGCTACCATAATTCGTTGAAAATAATTGTAGTGTGCACACAAAAACATTCGGTTACAAAACACGCCGTACGTTACCTTCCCGATCTCGGAGGCCAAACACAGGATGGTAAATACGTTAGATCGAAAAACAAAATATACTCACGCGAGCTGCGATTTCAAGGATGTAACGCAAAGCGTGCGCACTGAATATTTTGCCAAAAAAGGTAAACAAGTTATTGTAGCCGATCAACCTAAACGTGTCTGCTTTTGGTGTATCAAAAAATCAGAGCAAATAATTTGTCTACGCTTTTCTTTATAACAACTTTATGAATGCGATGGCCATGGTGGTATCAAAAACTGCCGCATTTTATCCACAGAAAAAAAAGAAGCTCAATGAATTTTTTTTGTTCTTACCATCAAAACAAACTTTCATAGGAATATAATAATAAAAATGAAATAAAAGTAGTTGTGTACTTTATACTTGAGGCAAGGAAAATATTAGAATGAGCATTTAGGCCGGAGATATGAAGGAAGTGTCACTTGGGTAGAAAAAGGGAGTAGCTGCACTTATGGCATGAAAGAAGTGAATATTTCTGTAGTTTGTGTAACGCAGTACAGTAAGCCCTAAAGCTTTACAGACAATGCGAACGCGCGGCAAAGTGCCAAACCGAGGCATCTAGGGCTGCGCGATCTACCATCGACTAAAGTGCAACGATGGGAACGGGTCTCGTTATTCACAGGTATGTCAATCTTATACTACCACGCCGAACACTGTCACTTAGTTGTTTTTCACGCAAAACAGTCATCTGTGGCATAAGCATCACACTTTTAGTTTAATAGCAGAACGAAAAATATGGCGGCGTGTTTCGAACAGTGTGCTGTTGGGTGAATATCACTTTGTGAGGATTGCGGCCGATAAATTACACTGACAGACATCTCTCGAGACAGAAAAACGCAGGCGCTGATGTTTCCCAAGAGGATTATGCATAGAAAAGTGAAAGCCAGAAAATATTCGTGCTTGTAAAAATATACAGGCATTTGATAAAAAATGAATGTGTCTTAGGCACTGTAGATCTCCACTTACGCAGCTGAAATATCTCACCAAAACTCTCATGGTATACGCACTCGGGTGGTTCGTAAACTTTTGTGGTCGACTGTACATAGCGTTCATTGAGGGCCAAAGGGAACTGGTGGGTTAGAAGTGCCGGAGTAGATGCTTCGCTCATTTCACGATGGCGTTATGTGTACGTGAATGTACAAAATAATTCTGTTATCCATGACAGCTTACCTTCGTTCTGTTTAGAGCCCATGAAACAGATTTCAACTATGCTCTCTTCGCAGGTTTGCAGAGGTTACAGCGCTGCAACTGTAGACACACCTCCCAGGCAATCGCTTGAGAAGCTTTTAGTGCACGCTATCTATTTCTTAAAGGTCCTGAAACGAAACTTTCATCATGGGTTGCATTCTCGTTTTGCAAGAAGGCTAAATTATGGTATGATTCTTTAGTTCAAATAAGCCCAAACAAGGAAGAAGAGACAAGAAGAGAGCAGAGTGGATCAGGGAGCAAACCGGGGCTAAGGATATCATGGTTGAAATCAAGAAGAGGAAATGGACATGGGCTGCGCATGTAGCGCGTCTACAGGATAACCGCTGGTCGTTAAGGGTTAGAGTGAGACAGAAAGTTAGATGGGCAGATGAGATTGAGAAGTTTGTGGGTATAAAATGGCAGCAGCAAGCACAGGACTGAGTTGACCGAGTTAACGAACGCAGCTGAAGAGGTGAAACGAGCCGACTGTTTTCCGTCGCAAATTCGATGACATCATCCCAAGTGGGAATCCTGACGCTGTCTGCAACTACAGCAGAGAGGCAACGACCCGCCCGTCTTCGCGTACCATAAACGAAAGTTGCAGCGCGCGGGAGGGATGGGGGGGGGGGGGGGTTGTCACTCGATCAAAAACTGTAAACTTTGAACGTATTGGCACGGTAGCATATGCTGGCACGCACGCTATCTCAACAACAATCCGCAAACAGCTCGTATTCCCTTTTATGTGCTGTGCTCCCCTCCCAATGCGAACATATATACTCTGCGAAAACTACAGGTTTCCCTGGAGCATCTGCAATGTATAACACCGGCGTTTTATTTCGATACGTGAGATAGAATTTAACAGAGTTGTCCGCTTTACTTCGCATACCATTACTAATTGATGCATTCGCATTCCCTGCTGTGACCTCGTGGTTATACGGTGATTCTTTAAAAGAAACTTGTTCAAGAGCCCGTGTTGTAGTAATTACGTTGTCCTTGTCGGTGTCATTAATAGTGAGCGAAAACATCCGTGTTGTTCACTGGGGAAAATTGCGAATTATGCTACAAACAAAAGCCAGAATTAACGAAAACTGGTGGTTCGAGCTGAAGAAAACCTCAAGAATACTGCGTGGCCTTAAGGTGTTGCACCACAAAGCCAAGTATGTGCTCCAAACTGCTTTTTATTTTTCTTCCATGAAGTGCAAGTAGTCTCATAAGTGCGATGAGCTTATTTCACGATACTTAAAAATGACGTATCTGTATTGTAATTAAGCCATTTGTTAATTAACAACCAAAAACTTTAGTAAATGGCTCCTAGTCCGAAGAACCAAAAGGTTATCATCATTATTAACAGGAACACAAAAATTACGCACCATACGTGATACGCATCAATAATATTACTATAATATTCATAATAATGATAATAATAAACAAAGCCACCCTATTGCATTCGTGCGAGCTTCTCTTGAAGGTGATGTGACATAATCGCGAAAGCTGAAATAAACCTCTTCATTCTGGCTTCACAAAACATATAGGTGTATGAATAAAATTTGTGAAGAAAGAAATGGAACAAAATACATTAATCTCTTTGTAAATGTTATGGTTACTTTGTTGTACCTCAATAAAATAAAATTACCCCTGCCCAAATTGAATAGCACGAAAAATTACTTGCATTGTTTTTTGAACGGCACTCCGTAAGTCGCCAGGTGTGGTTCCTTTTCAAAGGGAAAGTAGTCGTTGCCGCAAGCTAGCAAGTGTCTCTTATTTGCAGCCATTCTTCAACTAGCACTCACAAGTGCTTGTTACGGGATAAAAGAAGACGGCCTTCGTGCAAGCACTTGAAAAATATATTACGACTACAAAGCTTCCTAACCCTGACTCACTTATAACAGTCATAAAAACCGTAGGAATCGTTGCGGACACACTAGCTCTAATGAATGCTCATAGAAGATAAAAACTACTGCCTCTCTATCTTCAAGTTTATTCACATTGTTATTGCAAAACGAAGTATAAAGCGCTCTAAATGACACGTAAGTCATTTCTTATCAAGGTAAAATATCAGCGTCCCTATTTACTTTTGTCAAACCAGGTTTAACAGCAAGGTGCATCGATAACCGTGGTTCTCATGAGCGTTGCAACCAGTACGAGAAAGCGGCACTCTACCAGCGTTGTTGTAACCGTGCTGTTTGGTGAGCAACGTACAATTCAACACTGATCTCTTCACATACTCACGAATTTAGTGCTGAGACAAGCTTGACATCAAAATAATATCCAGCCCTCACTCTAATAAAAAAAAAACTGTGTAACTCCTTTTCAGTAGTCCTGACACTTCACAGTTATGGCTCTCTAAAAAGAGGCACGCTAACTCTCTTGTGGGTCATGACTATCAAAAGAGAGTATCATGACTCTACAAACGGCACTGCTGTTCCCCTTTAAAGATACTCATATAGGTGGCAAGTTCCGAAAGGTGTTAAAGAGTCAACGGGCTCTTTATTTTTTCTAAAGTGCAGTTCAAAAACGTCACCCATTTCAAAAGCATGAAAGTAAGTTGTCCACCAGGACTTTCAAAAAGCCACATTTTGCGACAAGTAAGAAAGTGAACACCCTTCGCGAATCATGCCTTGATTTAAAGGTTCCATACAGCGCATCAGCAAATTTAAGATCCAGAAAATAACGTGAGAGAGCGGTGCCTGGGCAGTGTGGGTAAATAAAGTTGGAGCCCTAAATAAGTCATTACACAATCACCGTTTGCATAACTTCGTGAAAAAATTTCGGTGACCCTAATGTTTCGTTTCATCGTAGTTAAGGGCGTCAAGTCATGCAGTTGATGAAGTTTTGGCTGACTTTTGTAGACTTTCAAATCTAATAAGCAAAGGTACCATTTGACAATTGCTAGTTATATATTTGCTCTCGCGTGTACAAATCTCTTTAGAGAGTCGCGTTTACTGTCTTTAGAAGAGTCGCGGAATGCACGACTCTTCGAAAAAGAATTGCTGTTCCTCGTCAGAGACATACATCCACGACACTGCTAAAGAGTGTCAATGTGACTTTCTAAAGAGTGTTACACATGGGAGAGTCACATGTGTGAAAAATAAAGTTATACGACGCCCTTTTTTTTTCTCGGAATGTACGTCAACACTTGGTCGTTCACTTCCATTATATCACGGAGCTCTTTACTATGAATTGGGGTATTATAGCGGCACGTTCATGTGCACGGACCCTGAATGAACTCCGGCAACTTGCCATCATGATGTTTGAGTAGATTGGGAGGCCCTGCTATTTGAATGACTCCATTCAAATATTTTTACAATCACTCTAAAGTTGACCACCACATACCTTAAGTAAACTTTCGCCGATATAATAACTGCCTAATAGAACTGTAATTTTGAACCGCTACTTGTATTCAGCGGAGATTCGGCGTTTCCAGGTGCCGCAAGGAATGTCAACTTACGTTTGACTCAAAAGAACAAAAAGTCATAAAGTAAAGGACACGATTCCGCTAAAACCTCGACACTAACCCCCGTATTCACAAACGCTCCTCGACTCGACTTTCACCCTTCACTTGACAGTGTTGACCGCTACGCCACAGCTCGGCTCAAAATGACGCTGCGCTACTTGAGAATCGCAGCAGATTATTGCTGATATGCAGTGACTTACCGTGCCTAGAGATGGCGCTTTCCATCGGTGGTAGAGGTCGGACGTGTTTTTGGAGAGCTCCGGAATGACAGCTACAGATAAGTGTTTTTGCATGTTTCCAGCTTGCCTCTATATGTAGCGTTATGAGAACGTAAGGCGCTAGCGTAAAGCTTGATTAGGTCTAGTACGGTGTACGTTTTTTTTTATTAGTATTTTGTACTGTGTCTTTTTTTTCTCCAGCCACCACGTGGCTGAAGCCTGCGCGTAGACCGACCACGTGCATGCGCAGGTGCTGTGAAGTGTAGCGTATTTATTTATTATTGTGGTTTTTTTTTTGGCTTAGACCAGTGTATTTTAGTACAGTTTTCTAACACGTGGGCATCGGTAAACTGAGCTAGCCATGGTCAAAAAGACCGTAAAATGTTCAGAGTGCGGGGTAGGGTGGAAGGTGGAAATTAGTGCGGAGGAGAAAGCAGAAGATGACGCCAAGTGTAGACAGTGCGAGTTCGAGGAGAAAATGAAAAATATGATGGCGGTCCAGAGTGGGCTCATGGAGAAAATCGCAGAGCTGGAGAATGCATTGGCGAAGGAGCGAGAGAAAACGTCAGCCATGGAAGAAAGGCTCCGGGCAGCCGAGAAGGGCCTATCGAAGGTCGTGAAAGGGAACGAAGACGCAGGTGACGGCGGAAGCATTATGGCGACGACCCCCCGTGCGGGAGAGATGAAGGAAACAGGCATGACAAAGGCAGATACATTGGCCACAGGGCCCAGCTACCGGGAAGTAGTTTTGAGGGAGGGAGGGAGCAAACCAGCAGCCGTGACTCACGCTAGTCACCTAGTCAGCAGCCAGGTGCAGGTTTCAGAAGGAATGTCTGAACAGGTCATCATCGCCGGTGACTCAAATTTAGTCCGATGCGCAGCGGCAATCAAAGAAAGGGTGAAAGGCGACAAGAGAGTTGCGATAGGGACGTTCCCAGGACAAACGCTGGGGACAGTAATGAGTCAAGCGGGTGAACAACTCGCAGCTAAAGCTAACAATCGTAACCTCGTTGTAATTGCGGGAGGGTTTAAATGACGTCCTGAAAAAGAATCGTCAGGACTAGCGACGACCTTGGCGAAAGGGGTGGATGACATGCGCACCGTGTCCCCCCAGGTGCAAATTGTAGTATGCACAGTACGGAAAGTACCAGTACGCAACGTCAACCTGCAAAGAGCGGTTGTCGACGCAAACAAAGAGATATGGTGAATTAGTCGAGAGAAGGGTTTCGAGGTAGTGGATTTAAACAGGGAAGTGCACAGGTGAGGTGGATTCCAAAGAGAGAAGATTCATTTCGATAAGAGGCTTGGACACGAGGTGGGCTGGCGACTGGCAGGACGCGCAGTAGCTTTTTTGGGGGGCTCACGGGCCCTTCGGAGTCCGGGGTAGCTTGTAACAGGGAAAACAACCAGGAGGACGCTTTGACAGGTAGAATTGCGAAAAACCAGAAAAAAGGTAAAAGAAAAAGGAAAAAGGCGCGTGTTGCAATTAGTTACATAAACATGCAGGGTGGCAGAAAGAAGGCAAAATGGTTAGAGATTGAGGAGCAGTTAAACAAAGAACAGATAGGCGTGTATGCGGTTACAGAAACACACCTTAGAGACTTGGAAGAGCCACCACACATTAAAAATTATGTTTGGGAAGGGTGTAACAGGACCATATCGGAAAGGAAAGGTGGGGGTGTAGGAATGCTAATTCACCGCGGAGCCAAATGGGTTAGAGTGAAACAGACGTGTTCAGAGCACCTCTGGGTTCTGGGCACAGTAGGTGGAAAGGAAACGTGGCTAGGGGTAGCCTACTTGTGGACGGGGAATAACTGCAGAGAAAAGAATCAGGAGATAGTGGATTGCATGAGTGCGGATATTAAGGAATTTGGTAATGGGGCCGAAATCATCCTTCTAGGGGACATGAATGCCCACATACATGACCTTGACGGATATTCAGGCACCAATGGGAAGTTATTACTAGATCTTTGCGAGCAACATAGTCTGGAGATAGTTAACACGGGGCCTAAATGTGACGGCCAGATCACATGGGAAGTCGGAAACAAGCAATCAAGTATTGATTATTGTCTCATGACTGAAGGAATTTACCACAAACTGACAGAAATGAGAATAGACGAGGAAGGCATTAACAGCTTGGGTAGTGATCATAAACGAATAACATTACAAATGGGATACGAAACTGAAATATGAGCATGGAATCAAAGTCTGGCAGCTCGTATTTAAATGACAAACAAATAATAAATATAGCCGCAAGAGTCGAGGAAGAAGTAGGCGAAATACCAGGCAAGGACTGGGAGTATAGTGAGCTGTTACATCTAATGACGAAGGAGATAGGGAAAGAGAAGAAAACTGTTTGCTGGAAAGGAAAAAGGAAGCCAAAAAGTTGGTGGAACAAGGAAATCCGGAGGCGATCGAGAAGCGACGCGAAGCATCACGGGAGCATAGAAAGGCAAAAAAGGAGAAGCGGCCGCAGGACGAAGTCAAAAAAATATGGGAAATATTTAGAGAAAAAATCCCTTGTACAGAAATTGGTAGAGGCAAAAATTAAAGGTGAAAGTGAACGCTCGATGACAGAGATACACGAAAAAAAAGGAGGCCGCGCCTAGGATTTTTTGGAGCCACATAAAGGCGCTAGGTAGGAAGTCTGTCACAACGCAACAACATATTCTAGATGAAGGAGGAATCAATTGGAAGGGTACGAAGCGCTAGGTTACATCCAAAAGGTAACAGCGGATTCGTTTCAAAAGAGCGTCCAGGGGATCTCCCCGGTGAGTAAAGTGTGGCGGAGAAAGCAACAGAGGAAGAGCTAGTACTTGATAATTTCAACTGGAAAAAGGCCGAAGGAAAAATTCCAAAGCGCACTGCCGCGGGTTTAGATGGGATTCCCGTTAGCCTCATTAACGAACTAGGACATAACACTAAAGAAGCATTGTTAAAAGCAGTAGAAAAAAGCTTAAAGGACGGACAAATACCGGACAGTTGGCGACAAAGTAGAATGAACTTAATCTATAAAGGCAAGGGAGAAAAGGACAAGATTCGCTCGTATAGACCACTAACCATTACATCGGTACTATACAGGATGGCGATGCAAGCAGTAAAAATGAAAATAGAAACATGGGCCGAACATAACGATATTTTGGGAGAACTTCAGAACGGATTTCGAGTCGACAGGCGGTTAGACGATAACCTGTTTGTTCTCACTCAGTGTATAGAAATATCTAAAATAGAGAATAGGCCCTTGTACGTGGCTTTTCTAGACATCACTGGGGCATACGACAACGTTAATCAGGAAATTTTGTGGGATATATTGAAAGGAATGGGCATGGGCGACGACTGTATACAGCTTTTGAGGGAGATATACCGAGAAAATACAGTTTGCATAGAGTGGGAAGGAATGCGTAGCAAAGAGAACGTTGAGGTTAGCAGGGGTCTGAGACAGGGATGTCCTTTGTCCCCGCTGTTATTCATGCTGTACATGGTGAGTATGGAAAAAGCGCTAGAAGGTAGCAACATTGGTTTTAATCTGTCACACAAACAGGGCGGCATGATGATTGAGCAGAAGCTTCCAGGTTTATTTTATGCGGACGATATCGTCTTATTTGCGGACAGTCGAGATGATATACAGCAGCTGGCGAATATATGCGGAAGGGAAGGTGAAGCTCTTGGACTAGGATTCAGTGTAACGAAGTGTGGATTGATGGTATTCAATGATCCCTGTGATCAGACGGTGTCCATACAAGGCCAAGAAATACCGAGGGTAAGTGAATACAAGTACCTTGGAGTATGGGTAAATGAGAGTGATAGATACATGGAGGTACAGGAAAAAGCCTCGGCAGCGAAAGGAAAGAGGAATGCGGCAATAATGAAGCACAGAGCGTTGTGGGGATACAATAGGTATGAGGTGCTTCGAGGTCTGTGGAAGGGTGTAATGGTTCCAGGGCTTACTTTTGGGAACTCAGTGGTGTGCATGAGGGCAGAGGTGCAATCGGGAATGGATGTAAATCAAAGGACTGTGGGACGCCTCGCGTTGGGAGCTCACGGGAAGACGACAAACGAGGCTGTAAAGGGCGATATGGGGTGGGCAGGTTTTGAGGCGAGGGAAGCGCAGAGCAAAATAAGGTTCGAAGAAAGGCTAAGAAATATGAAGGAGAGTAGATGGGCAGAGAAGGTGTTCCGTTATTTGTATAGGAAGAGCGTGGACACACAGTGGAGAAAAAGAACTAGAAGACTCACTAGTAAGTATACGGCTGGTATTGTAAGCCATATGTCAACAAAGAGCGTTAAGGGAAAAGTCAGGGAGGCGGAGAGGATTTACTGGATGGCAGCTATGGAGAAAAAACCGGCTTTGAGTAACTACCGAAAGGGCAAAAATGAAATAAGGAGGGAGGCATTTTACGATAATCAAGGGGAAGCGCTTTACTGTTTGAAGCGAGATCGGGTTGCCTTAGAACGCGTAGTTATAAAGCAAGATTCAGTAAAGAAGAAGAACAATGCACATGCTGCGGGGAAGATAAGGAAACGGCGGAGCATGTCTGATTGAATGTGGAGATATCCACCCAAGGTACGTTTGGGCACGAGCCTACAGGAAGCCTGGGTTTTAGGGACAACAATGGAAAGCGAACACACCCGCGACTTGAAATAAGTTAGTTATATATTTGACTCTCGCGTGTACAAATCTCTTTAGAGAGTTGCGTCTACTGCCCCGCCACGGTGGTCTAGTGGCAAAGGTACTCGGCTACTGACACGCAGGTCGCGGGTTCGCATCCCGGCTGCGGCGCCTGCATTTCCGATGGAGGCGGAAATGTTGTAGGCCCGTGTGCTCAGATTTGGGTGCACGTTAAAGAACCCCAGGTGGTCGAAATTTCCAGAGCCCTCCACTACGGCGTCTCTGATAATCATATGGTGGTCTTGGGACGTTAAACCCCACATAACAGAGTCGCGTTTACTGTCTTTAGAAGAGTCGTGGGATGCACGACTCTTCAAAAAAAGATTGGTGTTCGTCGTCAGAGACATACATTCCACGACACTGCTTAAGAGTGTCAATGTGACTTTCTAAAGAGTGTTACCCATGGGAGAGTCACATGTGTAAAAAAGTCATACGACGCCTTTTTTATTGTCTCGCAACGTACGTTAACACTTGGTCGTTCACTTCCGTTGTATCACGGGGCCCTTTACTATGGATTGGGTTATTTTAGCGGCACGTTCATGTGCACGGACCCTGAATCAACTCCGGCAACTTGACATCATGATGTTTGAGTAGATTGGGAGACCCTGCTATTTGAACGAATCCATTCAAATATTTTTACAATTACTCTAAAGTTGGCCACCAGATACCTTCAGTTAACTTTCTCCGATATTATAACTGCGTAATAGAACTCTAATTTTGAACCATTACTTGTATTCAAAGAAGTTTCAGGGTTTTCAGGTGCCACAAAAAATGTCAACGTACGTTTGACACGAAAGAACAAAAAGTCATAAACTAAAGGACGCGATTCCGCTAAAACCTCAACACTAACCCCCGTATTCACAAACGCTCCTCGACTCGACTTTCACCCTTCTCTTGACAGTGTTGAGCGCTACGCCACAGCTCGGCTCAAAATGACGTTGCGCTACTTGAGAATCGCAGCAGATTATTGCTGATATGCAGTGACTTGCCGTGCCTAGAGATGGTGCTTCCATCGGCTTTCTCAAGTGAAGGTGAAGCTTTGAGTGAAGGGACGTTCCAGAATATGGGGATAAGTCAAGCAAAACTTTCGAGGAACGTCTTTCTCAAGTGGGGAGGAAGGTGCACGGGGTGCGTGTTCACTTCGTCTTTGTTTTGCGCATGATAAGTTAGCCTCATGGATGGCTTTCACATTGCTACTTCGGCAAAAGTCTGAGGCCTACGTACTGCCAGTCAAGGTGTCTTCAGCAAATATATAGCAACGCTGTCAGTTTAAACAGCGAAGCCGTTCTAGCTTGGCGCGAAATGTTTGTCGTGACCCAAAACTATTACCATCATGATGGATATGCGCCACCAAGTTTGGCCGAATGCCCTTTCTCACCACTGGTTCACCAAAAAAGAAGGGAACACGTGGGCGGCGAGTATGAAATAAGACCAGGAGATAAAAGTTACCCGCAATTCGAAAAGCTTACAGTGAATTGTCGGAACTAACCCAGTAGGATAGACTGCTGGTGACACATTTCAGATTCGCTCAAGAATCTGTACGGGGTTCTTTAGTGGTACGTAGAACAGGAGAACATTAGGTGACTTGAAAGCCAATGGCGGCTGCGGAGAATATTCTGAAGCGATGGAACTGCTTACAGGAACGATGACGTGGTTGTAGATCTATGAGAGGTGCGAGCTCTCGTATTCAGTCCAGCGCGAGTGTTCTTCTATGCAGTTAGGAAATTCATACAGCATGGGTTACAATCTGGGCTTCAACACGAACCTCTCTGTGCCAAGAGACAACGTAAGTAACAACTGGCCCCGAAACGGGTCACGAAACGTAGGGATTATTTGGAAATGCGAAGCATTCCTGTGCCTACTGCAAGCACTTATGGCGTCTCTCTGCGTATCTATATATCCAGCCACTGACGTTTGGGTGCTCTTGTGATCACCCCCTTAGTATGGGACGAACCAAAATTAGTATGGGAGGGTAAGATGGTTTGACGAATATGACGCGCCGGTAGAGACACGAATAAATTCACTATAGCATAGCGTACGTCGTCAGACACTTGTCGTTAAAGAGTGGCACGTTCCTGTGGGCGGGTATGTGCCACCGATGTGTGGGTGAGTCACAGGTGACTGACACTTAGTATCTAGCCAGTAAAGACGACAACGCACATGGGCGATTTTAACGTGCGAGCGTTAAGAAAAACGAGACATCGACAGCGTTGTCCCAACGAATGCCAAGAAGAAACGTCAAGGGTCCCAGCAAGGATTCCAACGCAAACATTTTGCGTGTAAATAAAGCATTCTACCACAGAGCCACGAGAAATCTCGGAACTGCTTTTCGAATAAACCCTAATGTTCTTAAAACGTCAGTTGTGGTGGCAGTGCTGGCTATGCGATTTCGTCAAGCTTGCATATGTACTGTTCTGTTAGAGCCGTCACGTCGGATTCATGTTAGGTGCCATGCACTCAAGTAAATTTATGTAGCGGTGTGCAGGACTACCATCCTCGCGAGCAGCAGCGCTTCATATCAGCTTATCGCTTCTAGTGTTGCCAATGCTCAAGTTCTTGTTGGCATTTGCGCAAGTGCAAACAAGTGGTTATATAAACTTGTGCAACTCTTTAACATATGTCTGTCCGTGCAAAATTTATACACATATTCAGCGTCAATTCATAACGTGTCGCTCAATAAAAAAGTTGAAACACAGCCACTTTCCCTCCGCATGCTTCGCATAACGTCGGTTCTCGAGGTGCGTGAGATCTGCCGAATTTTGTATTTTTACATTTAAAGGTATTGACTAAGGTGACCGAGCCACTTAGAGGAAGGCCAGGAACAACCTGGCATAACTTAGCTTAAGCCAAGCAATAACCCAAAAGCAATCGTATAGGACTTGGGAATCGTCCAATTCTTTACCTTTCGCGTCCGGCGCGACTTTGGGCAAGCATGGTGATTTTTTATTATAATATATCTGCTGTCATGGCATAGCAGCTATGGCGTTGCATCGCTACGGCGGAACACGCCCGTTTGATTCTAGGCTCCGACGGTTGAATATCAATAAGGCAGAAATGCAAAAGAACATGTGTAGTTCTATAAAGGGCGCAATAAAGAACTGAAAGTCACTATTGCACTTTTACAATCCTCAAAGGTATCGTATTTGGTAATGACATCCCAGTTTCAGCATATAAAATGGCATGAATGCCACTGTTTCAAAAGTGCCTTGTGCGTGGGTACTTTATGCGCTATTTGTCCTCACGTTATTCATTGTGTGCACGTACTAATTGAATGCAAGACTATTTAGATCATGCAAGGCGCTTAAAATTTAAGAATGTCGGCCTGTCACTCGTACCTGTTTCTCTGGCCAGCGAGAAATACTCTCGAACATTCTTAGGTGATAATGTAATAATTGTTGCGCTTTAACGGCCCAAAACTACTATACCGCTATGAAAGACCCAGTTAAGATTGGCCACTTATTTCTGTCTTGCTCACCGTGAGAGCACTTCCGCCGTGTGGGCGACTCCCTAGCACAAGGTGTGGTGAACAAAGGCTCACGGGGTTCGACGACAAAGACGCGTTCCGAGGAGAACGGCCTTGTCTGCGTCTGGGCAGCCTCTTTTCATTAACTTCCCTTTTTGTCGGGTGCCGTCTACCGACTGGCCATCCGCGTGCCTCAAACATTACTGAGTCTTTAGTAATAGGCTCCGAAATCGTCGGCGACGGGGGGCTGCTAAACGGGGACCTATGTATAAGCAAACGGGCTTCTAGCCTTTCTGCCTCCACCGAGATGTTTGAAGATGTTTTGCAGAGTAAGATGGTGGCTTTTAAAATGAACTTCCTTTCATTGACACCCATGTATTGCTGAAAAGCCAATCGTATCGCTATTTTAAGAAGGGGCACCACTGCGCTTTACAATAACGAAAGGCATTTATTGTTATAGGTGCTTTCAAATACTTAAGGGAAGACAAGTGCAAAGAAAAGTATTACTTGTCATGTACGCTATGACAAGCGCAAGTCCAGTGTCAGCGAGTGCGTTCAACATCCTCGCAGCCTCTTGTTACACGCAGTGCAGAACGAAAGTCAGTTGCGGTTAAAGACTGGAAGGTCGCCTAAATGAAAGCTCATCAGCATTAATGGAAACAAAGAAGCCAAGAGCACTCAGTTAACAGAAGAGCCTTTCGTAGTAACAACTTCTTACCATAAGCGGGCGACCTTGATTTCAACGCCTATTGGTTAACCGCATCGCTGTTACGCTAAACGCTGTTTCTTTACCAAGCACTGCCCTTGAGAAATAGTGTCATTAGAGGAAAATGGGATATTACCACATCAAGACTATTGGCAGGTTTGTTACATTCGTGCCTCTCAGCAGGAGCAGCTTTACAAACGCTGCGTTACGCAAAGAGGCCCAGGTCTACGCACCCGCAATGTGTTTGAAAAAGATAGGAGACGATAAGCCATTGCGCCATTCTTTCCGTTTTGCATATTTATTTTTATTTATTTATTTTAAGATACTGCCAATTGCTCAGAGGAATTATTACAGGGGTGGGAGGTAATTCATACATGAATGTACAGAGGTAATGGGAGCAGCAAATTATTCGCGCTCTAAAAAATAGACATTCACACGTAGAAACCAAATTCACAGTCTAAATTTACATACAGTAAGCAATTACATCAAGCATACCACATCAACAGAAAAATAACGATAAAATAACAATAAACAGAGTGACATTAGTGTCTGCGTCAAACAGCTTCCTCCACGAGTTGAGAGAATATTTCTAGCGTAGGCTGAGTAACAATAACTTCATCTTAGGCATTCCAGTCTCTTACGGCTCGTGTAAAAAAAAGAGAAGCGCAATACATTCTTCATTGGACGAAATTCTTTTAATGTGACTCTGTGTTTGTGTCACGTTTCTCTGGCAGAGCCGTATACGTAACAAATGACCTGGAGTTGATCTTAAAATTATTTTGTAACAACAAATACAGGAATTTTAATCTGTGCACTCTCGCTTGTTTAGACAAATTAGTCAGGCAGCCAGCCGAAGAAGTTCTTTTGGGGAATCACTACGCCTGTAACGATTGAAAATAAAGTAGACAGTTTTCCGTTGTAGCCGCTCAAGCGCAGTGATGTTTTGTTTCGAGTGTGAATACCGCGCAATACTGGCGTATTCGAATATCGGTTGGATGAGACTGGTGTAGGCAAGAGAACGTGTTTCGAAGGTTGATCCGGCAAGCGATCGTTTGAGGAAGAACAATTGATTAATTGCTTTTTCAAAAATTTGCTGCACACGCACATTCCAGTTTACCTCGGTGCTTATCGTGACAACCGAATATTCGTACTGCGTATTTAGAATGCAGCGCAATTTTTTAGAATGCACGACGTACAGTATATAGTCGGCTTTGTAACATTGCGCGCTCATTCAAAAGAAACTGGCTCTTGCAGTTAGTCTTTTCCACCTCGGTGCGATGTCCTGCTGCAGGATACTACACACCACCCGGAAAAAGCTCAGCGCGTGGAAGAATGTGCCGATTTTTCACGCAATTCGGTCGTACTTGCCGAAGCCCCATAATTTTTGACGGAATTCTGGTGGCTGTTTCATTTGCGAGCGTATTCACACGTATTGAGCTACCTTTGTTTTCAGTCGCACATCACAACAGGCTTGTCTTTGTTCTCATTTAAATGCTTCAGTGTAAATTGCTTTCAGTTATACCAGGATACGTCGAAAGCGCGAAGAAAGTAAGGAGATGCGTAGGTTTGCGTGTTGTCTTACGAATGCTTATAGTGGTCGCTTCGCTGATTCACAAAAAGAAATAATACGGGGGACTGGACACATCGTGATTTTGCTCGCAAGCGGAATTCTAGCATAGTTTGATACAGGTAATTTTACACACACCGACGTTCGTTTCTCAGTGGAAAATTTGACGTATCCACTGAAAGTCAAATCCTAGCTATTGATTGAGGCGTATGCACACAGGCTCCAATTACGCTACCGCGGTCAGCTCTTGAAGGCAGAGCTGAGGCGTATTCCTCAATTTTGCTTGTGAACTCCGGAATGGCAAAGACCATAGACTAACGTTTCATTAACCGCTGCAATCCGACTTTTCTCGGTTTGCTCGTGCGGGGACGTGCAATGTAGCAACAGTAACGCAGCGGCTTCAGATATACAGTTAAAGCTCGACAAAATGAATTTATGCGGACACGGAGGTAATTTCGTTGGGGACTCGCTCGCTGGGTTCCGTGCTGACCGGTTGTGCCCTCGCGATCTCCGATGTCAGCGTAGCTCTGGCCGACTGAGCTCGCCCTACGTCATCTCCTGACGCCTACCTCCGACGACAGTGTAGCTCTGACCGACTGGACTTCCTCTACGCCACCTCCTAACGCCGACAAGAGCTCTCACAAGTGATGGCCCGTCCTCGGACTCCTGTGACCGTGTTTCCATCTTTCCTATCTCTCCTATCCCCTCGATTTGTCGCCGCTCTCTCTTGCTTACAGCATCTCTCTTTCTCTCTATCTACACCTTTATTCCTATCCTTTAATCCCTCCTCACCCCCACCCCTTGTGAGCTACCACTGAGGTGTCGCACCCTGATGCAGACAGTTACGGGGCTCACTTTCCTTTTCTTTTCCTTCTTCAAACATAAATACTCCCCCACTTACCCCAGGTAATTTTGTTCAATAAGATTGCCCCGCCGCGGTGGTCTAGTGGCTAAGGTACTCGGCTGCTGACCCGCAGGTCGCGGGTTCAAATCCCGGCTGCGGCGGCTGCATTTCCTATAGAGGCGGAAGTGTTGTAGGCCCGTGTGCTCAGATTTGGGTGCACGTTAAAGAACCCCAGGTGGTCTAAATTTCCGAAGCCCTCCACTACGGCGTCTTTCATAATCATATGGTGGTTTTGGGACGTTAAACCCCACATATCAATAAATCAATCAATCGTTCAATAAGATCTCCGTAAAATTGTGAAAAGTATTTTTTTTATCCTTTGAAATTTCGAGGAGGAACCCATTCAGACACTGCCGAGGCATTTTTTCTGTCGCTAATCTATGCCAGCTAGTCTGGAATGTCCGCGAGGGTGACCCGAGGTTGCCCAGAGATTACAGATGCCATGCCCGGGTTATTCAGCTCAGGCAAAGTGAGATAGAGGTGGGTAGAGGGCCCACTCGCCGACCGGCGCCATGAATTGCGGTGACGCCGCGAATCTCACAAAAAATGTGTTTCGGTGCGCCTCCATGGTGCGGTGCCACCGCCACCTTAAATACGTTCCTGTCCTGAAGTTTTGTGATCACCCCGTTACACTACGTTCAGCGAAAACCTCGGCTACAATGTTCGCGAAGCTTCGAGACTTGAGTAGATCATTTTGTTAAGATTACGTCTACTTCAGAAACGTCACAGATTATTTGGGAAGCTACGTCACCGCTAGCGATAGCGCTAGATTATTCGATGGCAATGGTATAAATGCCGATACGCTTCGGCACTTGTCAGTTGATCGACGGGCCGCGATCTGCTCGCTGCTATCAGCGCAAGACTGCAACTGTAATCCGACTTACCGTTTACTGGGCACAGGTTCACCCAAATAAACAGTTTATTGTTCGACTCGTAGTGTGCTTCATTCGACCACGTCACGACCCCGTGACATTTGGTGGATGTGCTGTGTACACGGCTTGATGGGGGCGTCCGGTACATAAAGAAAACATGCGAATTTAGTTCCTTTGAGCGCCAGTCGCGCCTCGCATCGCCAATCTACTAGATATTTCAGTGAACAGAAATGTGACGCGAGGAGCAGTGACCTTCTCACATGGTTAAAATGCCTCCGCCGTGGCAAAACCGCTGTTTTGCACCAGGCTCTCAGCCGCATTACGTGCACAGGAAGGACAGCACGAAGCCATCTTTTTTCAACGGCCGAAGGATGCAGCCCTGAGGGAGAAATGGGAAAAGAATTTGCATCGAGCTGATAAATTACGCATCTGCTCTGGACGACACATCTGCCATGTGAGAACTTCATTTTGAGCTGAGGTATGTACTATGAGACTACATGCATATATTCGAAGGAAAGGAAGTACGTACACCGCGTGGTAATCCTTCTTGCGAAAGGGCACCACGCCTACCATCCTGCTTAACTTGACGTCATATACTTAACTCCCTGACTTGGCGTCGTCCTCTCTACCTTGGCGCCGAGTAAGAAACTGTGATCAATGTCTGACAAAAAAAAAGGATGATGCACTTGAGCCCAGAACTTGAGAGGAGTGGCCTCCTGTTTCATATCTGTGAATTTTTACATTCCTAGAATAGAAATATTCAGTGCAGAATTAGCGAAATTACAGAGCCAAGGTACTAGAGATCTGCAAAAAGAATGAGGACCTGCAAGTTTTTAAAAGCTCCGGTATGTATAGCCTTAGGGGATCGTAGTAAACTGTCCCGAGTTTGTGTCAAGGTTCGCATCGGTGGTATTTTCTCGCAAACTCGTAGATGGTGTGCTTGACGAAAGCGGTGCCTTTTAAAAAAATGCAAATAAACATGGTTACAATTGATAGCCGCACAATGCAGCCTTTTAAATGTTCGCTATCACTATACTTATCACACACAAGTGCGATTTATGTGCATCTGAAATTAGCGCATAATCCCTTGCATGTACCGGCTTCTGCGTGCAGTGTAAAGACGCGCTGCACGAGTAGTGATGGCAGAGTTTTGAAACGGAACGCTTGCTGCAGCTTTACTCGAACGTGTGCTTGTAGTACCGTGCGGCGGATGCGCCGCACGGAGAACACAGGGCACGGCGCTGAAGCGCCGGCTCACACGAGGTACACAGCAGCCGGTAGCCGAGGGGGAACTCGTTTATGCACACAAGCATGCTAATAAATACATATGTACAACGCCTCTGGGGACCAAAGAAGTTCCGAAACCGAAACTCCGATACCACATCATCATCCCCTTGAATTGAAGAACACTCGGGATCCTACCAGCTAACACATTGCCTAATGATAACGAAAAAGTATACGGCATGCATACCAAAAATACAACAGTATATCAGGCAAAGACAAATACACAATAGAGTGAGAACGTACGGTACACACAGACAAGTAAGGAAGTGCACAATATAACACGTAAGGAATCGCACAGAAAACGCAGAAAGACATAGCACACGCTGCACAGCATACCAGCGAAAAGAAATGTACACTGTCGTCCTCTATGACAGGGAGACGTGAACGCGTGTCCTGCGCTCTGCGGCGGCTGCCGACCGCACCATCAACCGACCGCAAAAGGAAACACGACCGCTCTCAGCGTCATCTATTGCCGAAAAAAAGTATTACCGAGTTATGGCCGGTAGGCAAGCACTGCTTGATTGCACACCCTATCTGCTCACGCCAGCAGTGCGTAGTCCATTGCCAACATATCAAACGTACTTTGTTCGCGACCACGGCGCAAGCTGAAGTAATCGCCCGATAGCGCTCGCCGCGCGAGCGATCAGAGAACGTAATTTAGCAGCGATTGCCTACCGGCCATAACTCGTTATCTTGCTTGGCCATTGATGACGCGAAAAGGGAACGTGCCTTCTTCACTTGTCGGTTGATGGTGCTGTAGGCAGCCGTGGCAGAGCATAGGCCACGCGTTTGCGTGTTACCTCTCGTAAAGAACGACAATGTACAGCCCACACAAAGGCAAGGCACATGCCGCACACCACCCTATCATATCCTCCACCGAGAGAGGATGTCTGCATAGTCACTGTCTCGCTTAAGTCTACGGCGTCGACGCCTGTAGTGGTGCTATTTCCATGACAGGCACTGCCGCCGCCCACAGCAGCCCGGTGGCGCGAAAGAATCAGCCCATATTCTGTCCTTTCAATGAACTCCCAGTGGGGGCCGGAGCAAGCATGCGATGATGCTCCAACGGAACACGGCTCGGCGCCACCAATGCAGGCACCGTAAACAGAAGAGGAACAGACACGACCGGCACAGACACGACCAGCGGAAGCACCTCCGCCGCACGCAGAAAAGGGACTACCTCCGGAATCCCGGCCGGCACGCTCGGTAGATGCATTTCCGGCAGACCGAGAACAGATACAGCATCCCAGAGGCCACCACAAGCTGAAATACGCATAGCCGGGGCGGAAGCAGCAGCAGGCAATACGGGAGCAACAGGCACAACTGAAGGATGGACAGCTGATGCAGGCAGAGTACGGACAGCATCAGCAGACCCGACCGAAACTGCCATCCTCGCAGTAGTATTCTCAGTTGAAGCGCGTCGAGTCAGGGTATGCTCAAATACAGGACACACGTCAAGAGCAGGTGCCTCAGGAGCACGGCCAGCTTGGACGCTAACAGTTGCCGCACAAGCGAGTGCGCTCTCAGTCTGAGCTAGAATCATCTGTGCACATGAGGTTGAAGTATGACCGGTTGACTCCGTAGTAGCGCGGCAGACCCGTGTGAAGTGTCCACGACGTCCGCACCACGAACATGTCCGGCTCCTGGCAGGGCCAGCGGCGGAGTTGGCCCAATGCGGCGTCTAGCCGCAGCGGTAACAGGCACCTGCACGAGCCGGTGGTGAAGCTGGAGAGTAGGAGTCCGCAGCAGCGGAGGGTGTGGAGGTGCACACAGGAGAAGTCCCGCCGGCGCCATCTTGCAACAAAGCTTGGGGAGGACGGCCACCCTTTGGTCTGCTATCTTGAATAGCTTGGTGAGCTGAGCCGCCATCTTCAGCCAGACGCGATGCCACGGCGTTGACTTGTACTCCCGATAACTGCAGCATTTTGCTGTCGACGCACTCCTTCTCTCTCGCTACGTCTAGCGCCTTCTGTAGGGTGAAGCCCTTGCCCATCTTGAAAAAAGTTAGTAGCTGCGGCGACACGATGCCAGAGACCATCTGGTCGAAAGCGAAGATATCGCCCGCCGCGCCGAATTCACAAAGCTTCGCTACTCGGCGTACTTCCTGAATGAGTTCTACCGCGGACTGGTCTGGGCCCTGACGCAGGGCTTTGAAGTGGTCGCGCAGACACGCCGCGTCCGGATGAGGGTCAAAGAGTTCATTGAGCAGCGCATGGGCTGCGTCGAACACGTCCGGCGTCGTCTCCTGAGTTGGCCGGTCAGCTCCTGACTGCGGCTCATCTTTGGCAGCATGCAGGTATGTGTTGAGGCCCCCAACGCCTAACGCGTTCAGGAGCAGCGCCTTCTTGTGCTCCGGCGTGGGGTACCTGGCAGCGGCGTCAATGTAGATCTGTAACACATGACACCACTGCTTCCGTGAAATAGGCGGTACACCGGGGCACTGAAGGAACGGAGGTGAAGGGATAGTCGCGTTCATGATTGCCGAAGAGCGCGCCGAGAAGGCAGCTCAGGGGAGACGCACGTCGGCAGGCCTCGTCACCAGACTAGCCCGGGAAGTGTAGAAAAGCAAAATGCATGCAAGAAATACAGTACCGGTGGGACAGCTTGCACGGGTACTGAGTCGACAACACGAGGAAGGAGGCTTGATGCCCACCTTGACGCCTGATGGACGTGGATTGGAGGTCTTCGTCACCAAAATGTACTATCGTGTGGTGAACGCCCCGCCCGGAGAAGACAGGGCATGGCACTGAAGCGACGGCCGACACGAGGTACACAGCAGCTGGCAGCCGAGCTGGAACTCGTTTATGTTGTGGGACAGCAAGTAATCTGGCAGCCCTATGCTACATGCTAATCTAGCCGTGACACCGTTTCGCAGTAGTTCTTAGGCGCGCGCGTGTTCCATGACTGCATTGATGCTGCAGCTCCTTGTTAATGTCGCTTTCGCCTTGTCACCGCCTTGTCTACGTTGCCGAGCCCTCATATTTGGCGCAGTCATCGACGAACCATGCAGAGGAAACCGGAGCCACTCGTCCGTTTCGTGTGAGTTGGTGTTTTTACGCTAGCTTCCCGCCTCATTGCCTTTGCCGGCCCTCAGCCTTCTCCGGTCTTGCCCGCCCGTCCATCGACCGCAATGCCGCTTATAAACTGGAATGAGGCTACTGTAGAAGACCTTCAAGGGTTCACAATGGGCTTAATTCGCCATGAACTTTCGCGCCGTAATCTGGAGGCGACTGGCTCGAAGGATGAAATGATTGAACGCTTGTTTCATGACGTAGCCCACAACTGTCAGCCATCTTGTGGGTCCGACTGGCAGCTGAGCAGTCGTTTTCAAGTACGAAAGTGCTGAGTGACTTACTGCAACGTTTTTTGACGTTGTCACAACGGCCGATGGTTCCAGTCCAAGTGACTACGTTGCCCGACCTTTCGGCCTCGCTGCCAACCTTTAGTGGTGACGGTAGCATTTCTGCTCACCAGTGGCTTGAAGAACTCGAGCGTATTCAAGGCATAGCATCTTGGACACCATCTACTCTCCTAGTTGTAGTGCTTGGTAAGCTCCGTGGCACTGCTGAAGATTGGAAAAGCGTGGCAGAAAACCAGTTGGACACGTGGGAGAATTTCAAAGCTGCATTTGAGAACCAGTTTGGAGACAAACTTGCGATATTACAGTGGCAGCACATAGTCACCAGGCTCGTCCAGTCACCCAGTGAGAGCCTAGTTGACTACTCTTTAGCGAAACTGCGCGTAATTGCAAGATGTCCGGTCCAATTAACAGATCATCAGCGCATTGAATATGCCTTACCGGGTGTGCGTGACGCACACTTGGCAAGAACTATCGCTGCACTACGACCACCAACTGTGAGCGCACTTCTTGCCATCGTCACCCAACTTGGCTGAGCTATAGAGCATGCCTCTGCTTTCCGAAGTCAGCCGCCCATCACAGCCGAAACATCAATGTCACGAGTGCCTCCCGTGCCTGTGCAGTACATTAGTATTATGAATGACAGATATTCTTAACCAATTAATCTGGCTCAGTCACCAGTTTCGTGCAGAATCTCGTTGTTACCCTTGAATCAACAAGACACTCGTTATCTTGCAATTAGTTCCCGAAATGGCGCACCTGCTTATCGCCTCAGGGAAAATATAAGTGAGGCCATATAAATGAGGCTACCCAGCCAGCAAACAAGTTTTCCTTCCCTGGCGTGCCTTCAACCTTCATAACCATTCGAAGGATCTGTTGTGCAGTGCGCTGCGATTCAAGCAGACATTCCACTTGTCAGCACTGTAGACGTATTTCCAGACAGTGGTTCAAAGCACACCATACTATCGCTAGATGTCATTGGATCCGCTAACCTGCTACTATTGACCACACCTCCCATATCTGTTGTAGGTGGCGGTACTGTCATGCCAGTTGGTACATTTTGTACTCCTATTGCTGTGGGGCCTATTTCGGCAGCACTTGAAATTCTCCTTCTGGCTAGAAATCCCTTGCATTTAAACCTCGGAGAGGACTAGATTGAGGCCGCCCGCGATAAGCTCCTTGTCCAACCGCTTCATCCAACAAAAATTCACCATCCTGGCATGGGTATTGTCATGCGATGCCTGGACAAGGCACTGCCTCGGATGTCCAATACTGTTTTGCTGCCCAACAGCGCTACGCTTTTTTTTTTACTCGGACGACGTTTTCTACAGCCTATTCCCCGTTTTCGCCAGTGCCGCACACACTCTAGCCCACGTGGTTATTTCTCGAATCAAATGAAGGGTTGTCTAATGTGATGCTACATGAACCAAAGGCGGTGCCACTTCAGTCGAATGATACGACGTTGGAAGTGCCATGGCCTCAGCTACGGGATGCCCACACATGCCCTCAGTTACAACAAGACGACACTGTAGTTCACCACGTATTGCGCCAGTATTTAGACGTCCCTGCCACTGATGACAATGATTCGGGGCTTTACAAAAGTACTGACCAGTCCACTGCATTTTTTCCAGATATATTTTCATACTTACGTCACCTGCGAAGATCCACCGAGGAGGATGACGATTTCATTTAAAGCCTATGTCAAGAGCTTCATGCTAAAGATTCAAGCGTCAATATGGGACGGCTGGATCCATAACATTGCCAGAGAGTTAGCCATTCACTGCAAACCAATGAATCGAAAGCGGAGGCACAATAGGAAGCCAAAGGAAGGATGCACTCAGCCGTACTAAAACGTGTTACTTTTCTGGATGAACCCCGATAGCATCTCAGCTATAATATTGAGGCTCTCAGGGATAAGGTACTAGCAGGTGGTCAGCGCAAGGCCAAGGAACAAGCCACCTAGCCAGCTACTAAGCCAACCCAGAATAAGCGACCCAAGCCAAGTCAAGGAGGCCTAGCTGCTGCGCGCTACATGAAAGAGGAAAAGACATCACAGGATGCAGCAGCCTTCTGCCATGACAACTGTGCGGAAGAAGCTCAGAAAGGCGGAAATGTTACTGTGTTCTGGACAAGAAAGAAACTATCAAGGTGCCCCTATTTTTGATGACGACATCACTGAAGCAGTGCGAGAAGAGGCTGCAGACCAGCGCAAAATGTGGGATTCATGCACTAAGCAAGTGGAAGAACATCAGATAGAGAGCCAGCAGAAATTTGGGACAACATTAAGGCACGCAGAAAGACCAAGCCTCAGAGAAAGATGAAGAGTTTCAAGAAAGAGGACCACATTGTTCCAAGATTCTGAGAAGGTATTGGTGTTTTGGTTGCTGCAAGACTATGAGACAAAAAAAAAAAAACTGGTTGGGGTGTGATGCAAAAAGCCAATCGAGCATTTTACAAAAAACAAAAAAAAGAGGGGGGGGGGGAGGTGTGAGACAGCAAGTAATCTGGCAGCTCTGTGCTACGTGTTGATCTAGGTGCGACAGTGTTTCGTAGTCGTTCTCAGGCGCGCGCGTGCTCCATGGCTGCATTGATGCCGTAGCTCCTGTTTATTAAAGTAGTTTTCGGTTATCGCCGCCGTGTCTACGTTGCCGAGCCCTCACAATGTACACAAGCATGCTATTAAATACATATGTACAGCGCCCCCTGGGGGCCCGAGAATCAGCTCCGGAACCGAAACCCCGATACCATACTGCCGAAAGCGTTCGGCGTGTTTAATTTAAACATGACATAACGAGCTAACAGCGAAGCTGCACACACCACGCTATAGTGTTCTAGAAAGTTGCCGTGATTGATGGGCGCACAGGGGGCCACGCACTGAGCTCGGACCAGTTTTCTTTCATTTTTTTCAACTACATCCGCGTCACCGCCTACGCTTCCGAAGTTCGCTTGCATTTCTGTGCAGTAAATATGAAACAGCGCATAAAAAACCATTGCGTAAGTTTTGCACTAACGCTTCCGTTAGGCGTTGTCCTACATTGAAGTTGCTGGTGGCTCCACCATGCATGTTCCCTTATCCGGCTTCAAGCAGCTGACTCCAGCAAGTCCATGGGCTTGCAGGGGTCTCCTGCTAAAGTGGTAGCGCCTTACCCCTTTCTAGCAAACTTTATTTCAGGTAGACAGATTACCGCCAGGAGTAATGACCGCCTATCGTTGTGCGATGACGCGGTGAACGAATGCAGTGAGTGCGTGAACAGACCGAGAGACAAAGATGGGAGGTAATGATTAGTGCTATCCGTCAGATAAAGGGTTAAACAAAGCAGAGTGACCACCAACGCCACTACCACCGTCCGCTACGCAAGAACAACACTGGGTGGGCCACCGAGTACATGTTTATTCGTGCACGGGCACCACGTTCGATCTCATCAAAGCAAATCTAAGCCGGTAACAATATCGCACATAGGTGTTTTAACATGTATAGCGCACGCGTGAAGAAAAAAATTGCATCATAATTAAAAGAAAGTAGCTACTTTCTTCTTAAACGAGTTGTGTGCAAAATAATTTTGTCAACTATTTCGTTAAATCAGGTTTATGGCAACATTGAGTTCTATCGGTGTTTGCGAAAGAATGCAAAATACTTCGCTAGGTACGAAACATTGTAAAATCTGGTTTCGTAAAATCTCCCCTAACATTGCCGCTGATGCAACCACTTTCAAAAAAGAAAACTACAAGGGTTGTGGCAGATATGCCATCTCCGAATAATGTGCCTTTGCTTCTTATGTTAATGCTTAGACGCAAGCGCGTTTGTTTAGAATTGCACCATGTGCAACCATCTTGCAACAAGCGTGTACTTTTGTTACATAAAATAATACACACCCGCAGTAACCGCTGTATAGTTGATATTCTCTCACGAAAACAAAAGTTTATTTTATTTATTGTACTGTTACTAGTTGTTTTTTTTTGTCATATTCCCTTGTTTACCGCTTCAATGATGAGCTCTACGAAACTTTGGACCTTGCGGTCATTCGGGCCCAGCGCCGGCAGGTTGGGAAGCGCCTTGCAGAAATCAGAACCTCTTTTGTATTTTTTACACAAAGGAGTTAGAACCTCTCCCAGAACCTTGTCCAACAGGCTTGTCATGAACTCCTTGCCGCCAACTTTATCGCAAGGTGTCAGCGCTGGCTCGGCGCAATCGAGCAAGCCACCATAGGAGCTGGAATAAATAAAGAAGGGAAACACAATTAACCAGGCTGTTTTTTAGATAGCGAATACCGCAATTGTGGCTTCAAACGGGACAAGTTATTTCTTACTAACGCATACACTTTTGTTTTCACTCCCTTTTGTGTGGAACATAAAGGCTTGACTTTAAATAGGGCGGATCAGATTAGAGACAACATTAGCTTGAGAGAACATATTTCTTTCGACTTGTCAATGCGATCTCGAGATATTGAGCATGCCTCTCATTACACAAAAATAGTCACGTTTAAAATGTATCAGCTAGCACTCAATCGATGAAGGTGATAAGCCATAAGACATTGCCTTAAGTGGGTTTCACTCTTCCTCCATAGTCAGGATGCCGAACGCCAAAAAGCACCAAGTCAAATTATTCCGTAGTGGATCAACATCGTTAATGCACCCTGACTTCATACAACTTTGTAGAGGCATATGCTTTAGTGTTGCTGCAGAATCTACGGAATATGCTTAAAATAATGTACGTGAATTTAACAGTTCTGTTTACAAGTAACATCGCGCACAGTCTTATGGAGGTGCTTTGTACTAATTATTGATGAAATATTTAGCAATCCAATACAGCTGTGCCAGCTCACTCACACACTTGTAGTAAATCAAATTCTAAATATGCTCCAAATTGTTTGAAATCGTGCAATAAACCACTCCGATAAAACTACCTTAAGTAAACGCAGAAACAAGAAGAAAAGACGGTATTCATGGGTTGTGAATACCATCGTAGCCAGGTGAATACCATTCATAGCCAGGTGCTCGCTACAACCCCATCACAAAAACAGACGCGCGTGTCAGAAGAAGGTGGGATTAGTGAGAGCTGCTCGCCGGGCAGAGCACTTCTCGCCGAGGTAATGTCTGGCCGCATCGCAATGACGCTCCCCTCGCGGGCCTATAGGCAATCGTCGACTGAATATTCAAATAGTCTTTTCTCTCTCCCTCTCTCTTGTGTTTTTGGAGTTTCGCCATCTTCAGTCGTAATACGTAAAACTCGCCTATTTCTCAGCCAATTTCACGCATACTATGCTCAGGCAATTTCTGTGCATGCAAACATGGCAATATTACTTCACGCCGCTTGCAGCCATCACCACTCGTAGCCCTGCCGTCATGGTTTTGAGGAGCGTTGACACACTCCTTGGTTTCCGGGCGCATCATTACCCGCAAAAATGGCCGATAAGGTGACCGCCACCGTAGCTGTACCTGTAAAGCGTCAGCCACGTCAACCGAAGACATCACCATTGCTGAGCAAGACAGAGGACAAAAGAAGGACGTCCATACAGTGCTCTGGTTCTTTTGTCGTGCAATGTTGAAGAGTGCTATAAAATCGCGAAATGCGTTACAAATACCACCAAGCCAACGTTTTGTCAAGTTACTGTATTTACTCAAGTGCAACATGAATATTTTATTTTCAAGATTTTTCTAGCTAAGCTCAACACTCTCGCTCTAAAAAAATACTGAAACACCACATGTTTTCTTCCTTGACGCGCTGAAGTCACCCAACGCGATACGATCGGTGTCGCGTTGCAATTGAATAAATGCGGTATCCGAAAGCTAGGGACAGCGACAGGCTGCCGTTGTGTACATGTCCGTTTTTGCATGCTTATATCGTACTTGCAGCAACACAGTTCACCTAGCACAATGAACCTTTTCCATAATTCGCAAATGTGCTTCTCTGCACTGCTTATTTGCCCAAGTAATGGCCGCACCTGTCGTGCTTCTGGCGGAGACGCGGTCGTGGTTGAACGCGCTGGGGTGGTCTATTACGAGCGCTTATATCAAGAAGGCCGACGCTATATTTTTCTTGTAATTGCGTGAGCAAACCGCACTTGAGCAGGCTCTTTGTAGTAAATTACGAACGGCCATGAGTTGTTCAAACTGTATAGCGGGAAAGCTAACTATAAATATGAAAAAGTTCTATTAACGCCCACCAACCTTTCTTGGCCTCATGGTATGTAGATTTTATTAAGCTTGTTGAAGGAATGTGCTATATAAGCTGAAACAGACTATCATTCCCGCCACGTCTCAATATATTAACGTCTTCATTTCCTTTATTCTGTAATTAGTTGTTATAGATGCGTGCGATCAACGTGCCAAGGGATCTTAAAGTTTGATAGGACAACTGGCCAATAGTATTTCCGGATGTAAAGATTTCACAAAATGGCTTCCCTTTCTACACTTCGGCTGCCGATTGAGAACATTGGTGTGCCCATTTGCCTCTAAAAACAAAGGAGGGAACAGCCAGCTCGACAAACCGCCAAACGCAATAACGGAGCGAAAACACACTTCTCTACATGCCGGCTTTCCGGCTTAGCACCAGTAGTGACTCATCAAAGATGTCTGTCTCGAACTTCAATATGTTTTACCCTTCACTATGTTTAACCTGAGTGCTACAAGAGCACCCATCTTTTCATGCTTCACGCCTCCCCACTCTTCTATTTTTATACGGCTTATAACAAATTTTCTTAAAAGGAATCGACATAGAACATCAGTTCCTAGGGTACAGAGGTTGCAAGAACGTCGACGGGGTGTTGAGTCACGTCTATAGGCCCATCCACCTCGTAACACTTCTGAAACAGAAAAGTTAGATTATGCTCACATAACATCAATTATCTTGAGGAAACACTCTTGCGCATCAGCCTCACCATGCCTTCTTGGAGCAGATCACACTTTGAAAATATCAACAGCTACATAATGAACCAATAGAGTTGCTGAAATCGGGGTTACATTACGGGGACTTTGTAGGGCCAACTACTCGCGACGTGTGCTGCCAAATTAGAACTCCAGACCAACATTGTAGGATAGGCAGCAGCTAAATTGCTTTTACCTTAAATTACCTATGCCGCTGCACTCAGTTTGAATGTTCGTTCACTGACTAAGCGATGTTTTCATACAAACAACTCGCACAGATCCTTACCAGCAGAGGTGAGGAATGAGGTCCTTCTTGGGAGCTTTGAGGACAGCCTTTTGAAGGTTTCCTTGTAGATTGTTCACGCAGCTATGAAGCTTCGCTCCAACGGAATTCAGACAGCTAATGGATTTATGGTAAGCTGCGTAACAAGCGTAACGACACAAATCAGCAAATTACAGTCGGCTAACAATGTGTGACGCTGTTGCTTGGATAGGCAACGAGAAACGGTGACTATGGTGAATTTGTAAAGAGAGTGCACGTGAGACATCGCAATGATGCCTCCGAATGTTGCATTTATTCGATAGAAATTTTTATTATATACTTGCTACGCCTAAATACAGCACCATCAGCTCGAAAAGCACTGCAAGTTCTGGGCACCCCAAACCAGTCCTTGGATGCCTTATTTAACACCATGGATGGCAGCGACGAAGTCAACTCGTACTTTGTCGCAGTTCGCAGTTTTATGACATTCTGGGCATGTGTAGTACGCGCCGCTATGCGTGCTAATGAATTATTTTACCTCTATTTCTATCTTATTATTTTCTTTTGCTCTACACCGTCCACCCTGTTAAGTAACAAAACAGGTTGAACTTGGTTAATCTCTTTGACTTTCCTTTGCCTTTCTCTCTCTCTCTCTATCAAACTTTTTACACTAATGCCAAACTGTACTTAGACACTAAATGTTGTGGGGCAAACTACACAGTATGACTATTGGCATCGCAAGATATGCAGCTCGACTATCTTTTATCAGATGAGATTTTATTCAGGTGACAGGCTCTTAAGTGTTTTCTGGCTTGAACATTTCACGTTACCTGCTATTAGGCCATGTTGCGTGATTTTAGTCATGTGACTGAATGTTTCATGATTTTTGACAACGTTTCTAGATTACAGGCAATGCTACGTGATTATTAGTCACGTGAGTAGCTACGTGGTGCTGCGTGATTCTTGTGACGTGACTACTTATATTATGTATTAGAATTTTTCGTCGTATGATAGTAGCTTTTACATGATCTTACGTGACTTCAATCACATGAATAGTTAATATGCAACGTTTCGTTATTTCAGTCAGGAGACTAACTGCCGTGTAGTCTTATGCAATTTCAGTCTCGTGACTATTCATTGCGGAGTGCTGTATAATTTTTAGTCACGTAAAAAACTCATGCCATACTTTTTTGTATTTCACACTACATAAATTGGCGCAAAGGTTATGGCACCTAAGCCAAAGTTGAGGAGGAGGAAGCGAGCACGTACCGATCCACAGTGACAAAATGACGCAATGCTGAAAGTTTAGGGCAAATTCGCCTTATAATCGGCCAATCCCCTTCTTTGGGTACGAGCCATGTGCACAGGAAAACAACAACAACAACAACAACAACAACAACAACAACAACAACAACAACAACAACAACAACAACAACAACAACACAGTGACGGCCATTCCCGTTTGCACTACCTGGTGCAACGAATAGCTCAAATAGCTGCGCTCTTAAAATTTTATTACTTAGGCCCGTATTCACAAACCAACCTCAACCTTACCTCGAGTTTTCCTTGTCGATTTTATGCCTTTATTGCGCTTGATGAACAAAGTAGGCCCGTATGCATCAACCAATCTTGTTGTCATCTTTTACCCTGTTACCATTTCTGTGCCTTTATAACGCTCTTATAGAGTACAGGACCTTGAGGGAAACGGGAGGTAAGGCCAAGGTTGGTTTGTGAATACGGGCCTTAGATGTTCAGTCCGTTCTCACTGTCGTCGCTCTTGGGAATTGTATAGCGCAACTTGTCGACGGGCCACAGAAGGATAGGAACACACACAACATAGCCCTGTGGTTGTATGAACGAAAAATATTCGCGCGACCAGTGCTTTGAAGAATATTACGCAATGCATTCGTATTCAGTGTGCTGATAAAAAAACATTAAGCGGAATTTTGTAGCTGGCTTCAATGAAAATTGCTAGTTTACGTACATGAAGAAATCAGAGTGTATAATGATGTCCAAATTTCCTTCTTCATGATTTCATTCATATCTATACAACAGTGCTATAAACTTTCGTTCTTATTCGAATAAAAGTTTATGGTTCGTGAAATTTCTTAGCAATAAAAAGCAAAATAAACTCTTAGACTTGATAAAAAAATATTTACTGAAACATAAATATTCTTGCGCAATAAGTAAGTGAAGAGAAAACGTTAAATGTAACCTTTATGCAGGAAGATTGACGATAGCCTGAATTATACTGAAAATACGAGTAACTGCATCTATATAATGATTTGTATCAATAACTAATGTCGCTTGTTTCACGCGGCGTTTATTCAAAGCCTAGGTTCACAAGCTAATATAATGTTAGAGTCCAAGGGTGGCTATAAGTCTTTTTATGACGACTAAGCTAACTGGCGTGTTTGAAGTTCTAGCACAGATACATAGCTCAGCGCACGATGGCACTTATGCATATGCTATAGTGCACAAAATTATATTTATGCGTGACAGCTTACCTTCGTTGAGCTTAGAATCCGTGGTACATATTTCATCGACGCTTTCTTTGTAGGTTTCCAGCGCTAGCGTCGCCACAGCCTTGGCTACACCTTCCAGGCAATCGGCTGCAAACGTTTTACTGCACGTAAGCTGTTTCTTAAAAGTCCTGAAATTGAAATTTCAGCAGGAGTTACTGTCTCGTAACCCATAATAGCGAAATTCTGGAACGGTCATGTAATGTAAATGAGCCGCAAGAAGCAAGCAGATATAGGAGTACGGTGAATTGGGAAAGTTAGTATTTATTTATTATGTTACAGCAAGAAAATAATGAAAAGTTACTGACGCTTACCTTTTTTTTTCGCGCTGTATTGAAATGGGGCAGATATTTTTGCTGTTCTGTGCGCCTATGTTGAACGACTCATAGGTGCATTTTCAACGAGGTCATGTGTAAGAGCCTGTGTTTCAAATTGCGTTGTTGCAATTGGTGTCATTGATTGTGAGAGAAAAATTGCTGTTGTGTATTAATAAAAAATGTACTTCATGCAATGACCAAAAATTAGAATCCCAAGTAATGACTTGGAGTTTGAGCTGAAAATGATTTCAGGAATTTTGTGCCCCGTCGGGTATTTCACCTCGTTGCCACGTCTGCGCTTGAAAGTGCTTCAGCCTATTTCCTGAAACAGAAGCACTTTCATGAGTCGCAAGAGTTTCCTCCATGTTTTATAATTTAAAATTATTTGATTTCAAGTACAAGCCACGTATCAGTTTTTCTTTCTTTTTTGTCCTTCTCCAATTAATTGCGTGCTAGGCAGAATACATCCGTACGTTTTTTTTCTGGTTTCACGACAGTACGTGTACGAATGAAGATCAATAATGAATTCATCTCCTTAATTTGAACATCTGATTTTAGTCGCCCAATTAGGGGCCCATTCACCACGATTGCTGTTGGCCAGAATTTTAGAACATACATATATAATTGCACCTTTTTAACACGATAGAGGAAAACAGCTGGTTTCGTGAAAATTCCGATGTCGGCGTCGGTGATGACGTCGTAGGTTATGAGCGAAAAGTAATCATATTGCCCGTGACCGACAAAGCAAAAAAGTTGGAAATAAAATGAATAACAAATATATTAGGACCCCTGTGAGAACAGAAATCAGGCTGTCTGGGGAGGAGGGAGCAGGTGTTCTACCAAGGGGCCTGGCTATTGTTTAAACTGCCTTTTAAAAACAAAAAAAAAACAACAGCATATTTACGAAGTGAATGACGATTAGTAGGGTGAAGCGTTCGTTCATCCGTTTCTCTGCGTGTCTGTTCATCCGTCCGCTCTATCACACTACAGCACGCTTCGGACGGACGTATAGACGTTTCACACCACTCATCATCATTCACTCCGTGGATATGTTGTGAACTTCTTATTATAGGAATACCATTACCGACATCTAGTGATATAATTTCTGAGGACATATATAAACACAACGCCATCCAGTGCGCAATTTTTAAAACTATAAGTGGCTATGACAACTTCAACTACGAGGGCATGACCCTCAACCCTAAGGAATTCTACATTAAAAAAAAAGGGAAACCTAAAGATAATGTCTCGTAGTCAAAATATATATTCTCTTCAGTGCGTGGAGTGGTGCGCGGCAGAATCCTAGATTACCACCATGCGTCAAATTATGCAAACTGTGCAAGGAATGGGTCATTTATTTATTTATTTTAGTTGACGTGGTGTAACGACATGTTGGCGCATAAACAGGGCGCCAGCTACTCCTTACCCTTGAGAGGCATCTAACAGAGCACCTAGAGTTCAAGACTCCAAGCGTGAGATGTCGACGGTACATACGGTATACAGTTTAGCTTTAAAGTTAGGCTACGAGAATTGCAAAACAACGTATTCAACAATCACATGTACGTGCATACACGGCGATGTTAACAAATTAAATGTTGACCGATGCATATGGTCAACAATCACATAAGTGTGAACATATTTAGGCTGTCAACTTATTACGCATTGTGCGGCTTCGCAAGTGCACGTGCCACCTTGCGTTGCAGTAGTGGCTACTTCAGGAAAATATATAAAAAAAGCCAGATCTCACGTATCTGGAATCGACGTTATGCGAAGCATGCGGAGGGAAGGTTACTGTGTTGCAATTTTTTATTGAGCAACACGTCATGAAATGATGCTAAATATATCTATAAATGTTGCACGTACAGACAAATGTTGAAGAGTCGCAGATGTTTATATAACCAGTTGTTTTTACTTGCGCAACGATGCCAGCTGGAACATGAGTATTAGCAACACCAGAAACTATATGGAGCGCTGATGCTTGCGATAATGCTGGCCCTGGACACTGCTATATAAATCAACTTCAGCTTATGGCAACTAACCACGATTTACGTTAACCCGACGTGACGGCTGTAGCAAAGGAGTACATATGTAATGTTTATAAAATTGGGTAGGCAGCACTGCATACACTATTGACCTTTCACGAAGATCAGCTTCTATTTGAAAAGTTTTTCCGAGACCTGGCGTAGCTCTGTAGTAAAATACTTCATTTCCACGCAGAATACTTGGGTTTGATTCCAGCTGAGACGCCGATATTTATTCTTTGCATTCATCGAGTCGACGCTGTACCAATGTTGGGTATTTCTTTACGCTCGCGTGTTGAAATTGCCCATGTGTGTTCTCGTCATTCCTAAGTAGATACTAAGCGTCCATCAGCTGTGGCACATACCCCCATACCAACGGCACATACCCACCCGTGAGTATGTGCCACTGTCTGGCGGGAAGCGTTTGACGACGTACGTGACGGGATTGTGATATTATTTATGTCTTGAACAGCGCATCATATTTGTCAAACCATCTTACCCTCCCATGCTGATTTCCGTTCACGCCAAGTTATCGAAGTGACCACGAGAGCACCAAAACGCTAGCGCCTAGATAGATAAATACGCTGAAAGTCACCGAAGGTAGCTAAAAAAAATGCTTCGCATTTGAAAAAGAAAACTATAGTGGGCACTTACGCGCATTGCTTTACAAATGGCTCTCCGGAAGTCGCCAAGTGCGTGTCCTTTCCGAAGGGAAAGTAGTCTTCACCGCAAGCACGCAGTGTCTCAAATTTACAGCCATCCTTCAGCTTGGCTTGGCAAGTACCTGTTACGGGATAGAAAAAGACGGGTTTTTAAAAGCGTTTGAAAAGGAAGTCAAAGCTACTTATTAGACAGTTAACTCCTGATTCACACTCCTGATTCAGTGCGAAAAAATTGAGAAATTGATACACGTGCCCTTTTTATAACGGCCAATTGTACAAAAATAACCACTCCCTTACCAGCCTGAACTTCATTGACGTTAAGTAGTCTTCAGGGCGCAGCTAAAGCAGTATAGAGTACGAGGAAAACAATCCGTATCACGTTAAAACAGAGTCGTAACCAATTTCGTAATGTAACACCAGGTTAAACAGAAAGGCGCAGTTGTCTCAAGCAATGATACCTGTGCAATAGTCAGACACACTACCAGCGTTGTTGCAGTCGAGCTGCTAGGCGAGTTTTGTATATTTCTGCATCCATTCCTACACACACGTATGAATGCTGTCTCGAGAAAATCTTGAAATCAGAACAAATATTCAGCGGAGTTATGAAATGACATGGCACGCGCTTCAAAAGCACGAAGTGAAGGTACTCAGCCGGATTATCAAAACGCCGCTCTTTCTGGCAGGAACTCAAACATTGAACTCATTCCGCGTCTTATAAATCAATTTTAGAGCTTCAGACTGTACATGACAGAAATGGAAAACCAGTCAAAATGTTAAAGAGAGGCTTCTGCCAAGTCTAAAGAAGTAAAAATACATCCCCGAATAAGTACTTTGCAGTCATTGTGAGCGTCACCTTGTAGACAATTCGCACCAAGTAATTGTATTTACTGGCATCCGTCTATGCAGTTGAGGCAGGTTTGGCAGGTTTGCATAGATTTTACACACTAAAAAAGTATTGTGTGGCTCTTCTTTGCTACTTACCAGGTCCCAACATGCACAACTGTTTTCTAAGTCACATTGACCCTTTCGCAGAGTCTTGAGACGCATTACTGTTCAGAAGAGATGGCATGGTGTGCACTGAACTGCTCTGCACTTCACGACAATGTGTGGCATCAGTTGGAAATTTTCCAGGAATATATGAAGAACTATTCACCTATTCACCTATTCTTGGTCACCTATTCAAGTTCCCGGTAGCGTGAATAAGGCACACAATCGTGCCAACTAGCCCCCATAGTAGCCTTACTTCTGAAATCGATTTGTTATAGGTAGCTGACTCATCTATCTATGCGACCATTTGGTTGTGCCACAGTCAACAAGTGAGTCTATACTTGAAGAAACCTGACAAGGATGAAGTTGGCGCTTTCCAGGTAAGTTAAAAAATGTTGAAATACTTTCAAGACTGCAAGTGCTTCCTTGGTAGTGAAGTAATTGATTCGAAATGGTTTTAGCATATAGCTGTAGTACCCATAACGTAGTGCTTCTTCTGATAAGCCTGCTTTAAGGGTGCCTGATAAAGAGCTGCACCCGTTGCGCAGTGTAATGTGTTCGTGTTTAGTAAAAAAAGCAGAAAATAGTCCGTTATTTGCAAGGCTGGACCCAATGTTAACTTCACTGGCTCACACACGGCTTCTAACTCATAGCTTCGGTCGAAAGGCGTCTTTTTTGAGTCAGGAACATACGAGCCTCATTTTCAGAGCATAGTATTTGATAAATGCCCTGAAGTGCTTTGCCAGGTTAAAAAAAATAGAGTACACATCAAAAAATGTCACGTTGATCCCAGATTTTCGCGAAAGCCGCCCATCGCTTCAATGAAATCAATAAGGTATTTTCGTAATTGAATCTTAATGTTAAATGCTTGACATCTTTAGCATACTTTTGCTTTGATATGACGTGTATTCAATACAACTATTAGCTTGAGTGAAATAAAAATTTGGGCGAATTGGCTTTAGTTCATGACAACCGTACGTTAGCAAAAAAAAATAACAGTGCACGAAAAACGAGGACACACGACGAAGCGCTGCTAGATACTGAAAAGTTTATACAGGGTAAACCTACCCAAAACAAAGCTAAACCAGATGAATCCACCACTTCATTTTATATGCGTTTCGTGGTTTTCACTTGCAGCGAGACATCTGAATCCCCATTTACCGCGAAGTGGACCCCATACAGTTTCCTATATTTAACTAGAGGAGACTCTGGCGCTGCGATTGTTCAGCGACCGTGAGAGTTATGAGTAGTACATGAATTTGCCTAGTTTCCGTGCTTGCAGGCCACGAATCACACTTGTGGTTTCATGTATTGCTGTGTTTCGGTTTTGTTTCTAATAAAAAAAACCAACTTGTTTTCAACTTTGTGGCCCCATTCGAATTGGTGAGCCGAAAAGTTTACGGTGCTGAAGCGTAACTGATAAACTACTGCTTGTTGTTGTTTCGTGACAAAACAGCTTCAGGCCATGCGAAGCCAAACGGAATGTAAAGTACGTATATCAGGCAAATCCATGTACTACCCATAATTCCCACGCTTGAAGTGCCACGCATGCTAGCTTCATTAGACATTAGCGCCAAAGTCCCTGTATAAATCGGAAACTGAATGGCGGACCTCATGACTCCAAGCAAGAACCATTATGTAGAAGGTACCGACACGAAACGACGGTTCCGTCGGTTGAAGCGAAACTTCTCAGCACTGTCGGTCACAAGCGCGGCTTGGGGTGTATGAGATGTGTACTTACTTCGCCTTCGCGCGCGTGTGCCCGATAAGATAGTCATAAGTATGCATATTTCATTTCCTGTTGTCTTGAGCAGATAAGTACAACTTCTAATTCTTGCTTATAATACACCTGCCGTCGTATCTGAGGTAACGTCAATAAGGCACACATTCGGGTCAACTAACTGGCAAGACACGAGTTCAATCCCCGGCTACGACGGCTGCATATCGATGGCATAGAAATGCAAAAGCGCTGGTGTAGTTCTATATAGGAGAGCAAGGAAATATTCCAGGTAGTCATTATCATATCGCAATCCAGCACTGCAGCGCGCCCGATATTGACAACCCACTGCGAGCGCATCAAACATAATTAATACGAGTGCTTTTCATCTACCTCCCTTGCAGTATTTGTTTGCTTGTTATACGGCATGTCCACGGACAAAATCGATACGATGCTGTTTAGAACACGTAGAGCATCTCAAAATTATTGAAATCCAAATATCAAAACACATATTCCCTTCAACCAGAAGAGAAGTATTTGCAGTCCTTACAGTGTTTTTCCAGAGATACATATGACGCCCTTCAAGATAACTCAGCCCTTTCTGATTGATACTGGATTCTCCCTTTCCCTGAGCAATCAGATTGAGAGAATGACAAGAGAATAACAAGAAATTTCGGCACATTTTTCATGTATGTAGCACTTGATTCACTGTCAAAAAGCATGTAATTTTATTATATATGGATGTGGAAGTCGTGTATCGGCTAATATTACTCGCTGTCTTTTGCATGTAGGCTCCGCCCTGGTGTAGAGTGGCTAACGTATTCGACTGCTGACCCAGAGTTCGCGGGATGCAATCCCGGCTGCGGCGGCTGCATTTTCGATGGAGTCAAAAATGCTGTGCCCAGATTTGGGTGCACGATAAAGAACCCCAGGTGGTCAAAATTTCCGGAGCTCTTCACTATGGCGTCTCTCTTATTCATACGATAGTTTTAGGAAATTAAACACCACATATATATTATTCAATCAATCAATCAATCAATCAATCAATCAACAATCAATCTTGCGTGTGCTTTTAGTGCGCAGGTATTTGACTCTACAATTAGGGTATATAGATTCTGCGAATCGGAGCAATTTGATGAAGTCGACAGGTAGTCTTTTGTTTCGTCTATTCCCTCGTCTTCTACCTTACATAAAGCGCCTCTATCACACTTAAGAGATGACAATTGAAAAAAAAATGAAACCTTACCTGTCATGAACGCCACGACAAGCGCAAGTGTAATGCCAGGTAGTACATTCAACATCTTCGCACCCCCTTCTTACGCGCAGCTCCGAACCGAAGTGCGACGCCACAGGATAATTCATGAGAATTTAAATAGAAGCCCATTCGGGTGAATAAAAACAAGAAGGCAAGGAGAATCAGCAAAACAGTAGAGCTTTTGGTGACAACACCTTCCCACCTAAAGAGCGGACAACCTTGGTTTCAACATTGAGTGATCACACACATAGCTGTTACGCCACAAGGCTTTGTTTTTAATTGGCAATGCTCTTGAGAAAGTATGGTATTACAGGTCCGTGTCTATTAGGCTATCGACATATTTGCGCGTGCTCAGTGCCTGAAACACGCAGGAGACGCTCGGTCATTGCGCCGCTCATTTCTCTATCCATGCACGTGTTCGAACACTCGCAATGCGAAAGATATTTCGACAAAATGCAGTGAGTCTATTAGCAACTCACTCGTGTAGGCAGTAGTGATTAGAGTAACCAGTTCTGTGCCACAGAAGTCACGTTTCGTACAGGAAATCAATGCGCAATCATTTTAAATAAATTGTTTTGAAGATATAAGCGGGCTCTTGCAATCAGGCGTTTTCGAGCGATTGCGATGCCCTTCTGCAGGATATTACAAAGCGCTCGCAAAGGCCAACTTCGTGAACGACTGTGCTGAATCTTCGCACATTTTGAGGGTACGTGCCCAAGACGAGCTATTTCTGGACGGAATATCGGAAGCGCTTCCATATGAGTGCATATTTTGCATACGTTCAGCTACCTTCGCTATTAATTCCGAGAGGATGATTGTCTGATCATTTTTTGTTCTTGAATGTAAAACGTTTTCCTTGTGAGTTACGAGCAGGTACACGTGTGAAAGAACCAGGACATTTAATCTGCTTAGTGGTGCATTTATTGGTCTGTTTGGTTGTGCGCTGTATATATTACTGACGCACAGAGTGACTAATCAATCGTTTGCATCGTTTTTTTTTTGACGAACCAGCTAATCGACGTTTTTCATGTGGGAACCGCTATTTTACAGTCCCAGCACAGTCACCTGTTCGGATGCCGTGATTCTCATATAAAATCGTTAAAGATACAGCAGATATTGCTGTTTTTGATGGCGCTTATCTCAATACAAACTTCGCTTTACGTTGCGGGTATACTACGAGCTTTACTGCTTCCAATCATAACAGTCAGCAGCGAGCAAGGCATTGCTCCCACATTGTCGCTACTGACAGGATACACAAGGGGGTTCCGTGCGAAGAATTTTGCGGCTTGTGTGACTTGCTCTTCGGGTACGGCTCTCAATGAAGCCTTCGTATTGGAGATGCACGTTCCAGAAATTGTGCATCACCAGGACAGCGTATAGCTATCCAACAGTAGAGTACATTTAGCGCTATAAAGCGTTCACAAATTATTCTAAGCATTCACGTAGAAACACGCATGACCTGGCTCCCTCCCTCCCTCCCACTAGAACGTTATTATCCACTTTCCCTTCTCCTCCACTTCCTTCCGGCTGCTGTCACCATGAGTCATTTGCGCAAAGAAACATGCACGACGCGTGTCCTGTCTTCTCTATTGGCCATAAAATGCAGCCGTGGAACGTTTTAGGCCAAGCATAGAGCATTCGTCACACGGGAGGATGTTTTCGAGTCGAGTTTTTCACGCAGCATCAATGCAACTCCGACAATAAAAGTGTGTCTCAGCGCCCTTACAATTGCTATCGCAATGATGAGACAAATGACTAGTGGATATTGTTGCACGTTGAGACCAAGCCGTGAAACATCTGTATGGCGTGGCATTTGCGTCATGCACTCATTGTCATAGCATTTTAGAAGATCAGACACGCTCTCTGGGCTGAATTAAGCGGCCTAAGTTTAGCATACTAGGCAGTGACAGATGATTCCGTTAGAGAACCGTGTACGTAGGACGTTAAACCAAGGAGCTGACGAGCAGAATAATGCGATGTTTCCATTCATGCCAGTGTTTACGATAATCTCAGCTGGTATATAAACTGCATCGCACCCAGTTCCGACTTTATTTTTTCTGCGACACTTAAAATGAAGTGGCCCCGCCGCAGTGGTCTAGTGGCTAAGGTACTCGGCTACTGACCCGCAGGTCGCGGGTTCGAATTCCGGCTGCGGCGGCTACATTTCCGATGGAGGCGGAAATGTTGTAGGCCCGTGTGCTCAGATTTGGGTGCACGTTAAAGAACCCCAGGTGGTCGAAATTTCCGGAGCCCTCCACTACGGCGTCTCTCATAATCATATGGTGGTTTAGGGACGTTAAAGCCCACATATCAATCAGTCAATCAACTTAAGTTGAAGTTAGGAGTAGTAGGAGACTGCATTGCGGTGCACCACCCGAACCTTTAAGGAGGCCTTCCCGGGGTGCTTTCAGTTGTCAGAGGAGGTGTATACGTTAAATCTTTCCTCACAGCCTCCCTGCTATGGGCCGTTCTAATTAAACTAACAAATAGCGCTGGTCATTTCTTGAAAATGATTCATTACAGATATTTCTTATAACAAAGCCGTTCTTGCTGTTTTGTTTTGTTTTTGACATACGCAGTATCTTACAACCGCTCATCTTTTGACAGCTTAAAGATAGCATAAATACAGAATATTAGTCTTGCGGAAGATCATCTGGTGTATCAATGCTCATAAAAAAGGAAAACGGTCCTCCAGCCATTCACGGAGAAAGGTTTTACAAGAAAACGCATGCGAACTTTATGCAAGGAATCTAATGTAGCTAACGAAAAAGTGGTACTGTTTTGGGATTTCAATTGACACTCACACCACGAGAAGTTTGTTTTTGCATAATAGAACTTTCCATTAGAAAAACTGGGCAATAAAGTAAAATGTATATGTGTTTTGTGAACAGGTCGATCACGACTGGCATTGTCGAGATCCGCAACTTTATTATTTATGCTCGTGGATGATTTTGTGAGCGCTGCATTATAAATAAGACCCATATATAGAAAGTTATCGAAGACCTGCAAAGACCTACTCAAAGAAGATGAAAATTTATGCCACTTTTTTATAATACTACAGACTTACCACTGAGCCATAATATTCTGTTTGTATGTGCCCATTAGATGTGGGTTGCAAGACCGCTATTGTGTACAAAGTGAAGCAGGTGCTCGTGTTAACATGTAATGTGTTCAGCGGTTCTGGTGTCACTCTATTCAAAGACGAGTTGCAGGAGGTGAAGGGAGCGTTCCTGCTTTATCTCTTGGAGCATCTATACAAAATGGCGCCACATCTTTCTTTTCTTGTGACTCTGATCTGTATCATTTTGTTCCCGCAAATCTAGCATGTCTCTCAGCTGTGACATTTATTAGAATTTTAGTACCTTTTATCAAAAGCACATTTTTCTACTGCGGGATCGTCACGTGAAATGCTCAGAGACAGTGATCATTATAATATATAACAATAATATTATTTCTTTTGATGTCCCGGAACCACCATATCACAATAGAAGACGCCATAGTGCTGAGCTCTGGAAACTTTGAACACGTGGGCTTCTTCAACGTTCACCTAAATCTAGGTTTGCGGGCTTCAGGCATCCTCGCCTCCATCGAAAATGCGGCCGCCGCGGCAAGGATGCCATTCCGAGACCTCCGTTTCAGCAGGCCGGCGTCATAGCCACTATAAACCACCACAACATGACGAGTGAAATTAGTACCGGTTTACATGATTTTATTCACTTTAGAGAAACAGGCATATAATATATGGCCACTTCGATGCCTCACCATACGCGAAAATTTACAGGCATGCATAGCGTGTGGAGTCCCACGTCAGTGGCGCCAATACGACTGATGCAAAAAAAAAAAAATCGTCACAAGATGACGCCCCCCCCCCCCCATATGACGTTAACTTGACCCCAGACATCGCAGAAATTCGTGATAGCATCACGACGTGCCGTCACCCTATCAGTTTGTGTACTGTACAATGCAGCGTTGCTGAATATAATCTCGGAAGCCGTGGCCGATAACATGAACACCATGCCACGTCACGGTAGGCGGCGTGGCAATGCAGGTTTCTGTAAAGCCCCTGAATAAAATTTGCCGCTCGGGCACACGCTGTAGATCCCGCAATTCTTTATGCCGACAGTACCTACTGTATTCATGGATCTAATTTCGTAAACGTAACGTGATTGCCTAGTTGCAAGCAGTTGCAAGAAATGTACTTGTGCTTCAACTCAATTCTTGTCTGAAAATCGTTCAATTTGTTTATTTCCAGTCTTGTTCATACATTACGAGACCATTAACATTACATTATTGTATGATTGTGAAACGTGTAAGTACTTACGCTTTATGTCTATCCAACCACATTTTTCCAGTACATAGAGTCATCGGGCATACCTAATCTCCGGCAACCTGAAACGTCTGGAAATACTTTGTGTCATAGAGTTTCGTAAACATACACCAGAGGGGACTCTAGCAGTAGTTTCTATGGGAGCTGCAACGCACGGCGCTCCGGCGAGCACGGAATTGACGGGTAGTGCGCGTATTTGTCTAATATTCATAGTTCTGGCTCCGTGTGCGTTCCTCTGGCTTGGAGATGTTTTCTCGCAAAAGAAAAAAAAACAGCAAATGTTCAGTGGTTGCGTTTCACCCCATTATTCGTTTAGACTTACAATTTCAAATCGGGTCGCCAAGTTCGAAACGGTTCATTTTTTTTCTTCGACACAAAACCTGAACAAGTGCATTAAACGAAGCCAGAAGTGCGATTCGCCAATAACAAGTATGAAGACTAGGCAAATCCGTGTACTACTCATCATTCCCATAGTTGCTGATTGGTAGCAGCGTCAGAGTCGATTTGTGGGGTTTAACGTCTCAAAACCACTATTTGATTATGAGAGACGCCGTAGTGGAGGGCCCCGGAAATTTTGACCACCTGGGGTTCTTTAACGTGCACCCAAATCTGAGTACACGGGCCTACAACATTTCCGCCTCCATCGGAAATGCAGCCGCCACCGCCGGGATTTGAACCTGCGACCTGCGGGTCAGCAGCCGAGTACCTTAGCCACTAGACCACCGTGGCGGGGCAGCAGCGTCAGAGTCCTCTCTATAGTTAATATTAGGACTCTATGCTATGCGTAATTTGTTTTGCGTGTGCATAATGTGTCTTTCAATAAATGTATCGTTTTTTTTTAATATTAGTGTTCTGATGCAAGAAATGTTGATGTACTTTGTTTTTAAATTCACAAGGCGCTACCTGATTTTGAGAGCATTTACTTTTTTTTGTATAAAGGTATGTCTGCGTGTTCCACAGGTTGCAACGACTTCCCGCTTATCATAAACTAATTGTCAGAACAACCTGATTTCTGAACTGGTGCGTGCGACTGCGTCGAATTCACAAGCGTTCCACTTGTGCCTCAGGATGTGGTACAGCGCACTGCACGCTGACCATCTTTCATGCTGCTGGTTTGATTCTTATAATACCAGTTTCATAGGGCCACTTCTGTTCGCGATAAACGCCCATCTAGATCTGACTAGTTGATCGCAATAACATGTTCGTACCTGCTACACTGTACACTTTAAGGCGGATCTACTTTGGCGCAGACGCCAGCCAACTCCCGATCACTGAGTCAGATAGTGATGCAGCGATCACGATCGTCTTCATCTCAATCTGGCCTGATCGTGATTGCACGTGGCCATGTGTAAGCCCATGTTTCAGACCTAGTTTGATCTGGATCGACTCTCATAACGTTCAGAAGTTCCCAATTGGCACTGGTATACCGTTTGTGGGTGCTAAGGGTCGGTTTTCTGTTGGTTCACGACAGTTTACACCGGAAAGCACATGCGCCAGTACGTTTACTTAAAGGCATACGTAAGATTTTCTAAAAGGGGCGACAAATTATCATCAAAAAATACCCCCCCCCCCCTGTCATTGGTGGTTGGGCCTAAAGGACACCATGCTTCTCAATGAATGACAAAAAAAAAAACGAAATCTTGCACTCGGCTGGGCATTGCTTGAGGCACAGCGAAGTTGCCCTACTATGGAGCCTTTCGTGACTGCCACTATAACTCTAAAAAATAGTAGAGTAAGAAGTGTGTCTGTCCTCCAACAATAATCGTCCTGCGACTCGCATGATTTCTTGAAAATTTGGCGCTGGCCACTTTTCTATAAAAAACGTTATGGCACGCTGATAACGCGCATGTTGTCAGTGACCTGATAGCACCGAGTGCAGAGCCGTAATGCAAGGAAAGGAACGCAAGATAGAGAGGTGTATAAATTTTTGGTGAAGGGCTGACAGGGAACGCAAGATAGATGACCGTTATTGTTCTGGGACAAAAAGACGCCCTTTTTTCACCCGATCTTTTCTCATGGTGTATAGGTTAAACTTGCTTGAACTTGGCCAGTCGGCACCACCGGTAAGAGCACGAGCACGGCGGTGCTCGAACACAGCTTTCCCGCCGACTGTATCCTGACGTAGAGCGGGCATCGTTTCGATTGCGGTAATCACCGGTATCTTTTCGTCGTTCCTTGTTGTCTCTTTTTCGAGCCGCATAATTCACGATCTGCTCGTCATTGCCGTTCTCGCACACAAGCCTCGCTTCACGATGCTCCGCTCCTTCTGCAGGGAGCACGTGCGATACTTTCTTTGTGCGTCTCATGGCTGTATCTGCTCCAGCGTCGGCACTTGATTGCGCGAGGTATATCTGTCACTGGGTGTAGTTCAGCGGTGTAGCAGCTGCGTAGTTCTAGCTACTGCGCCTACGTGTCTTGGCGTGGAGTCACGAGGTTATGCCGGGTATTTCAGCATCTGCGGTGTCACTGGCTGCCGCGGCCATGGCGCAGCTGGCTTTTCGGGAAACGCGTGAATTTTGCGGCCGGTTAAAAAGTGGAAAGGAAGATATGCCATGCTTCTCAAGCAGCCATGCTTTTCGTCCCTTTTGGTCTTTAGATGAGAAGTGATCAGCTCTTGGGATGCCACATTCGGGGCCATCAGCCACTGTTATCATCAAAACCCCTTTTACAGCTACTGTGCAATTGTAGGAGGAAGACTTCTCACCACCGTCCACCATTGTTTGGTGATTGTGTGACGCCCCCTCCCCCCGTTCCTCTTTGTGCGCACGCTTATGCGTAGTCGTTGGTTTTGTGGCTTCTATGACACATTTGGACACCTCGTTTAAGTGTACCGCATTTGCTGCGCAACAAGAATTGCTATTCGTGAAAAAATACAGACTTATCGGATTGTGTGGCCGCTGAAGATCGTCTGCTTTCAGTGGGTGGTGATGCTTGACGTGACCAGGACATTCCAGCCCGGCTAGCACTCACAAAGAAAACATTTCAAGTAAGAACACTGACTTGGCCTCTAATTTACAGTTTTTTTTTACGTGTAGGAAATTATATTTCCTCGTCTGCAATGTCTGTTTACCTCTCTATTTTGTTTCCTTTTTTTGTGCATTCTTCATTTTTTTCCCTATCTTGGCCTGCTGATGGGGCAAGCTGGTGGGCGCCTCCAGGTAATATGTCCAGCTTGCTTTCTTCTTCTGTACCTCCCTTTGTTATTGTATGAATATCAGTAAATAATAACGGTGATGGTGGTTGCTTCGTTTTACAGGCTCCACTTTGTCGTCACTACAAAGGGACAGCAGTTTAGCAGCCTTACAGGGAAAGTAAAAATTCATTTATTTAAAATGGCACACTCATAAAGACAAAATGCAACCGTAGTGAACGTAATACAGCACATGCTGGCACACCAAACGAACAAGGTCCATCACGCTATTACCGTAGAGTTGTATATGACCCACATCTTCGATTTCTGTGTACTTGTGTTTGTGTGTAGTGCGTGCGTGTGTGTGTGTGTGTGCTGCTGTCCGCATGGAAAAATCACTAGTGTTCTTTACCGAACAGTGGGAAAACTGAGATATATTGGTTATTCGACCACTCTCTAAAGAGCAGCAAAAACTTTTTTTTACTTGATTGATTTATTGATTGATTGGTTGATTGAATGGTTCAGATGTATACTCGAAGCAAATAACTGATAAAATTCGAGATGGCCTTGGGGCTAGTAGATGGACTAATGCGATATAACGGTGAAAACCAGTCAGTAGGTGTCTGACATGTTCTTCAAGGCGAGGCGCTGCGTTGGCGTGGTCATCGATGGCAAGTATAAGGGTAGGCACGCACTCGCAGGACACTCGAGAAACAACCCGTTTTTTTTTCGAAGAATGGTCGCGAGAGCAGGGATGGGAGAGCGCCATAGCACTCTACTGCTCACCTACCTTAACGTAGTATAATGACTCCGAGTTATCTCGTTCGGAAAACGTTAAACCTGATGGGGCCACAGTATACATTGCTAGTTCTGTGAAATAAGCGTGTCGACTGCTTCAATTATGAGCTCGACGTAATGCTTGAAGCTCTGATCAAGTGGGTCCAGTGCTGGCAGGTTGGGAAGAGACTTGCACAACTCTGATCCGCCTTCGTGGCTTCCACACAACGGCGTCAGAGCATCGCCGAACACCTTTTCGACCAAGCTGACGGTGAAATCTCTCCCTCCAACTTTTTCGCAAGATTTTAGCGCTGGTTCAAGGCAGTCGAATAAGCCACCATACGAGCTGAAATGAAAAGCGAAGGAAAGAACGTCCAGTAATTCAGGTAATTCCCAGGCAGAGGTCGCGGGTAGCACTCGCGCGCTAGGCTTTCAGCCTGGTAACCCCACTGACTTAGAACAATAATGACTACATTTGCTTAAGCGTGTTTGAATACTTTTTAATAGAGCAAGGCAGGCTAAGAAGTGGTGAATTTACTCATGCTCTGCTGCACAATACTTTAAATACGTTGTGGCGACTGTAAACGGTTCTAAAGCTTCGGTTTATTTACCATGTGCTACACGCTTACGAGATCAGGATGCAACTTGGCCAGCTGTATTTTCCGAATAACTCCTAGGCTGAGCTTCAGAAGCACTCTCTTTTGCCCCTCGGCGAACAAATCGTCATATTTTCTCACTCCTTTACCAGCGCAGGCAAAAAATCACTACGCAAAGTATGATTAATATTTGAAAGGCTTTCCAATTAATTAAATTTCATTCGGCGGTCACTGCAAAAGATCAATACACAGGCGAAATAGGCCATTTTTCACTAATCACATAGCGGTGTTGCGTTTCACTCTTTATCATCAGCATCATCATAAACCTAATTACGTCCACTGCAGGACAAAGGCCTCTCGCATGTTCCGCCAGTTAACGCGACCCTGTGCTTGCTGCTGCCAATTTATACCCGCAAACTTCTTAATCTCATCTGCCCACCTAGCCTTCTGTCTCCCCCTAACCCGCTTGCTTTCACTGGGAATCCAGTTTGACTCTTGCGTCACCCTCAAGGACCTGGAAACGCCGCTAAGAGCGCAGGAACCACTCTATCCCAAATTGCTCATGCACAACGTTTCTGCGGTCGTTTTATATTTGTTAGACGTCTAAAATGCTACTGCTATAAAATCCATGTGATAGTTCAGTAAACTGATTCAAAGACTAATCTAATCCATGGAGGTTTATTGTAACACAGTTTGACACAATTCTAGTTGTGAGAACATGTACAAATAATTAGGATAACTGATTTGCTACTCTACACGTTGGAACAGGATGGGGGAGATTGCAAGAGGAAGATGAATAGAGAGGAGGATAGCACGTAACACAGCACACATACAGATGCTTTTCCTTCTCTACAACTTCTCTCTCTCTCTCTCTCTACAAATAATTTCAACCTTTAGCAATCATGTAAACAGGAGACGGATAAGGCAAATCGCGCCACATACTGCTCTCGAATAATTCTTCACGATTAAGAATTTATTCTCGATAGTACATTTTCTAAGCAGAAACAAATAATTGGTAACAGGCGCACAAACGATATTTGGCTGGCGCTACAGCCCAGCCCATAGAACTGTTCAACCATGTCTGCTTTTGGGGAAAGTGCGTGATAGTAGAAAGTTCAGTTTAACCTTTCTTCGTTGTTTGCTGAATGAGGTAGAAGCATTTTGAACAAAAAAAGAGGGGGAATTGCACGGGATTGCTTTCTTTGTTAGGCATGATGCTACTTGAAGCGAACAGGAAAGAATATTGTGGCCATGCAATAAGAGGACCATGCAGATTTACTCACCAGCAGAAATAAGCGAAGAAGCCTTCCCTGGGCGCCTTCGAAATGGCCTTCAGCTTATGTCCAAAGAAATCGTTGACGCAGCCATGGATTTTCGTGCCAGCAGAATTCAAGCAGCCGACAGATTTGTGGTATGCTGGGTAACAGTCATGAACATCAGGTCAGCATTATACTGCTAAGTAGCCGTGATCAGCATCGAAAGCATGGACCATTGTTAAAGTATAAAGAGCAAAACAAAAGCAATTACACGACGTGCTATTTTTCATGCTACGTTCAGTTGCTAGCAAGTATTTTTTTTTCCGAGAGGTAAGACTTTTTCAAGTGTTTTATAAACTCGGGCTAGAATCATCGGAACTGCGTTTTGAAAAGCAATTTTACGCACAAATCTATGAGCGGTGTCACTGATCAAACAACGCCAAGGCACGTAAAAAAAAAGAAACTGAGGTGATTGTTTCGGCACGTAGGCGATACGCGAGAAAAACAAAATTGCCCCGTATCTACAAGTTTTACTGCGAATGTCGTTGAAAGACAATAGTCTTGCGTCCAAAAAGAGTAGACAAAACGTTTATTTGATGTTCTACGCGAGAAAATCGGTCAATTGTATTTTGGAGGCGCTGCGTTAGAGTGCTTCGATCCGTGCATCGAAGGCAAACGAGCGCATCAAGACACGTGGACATGAGCGCTATCTGGCAGATATCTTCGAAAACGAAGAAAGGCATGCGTGTCCGTCTTGGAGGCGATAAGGTGTAGAACGCTAAGCGACGGGCAGGTGCCACCGCCATGTCGTCTTAGCAAGGCGTATGAAACACCTGCTTTGTTTAACGTCGTGTTGCATTGTCAGCGCAGCGTGATAAACGCTACTGCCCTTGGAATTACTTCTGTATGCCTTCTCTGTTTTTAAGACACACATATAAAATAATCAGGTGTTGTTACGGTGCCTCAGATATGCGCAATAATTGTTTTTTATTGACAATTGCAAAAGTATGAAGGCTGAAGCTTGCGCAATATTATTGGGCTTTGCGGATGTGGTTGGTTGTTTCGGCTATCGTTTGGTGCCGTTTGGGGTATCGTTACATCGGACCAACAGACAAATGTACAAAAACAAAGACAAAACTTTTGGTGTCAAAGTACCCCAAAAGGACTATTGTCATTAAACATTCACAGAGAAGAGGCTTGAGAGAGAAGGGCCGCAAGTCTCTAAAGCTCCTCTTGTATCCTCGTCTTCAGGGCTTTTAGCTTATATCGCGAAAAACATACCTTAGCCTGAAGGCCCACTCCCTAATTCATTGAAAGAATGAAACATATTTTCTTAAACTGAACGCAAATATTTTCAGCGTGTTCACTACTGTTTGAACCTGAAGTAAACAAAGTAGTAACAATGAAACTTCTAATAAACATGGTACACGACTGCTGGTACAAACTGCGTGGAATGATGGACCATTTCAATAATTCCATCTTGTCTTCTCAAGTAAAAATTAAACTAACATAAAAATTCAGTAAAGTGATTTGAAGAGTAATATAATAAACGCAATTTTTCTATTTGACACAGCTTGACATCATGCCAGTACTGAACAACCTTAATAAGTTATTGAATCCTTCAACAAAGCCATGTAAAATTAATGCTGACACGGCCAACATATCCACTTCAGATGATTATGCAGGCACTGCTGACGGGACAGTGTATTGATTACGGGTTCATGTTGATAAATTTATGCATCTAAAATAAAATCGTTGCATTTATTTATAAAGGCGTTAAAAGCGCAAGTCATATTCGTTGTAACATTAGAAGCCGTGCAGCTAAAAATAAAATCTTTCATAAAATCATTTTATCTTCATGATCCTTTGAGCAAAGAAGTATCATTACGTTGACGCATAATGGATTACCGTTGTACAGCTTAGAACCCGGGGTGCAGATCTCGTCGATGCTCGCCTTGTAGGAGTCCAGCGCCAGTATTGCGGCATCCTTGAATACATCAATGAGACAGTCATTGACGAAGTTCCTACTGCATGATATCTGTTCCTTGTACGTCCTGTAATGAATAAGGCGAACACAGTGTTAAATACCATCTGCAGATTAATGAATAATGCTTTCAAATACTGTGAGCACTCCTTGTAGGTATTCAGAAGGCTTTGTAGCACGAAACGCTAGTGTCGTAGCTGGGCCACGTACTCCCTTCAGTAGCGCTTTTATGACAGTTACAGCTGTCTTATGCATTTATTTTCGGTACTCACAATGTTTTATTATAACAGGCATTTGGTATGTCTTCAAAGCAAAAAAAAAAAAAACAGAGAGCACAAAAAAAACAAAAAAAAAACGTCCATCTATTCAACACTCCGAGTACCACCATCTCGCATCTTTTCATCATATATTCCGCATATGCACCGCCATCCAGTGAACATTGCAAGGACTAAACGAGAGGTGGCACACGCACAATTTCTTACGGCTTGAGCTTCGTGTCTACTTCCCACCTTTAACCACTTCGAGTTCATGGTGCATAGTAGTTCACTGTATTCATGGCACTGCGGCCCAAGGCTCGCTGCCCAGCGAGTATAACGTAGCAACCCTTTCTTGTCAGATAGTGCTCAATGTACATGCCAATGACTGCTAAGGGTGAATGAGAGACAGGAGAATTCGGTTTTAGATAACGCGCACGCTGCGAACTTTTTATTGTTCAACAACGCACAGAATAAATCTCTCACCAGCCCCACCTTGGAGATCAAAATGTAAGACTGGTTACACCCTACGACTACTACTACGACTACGAGGGACGAACGGGTACTGCTATAAGGAGCTTCGCCCCTAAATGTGTTGCAGGGCCCCTTTAAGTTGATCAAGCTTAGCTCTGTAGCAGTTCACAAGTTACCGCGAACGTGGCCCTTTATCAGTGCATAATTGTTTATAGTGAAGCGGCCGTATCCGGATACCATTGCTCTGGCAAAAACTGCGTGTAGTTTGATCGGTCAGGTGTTAGCGCTCGCGTCCATTCTTGAGTGAGATCATGAGACAGCGGACAGCCTCGTTTTTACTGGGTTCCCGTCGCTATGTTGGAATTATAGCGAGATCCAGCATGACGGTCGTTTTGCTCGGTGCAGCGCGCGTGTCCTCTTACGCGAGCCATTTCTTGAGTATAGACCATACTGTGCAGAACGTGTCGACTGTTAGCTGCAGTAGAGTAAAAAACTTAAGGACGCTTGGTAATGCATACTTGGTGAACTGAAGTGCAATAGACGGGACAACAAAAAGGGAAGATAGACGCTTCGTCCTTTGTGTTTCTGCTTGTGTTGTCCTGTTTATATCGCTTCGTTTCATAGAATTTTATAGCTTTACTGGTGCATCGTGTCATTTTGTTGCTGTAACGTTGATACATACGCCCTAGTGGCGAAGCTGCAACTTTTTAATGGCGATAAAAAACTATAAAGAAGCAAGGATGACTACTCTGCAACCTACAGTGCACTTGAATCGCTTAACAACGGAAGCTTGCGCAAATGAAATTCTCACGGCAGCTAAGAAATGTGGCGTCCACTGCGAACGTTCATAGAGTTCAATGCATTTGTCCCCTTTCGACAGCGGATATATTTTAAATAGCACTCCCGGATTGGCTAGAGTTTCAGGGAGATATTCGCAACCTGATAAAAGATGGGGAAAAAAATGGTGGCGTATCTTAGTGCGTTACAGCAAATGTCGTCTACAGACCACAGTCCCACAGTCTTCTGCCAGCCGTACTATTTGAGCCTTGGTCTCATCCGCAGTCACGCGTGATGCCTCAGACAGTGCCTTGCCTAAGTTTAATCAGCCACATCTAGCTGACATTGATGAAATAGAGGAGGCGCTGCGTAAGATATGGACGCCACCTGGCAGTAATGTTGCGAGAGAAACGCTTTTGTTCATGGCATCCGCGATGAGCGCGCACTGGTGGTTTTCTCTCCGGCCGTTTGAATGGCCGCACTCCCCGTCAAGATAAACAGTGCGGTTTTCAGAATTGCGTATCTACGTATTTTCTAAAGAGAGAAACACACTGCCTAGCACTTTCTTATTGCCCCGCCGCGGTGGTCTCGTGGCTACGGTACTCGGCTGCTGACCCGCAGGTCGCGGGTTCGAATCCCGGCTGCGGCGGCTGCATTTCTGATGCAGGCGGAAATGTTGTAGGCCTGTGTGCTCAGATTTGGGCGCACGTTAAAGAACCATAAGTGGTCGAAATCTCCGGAACCCTCCACTACGGCGTCTCTCATAATCATATGATGGTTTTCGGACGTTAACCATTTCGGCCCTGGCGGTGTCAATTGACACCACCACACAACATTTCCCCTATATATCTCGGAAACGTAACCAATACTACTCATTCTCTGGGGCATAGTTCTTCAATAATACCCACTGCAATTGGCACTAATATTGTGGCACGTTTGTGGAGGTAGCAGTGAAGGTAGCAGTGGCGGCGGCGGCGGCGGCGGCGGTGGCGGTGGCGGTGGCGGTGGCGGTGGCGGTGGCGGTGGCGGCGGCGGTGGTGGCGGCGGTGGCGGCGGTGGTGGTGGTAGTAGTAGTAGTAGTAGTAGTAGTAGTTATCCACCTTCACGGCCAGACTTCACGGCCAAACAAAACGGAGCGGCACGCGCGCACCATTTTCAATTGAGAAGAAAACCCGCGCATGTTAATAATTAATAAAAAATAGTTGTTTTTCAAGCAATATATTACAGAGACGAGTATTGTCGACTTAATCGCCAAAAAAGTTTGCTTTTCTTTCAATGCCTTCTTAAAAGACCTAGTTTAAGAAGGACGCACTTTGAGCACTATCTGACCTGAAAGGGTTGCCACAATAAACTCACTGGGCGTAACCTTCTTGGTTTTAGCAAGGTTTGGCGAGGGTTGGGCTGCAGTGCCATGAATATAGTGAACTCGCATACAGCAACTAGAGGCGGCGAAAGGTGGGAAGTAGCGACGAAGCGCAGGCCGTAAGAAAGTGTGCGAGTGCCACCTCTCGTTTAGTTCTAGGAATGTCCGCTGTATGGCGGTACTTCAACATGCTGAATATATGATGAAAATATGCGAGATGGCGGTATTTGAAGTGTTCAATAGATGAGCGGACCGATGAACGGATGGACAGACAGACAAACAGATGCATGGACGGATGCGCGGATGAATGAACGGACGGATGGACGCATGGACGAATGCCGAGATGGATGCACGATGAGCGCACGAGTGGACGCACGGACAAACGAATGACCGCGCAGACCATCGCACAGACGGACGCGCGGATGGACGGAAGCAAGAACGAACGGAAGGGGTTGACGCTTCGCCCCACTCATCATCATGCGCTCCATGGATATGCTGTGATTTTTTTTTTTTTGGCCGGGGTTCACCACAGCTCCACTGACATATTTAGGTACTGTATATGCCGTTGTAAAATATATACAAATACTTGCAACGAATAAATTACTTGAAAAAGTTAGTCGATGGTATACTCTATTCGGCGAGCCCTCTCTCCGCAGAGCGTGGTGCTATCCGACTCGGCCACAGAGCGCTTGATCCGCAGCTCAGTAACGGTTAGCTATGTGAATACCCCATTGGCCATTGGTGTTACAAAAAGCTCGGTGGCTTCAACGTATTCTCGTTTTCACTAGCGACATGAGCGAAAACCACGGAAGGTGCGCTTAAAAGGTCGTCTTCCGCACGTTGCGATGCGTGCGCTGTTATTTCGTGGCGAGGGTAGTATGTACGTCCCGTGCTTTCACCGCGAGTTCCCGTTAGCGCAGCAGAGAGCACGAAGGTCTCCTTGGTCACTATACGGCGACCACATTGGCGAAAAGAGCACGTCGCTTACCCACAGACGTTTGCGACAGTTGTTGGTTCACATTCGTCCTGTTCTATTCGTGTGTCCTCGCTGCTTAAGGAGGGCGCTGCAGCTTTCAAGGTGTTTTCCATTGTTTGCGTGACGTTATAAATTTTTGATATACCGTTTATGTATACCTGAGACAGAATAATCAGCCATAATCTTCGCGCGCGCGCGCGCGCGCGCGCGCGCGCGTGTGTGTGTGTGTGTGTGTGTGTGTGTGTGTGTGTGTGTGTGTGTGTGTGTGTGTGTGTGTGTGTGTGTGTGTGTGTGTGTTAACCTCATCGTGCATGAAATATTCAGTGATGCTGTCATAAAGCGTGTGTGAGTAGCGACGGCAGGAGTGAGTAGCAAAGAAGTTCACTTTTGAAATTATTGACACTTTCCGCAGCGGCTACGATCACGACGACGCTATGCAAGTCTCATTGAGGAGTGAGGCTTGAGCCGCCAAGCTCCTTTGAAGAAACTATCTATCTATGCATCTATTATGAAGCGTTTTTATTCGAACCAAGGAAAACTTGGCTATTTGTATCCATCTGTCTAACTGTAAGCGCGCGAACGCCTTCATAGTCGTCTACTAAACTTTGTACATGCCGTAACGGCGTAGGTGGCTGCAGTGTTTGTAGTAAGTTGTTTAACTCCATCACAAGCTTTGTATTTTATTCTTTGGAGATAACGAGTTTTTTTCTATAGCGTTTTATGTTCCCACAGGAAACACTGATTCCAACGAACGCCTTTCAACTTAGTTCCGACATAAAAGACCGAAGTGATGTAAGTTGAGGGCTATTGTTTTGTCAGACAAAGGGCTACGCTTTACATGCCGCTGCACTCAACGTACCTGTTTAATCCATGAAATTCATAACAGTTCTGAATTTACACAAAGGTGTCTGCCCAGCTCGTAATGCTTCAATGAATAAATAAATAGAAAATTAGGGCAATAGCAGCTACTTGCGATAGCTGCACACGAAATCGTCACCCACGAAGGGTGGGAACAGCTAGAATTTTTGTATATGACTATCCTCATTTTGTTATTCCTCCAGAAAAATATTTCGAAAAAAAAAAACACATGCCCGGCAAATAAGCTGATACTTCTCCACCGTGGACACGGTCGCTTCTCACCTCTGCGCACTGCTAAGTTGTTCTTCAGTCACTCCGTCAACAACGCCTTCCTTTATTAACGTCCGAGTACTACTCTATGCTATGCACATCAACTACATACAAATGTACTATATTTTATAATCACCTATATACCACGAACCTCCACTATATACCACAAACACCAACAATATACCATCGAATAAATGCCATGGTCATCGACACCTGCTCATCTAAAGAGTTTGCTGGCTCGGATCCGTGCTCGTGGGACAAGCTCATCCTCTTCTGTCGCCTCTTACCTGCTACTCGCACTTCTGCTCCCACGAAGCAGCAAAACCATGCGCTCGTGCAAGGATTCAGAATGTACCTAGTGCATATTGCGCGATGAATACATCTATTTCTATCTGTCAAAGTAAAGAGTGCCGACAGAGCACAGGTTTTCCGCATGTGTTCTCTTTAGCGTTGACTGAGAGGAATGCGACATGGTGATTCTCCACTTACCTACATTGCTTTACGAATGGCGCACCCGAGGTGGCGATCTGCGATCTCTTTCCGAAAGGAAGGTAATCGTCACCACAAGCGCGCAGTTTATCCTAATGTGCAACCATCTTTCAGCTTGGCATGAGAAGCACCTGTAGGGATATAATAATGCAGCCTTCACATGCGCAACTAGAAAAGTGTATAAATATTGACACTCTTGGACACCTGAAAAAAAAAAAAAAAAGCAGAGGTGTTCGCTGTAGTGTACAGCCTTCCCGAATACTCGCCCAGGAAAAAAAAAAAAACTGTATGATCATCTGGCAAAGCTCGAAGCACTGTCCTATGCATTATTTTTTTGTTATTATCATGTGGTGGTTTTGGGACGTTAAACCCCACATATCAATCAATCAATTATTTTTTGTTATTTTCGCAGTGCGAAAGTAACGGCGTGGCCATTACCTTGAGTAGATAACATGGGGCGCATCGTAACGCAAATAATGCGATGTTGCATTACGAAAAATGGTGGGCACTCTTCTCACTAAAGCGTAAGAAATAAAAAAAAAACAAATAAAGACACCATACTGTGAAAACCACTTTCAAATTTCCGCATTTCTTTACATCGTGTACATCTCAGAGTGATTGTCAAGCATAGCAGTGAATGGGAAATCCACGAAAGTTATCGTAATAGGAAAGGGCGAATACCAAAGTCAATACTGGTGTAGTTTTCTTACGCTTACTTGAGGTTGCCTACCTGTTACAATTAATAAAACACAGGCGTTTTGAATCTCTTCGTTCGTACCCATTTTTTCATATTTCATATTACAGAAAATTCAAGTAAAGTTCTAATAAGATTACATAACACCACTTTTTGTTTGAAATATGTGTTCTGGCAAGGAAACTTTTGCGGTTTTTCGCTAGGTTTGCTCAAAACTCAGATGATATTCCACTTGCAAAAACAAGTGTTTTTCGCGGCCGAAATTTCGGTAAGTTTTCAGCTGAGCCTATTTTTCTCAAATGTATGCTAAAAATCAGTATTCCGTGTCCAAAATCTGCATCGAGCAGAAGTTTCATCAAGATCTGTATTAGTGACAGGGCCTAGTTTTCTGCTATGTGTATTCGCCACGTTACTTCTCCGTTCTAAACATTCATGCGATAGCGTCAAACAGCTTGGTTTGTAGAAATTCCAGCGTTGGCGCCTTTGACGGTTGTTGTTGGCTGTGAGCGAAGAACTATCATCCTGTCCTGACCACAAAGTTGAGAAAGATTGAAATTGAATACTTAATAAAAATTATAATTACGTGAGAATCAAACCGAGGCCGTCTGCATGGCGAGCAGGTGTTCGACCACAGAACCTCGCAACTTGTAATAGCCTTGAAAAAAAAAAAAGAATTGCTATCTGAATGTCGTGTAGTTGAACAATTCCCCTTAAGTATGTTATAATACATGGCAGAACTGAAATTCGCACCAGGTGTCAAAACATGCGAATTGCGCAAGCAGTGGGTGTTTATAAAGCGCACCATTTACAAAGCGTACAACATAGTTATTTCTCATTGGTTGCGAAGGTTTCAAGGAAATGAGACGCTCTTTAGGCTTACGTGTCGCGTTGCCGACGCGTAGTGAGCCCACCGCCAATCATCGAAAAGAAAGAATGGTGGTCGTGTTGGGAACTTATAAACTGTACTTCCAGTAGGCGTTATAGGATAGTTTGAAAAAGTCCCATGTTTTGCACATTGTTGTTTGTTTCTTTACGGCTCGATTGAGGCATGCTCCAAGAATCGAAGAGAGGCTAGCGATTGGGAAGGTGATGTAAAAGGGACCCGATTACGCAATCGCATTTTACTCTTGAAGGCGAAGCTCAAGCATGCTTCAAATTATTTACATCTCCAGTAAATGGTAGCAGAAAGACCATATAATAGCAAACGCTTAAAAGGTTGAAAGCACAAATAGCCTTACCGATCATACACGTCGCGAACAGGATAATTCCAACGCCAGCGTATGTTCTTAGCATCTTCGAAGCCCTTCCTTACACGCAGACCAGAAACAACTGAAGTGCAGCACGATAGTTGAGAGCAATTTAACAGAAAGTACATTTGCTATAGTGAAACGAACAAGGCAAAATTTACGCCATGGAAAATGCTGTAGCGACCCTCACATCATATGTGCGCAAACTTGATTTGAGTTTTTATTGAGTATTCAAACCACTATAACGTGCGTCGAAGCTTTCCTATCAAGCACTTCCTTCAAGGAAAGTGTCTTATTACCAGCATAAAGGTATCGCAGATTTTAGCTTTTCTTCATAGCCGTGTTTCCAAGAAGAAGAAGCTGTGGAAAAGCAGCGGCACGCAGACTGGAGAAGGTCTGAGTGCGTGCTTTGTGTTTGAAGAAAGTTGTAGTCCCTCGAGCAGGCTCTCACACTCTAGAATTACGTCGCGAGCTGGAAGACCAATGACCGTGCCTTCGGAGAACCTTTTCGAGTGCATGAGCGGCACTAATTTATCGGTCACGCTCCCCATCGGTGGCCACGCTTTGGTTGTCCGGACACTGGTCGTATTCGGATCGGTCTTCTTAATTTGTATTCGACTAGAGCCTATGTAATGAGCCACCCTGAGCATCTAGGGTGGCAGCAAGCACTGTACTGGGAAAAAAGCAGTGTGATTGGACGCCTTGTCCCTTCCAAAGAGAAAATATTTTGCCTGCTTGGTGAACCTGCACTTGTGATCGCTCTCTATGTGTAGGCGAAATGCAAAATGCTTGAGACCCGCATATTTAGATTAGGGTGACGCTTGAAAAAAAAGCCTGGTGGTCGAAATTTTTGCTACCCTTCACTGCGGCGTTCCTCATAATCATATCGTGGTTTCTAGATGTAAACCCTTCTCATCTATTCAATTATTATTGTCCATCTTTTAGAGAAAGTATGAGGCCCTGCTGTAAGAATACAAAAAAGTGCTCGAAACTACATACCGCGGTTATATGTGTTGACGTTTTGCTCAATACAGATACACACATACTTTGTTGAATATAATCTGCAAACATTTTTTGCTAAGTGGGTTTTATACGTGTTGTTCCACCCAACCACGACAAAAAAAAATCGAATATTTACTCACACCTCCGGCTCCATCACAAAATGTACACTTTTCTATAATGACACAATTTCGTAAACACGATGTTTATGCGACTGCCACATTTGTGTGCTGAAATGTGATTTATACCTCAAGTATGTAGATTTCTTCAATTACTTTTACATGAAATTGTTTTATGCCGGGGTGCATCATGGCTCCACTGACGCATTTTTCATCACGGATATGACGTTGTAAAATGTAAACTAGCTTTTTAAAAAGAAAAAAAAAACGAGAAGAAGAAAGGTTTAGTTACGGAGCGTGCATCCAGCGACCGCTCGATCCTCAGCGCATGGCACAAAACAAGCTTGTTAGGAGCAAGCTATTTAGGTACACCGTAATCCATTTGACGGTCCACAGAGCTCCGAAATTCCAGCGCGTTACTCGCGAGATGGCGCGAAGTCCTCGCGGTGTGCGTGCTCCATAGGTCATCGATTCTCTTTCGCGTTTTGAGGAGCACGTGGTTTTCGCAGCGCATGGTCTCTCTTGTCAGACTCGTGCTTCGGGTGAGCTCAAAGCTCGCTCGCTTGCACGGCCGTGTTTACGAAAGGATCACGCTGCTCAGTAGGAACTGTGACAGATGCTTGCGCGTGTATTGTGTATGCCTATGTGTTCGTTTCATGCGCCTTTCTTTCTGTTTGAACAGTGCGCTTCTAAGTGTCGATCTGTGACAGCTAGCTAGTCTACGCTCGTCCTAATGATATATGGAGTTTAGTGTCCCAAAACCACCATATGATTATGAGAGACGCCGTAGTGGAGGGCTCCGGAACTTTAGATCATCTGTGGTTCTGTACCAGGCATCTAAATCTGAACGAACGGGCCTACAATATTTTCGCCTTCATTGAAAATGCATCCGCCGCTGCCGGGATTCGATCCCGCGACCTGCGGGTCAGCAGCTGAGTACCTTAGCCTCTGGACCATCGTAGCGGGGCGCACGCTCGTCCTGTACATGCCCATTTTGTGCGTGCTTTCTCCATGAGGTGCGCGCTGCAGGTTTGGTGTAGTTTCCGTTCTTCTCGTGCTTACGCAATTCGATGCTATAACATTCATTTCTTCAGATTTATGCCGAAACATTGCGCAATACAAGCTCAACTCCATCTGTGAAGACATGTTTCACTTTGGTGTTATACCGATTCCCAGAAAGAGGTATCAACCACGTTTTTCTCTGTCAAGACTGTATATTTAGTTTTACTTTTTAAGATGTCATATCCAAAATGTCCAAAATGTCTGTGTACAAAATGCCGGTCTCCAGCTTAACTTGAAACAGTGCCTATTCGCCGCTAAAAAACTAACTATACTAGTCCACGTCGTCTCCAAAGAAGGCATTCTTCCTGATCCTGCTTAACTTCCAGCCGCCTCCAAGTTCCCGAAGCCTACTAACCTGAAAGCACTGCGCACCTTCATTGGCCTATTTTCATATTTTCGGCGCTTCGTTCGTAATTTTGCTACTGTCATCGCACCTCTCAAGACACTCCTCCAAGGCGACAACGAACTATCTACCTGGTCAGGAGCTTGCGACGTTGCATTTACGACACTTCGACGCCTGCTTACGTGTCCTCCAATTTTGCGTCACTTTGCTGCGAGCGCACGCACAGAAATTCACACTGGCGCTAGTGGTGTTGGCATTGCAATGGTGCCGTGCTCGCACAACGTGACGATGCCAACGCCGAATACGTGGTTGCATATGCCAGTCGTGCACTCACGAGACCCAAGACCAATTACACCGTAACCGAAAAAGAGTGCCTGGTCATCATATGGGCTCTACAGAAGTTTCGCCTCTATTTTTACGGTCCCTCTTTTGGCGTCGTAACAGACTACCACGCTCTGTGTTGGTTGTCAAACCTCAAAAACCCGTCAGGTCGCATTGATCGGTGGACCCACCGACTCCAGGAATACGACATCCGGGTCGTATATCGCTCTGGCCAACAACACTCTGATGCTGACGCCCTGTCACGCTTCCCGCTTATTTCAGACGCCAGCGCATGTAGTCAAAATCACAATATTTTGCCACTCGACATCTTGGACATGGCCTCGGAGCAACGAAACGACCCTTGGATCGCCACAATTCCGAACTTTTTGTCAAGCCCCCTGACCACCCCGGCTCCACGAGCGCTACGCCACCAAGTGCTGCATTACGCTATCCGCTATGGTCTTTTGAAATGAAATGAACAGATTTATGTCGCTATTTCTTTGTGGGATGAAATTGCCGAGTGTGCTTCTAGCATTTTCTCTAGCGGGTGACGCTATTTTTAGAGAGTGTTCATGCGCTCCTGATTGGGGGGGGGGGGGGCACGTGACGGCTCCCCAGGTATTTTACACTCCCAGCGCCACATGATTCGCTGTCACGCTGGTGTTAAAACAAATGACGAATTAATCAAAGTTTGATGCTCTCATGTAGGAAACGGATGTTTTTTTTTTTCAGTATATACTTCGCTGCGTGCTGTGGTATAGCTGTTTGCTTCACAACGGCTCTCATACGTTTTATATGTCGTCATATAAAGCGTTTGACCCCCCTCCCCCCTAACGTGACATTTGAAATAAGAATAAAAGCTGGGACGCCGAGTGTACAGGCTGTCATCGTATCGTTGATTCATTCACGTTTCATGAAAATGTCTCATTATTTTTCTGTGAAACTGTATTGCCTTGATCCTGGCAGAACGCATCCGCGGACAGAAAAGCTTGCGTAACAACGATCTTAGAGTAAAAGTGCTAGTTGGGTGATTTGGTGGATATTCATGGTGAAATTTGTAGCGCAGCAGCACAAAGAAGACAAACGAGCTCTGACTTAAACTTTATTGGTTTGAAAACTATACCTAACATTTGAGCATCAAAATATCAGGTGCTCTTCCACCTCTCACCAACGCCGAATGCCTCCTTTGCAAGAGTCGCTAGAGGTCTATTCACAGGAGAGAAAATGCCGTCATGCTGGGCTGCGTGTGGCAGCACAAAGCATGACGTCACAGTCTCGAAAGTGCAATTTTTTTGTGTATTGACGCGTAGTCAGTGCAGTCTAGAAAGCACTATAGTGGTGCACAGTGATGTGAAAGCTTCTATAGTGAGTGGTGGAAGTTATCACCACTCTTGGGGCTCACTTGTCGCGTGACGTAGAGAACGTGCTGGCGCTGTTTCCATAAGTTGCACTGTGGACTCGCCACGCTCGTGATGCGCCTCATTTGCTCAGAGTAAGCGGAACAAGGATTGAAAGAGCTCCTACGCGCGCAGAAGCCCAAGCGGACGCGAAATCGAAGTGCAGCCACCGCCGCTGAGTTTCACCGGCTTCCTTCACCGTAGCAGTGAAAAGACATGTTTTTTTCCAGCATCTGCATAAATGAAGCCACTGCAATGACTTTAAAGTCCTTTATATCCTTCTTTTTTTAATAGTTATAGATTCTCTTTATCAACTGCAATGGCCACGGCCATAAATGCCCATGGTGGTATCCACTTCTTCCGTTATCAGTAACAATTTCTCAACGACACTAAATGACATGACGTTCTCGATTAAGGCTAGCATGCTAAGGCGAACACAGCGCCTAAAAGGAATTGATTGATATGTGTGTTTTAACGTCCCAAAACCCCCATATAATTATTAGAGACACTGTAGTGGAAGACTGCGGAAATTTGGCCATCTGGGGTTCTTTAACGTGTGCCCAAATCTGAGTACACCAGCCTACAACATTGCAGCCCCCACAGCCGGGATTCGATCCAGCAACCTGTGGGTCAGCAGCCGAGTACCTCAGCCAGTAGACGCGTCTAAAAAGAATGTACATTGCTATCTGAATTGCAACTTGTAGCAACCTCTTTTCTCTTCTTAATTTTTATACATCAGACCTGCTCCCAAAGTGAGCGATAGGCAACCAAACGCGGTTGGCCTCCCTTTGTTTTGTTTTCTCGGCCTCGTCCATATGTACCATTACAATTCACGAAAGGTCATCGTGTTCATTGATTCGTCTAGTGAAGTTATTATTGGGATAAATTGACTTTGTGGCGAAAGCAATTACTTACAAAAATTATTATTGAAAAAATAAAGAGTAGATATTGAGCAATTACAACAGATAAGATCGAAAATACAAGACGGATTAATTAAAATACCGTTGAGGAAATTAATGACCAGTAATGAAAATCGGTCCATGACTTTTAAATGAAAGCCATCAATGAATTCTGGAACACATCCGTTCAGAAGAAAGACCAGGTAAATGGGCTGTGTTTTCTGACTCAAAACCAGCGTTACAGTGCCTGATATCAGTTCTCCGACGCGGATGCCACGACCAGTTGACCTACCAAACCGTGAAACTTCACCACCTGTTAATACAAAAAGGCCATGACATCGTCTTTCAGTGGTTACCTGGGCATAGTGGTATAGGCGGCAATGATTCTGCAGATCATGCTGCTCGCACGTCACATAAAGAAGCGAACAGCGTTCCGATACCGCTTTCAAGAGCGGATGCGGCGAGGCAGATTCGTCAACTGGCCCGCAGTCTCACACTGACTGAGTGGAACACACCAAGCATACGACGTACACGACTGCACGAGCTCGACCCTTCACTACAACTCCGGCCTCCACCCGGCCTACATCGACGTGAAGCTTCGCTTCTCTATCGCCTTTGGCTGGGAGTTGCTTTCACGAAAGCTTATACCACGTTAATCAGAATTACTGACAGTGCGGCGTGCGATGTTTGCGGCACCGACGAAAATATCGAACACCTGCTGTGTCATTGTCCTCGATTTGCCTCAGAGAGACAAGTACTTGTCAATGCAATGCGGCGACTGGATGATCGGCCTCTTTCTGTGCAGGTGCTATTACAGCAACGTACACATGCCTCGACAGCCCACAAGGCAGTGAAAGCCCTGCTGCGTTTCCTGAGAAAGACAGGCTTGTGTGAACGCCTCTGACATGCGGTAGAGTTCTACACGCTGCAGTGAAATTACAGTCAGTCTCTCCCCCACCCCGTTTTCCCTCTTTCTCGTCTTTCTTGTCCCCTACCTTTATCCCCCAGTGTAGGGTAGCCAACCGGATGTCTTTCTGGTTAACCTCCCTGCCTTCTCCCTTTTTGTTGCTTCCTCCTCCTCCTCCATCAATGAATTCGATATAAATTTATCAACGAGAGAAAATGAAATGGTAATGAAAAACACGTTGTGGATCAACTGAAATATCACAAAGTCAATCATTGACAAACATTCAAAATTGGCCCACGACTTTCAATTGAAAGCCATCAATGATTCATCAATGCATAAAAAAATTTAGTTTCTGCACTTAAAAACGGTTGCTCGCCTATAATGCGGCAGATATTATGACCATAGGTAGTTAGAAAACCATTAGTATCACAATCACCTACATCTGCAGACCACCCGAGCACTGGAATAGACCTCAGGACCTCATGCACGTGAAGCAGATGTCTTACCCATAGCACCTCCGCTCCACCACCTGAAAGCGAGTCTTTTTGCAGGTATATATCTACGAAGTGGTTTTTTGCAAACCGTTGGCGGAACTTTGAACTTTTTTGTGCCATATGCATTTGTTTGCGTGTGCATTTGATCAGCGAATAGTTTGTAGGGTGTCATGAACTTGAGACAACAACGGTGAGCTCTTTCGGCTTCGACTTCGGTTCGTGGTGCGCCGTTCTGCAAGAACACTTAACGTGTGTTCGTGGGTCCTTTTAGTGCTTCCCCGTGAACCACGGGCGTTTCGCTCACTGTAATTCACAGATACCAGCGTCACAAGGCTGTGTTCGGCTGTCGAAACATACGTATGTCTCTCGCACGTGCATGTGCTGTAAGCAGTTTCGCTTATTTGTGTCGCGAGGTACACGCGTGTCAGTGGCAGCAGCCTATTTTCAGCTGTTTGAAGACAATGCGTTTTCGCACGTTAACTTTGCATGGGAATTTCAGCGTGCATACTCTTCATTTGTATTTCGTTCACGCGAACTACCGCGAGCCGCACGCTGGGGCAGCAGTGTCTTTTTAGGATTTTAACGATTACTTATTTTCGCAATTAAGATTTATGTGCATTATTTTGTAAGATAGAGTGGTTCTTACTCATTATACCCATTTACTCATTTTACTCATTTACTCGTTTCACTCATTTCACTCATTAGACTTTCTTTTTAGAAAATGGGGATTTTTATAGCTGGTACACTATCTCCACAGCAGTACACTGATTGTGTTGGTCCGGGTTTACTGTTGCAAATCCATGCTGGAATATGCGAACTGTACCTAATATTCAAAAGAGTGAGCAAGTGTTGGTGGCATACGCTCTCCTGCTGACTTCTGCACCTGACTTATGTATACTTGATGTTTAAATTCATTACCAAATTACGCAACCACTAATCGAACATCAACCAACAAATTTTCAATTTTGATCTTTCTCTGTCTCGTTGCCTTCCGTTCATTTTTTTGCCATACTTTCCAAAAATCATTAGTTTAATTCGTTTTGTAGGACACGAGCATCAACATATAGGCCAGTGTTTCAGTACTGTCATGCATGCACTATTAAGCAGCCACACCGTTAACACGAGTCTTCACAGCTTCCACGGTTCTCACCTCTGTTTTCTTTTTCTTTTTCCCCTCTCCTTCAAGCGCGCGCTGGAGAACATCATTGATTGATATGTGGGGTTTAACGTCCCAAACCACCTAATGATTATGAGAGACGTTATAGTGCAGGAGGACTGCGGAAATTTCGTGCACTTGGGGTTCTTTAACGTGCACCCAAATCTGAGCACACGGGCCTACAGCCTTTCCGCCTCCATTGGAAATGCAGACGCCGCAGCCGGGATTCGATACCGCGATATGCGAGTTAGTAGCCGAATACCTTAGCCACTTGACCACCGCGGTGGGGCATGCGCTGTAGAGCATGAGCGTCTCAACTTTTCTTATGAAATATTGCTTACGAAATACATCGTCCACGGTTTTTTAATGGAAATGAGACAACAAAAATTTTATTGCAAAGTGCTTAACAGAATTATTGTTTACAAAATATTTCGTCCATGCTTATTTGATAGCAACGAGACAACAAAAATTTTATTGCAAAGTGCTCAGCAGAGATATTGTTTACGAAATATTTAGTCCATGGTTTTTTGATAAAAATGAGACAATAAAATTTTTATTGGAAAGTGCTCAACAGAAATATTGTTTACAAAATACTTTTTCAATTGTATTTCACTAAAATGAGTCAATTACGTCTTTATTGAAAATGCTCTACAGAAATATTGTCGACAAAGTATCGAAGCAAGTCAATAATAAGTATTGCGGAACTATTGATGATCAATAGAGTCAATCATTCGATCACAGTCCAACAATAGAAAAGCAACAGTCATTTTCATAAGGGATCTTCTTCGTTTTGTCCTTACTTCTCGCTATTCATTCTTGCACCTGCTATTTCGCATTTCTTGTATGTGGCGTTCCACTCCACCCGCAAGAGGCTGACCATTAATCAAGCGATGAAGTCATGCGACAACGTCATCACGTCATGACATCATGACCTCACAGATTATTGCAATTGGTGACTTCTTCGTGAGACCATTTATTATTACGTTAGTCTAACCACTGTATTGACATTCATTACAATGACAATCACTCTGCGCATTTGATGAGCCGCATATTCCGTGATGCCCCCCATGATGCCTGAGCCAGTACTTCTCTTATGTGGAATAGGCCGTATCTGGCTGATACTGACAAAATAGAGAAGGCGCTGTGTAAGATATAGAGGCAATCTGCAGTGCCAGCGGGAAACATGAGCTTGTGAAAAAACCTGAGTCACTGCCAGGTGGCAGCACCATATAGCCGGCAGAGTGAATTTTTGTGCATAGCATCACATTTCTAGAGCAGTGTAACAAACACCAGGCTGTTCAAACTTACGTGCCTATGAAATTTCTACTAAAAGAACACACCACCTAATACTTACGCATTATGTTGCGCCTCAGATATGCGTAATAGTTGCGTTTCGGTTGAATATTTTCACAACTATGAACGAAGCCACGATTTCAATATGCCACGGTGTTCAGAAAATGTTCGAACTTTGGCCGGGTGGCTGAATAGTGTTGCATACATACATACGTACATACATACATACATACTTACATACATACATACATACATACATACATACATACATACATACATACATACATACATACATACATACATACATACATACATACATACATACATACATACATACATACATACATACATACATACATACATACATACATACACACATACATACATACATACATACATACATACATACATACATACATACACATTGACAGACAGACAGCAATTTCTGTGGTCAAGTATCGCAAGAAAGACCGTTGTGTTTAAAAAGCGCGTTTGTTTGTGGTACATTGTGCGTGTTTTTATGTAGCGCAGTTGGCAGTGCACCCTTTACCTCTAATCATTAAATTCCCAAACTATTTGAACCAAGAAACCTTCTTTCCGACTTTTTTTTTTGCCATCTGATTGAGTAAATTTTACCGCACTGCCGTTACGGTGACAAAATGACCCCCAGGGAAACCTTTATCGACCCTAAAGTCCAACATTTTATATTTAAAATGTCTTAATTGAAGGCAGTTTAGCCAAGCTTTTGGGATGGTAGAAGCAACTCCTGTGAGAAACATGCCTTGATGGGGTCCAATGCCAGGCAACCAGCGGCACGTAGTCCACATTTTTCTTCGTATTGCTGGATTGGGGGTTGCATGACAGGACTTGAGAATGCGCATACGCAGCCTTTCGCCACACGATAGTGCACGTGAGAAGAAAGCAAACTCAGAACGCCGCTGGTAATACCATGGCGATGTGTAGTGAGCGGGTGATACTGACGCTGGCTGCGCCTCTAGGTCCAACCGTTGCACAAGGTCGTTTATTGATCTTGCACCGGGAGAAGTAGAGATATCGCTCCATGAAAAGACGATACAAACAGCGACACCAAACCGCGACTTGTGATGCCCATTATGTAAACGAGGCATAACTGGGGTCATATCTCCGGCATCTACGTCGTCAACCATGTTCCAGACGCAGCAACGCCAAGCCTTTTTACAGCCTAAACCTATTAAGCCATGTGAAATAACCCTGAATGACACGTCTTCTGCTCCTGAAACTAGCGACAGTGATGCCAAAGTGCTTGCAATGCCAAGGGTGCAAATGTTCAAAACATTCAGAGACGGGACAGTGTCTCTGAATGATAATTTTTGTGCACGCACACAGGGGGCTTACAGATCTGCTAAATCAGAGGAGTCGGTCTAGTGGCTAAGGTACTCGGCTGCTGACCCGCAGGTCGCGGGTTCAAATCCCGGCGGCGGCGGCTGAATTTCCGATGGAGGCAGAAATGTTGTAGGCCCGTGTGCTCAGATTTGGGTGTACGTTAAATAACCCCAGGTGGTCGAAATTTCCGGAGCCCTCCACTACGGCGTCTCTCATAATCATATGGTGATTTGGGACGTTAAACCCCACATATCATCATCATAAACCAGAGGAGTCATCGTGCAGTGATGGAACGTGACGCTGGCTTTGAAGCCCAGAACCTGTTTTCCGAGTGGCTGTCGATTGGCATACAGAATACTCACAAGATATATATATATATATATATATATATATATATATATATATATATAAGGGAAATAAGTGTATACCTAAGGGCTCGTTTTTCCGTGTTTGTGACACAATATTAATGAGATCTAACAGACATTAATGCCAAGGAATGTATAGGGGAAGTTATTAGAATCAATGGAATGTAAATGAGAAAAAAGAAAAGTAGGTGAAAAAATAACCAGCCGTGAGCAGTAATCGAGTCTACAACATTCGAGTAACGCGTTCGATGCTCTAACCACTGAGCTATCACAACGGCCTTCCCTCCATCCACATGTTTGGGTTTATATATGAATTTAGAAGTAGGAGTGTCAGTCAGCGCCATTTATAAGCCAAGCGACGAGTGTGAAACACCCTTTTATGCGCATATTTGGCGTCACGTAGCACGTGAACTTATTACGAGCGGGCAGCTGATTAATAGTCCCTCTTATACAACCTAATGACACCAAGTCTGCCAAGTCTGCCATTTTTTCACCCACTTTTCTTTCTTCTTATTTACATTCCATTGGTTCTAATAACTTCCCCTGTACATTCCTTGGCATTATTGTATGTTAGATCTCATCATATATATATATATATATATATATATATATATATATATATATATATATATATATTATATATATATATATATATATATTATATATATATATATATATATATATATATATATATATATATATAAGGGCTATAGGAAGTATCACGCTGGCTACCAGACTGCCCGGCAGAGGATGTGATGGTATTTTATCTGCTGGTTGCGTCGCAGCACATCGGCATCAGCAAGGCGCACAGCTGCACCATCCATTATATGCGTGGTATTGGGAAAAAAGTCGGTCAAATAAGTCAGTCTGCTTTTCGTTAAATTCACGTGGCATTGCCTCACCGTGAAAAAGAGCATCGTCCCGATGCTGAACAAGTGCACTAGAAACAAACGAAGCAATACGGAAGTGCGTAGTAAGAACAAAGGGATGAAAATTTCAGTCTGCTTATGCTCAAACATGTTTTTGGGGGGCATAGCATGGACTATGTCAGGTCGTGGGCGTCGTTGCTGCGACTGTGTCACTCCATCAGGCACAACTTTGTATAGTAGAAGCCCCAGTTGTAGGGTAATCTTGTATGGTCCAAAATACCGTGGCAAGAGTTTTAGATGCGGAGCATCTTATACTCGCGCCTTGTAGTGCGCCGTCCGCGCCGTCCGCGCCGTCCGCACCGCTTCTCGAACATTCGACAGCTGACGCGCGCGCATGCGCCGTCGCGCCGTCGCCCACTCTTCCACCATCTGTGCATCCCTTCCTCCTCTACACACCGCGCGCGCTTCACTCCTCCACCATCTGTGCACCCTTCCTCCTCTACACACCGCGTTCGACATCTACAATTCTCCTGATTCTCCAGTGGACGCGCATGTGGCGTCGCGCTTCGAGAACATTCAACAGCTGACAGTGCATGCGCCGTCGTGCTGTATATATACTCAAGGTCGGCGCTCGCTCGCTCAGTTGCCGCTCGTCGGTTGGTTTGTACGGCGCGTCGACGTCCAAGGTCGCGGTGAAATGAATTCCAACGAATCCACAAACACAATGATCGACGTCCCTTCGACCAGCGCCGCCCTTTCGCATACGTGTGTACGTGTTCACTCATTTAACACCGCCTCCTACAACCACGTTAACCAATTTAGCCATCGACACAAGTAAGTCGCAATTTAACACCCCATTTCACAACCACGTTAACCAATTTAGCCATCGACCCAAGTAAGTCGCACTTTAACACCCCGTTAACCAATTATATGGTCCGCATCCTCCTCAGTGTTCCCCCGAGGGAAGCTGCGGGCAATTTTTTTAAATTGAACCACTTTGGTGAATTAGTGTCCACACGATAAATCGGTCACTCTTGGTCCCGTCGTCCTTGTTTATAGAGTAAGATGTCCATGTGCTCCTGCTTTATAATACGTATTTGAGCAAGCTGGCGGGCTTCCTCGGTACTGTGAAGGAAGCCAGCGATGCTTGCCAGGGTGCTTCCTTGGCAACATTGCATGACTGGGTGACCGAGGACTAGCTCAAAAAGATTCATCTGCGTTGTCCTCTGTGATGTGGTGTTGTACGCCAACTTGACGTTACAAGAGAACTTCATACGGAGTCTTGTGCCAGAGGCATCTAATCGTGATGTGATACGATGAGCTGACACTGTTGATCGCGTCACTGTACGCCTCCCTGCCGACCAACATGAGCCCTACCACCACTGCCACTGGGGACATAACAAGGTATTAAGCCAAGGTGGAAGCGTCACGCGTGACATCGGCGTCGCCGAGTGAGTGCTGCCTTAAGTTAGCCGTCGAAAAAGAGCACGTTCAGGTTGTTACCTTGACTTACAGCATTTCTGAAATTGTTCTCGATTCTTTTATTGCGTCGAACCCGCAAAGATGCACGGCCGGAAGCCGCTGTGGAATGCTTCGTTTTAATTTCTGTGGCGCTAAATATATACCATGCACAGTACGGGCTCGTTTTCGCCTTCCCCGTCACCCCGTACTTTGGCGCACATACAAATAGGAAATAAATGTGAACGCACTCATTGCCACGGCGTTTCGAAAGCGCGAACAACGTAGGCCGACAAATACCATCTCTGTAACCCCGTTATCGTCAATGAAGGCAGGTAGGTCGGCATCGCACAACGCTTAGTACAGAATGTCGGCCTAGTTGCCAACAAAACGAAGGAATCAGTGGGCTGCCCGACGCCAGCGCGCACCGTTGTCGCAGACGATGCAGTTCAACACCCCGCTCCTCAAGCACATGCGCATGCGCGAGCTTCCTCCGGCGCGCAACTGCAGCGTTGGCCGCACCGTGATGCCATTCGCTCCGAGTTTTTCTCCATGGTACACATGGCCTCTATGGCCTATAGCAAGCGGAGCCACGAAAGGCCGGGGGTTGGCGAGGCTGCTGGATGATTACCGGTTTGAGTGTACTGGTGGCCTCCATAGGTGAAGGGTGGTTCATACACTGAGTAGTGGCTCGGAGCACTCCCAGTTCAGCTGGCAGTCCTTGTAGCCGACAGCTACGGTGGGTTTGTTCTTTCTTGTCTGCTGTGGTGGCTTATTGCGTGTCGGCTGCTTGGGAGGCACTTGGGCTGCTGTCACGGTGCGATAGGGGTGTGCTAAACACCATCTCCACCAAATGCGACGGAGATGACGGTACATTGGGCGGTGCACAGACTGGTAGAGAGGCAGACCACGAGCCCAATGTAATAAAAGTGATTTTTTGGCTGACTTGCGCCCGAAAGCAAGCTAACACGCAACACTCGGTCACAGCGAGCAAAATAGGATAGCGGGCTCGAACGGTGGCTACCAGAGTGCCGAGGGGTGGATGTGGTGGTACCTTATGTTCGTCGCGTCGCATCGTGCTCACATTGAAACGGCGCACGGCTACAATCGATCACATGCAATAGGAACTCGATAAAATATCGCTGTCTGCTGCTCTGCTCTTTTTTATCTAAATGCACGTGGACACACACACACACACACACACACACACACACACACACACACACACACACACACACACACACACACACACACACACACACACACCACACACACACACACACACACACACACACACACACACACATATATATATATATATATATTACCATATCACTATGAGAAGCACCGTAGTAGAGCACTCCCAATGTTTTGACCACGTGGTGTGCTTTAACGTGCCCTGATATCCTACAGCACATGAAGCTTTACCATTTCGACTCGACCGATACGTAACCACCCCCACCGGGAATGAACCTGCGACATTCGGGTCTGCAGCCATCTACCGTGGCCACTGATCCATTTAGGACGATCGATATTTTTTAAATATTTTTGTAGTGATTCGTCTAAAGGTTTGTGCGTAGTTTTTGCTGCACGGTTTGATGACATCAATAAAACTGAATGCCATTGCACTTGTACTTCTCCCCTCCTTCATTCTGAAATAGAATAAAAAGTTTCACTTTAAGTTCTGGAACGTATGTGAGAGATTCTTGTTGGTTTTGCCTACCACGCAATGGTATGAAGATTTTATTTACGCAATGGTGTCCTAATTAGGCTTTATACGTACTAAAAAACTTCGCGTTTAGCTGGAACACGCTGGATGAAGTAATCACTGGCGATTGACTTATTTTATTGTTGAACAGAGCTTCAAGGCGCAGTGTCTAGCACTGTTCTTCAAAATAAAAATACAGGTAAATTCCTGATGTGAGTAAAACCTTCGCTAGTTCTTTCGTGTAAGTGTTTTCCCAATCTCGAGTAGCAGCTCAAGATAGCCCTCAATCTTGCGATCTGTTGGACCAGGGGACGGCAGCTTTGGCAGAGCCTTGCAGGACTGCGATCCCCTTTGGTAATTTCCGCACACGAGGCTCAACATCTCTCCGAACACCTGTTCCAGTAGGCTAACTGTGAACTCCTTGCCACCATCCTCTTCGCAGGGTGTCAATACCGGGTCCAGACAGTCGATCAAGTCAGCATACGAACTGCCGAAAGATGACAGGCAGAGGCATCATTCCATCAATTATAAGACTTTCAACTGAACTCTTCGCACCCTACTTGGCACCCAGGGCGTGCAAGCTTACAAATTTCTTTATTTCAAGGAAGACCAAGAATGCTTGAATTGGCGGTTAAAATTTTCGGCGTTCCACTCAGATGATTGTACACGTTTTCCGTAACGCCTAAGCAAAAATATTTAGATATTTGTGAGAATATTTTGAGCTAAATATGACGAATTGTTAACGTTTTCCCTCTATTACGTCATCATTCACTGGCTTTGCCACATTTTTTGGTTGTCCTTAACGCATTGTTGTGTACAAGAAAAAATTGTATGTCATCTCGACATGATTCCTGAAAGTAGGGAGGAACGATTGGAAAAAGAAAGACAGGGATGTTAACCAGTATAGGAATACTGTTATGCTACTCTACACAACAAAAATATGCCCAAATATTCCCGCTTGGTGTGCGTTGAGGCATGTTGACGTTAAAGATTTGGAACTTTTGTAATAATAGTCTTCATTCTACCATTTGACTTGCCTTATTCAACCCTCTTGTTTTTGTGTTTGTTGTTCAAAGGTTCTCAATGTGGAAAACCGGGTCAATTGGCTCAACTTTCTTCGCACATATTTTAAAAACAGACAGGTCTTCTTACGACCCCGTGAGAAGGTAAGTACTATGACATTGGCTAATCTTCAAGATCAAATGCATGAACAGAGTCATTTTCTGAGTTCGTAACGGGAGTTGTTGTAAAATGTTACATGCATTAGAGGCAAGAACACATGGCGGAAAAATGCTTGTCATTGTACCATTTTTGCCTTCCTCATTATTTGTAAACTTCAGAGTCACACTCACTTGCAATCAACTTTCATCCCCGAAGAGCTTGAAAGACATGTGAAACTGATAAAGAACACCTCATAGGTCACTTCTTTCCTCTGTCAACCTGGCCATATGCTATGATAAACCAGAATTGACTAGATCACCATGCCATAGCACTTGTAAACCAGGAAAGATTGGACTAACCAACATGCGTAGTGGACGACATCGTTGGCCGGTGCCTTCACTATAGCCTTCTGCATGTTCGTTCGAAGTATTGTGAAGCAGGCGTTGATTTTTCTCCCCACGGAGTTCAGGCAGCCAACAAAATTCTGGTAGGCTGGATAGAAAAAAGAATACGAGACCGGATGACCATGCGATTCTAAAAGGTTAAAACAGGAACTATGTCATGAATCTAAAATAAAAAAAGGTCCAAATGGCGTAGGGCGTTATGTCACAAGCAAAACAAAAAAATATCTCTCAGAACGCGTGCTACTATTTTCGTGAACTTTGTCGGTTGCCTCAAGTCGATGGTGCATTCTGGCATTTACCGATGAAATGATACGTGAGCAAGGGATATATTTTACCATGAAGAACGCGCTTGTGTGGTGTTTGAAGACACTTTATTCTCCTTCAATGCGCGAGCTTAGCCTAAGAAGTAGAACGTGCTGGGTTAATTAAAGACTATTTTAGTTGTAATTTCTAGTTGTAACTCTTTAGACACCCAGGCACCCTTGAGCACAAGTTTACGTGTGAGATATTTTTTCTGCATTCTATTTATCTTCATTATCTATACTGAATTCAATCTGTATCATTGCGCCGAAAAAAAAACGTGGTCTTAATAAAACGTTCCTCTTACACTAAAGTATTTAAGTTATCACAAAACAGTGATTGTAAAGCCATGGCATGGATTACTGGTGACATTTTTTAAATGTCAAATGATTATGTGTGTGCTTTGTTACGTGTTATTTCTGCCACTTTCCACTCTTTTCTCAGCGTCCTTCAATGTCCCTCTTCGCATTCCTCTGTGTAAGGCAGCAAATTGGCTTTCCTGGACTGAAAAACTCCCCTGCCTTTCCTTCTCTACCAATACTTCTCTTCTAAAGGGGCAAAACAAAATGGCACTTCGTCTTTTATATTCGCCGAAAAAAACACTATTCGACTTCATTACCACAAATATAGCAAAAAAAAAAAGAAGTTGTGCGTACTGACGAACCGCACCCATTACGGTGGCGCGATTTCGCACACTTAAAAAAATCAGGCAAAATTTATCTGACCCTGCACTGACGGCTTCTCCAGAGTACAAACACTTGTTATTTCCCTGGCGCAGTGAACTGACTAAATCAAGGATGATGGAAGTTGTCATCACGAAATTTCGTTGCCGCGTTACCTCCCTCAATTTTTACTTGCATAGATCAGGCATATTGAATTCCCCTATGTGCATTTACTGTAATCAAGAGGAAACGATCAGTCATTTTTTATTACATTGTCGCCGTTTCGATTTATTCAGGCAAAGCATACTAGCACCACCTCTTCAAAGACTGGGCTTGCAACTATCACAGCCTGATCTTCTTTCATTTAGAGCCTCTACACTGGGTTTCAGCCACAGGGATGTTTTATTCGCCGTTCAAGAATACATCACTGCGACTAAACGATTTTCTTGCTAAATTGCTGTCTCAAAATTTTTCTTATTTTTTTTTCTGCAAACTTGATATCGGTATTTCAAATCAAAATTAAGTTACAAAAAAAATTGTAGGAATGACACAATGCTGAAAGTTTAGGGCAAATTCACCTTAAAATCGGCCAATCCCCTTCTTTGGGTACGAGCCATTTCTACAGGGAAACAACAACAACAACAACCCGACAAATATGAACCGCCTTCCACTACCATGCTTTCTAATTTGCTTATAAAATTTTTGCGCTAATATTATTATTTACACTTCCAGATGAACTAGCCTAAAGGAATCTTTTCGCCCAAAAGCAAACTTGTTCTTATTTTCGCATTGCCGCGATTGTTACTGAAGCCAGTAAGCTCTCGGTGAATATACAAACTCTACAATGCAACGTAGTTTGTTTTTTGAAGGCGGACACTCCTGAAATGATAATTTTGCCAACGTTTGTAGTCGACTGAGTAAAGTGTCATCTAATTCAGTGTAAGCGTGCTTTCGCACGCTCTTGCTTATACTGGCATTAAGACACGAAATCGCCTTATTCACATATTATTCTTAATCATGGCAGTGTACTGTTCACAGCACATAAAATACATGTTCATATACGTTACGTGCGTCTATTTATTTAATGAGAACGTTAGTGTGGTTTGGCAGGGGCATGTCGTCCTTTGAGTCATCGTTAACTCAAAACGCTCTGTTGGGGAATTCCTCGAGCCGAGCCATGCACTGAGAGACGAATTTATCGCAAGAGCGTTGGCATAGACCTCTCGCTGTGCCGTGCAGCTTTTCAAAACACAGATTTCTCTAAAGTGATTGCAAAGGTCAATGTCCCCATAAACTGTAATGAAGACCACAAAAACTAAATTAGCTTTTGTGGAACCACGAAAACACTTCAAGAAATGCGTCTTGTTTCCTCTACGTGGGCCTTCTTCGTCTAGCCATGCGTGATTGATGACAATTGTTATACAATGTAGAAAAAGGTGTCAAAAAGATAGGTTTTTCTCGTTCTTTCGTGATGTTTTACATTTCATCAAAAATAAAATGACCAATGTTTATAGATATTATGTATGCGTGTACCTATGCCCTGGGCATTCTCGTGGAGGAATACTTGTGTTAAAATTTGCATTATACAATAACAGTATTAAAAGTAATATAGATCACATTACTGTTTAATTGCCACCAATGTAAGCACAAGAGAAAAGAAAGAAAAAAAGAGCCGCAGCCCACACAGACATTCCTAAGGAGCCCCTAAACAGTCTCTACAAGTACAACAAGCGCGTTATTTTCTTCTGGTGTTTCCCAGCTTTGTGGCGCAATCCGTCACGTCAGCATTTTCGATTCTTGATGTCATGATGACGTAAGTTCTTCATTAGTGGATGTAAAAGAGACATCTGTTGTGAGTTTTCACCTACCATGCTTTGTATAGTCACTCTTACTTTCCGCGCCTGAATATATCGCACGATATAATCTGATTTCACTTCTCTTTCTCCATTGGCGACTGCGCAATCGGAGACAGCAGCGTGTAGTCGAAAAGCGCAAAATATTTACTGGACAAACGCTCAGTTTCTCAGATTTCACATCCTTTATGAGTAAATAAGTGGCAAGGAAATGATCATATTTGTAAGAAGGGTATAGTGAAGGCGGAAAACAGATGTCTGTCTCGCCTTCAAACTCGGCATCATTTAGGAGCATATAGGCCAGCAGTCTAATAAAGACAACTATGACGAACAGTGAGGACTGAATGCACTCAACCGTAGTTGCATGGATGTACTATTGAGAATTCATAGCATCCAAAGTTATAGCGTGTCTAAGACAAAGCGAAAAAAAAAAGGCATAACACTGATATACAGCGCTAACTGTTCAGGTGACCATTAAGCATGAAATGCAGCTATGAGAGTTTTGTCAATAGCTACCGCTTTCTATCGCAAGTGGCGGATCATGTAGGTGCTTCGCTTTCAATGGAAGTCGCATATTATGAACATTCTGAAATAGCTCGGAGGACTGTCTTTTTTAGTCAAAGTGAATGGTACATAGAGGGTTCAGCTTAAATTGAGGACGACGCAGCGAGCAATGGAAAGGAAAATTGCCATATAGGTGTAACCTTAAGAGACAAGAAAAAAGCAGAGTTGATTATGGAACAAACTGGTGTTAGGATATCATAGTTGAAATCAAGAAGAGATAATGTACATGGGCTGGGCATGTAGCACGTAGACAGGATAACCGCTGGTCATTAAGGGTAACTCACTGGATTCCTTGATAAGGCAAGTGGTTTAGGGTGAGACAGAAGGTTAGGTGGACAGATGAGATTCAGAAGTTTGTGGATATGAATTGGCAGCAGTGAGCACAGGACCGAGTTGACTGGCGGAACATGGGCGAGGCCTCTGTCCTGCAGTGGACGTAGTAAGGCTGATGATGAATGGTATATACCCGTCCACACAAACACGGCATACCTGCACATTCTATGCGTGCGATAGAGCAGACTATTCTCAGAAGGGCCCGTATTAACATACTTACCATCGTACTGCTTCGAACCGTTGATGCAGATGGCATCTACATTGTCCTGGAAAGCTTCTAGGGCCAGAAGCACCGCAGCCCTAGTCACGCCGTGTGCGCACTCCCGCGTGTAGGTCATACTGCAGTCGAGCTGCTGCTTGTAAGTCCTTAAGTAGATAAAAAAAGGAAACATGTATGATGGCTCTCACTGTTGCGATGTTTCTCGCGACTCCCTTATCACATTTATGTTATTGTTTTGTATGTTTATAGCATTTTCGAAGACGCTTTAACCCGAGAATATTCACTGTGTACCTCATATTCCTTCGGTTAAACTATTTATCTGGAGTGAGGATATGCCATTTCCAGGTAAGTGCCGAACAGGCATTGACGACTCGTTATTGTCTAGTGCAGTAACATTCTTTTTCTCACAATAGACGTCTACTGCATTGTAAACTTTAACAAACTTTTTCTAATCACAACGACGGCGAAATAACAGGGTAAGCTTCAACCTATAGTGTGTTTATTCCCCAAACTTCCCATAATCTGCGGTGCATATGAATCTTTCTCATGGGAGTATATAATTTCGTATATATATTTTGGTGAGCATCTTTACACTTTATTAAAACTACGCTTTTACGAAGAAACTTAGTATAGACACGAGACCGAAACTCGCATGTTGTAAAAAAAAAAAAAACAGACGTGTATGAGCCCCACAGAATTTTGCTCAAATCACCGTATACTCACCGCTGTCCCACTAAAAATGAAAAAAAAAACAACAACAACAGATAAGCTGCAATTACACGCTAAGTTTCCTTTAGAGACATAGCGTATGTTTGACACAAATACGTTAATGAACCTTTGGGACTTATCTAGCGATAGAAATAGTGGCGCTTCACGTATCAGCTTCACTGGGTAATCATCAGTACGTATCGCTTAAGGGGTGAGTGGTTAATTTAAAAATTGTTCACATGGTCAAACTTCAGGTAGAGCGTCCAACCAGATACGGGCAATTTGTATGCCCCAAAAAGTACAAATGTACAAAACTTGCGCAGAGGCGTTAATTCGCCCACAAATTTTCTTAAGCCTAATATACACCACGAGGCTATAGCGCAACAGAAAAAGTTCATGACTGATCGACATCCCGCAAAGCTTTTACAAGAGTTTTGTAGCAAAGACATCGATCAACAAATATTTAAAAGTTAAAGCGCTGATATTTGCGGTGACCATATGACATTTCGCTCCCGCACAGCTACTGTATACGCTTGCGGTGTCTAGCTGGCAGCCGACAAAAAGTTTAGGCAGCTTGCACTTGTGGGTAAAAACTGCACTAACAGCGGAACTCAGGGCCACCTATTAACGACTCAGTCGGGGCACTAAAAAACCGCCATGCATGTGCGCAATGCGCAGCACAATGAAAAGTGAAAGCTAGAAGAGCGGCCTTTCAGAGCCATTTTTAAGCACTCTGTGGGTAACTATTACAAGCGCACTTGCAAGGTAACAACTTCGCTATCAATTTTCATAACTTTTGTGTAGTTGGGAGGCATTCATTAGGACATCCTTAGTTCTTCGTCATACACACTCGCAAAGAACTTAGTAGAATTTTTAAACGTGAAGCATTCCTTGGTCACACGATGTCAGGCGTCGTGCGTCGGTGGTACCCGCTACACACTCGCGAAGAACTTTGTAGAATTTTTAAACGTTGAGAATTCCTTATTCACACGATGTCACGCGTCGTGCGTCGGTGGTACCCACTACACACTCGCGAAAAGCTTCGTAGAATTTTTAAACGTGGAGCATTCCTTATTCACCCGATGTCACACGTCGTGCGTTGGTGGTACCCGCTACACACTCGCAAAGAACTTTGTAGAATTTTTAAACGTGGAGCATTCCTTAGTCACACGATGTCACACATAGGGCGTTGGGGGTACCCGCTACACACTCGCAAGGAACTTTGTAGATCTTTTAGGCGTGAAGCATTCCCTAGTCACACAATGTGACGCGTTGTGAGTCGGTGGCGATGTCCACACCACCCCTCCCCTCATTTTCGGTTAATTTTGGCTAATTTTGGGTGAAAAACATCAGCATCAGAGGTCAGTCACTACAACTGAAAAAAAAAGGCCTGTATAGTCTTGAACACGCAAGGCTTGTGCGTAATTGTGAGCATTGTCTGAGACAACGCAATCAATGACACACGAACGAGGACGACCAAGTCCTTGCTTGCAGAAGAGTTTGTTGTGCGATTGCTAAGCTGAATATACAGACAGAGAAACTTAAAAGTAGTTACAGAGTGACAACGGAAGCAAAGATACAAGAATAGAAAAGAGCACTGTCATCTTTTTTTTATTCTTGTATCTTTGCTTCCGTTGTTACACTGTAACTACTTTTAAGTTGCGCTCTTCATATATTCAGTTATGTCCTACCAACTTGCCCAAGTCTGCACGCTCCATATTGGCAAGCGTACAACTATACTACAGACTTGAAGCCATTTTAAATTGTCCACATTTATAATTGTGCACTTACTCGCACTGCTTCGTGAACAGTGACCCCGTGTGCTCCAGGTGTGGCCCATGTCCGTAAGGAACATAGTCCTCGCCGCAAGCGCGTAGGCTCTGTATGTTACAGTCGAGTTTTTCCTGGGACTGGCCGAGATCTGCGGAATATAGACCAATTTAACTGGGATATACAGCAGCTGTAAATAGGTCACATTGGTTTCACATTTGTATCTTAAACACTGTTCTATAACTTATTTTGAAATTACGCGTATTCGGCGAAACATTTTAGCCTTAGCTTGCCTAATATTTCTACTGAGTGTTTTTGCTTTTCTTACTAATTTGTACAAGAGCACACAATTTCAGGTTGAAGTTTAGGAATTACTTCTTTTTAAAAGGAGGTGTACCTTTTCTAAACTCTTGAACAGTGTGGCTTCGGAATGACACACGCTAGTTTAACATGAAATAAATGTGGCAGATATTTCTAACTAAAATATCGCACTCTTATATTGGTCTCCGAAAAAAAAGAACACATTATCATCAAAGGATACGTATCTTAAGAAAGGCACTACAATTGACCTTTTTTCACAATTAGAGCTAAGTAAGTTTTTTTTTGTGTTTGTGCGACATTGGAGGAGACTTAAGCTTAACCTATCGAAATTTCAACGTTGCTGTTCGAATAGTTTTTCGCTAAAAGTACGGCTATTCTCAGTAATTAAATAAATACTGACCATGACAAACGCAACAAATATGCTTTTGAAGACACACATTGATTGTGTCCCCAAGAGCTGAAACGCAATCAGTCTAGCCCAACTTGTTATGAGAAATACGTAGACGTGGACGCAATGACGAAAAACGACATGTAAGCAGCCCCTCGTAGGCGTTGTGAGGCGCGACTTATAGCACCAATTTTAACCACCTTCGAGCGGTCCTACGCGTTCGCCAATACCCCATTTGGCACGAAGTGTCCATGTTACTTCTTTGTAAGGAATTTGAAAAAAACAAACAGCGCTTAGGTGAATGTACCCTTTTAGAGCCCTTTATCGGGACATTTATATTCGGATAATCATGGCGGCAACATCAGCACCAACGACACATACTACCGCGAACCTGCAAACGCCTTGTATCACATTGTGCGCGGATGCTGAAACAGTCCAACTATCCCGCCCATAGACAAATAGTGTGCAATAAAATCCGGATTACCATCGGGAGGTGTCAGTGATGTCACTAAGACCTGAGGACTAGCTCCGGCTAGTGCACTGGACTCGGGCGTCTGTCACATGTCATGGATACCCGGAGTAAAAAAGTTATACCATGCCCCTCCCCCCCCCCTCTTTTGGCAATAATAATGAGCACCTAGTCATAAAATCAACCTAATTCCTCTCTGTCTCTCTGATGACAAAAAAAAAAAGAAACGTGGGTATCAGCATGTGGAGGGAACGTGTTGTTTTGTAATTTTCGTTATTGAACAAGTTACGAAACAACGCTAAATATATGTAAAATGTTGGACCCGCACAGACATGTGTTGAACCGTGGCGAATATTTTATATAACCAGTTTAGATTTGCGCAACGATGCCAACAGCAAGACGAATCACGAGAAGAGGCTATGTAATGCGTGTGCTCGCAAGGATGGTAGCCCTGCACATGACTACATAAATGAACTTCAGTGGATTTCACCCAACTACAACTGAAGTTAACTCGACGAGACGGCTGTCATAGGAGTGAATACCTATAGTTTATGAAAGTGAATAGTCAGTACTGCAACTACAGTTGACCTTTCAACAACTTTGCAACCAAATAGTGTATTTCCCCAAAGCAGTATCGAGGCGCGGCGTGGCTCTGTCGTAGAATACATGATTGCCGCCACGCAGAAGGTTTGGGTTCAATTCCTACTGGTAAGCTCATGTTCGTCGGTTAAATGCTGCCAACGTCAGTTTTTCTTAGTGCTCCCGCATTGAAAATAACGACGTCTATTGTCGTCGATCCTTGCTATATATAAGTTGTCAATCACGCCTAGCGCGTACCCGCATGATAGTGGCACATATCCACCCGTGGGTATGTGCCACTGTCGGGCGAAAAAGGACGACGTGCGCGAGGTGATTGCGACACCAATCATGTCAGGACCAGCGAGTCACACTTGTCGAACGGTCTTACCCTATCATACTAATTTTGGCTTCTCCCGAGATAATGGGGCGATGACCAGAGCACCCAAATATAGGCGGCCAGCTAGCTAGCTAGCTAGCTAGCTAGCTAGATAGATAGATAGATAGATAGATAGATAGATAGATAGATAGATAGATAGATAGATAGATAGATAGATAGATAGACATAACAGACAGACAGACATAACATACAGACAGACAGATAAATAGATAGATAGATAGATAGATAGAACAGACAGACAGATAGATAGAGAGATAGATAGATAGATAGATAGATAGATAGATAGATAGATAGATAGACATAACAGACAGACAGACAGACATAACAGACAAACAGACAGACAGATAAATAGATAGATAGATAGATAGATATAACAGACAGACAGATAGATAGATAGATAGATAGATAGATAGATAGATAGATAGATAGATAGATAGATAGATAGATAGATAGATAGATAGATAGATAGATAGATAGATAGATAGATAGATAGATAGATAGATAGTGTGTGCCGGTTCACGATGACGATAATTTTTATGTACCGAACAAAGCAGCTCTCGACCAAAACAGTTCCACCGTAAATGAAGTGATGGGGGGAGCGGGCACGGCGAAAGAGATAAAAGCAGTCACACACACGTGCATCATTACGCTTCGGTAGCTGCTGCGTCAATCAAAACGAAAGCGTCACCGAAATAAGAGAAATGGTCATTAACACCATTGAGAGAGAGGGAGCTATTCTAATATGAGCGCATGTGTTCATCCGTGAAAGGTGACCGTTCAAGCATGGTAGGCTATGCGGAGCGACTGCTATCTCTGATGGCTACTAGCTTAACAATACACGATGTATGTGGGCATCGTGCTCGTTTGAGTCAAGGATTAATGACTATGTTTGCATGAACTCTGCTTCAAACAAGCAAACAAACAAACAAAAAAACGAGCCCTCTGAAATTTTGCTCCTTCATTTAATGATTAGTGATGCGTGTTAAAGCGAGAACTCTTAAGTCATCGAACGTGGTATTGCATTATTTGTCTCAATTTTCATTTGCCTTAAAAAAAAAGCTTGTGAAAGGAGGTACACTCACAACTAATAAATTGTGACAAACGGTCGAATTTATTTTCACTACCATAGATACAAAGGCTGCCAAGCACATGTCCTGCCCCAGTTGTGTATAGACTGCACGCCTCCTGTTTGATCTATTCATCCTTTCTAAATGAATGAGAACGTCAACTAGAGGGGGAAGATCAGTCCACCATTCAAGAGGACAAGTCAATTTTTTTCTTCGCTGCCGAATCATACTTCAGGTATTGAAAGGTTCTTTAGATAAGAAAATTGACAAGAAGTTAGGTGCATCGGAACCCCTTTGTACCTTCGGAGTCAAGGTGTGGCCAAACTAGGATGTTTTATCATGCTTTTGAAAAACACTATGTGAACGGATCTTCCGCGGTAGCCTCTTTTTGAAAACTGCCCTGCTGCACCTTTCAACAACAAGAAAGGTGGCAGGGGAGATCATGTGTTGCACAGTGACGACGCATTTCATAATGCATTAACGAGTCTTCACGTCTTAACAAACACAAAGTGCCCAAGCGCTGAAATAAAGAATAATCGGGAAGAACATTTACTGGATTCTTGGGTATTGTCGGAAAAATAGGCATTTGTTCAGGTTAGCGCTTTTACTAGCGAATATTCGTTTACAAATAATGAAAACGCAATGTTCGCAAACATATAACGTGGGAGTGAATTGAAGAGGTACTTCGAAAATGCTTACCGATTATAGATGCAGCGAGCACCGCCACACCAAGGAGTTTGTTTATAGCCATGTTCGCCGCTCCTTCAACAAAACAGATGCCGCAGAGTCGGTTTATAGATGCCTTAACTTGGTAGTATCCAATCACAGTTCACCAAAAAGAATGTAAAAATGTGATGCCACCTTGTGAGCCAACGCACTCGGCGTTGACTGAAGCCCTTTCCTTAGCCATTCATTGACCCAGGAATTTGTATTCAGCAACACGACTTCAGTGTAAGCTCTATGAGACGAAAAAAGTTTAACATAAACGTGAAAAGCTCGTGCAGCGCCAAGGCAAACTACTTTCTAATGAAAATCAACTCCTGTAAGTGAAGCAAAGAAAAGAACTGGAAAATAATGGCCGTCCGCACTTCGAAAACAGTTGCAAAACACTCACTGAAACGTAAGCTTGAGGAGAGTGTTCGCAAACGGCTTTCCTGTTATGAGAAAAGCTAACACAGAGCGTAAGAGAAGGACGAACAAAAATAGAGAAGGCAGGAAGGCTAACCAGGCACATGCCCGGTTTGCTACCCTGCGCTTTGTATAGGGAAAGGGAAAGAGTAACTGACGATGTATCAACGCGAGTGACTGCCGTTTTCAGCCATTACAATACTAATCGGCACTTTAACGCGTTGAAATATGGAAGTCATGGCACGTTGCTCACGAGTCATTTCATTTATTGACACTGAATAGCTCTATAAATGGCTGACTCTATCATGCTACCTTGCGCAAGACAACCACTGTCAATCATTTTTTAAATGCGAAGCATCTCTTAGCGAACTTCGACGACTTTGAGCGTATCTATCTATCTATATATCTAGTCGCGTATGACCTTTAGCTCTCCTGGCCGTTTCAGTAAAGGTATCAATACCAAATTTGGTATGGCATAAGATGACTCTCCGAATAACAGATTTGACTAGTCATAACATGAAAATTATGACATGTATGTCATGAATGTCATAATTTATGTCATAGTCCTGTAGTTCTTGAGGTGGTTCCGTTCGCATAGCATGCTGCAAAACTGGTATGATATTGCATGATTGCATGGCGAACACAAGTGAGAGACCCTAACATGAAAATCAAGACATGCGTGTCATGTAACAGCATGACTACATGCCACACTCATAATGCGCTAGCAGCCGTTTCGCTACCTTCACATCTACCAAACTCGGTATTACGTGGCGCGAACGGACGACGTAGGTAAATGACAGATTCAAACATGATAATCACGACATACTTATCATGTAACAATATGACTACACGCCACACTAATGATGTGCTCGCAGCCGTTTCGATAGCTTCACATATGCCAAATTTGGTGATACGTGACGCCAATCAATCATAAAAGCATGTGAGTGGTGCAAACCTGATAATCATGAGATGCGTCTTATGTGAGAACATGACTGCATGCCACAGTCAAGGTGCCAATACATTTCGACTTGACGCGGTGCGCTTGCTCACCAGCATTCATTTCATCGCGTCAGGGTGGTCCTGTCATATACTGGCCGGCGTGTCGTGCTGCGTTGCTTTGACGCATATGCGCTTCAGCGCGTCCGGCGTCCCTCCGTCACGAAAATAGGGAGACGCAATGTTACCTGGGTAACGCGTCGGCGCGAAATGCAGCATGTCGCATTTCGCGTTGGTTGCCGGCGGGCCGTGGTGACGGACGCTGGTAGCGCCTGGCGTCAGACTATAGAGTGCTCGCGTTTTGCTAACCTAGTGTCACTGTGCCCAGCGTGCGCGCGCGCCAACGCTACATTGCAGTGCATTGGGCCCTTTGAGATGCACTCGCGGTCACTTTGCTATCAAATTTGGTGTTATGCGACGTCAATGAATGACAAAATATATTACTGGTGCAAACATGATAATCCTGACACGCGTGTCATGTAAGAACATGACAGCATACCACGCTGATAGCGTGCTCGCGGCCGTTTCGCTAGCTCCACGTATAATAAATTTGTTATCACGTGACGTGAAAAGATGACGAAAGTAAACGACACATCCACACATGATAATAATGACATGGAAGTCATGTACGGCATCGTTTACCTCCACCTCATAACGTTGGGCTGAATTTAAAGTGACATATCACCATTTCTCATTCGTGCTTCGCATATCATGGATTTCCACTGTGCGTGGGGTCTGCCTTTTTTTTCTATTGTACACAGCTGGCTGTAAATGCCTGCGTACCTATTATGCATGGGCTTCCCTTGAAAAGCTAACGACTGAACAAATTGAGACATATTTGTGGTTTGTCCATCCAATCGTGCTTGGCCATGGTGGTGGTGGTAAAAAACATTTATTTCAGAAAAAGTCTACTAGAGAGTGCCGACGTGGCCCATTGGCATGCTAGAGTGGCAAGACCCTATTCCGGGACGCCAATGGAGCTGGAAGCTGCCCGTGGAGCTGGAAGCTACCAAGGAGCGTTGTGCAGCCAAGGTAGAGCAGCCGAGCAGGTGCTCCTCCCAAGCCTCTCTAGTTGGGATAGGAAAAGGGGATGCGAAAGGGACAGGATTAACTGGGGACGATGCTACGACGTGATATGCGTCGGCAAGGACATGAAAGATTGAGCACGTGCCATTGATTTCCGGCAAAAAGTGCCTGGCGACCGCCGGACTGATAAAGGTGTTCGTCTGCAGGCAGCGTAGCAGTCGTTCGTCCGCTTTCTCCAAACCGCGTGCGGGGTCCGGGTAGAGGCGGCACGAAGTTCGGTAATAAGCCAAAATTTCGCGAAAGCGCGTCAGGTTGGTATTGCCAGATTCCGTCTCGGGACATGGAGGGGCAACGGCCCTGGTAGGAGAAGCGCGGGCAGCGGCATTTGCCGCCTCGTTGCCGGGCAGGCCCGAGTGGCCTGGGGTCCAGACTATACGAATGGAATGCGGGTTAAAGCGCCAAGAGGCTGCCTGTAGCAGGCTAGCCGCCAGCGGGGCAATGGAACCCTGAAGGTACTGAGAACAGGCCGAGCGCGAGTCCGTGAGGATGGTGCGTGAGGCAGGGTGAGAGGCGGCCAAAGCTATGGCAACCTCTTCAGCGTGCGTTACTGTGTCTGCTCGAAAGGAGAGGCCATCGACGTAATTGCCCTGTGTAATCACGGCAGCCGTGAAGTGACCCGAGGGGGAGGGACCCGAGACGTCCACGTAGAAAACACCAGGACGATCGGAGTGTCGCGTATGAAGGGCCGCGGCGCGTGCTAGTCTACGGCCAGGATGGAGGTCGGGGTTCATATTATGGGGTAGAGGTTCCACCCATAGCTTTTGACGTCAGAGCTCTGGTACCGGCTGCAGAAGGTCTTGGTCAGATATCGGGTTAAGGCCAAGTCTGTGTAGAAGACGGCGCCCTGAAGGCGTCTGTGACAGTCGATTGATTTGGTTAACGCGATGAGCTTCGTGCATCTCTGCAAAGGTGTTGTGTACCCCCAGAGCCGCGAATCGGCTGTTGTAAGTTGCAATAGGTAGGTCCAGAGCGCGTTTGTATACTGAACGAAGAAGGACGTACAGCTGGTGCTCGTGTCGACGACGCAGGCTAAGGTAAGGCAAGTCGTAGAGGACGCGACTGGTCACAAACGCGTGGGCCAATCTGAGGGACTGAGACCCGTGGAGGCCACCGCGCTTGGTAGAAACTCGCCGTATCATGCGGCTCACTTGTTCGCTGGTGCGTCTGAGGCCTTCTATTGTGCCCTTTGGATCCAATGACGATGTGAGGTGAAGGCCAAGAACCCGAATATTTTGCACTGACGGGACGGGCCCGGACGGAAGAAAAATTTTAGGCGGCGGTAGCGGAGAGACTGTAAGAAGAGCCGATTTAGCTGGAGAGCACTCCAGGCTGCATGAACCTGCGTAGGTGTCCACCAGAAGGGCAGCCTTTTTCAGGCGTTCTTCGATTTGCGCTAAGGAACCGGTGTTGGTCCAGATTGTGATATCGTCCGCATATAGTGCGTGTTGTATTCTCTCGACCTCGCTTAGAAGAGAGGGGAGGTTCATCATCGCCAGGTTAAAAAGCAGAGAAGACAGGACTGCCCCTTGAGGTGTACCCCGCGTGCCCAATAAGTACGGGCCGTGTTCGGTAGAATTAAGGCGAATGAAGGCGGTGCGATGTGATAGAAAGGCGCGGATGTAGTTGAAAGTCTTCTGCCCGCAGTTTGTGGTAGACAGGTTAGTGAGTATAGTGCTGTGTTTGACGTTGTTGAACGCCCCGCGGAGATCGAGAGCGAGCACGGCTTTATCGTTATGGCGCATAGTAGTCGGCTCTATGATATCGTGTTGAAGCTGGAGCAGGACGTCCTGCACCGACAGATGCGGGCGAAAGCCAAACATCGTGTCGGCAAAGGTCCTCCTGGCCTCCAAGTAGGCGGAACGGCGTTCGCGAACCATGGTTTTCATGAGTTTGCCTGCGCAAGACGTACGTGAGATGGGTCTCAGTGCCTCAATACTAACGGACTTTGCCGATTTGAGAATGAATGTCACGACCGATGTGGTCCATTCCGTTGGAAGCGGAGAGCCGTCCTATATCGAATTTATAAGGTGGAGTAGCGAGAGGTGTGCTTGGTCGGGAAGATTTGCCAGGAGCGATACTGTGATTCCGTCGCGTCCAGGGGCCGTGCCCCGTCGCATTTTCATGAGTGCAAATCGTAAATCAGAAAGCGTGTAAGGGGCGTCGAGGTCGGTGTTAGGGGCGCCGGAATACGTATATGCTGGGCCTGCGGGATCAATTGTGCGGCATATGTAGCGGTCACAAAGTTCTCGCGCGAGTTCATCCGTAGTGCCCTGAAAGGCATGCAGAACACGGTGGAGCTGGCGTTGCGTTTCTCGCCTGGTGGTGGAGGGATCGAGAAGGCTTCTAAAGAGTCGCCACGCACTCTTAGAGCTCATCTGGTTTGCAGCCTTTGAACAGGTGTCTGCCCAGTTAGCATCGGAAAGTTACGCGGAGTATGCAGCCGCCTCTGCAGTGAGCGCCTCAATGCGAGCGCAAAGTTTCCGATTACGTTTGTTGCGTTTTCAGCGCCTTATGAGCCCGCAGCGAGCGTGCCAAACATGTAGGAGGTGTGGATAGATTGCAGGAGTCAAATTAGAGGTTGCAAGGGTGCGAGTGTTCGCTTGTTTCATATGGAGAGCGTATGATGCCCACGCTGCATATTCGGTCGAGGAGAGGCCGGCGGGAAATCGTTGCATTCTGAACTGAGTCCAATCGGTGACACGGGCTTGGCCCCAGTGTTGGCGCATTTTCTGCCGCGGTGTGAACGAAATGCGAAGTAAAAAGTGATCGCTGCCTAGGATTTGGCCTAAATTTTCCCATGTAGCATCGCAGATGTGACGGGTGAGGGAGAGGTCGGGGCATGTGTCTCGCGTGACCGAGTTGCCGGAACGTGTGGGTTGTGCCGGATCGGTAAGAAGCGTCAGGCTAAGCGACGAAATGAGCTCCTTGAGCTCTCTGCCCCGGGCCTTCTCGTAGTGGTAACCCCAGTGAGGGCTGGGGGCATTAAAGTCCCCGACAATCACCAGTGGTTGTCGGGCCGCTATACGCAGCGCCCGATGGAAGAGATGCGCAAACGAAGCCCTCGCAAGGCGAGGTGGACAGTACACGTTTAAGATATGTATTGATGGTTGGCCCCTCCGCTGAGACAGCACTGACATCATGCAGTAGTCGTAAGGGAGATCCAGATCGAGGTCAATCTGTATCGCTGTGTAAGCTTTATGCACGAGGAGGCATGTGGTGGTGCCGCCTACATCGGAGCAGTATCCAGAAAGGGATGCAGCAGGGCCAGATTCTTGGAGCGCCAAGACGGCCGGCTGAGAGCCAAGTGAGCTGAGGAAAAGGGAAAGATGTGAACGCTTTCGCCTGTTCCCGAAGCCTCCAGGGTTCCACTGTATGATCTCGAATTTAGACGCAATGTTTGAACGGGAAGTACGATTGGTAGCCATCGTGACTGCCTTAGGTTTTATATTTGGTCCTCCATGTCCCGCTCGGAATCCTCAGAGGCAAGGAGGGGCACGGAGGCCGGATTGTCCGATGGCGGGGTGGTGGTAGCCACCTTACGACGACGCCGTGGAGCTGTACCCTCACTGCTCACCGAGCAGGAGCGGGAACGCGATGCCTTGGGTTGAAACTGGGTGATTGCCCAGGCTTGAATAGCCTGGGTAACCTCTAATACTATGCGTTGGACCGAGAAGCTGGTGAGGAGGTGATTAATCGAAGCTTCGACACGCGTGAGACGTTCCTCTACGCGCGGGGTGCGCTCTTCGCTAGGGAGAGTTTGGTTAGCGGGCAAGAAAACCTGAGGTGCCCCAGAAGCCCCAAGAGCTTCTGGAGTAGATGTGGCACCGGTTTCGAGTGCTGGAGTACACATGGTTGCTTGAACCGGTGGTTTAATGGGAGTGGACTTAGCGCGAGGACTAAGCTTGGACGTAGCTGGCGTAGCCGCCTGGACAGGGGAGGCAATACCGGATGGCCTTGCAGTACACTGTTGTTAGGGTTGAAGTCGCTTATTTAAGAGTTCGAGTTGTTTAGTTAAAAGAGAATTTTGCTTTTGAAGTGCTGCAACTTGCTGGCGAAGGGCCGCAAATTCGGGAGAAGGAGGATCGACAGAAAGGGGTGAGAAAGGCTCAGAAGCAGCTTTCCCTGCCCAACTGCTCACCTGAGGTACCGCCGCTGGTGCTTCGAGCGGTGGGAATGCTTAAGTGTCGGCGTGGAGTGGTGGAGCCGAATGATGCAGGTTGGTGCTGCTGTCTGGCTGTGACGAACATGAGGTGGTCCCTCGAGGAGTTGTTGAGGGCTGCTTGCGTTTCCGATATTTTTGATATTTTGCCGTGCAGCCACTGGTCCCAGTCTCATGGGCGCCGTGGCAGAGGAGGCACTTGGGGTGGCAGTCGTGGGAATTGAGACCTGCAGGTGCGGGGGTTCCACATTTGGCACGCTGGGTTGGAGCGGGGTGAGGACACTGAGGTGGTCGATGACCGATGGTACCGCACTTGGTGCAAACAGGGACCGTTTTCTTGTAGGCGCGGATATACGTCGCCACGCAGTGGTAGAAGAGGAAGCGGGGTAACTTCGCGCCCTCGAAAGTCACCACCGCCACCGCGGAATCTCCGAGTTTGCGTACCGCGAGGATAATACCTCGTGGCCAATGAAGTTCTGACTTTATCTTCTCCGGGCTTTCAGCAGGCTTTATGTTGATGACGCCCTTGCATGTATCCCCTGGAGCCTTGGCGTGGCCCCGAACGGGCAGCTGCTGATCCCCCACTTGCAGCTGGAAGTCCCAAAGGAGTCGCTGTGCCATAGGCAAAATGGTGGTGCTACAGACCAAGATGTTTTGTTCCCAGATCGGCCACACTTGAATTTGCGTGGTAGTCTGGTCGCCGAGGTAGCTGCGGATGGCGTCGCCTGCGCGATCGGCCGGGACGAATGTGCGTAGCTCGCAGGGAACGCGAGGTTTCACTACTACGATGTAGTCGTCGTGAGAGAGGCAAGGCGTTTGACGCGGACGCCACTTGCGTTGCTTCGCTGGCTGCGAGGACGGAGCAGAGGTAGGCACACCACCGGAGGGATGGCGCACCGGCGTTCCTTGCAAGGCTGAAGAATGGTGGCCCGCTGTGTCGTATCGTTGTTGTTGAGACGCAGACTTCGATTTCGCTTGCTTGCGTTGCCACAGCCTCACCATGTCATCGAGGTATTCATCTTCTGATGGCATAGTGTTTTCGGAGGATGAAATCTCCATGGACAGCATTTGGCTTGAGGTAGGATCATAGCCCGTAACTACGTCAGCGGCCGCCATCGCCGGGCTGAGAGCCCTCAGCGAGGCGGCGTTGTAGCCGGGAGTGAAGGACGTCCCTCAAGTTGTCAAAACTCGACCCACCTGGACGAAGGTCTTGTCTAGGCGAAGCGGAGAACTTGGCGGTGACGATATATCCAAGTTTCAGGGGTACCAAGGTGGATGTTCGCAGAAATAGCAGGAAATCTTCGGAGGCGATGTGGAGTGCGTCCGTCACCATCGAGCACTGGCAGCGCCCCCCCCCCCCCCGCTTGGCCGCATGTCCGTCCATCTGTGGTTCGTCCGTCCACCCCGCCGCGGTGCTCTAGTGGCTAAGGTACTCGGCTGCTGACCAGCAGGTGGTGGGCTCAAATCCCGGCTGCAGTGGCTGCATTTTCGATGGAGGCAAAAATTTTGTAGGCCCGTGTGCCGAGTTTTGGGTGCAGACTAAAGAACCCCAGGTGGCCTAAATTTTCGGAGCCCTTCCTCTACGGAGTCTCTCATAAACATATGGTGATTTGGGACGTCAAACTAGACATATAAATCAATCAATCAATAGTTCGTCCGTCCGACTGTGTTTTGTTCACCCTTCCATCCACCCGTCGTTAGTCTGTCTGTGCACCCTTGCATGTGTGGTTCATCCTTTCATACTTCCGTGGTTTGTCCGACTGGTTATCCTTGCTGCGTGCGTCTGTCTATCCGTCTATCTGTGGTTCGTACGTTCATCCATTCGTCCGTCTGTAGCTCACACTACACACATCTCAGTGTAGCCGAGCTAAGCCACAGCTATTTTTTTTACTTATAAGATCAAGCATCACTGTTTTTATAGAAAGGCAGTAGGCCGTAGCAATTGATGGCATGCCCCTTCTTTAAAGTTGCAGAATTAATGTACGCTATTTCAGATAATCACCTAAATTCAAGGCCGCAACCTTGGAAATACCAAAACTGAGCTCATCAGGGGCCTAGGGGTGGCGGCAGCTGTGTTACGTCAAAACAGAAAGTCACATGACGTAATAAAAAAAAATAGTGCATTGCTGCATATTATGTTCAGAAGAAAATGGCGAGTGGTCACAGATAATAAAATAGACCACTGATTCTTTGCGTTTGGTGTGTAGTGTTTCCATTTTGATCTACAATGAAATGTAAAAAAATTGCTTCTTTTGTCTGCGACAAGTATATAGCGCTAAACCACAGAAATTATCGATTGGACCTTCTGAGTAATCGATTGAGCATTCTCCCTTACTCTAAAACCAAACTAAAATATCTTACAGGCCACGCTCGCCACTTACAATCGGTAAGAAGTTACCTAGTGCGCCGGTCTCTCAATAACACAAGCATCTCCAGTTTTGAAACTTCGTGTGGTTTTTTTTTTTTTGAAATGATCAAATAAGCGGTACACTAGTGTATTTCGGACGACTTATTGCTTACACTCAGCACATTTCGCTGTGACGCGTTTTTTTTTTCGTGATTTTTTGTAGCATGAGCTTTTTGTGTCTGATGTGCAGATGGCGCATTCCTTGTGAGCTTTCAGCGCTCAGTTTCAATATAGCATAAATTTGCAGCGTTTTAAGAAAAAATATCGCATAAACTAACAGCGTCATAAGAAAAATATTTTTCCTTAGTGTATTTTTTAAAGTTTCGTCTCCATTACAATACGTGGTACTTGTTCTTGTTTTATGTTAACATGTACTGTACCCACCCTGTTACGGCCATAACGGCCAACAGTATTTGGAAATAAAATTGGGGTCCTTAGTTACGTAGGTTAATATGTAAAACTAAACGTGTTATCTGAAATTTTTACAATTATTTGTATGTCCTCAGTGATCTCATTCTACAACTTTTTATATACACGTTTGCACTCCTGTTAATAGGTACAAAGTTATTGAACGAGTTTTTGTGAATTGCTCATATTAGTGTAACCATAGGTGTGGCCAAGTTTCCCCACCTTGGCGTAGAGCTCGTTTTCAAAGACTACAGAGACCTCACAGTCATCATCTCTTGACTCACTTTTGACTGCACTTACAAAGAACCACTCAAGCTCAGGTAGAGTCTTGTGTCGAAGCCTGAGTGAGTTCGGTTGAGGAAAATTTTCGCAAGTGTAAGCTCAAGTGAACTATATTAAAAAAGTGTATTGGTTCAGTTACCCTGAGTGAGCTCCACCTCCTATCTACTTTCAAGCTTTTGCTTTCGGCAGTCGCCAACCGATCTAAGGTGGATGCGTAGCCCTTCGTACCATCTGGATTCAAAGCTTCAGGCTTCCTGTCTTTCTTCAGGGTGTGACGTTCGTTTACATGAGCTTCTTTAGACATACCCGAAGAAACCAAGCCATCAAACAAAATTCAGGCGCACTGTATATATTTAAATTATTGTCATCATTTAATATACCTAGGAATATTTCACGCAGGCAATGTCACAACTGACATTATTAGCTAAACTACACACTTGTAGCAGTGATGCAATAAGAATACTGAAGGGCAAAAACATCAACGCAGTGAGAAAGTAACTTACCTGGAGTACACACGAAGCTGGCGTGTAGCCTGCACTGCCCCCGCTGCCAACGTGTGAGCTGTGCGCTAGACCAGACGGTGCATCTTTGATGCGGAGTGCATAAGAGACACTGTGTCGCAGTTCCTTGTTGACAACCCGGCGTTGCAAGACCAGTTTTTTTTTGTGAGCTTTTGCCACAGGATGACGCCAACGGTCACCACAGACAAAGAGCTCACTTGCACTTTTTTGTAAGCGGACCCATAAGCCCTATACACGGAAAGGCGTCAAGAAAGCTCTATTCAAAGACGGATGGGCATTCGCCGATGCCGGCAAGTGTGCCGCCGGGAGATAGTTGTCGCAGAGCCTTGAATAAGTACATCAGAGCATCGTGACGAAGGTAAGCACGCAAGGTGGATCGGCAAATACCATTGGCGGGTCCACGCCCAAGCAAGTCAAGTCCCTGAAGGCATGGCGAGAATCATCATATTGGGATGGAAAGGACGTAAAGTGACACACTGGCAAGATAACGCCAGATGCGCAACAGATGGCATCGATGGTGATGTGGCCATGGTGTGGGCGTAAGCGGAATGCTCGTAGTCGTGCCGAGGGCTAGTAGACAATGTTGTGTGCCCCTGAGTGTCGCTTCCGCTAATGAAGCCACCTTAACACCTCTTGGACAGACGGCTTGAGGCAACCCCTATCCGCACACCTGTGATCCTGTGACGCGTGCTGTCATCTGTGCACGGGGGAAGGCAATTACAACGAGAAGAAAAGAGAACGGTGAAGTTGTTTTGTGATCAATTTAATTACATTGCATTTATGCAAGGTAATTTGTGCACTTCAGTTAAAGACTACCAAGACTCGTAAGGTCCCACGCACCTCGGAAAACGATGTTATGCAAAGCATGCGAAGGGAAGGTAACAGTGTTGTAATTTTTTATTGAGCGAAACGTTGCGAGATGACGCTAAAGATATGTGAAAACGTGCACATATACATATGTTCAACAGTCGCATATGTTTTACATAGCCAGTTTTTTTTCAGTTGCGTATCGACACCAACAGCAACATGGTCACTAGCAACGGCGATATGCTGTTTTGTAGCGCTTGTGCTCGCGAGAACTGTAGCCCTGGGCACTGGTACATAAATCAACTTCAGTAGATGGCGCTTTACGACAACTGATGATAACCCTATACGTGACAGCTGTATCAAAGCAGTACATATGTGATGTTTATAAAATTAACTGGCACCAGTATTGATCTTTCATGAGCATTACGCCTGTATGGGGTATGTTTCTAAAGCAGTTCCAAGACCTGGCGTGGATGTGTGGTAGATTACTTGACTGCAACGTGGAATGCTTTGGCTCGATTTCTGCTGTCTACAACCTTTATTTTTTGCAGCTGTTGGGTCAACGCCTGTGTTGTCGGTTTTTTTAACGATCTCACATTTAAATTGCAAATGTCTGTTCTTGCCGTTCCTCGATAGATAGAAACTATCGAACTCCTTTGGCGCATACACGCATGCTTGTGGCATACCTGTATACCACCCGTGGTATACGGGTATGTAGAAAGAAGAGAAATCTATTTAAAGTGCAGTCACATTTCCTGAACTTGCATGCTGGTAACATTTATTAAATACACAAATGGTGCTTGTCTAAATAGTCCAGAGGCTAGTTTGAGCCCCTGAGGTACAGAAGACAGCTCGAGACATGAAACATTGTGCAGTTATCCGTTTTCTTTGTTTGGGCCTTACAAAGAGCAAAAATGCACCTAAAAAGACAAATGTATTTCTAAAAGAATTCCATAGTCTGGGACGCATAGACATCTTTGTATAGTGGAACGAAACAAAAATACCAACGAAAGTAAGAGAAGAAAAAAATTGAAAAAGATGTTTCAGCTCGCTACGCGGATGCCTCGTTCAAGGTGACCTTTTCCAAATCATTGTGAACAAGTCCCCCGTGTAAGGATGCAAAGCGTCCTACATGGAGGGATTTCTTTACATTAATCTTTCTCTTTACAGTTTTTTTTTCATTTTACCTTGGCCTCCGTTTTTTTGTTTTATTTCAGTATGTCTCGTCCCGAGCACATGAAATTTGCTCACACTCTCGACTGCAGAAAACGTTCATATGTACCTGAAGGAGACCGACACGCTAAAGTACTGCGATTGATACTTCATTGGCATATGGACGTCTACAAAACAATTTCCTGCCACCGTAAAGATCATTGGCTGCTCCCGGACTTTGCAAAATCCGATCGCATGGTTAGCAACTTTCCACGTTGCGTAATTTAAACTTCTAACACTCACCCTCTACCATTTCAATACACAATAAGAGGCACACGTCTGGGCTGTGTCAAATTTGGGGACTTCTGGACTATATTAAAGCTTAACTAAAAAAATGGGCAGCACATCGAAGCTATCCAAATAGATAGACAGGCCTCACGTTTGCTATGAAAGGCAGAAAAGGGGTAGGCGAGACTTATCAACACTTTCTGATCACTGGCAACACGTATTAACTTTTTATTTATTTATTCATATTGTCAGCCCAAGGGCTAAGACAGGAGTTGGGGTTACATATCTGGCACGTACAAAGAACATATTTGGAAACAAGTTTCACAGTGTACGCTCAAGACGCATGCTATATGAAAATAACAAAAACAAAAACGCAAATTTATATCAGAATACATCCCGTATAGGTCACGGATAAAAGAAACGTGTTCGAATACATCTCGTACACGTCACCAAAAAGAGAAAAAACATTTGAAGTGATATAGTACATATTGAACATATTGATATAGTACATTGAACATATTCAACTGACGAGGAACAAGCAATTTGGTTACAAATATTCTGACAAAGCCTTTTCGAACCTTTGTAAATCGCAATGTTCGACTATGTATTGAGGTAATTGATTCCAGTCATCAATGCTCCGAACCAAAAACGAATACCTGAATAAATCTGTTCTGTAGCTAAGTGGTGTGATATGTTTCGAATGTTTTGTTCTGGATGTGTTAAATGGCTGAAGTGCAATGTGTTCCTTTCGGTGAACTTTGTAGTCTCCATTGAATATCTGAAAAAAGAATATCAGTCGATTATGTTGCATTTTTCGTTTCCCCATCATTAAACCGGCTCTGTCTCTAAGCTCACTAATAGACTGGGTTTTGGAATAAGAGTTCAAGATGAACCGTAAGGCTTTGTTTTGTATACGCTCACATTTTAGTGCGTTTTTTGGTGTATGGTTCCCATAGATGACTGGCGTAGGTCAGTACTGGTAGAATAGTCATTTTATACGTCATTGTTTTAGCTTCCGGGGTGGCACCGTGAAGCTTTCGTCGCAACGACCTAAGTATGCGCATGGCTTTATTGAAAACACTGTCAACATGCATGGACCAGTTCAAGTCATGTGTAAGATGAACACCTAGATACTTAACATTCTTTACTTCAGTCAGCGCTGTGCCTTTAATGCTGTAAGAAAAGGATAACGGGTCTTTTTTACGTGTCATGCGCATGAAGAGAATTTTTGATGCATTCAGTTGCATTTGCCATTCGTCGCACCAAAGACTAGTTTTTTGTAAATGGTTATCAAGCTCCAGCTGATTGTCAGTGGAGCTTATCTTCGCATACACAATGGTGTCATCTGCATAATTTTTTATAGCTATTTGCTGAGAAAAATCGGCACCCATGTCACTGATATAGATAGAGAAAAGTAAAGGGCCTATTACGGACCCTTGCGGCACGCCTGATCTGACTGGTTTATTGGTGCTGGAGACATTATTTAATTCAACAAATTGTTGTCTATTTGACAGATATGCCTCTATCCATTTTAATAGCTGACTGTCACCAGTCAAACAAGACAACTTTTTAAGCAACTTTCTGTGAGATATTTTATCAAGTGCTTTTCGGAAATCAATAAATATGATGTCTACTTGACCTTTTCCATCTAAACACTGACCAATTTCATGCGTAACCTCAGTAAGAATTGAAATTGTGGAATATCCTTTGCGAAACCCGCGTGGATTATTACCTAAAATACCATTTTCTTCTACAAACTTCATTAGGTGAGTAGTCAAAATGTGCTCCAGTGTTTTACAACAAGTACTTGTCAAGGAAATTGGTCGAAAATTTGTGACGTCATATTTGGAACCCTGTTTATGGATCGGTATTACCTTGGCACGCCTCCAATCTATCGGAACGTCACCGGATTGAAGTGATTTTCTGAAAATGTTCAACAGATAAAATGAACACCACTCGGCATAACGCCTTAAAAAGGCGTTGGGAATTTGATCAGGTCCAGGGCATTTTTTTACATCTACTTTAAGTAAGAGACCCTGAATGCCTTCTTGTGTTATAGTTAGCTCAGGTAGACATTGCTCATTAGAAATTCGCACTTGAGGAGTTGAACCATCGTCCCTAATGAAAACCGATTCAAAATATTCATTAAATTGGCAAGCCATCTTATAATTATCCGTGATAGGTACTTTATCGTTCTTCAAAAATTGGATGCCAAGTTTTGGTCCTTAAAGGTACCTCCAAAATTTTCCCGGTGATGTTTTAATGAAATCGGTAAGAGTTTCATTCATGTACCTGTGTTTCGCTTGAATAATTTCTATTTTGAGTTCTTGAGAAAGGGAACTGACGTAATGACGTGTTTTTGTTGACAATGGTTTTTTTAGCCCTCGTTTTTTTCAAGAGTCGTTTTTTCTGAATTATTTTTCGGCCATAAGTGGACTCATAAGTAGGTGGACTCAAATACATACGTTTATTTTTCCATTGTGATGAAAACGATTTCATTTAGTTTGTTGTAGTGTGTATGTTTTTACACGACTATAAGTGAGAGACCGTTACACTAAATACACCAAAAAAAACACATCATTCGGATTCTAGAGCCCCTTTTTAAACCCTTATTTTTGATGACGGAAGCGTAATAAACTTGATATTAATGTATGACTAAATTTTGGGCTTATCCGGGACCGTAAGTGTGACTAAAGTATTTAAAATCGAAGATCTCCTATTTGTTAACTGCCACTTTGGAATGCTGTGTCACTCCTTTCGCTAATTTTTTTGCGTGTTTGCGCGATATTCTTTTGAACATTAAGAGACTGCCTTGCTTCTCAAATGTACTGTTCGGGACAATGAGAACATTCGACCTAGTAGATAACGTGGGAACTAGTGGACCTAAAACAACCTGTAAAGGATCTAAACTAAGGCCACTAGGTTTGTAGAGAGCAAATAAAAAATTTCAGACTCACCTACAGAATTATTTAAACGGACGGGTTTCTTAGCCTTGAGAGAGAACCAAAGAAACTAAACTGAAATTCAGCTGTCCGCTCCTACTCAACCAGCTAAAAGTTTCATGTATTTCATGTATTTCGATAAACACAAGGGCCACACGAAACAAACGCTCATTGACCTTAACAGTATATGTAGACCAATCTAACTGCTTAACTGTATATGTAGACCAATCTAATTGCTTTAAAAACTCTTATTTACGGAGAGATATAACACACCGGAATAAACTTGACACATACACTGATAACACTCACTCACCAGGCAGGTTCACTACGACAATTAGAAAGCTTTACTAACACAGCATGGTTGATTTACGGTATTACCCGATTTATTTGTGAACGTAACGATTCATCCAACAGTTTGTCTATTTCACTATATAGGGTTTCCTTTATACTGCATAATCCATATCACCTTATTTTTATTATATGCATTTATTGCTTATTGTTGTGCAACCCATTGTAATCTGTTGCTCGTACTATGCATTGACAATTAAGTTGTCATTCTACGGTATTGTGTAAACTGTTTTTATTGGTTACATTTTGTATTGTTTTTGCTGCAATAACACCCCTTTTCCTGGCTAGATCTCATATGAGATTGACATGATTTCTATACAAATAAAAGGATATGTGCCTAATCGCTTTCTGTTGTTTCAACTATCACATCTTGAAGGTGCTTGCAAATTCTGAATCTTTAACGATAACGAGGTATTAGGTGCTCTGCAGAATTAGATATTTATTTAGCATAAACTAAGAGGAGAAGAAAAATGGAAGGACAGAAAGATTATTGTATACGCACAAAGATGTCCTTAGTGTTCTTACTGCGGCGACATACACCAATGGGCACTTCGTGAAGCGCTTGTCTTGGAATCTCGTTGATTGCCAATCTTGTATAATTCTTACAGACGATGATATATAAGTTTGGGAGTGTCTTTAAGTTTTATTTAAATACTTACGACTGGTTGGCCTCTGCTACAGGAGCTCTTCTAACTAGTGTAAATTTTTATCTAATTTTTATGCTTCGCTCTAGACCTTATTTAGACGGTCGGGAAGTAACATCTTGCATCTACTATTCCCTCTTAAGGAATAAAAGTGGTCACTGTCGCCACCACAGATTCTTAGTAATGTCTCGCCTTTTAGACAAATATGCCTTGTTGGAAGTGTCCCAGGTGGTGACTATGGTAGTCTAGGTACTGCTGGTGGCCTGTTAGCTATCTATGACGCCTCATCTTCGATTTGCCTGTTTAAATAAATACTGTTGGGTCAGAAAATCTAATTTCACTAGAAGAATGGTGCGTGTTGAATTTATTACTAAGGTGAAACTTGCATTTGTCAATGAATGTGTCTTGTGCGATTATGTCGTATTCTCATGTGATCAAAACGTCGCCGATGTAGTGAGGTAGGTGCAACGCTTTATCCGTATTGATTTCAAAAGATTATATTTCAACTTCACCATAAAAATGTAGGAGTATAGTGGTGCAAAAAATGTTTACATTCTAGTGGCCTAATTTGTAGGCATTACGGCAAAGGAAAATCAAAATAACTAAGCAAGGTGGCTACGTCTATTGTTTAAGGGGGCCCTGCAACACGTTTTGAGCATGGCGAGAAAACGCTGCCGTAGTAGAGGCTCCCGACAGCACGCGAACCAAATATTATAGCGCAGCACGCGGCTGGGAATTCACAATAAATTATCAATGTCAGCTAAAAAAATTGGCCGATCCCATGCAAAGTGGCAATCGATGATATGCGAAGCACGAATAAGAAAGATTGATATGTCACTTTAATATCAGCACAACGTAACGAGGTGGAGGTGAATGATGCCGTACATGACTTCCGGGTCATGATTATCATGTTTCGGTGTGTCGTTTACCTTCGTCATCTATTCACGTCACGTGATAACAAATTTAGTATATGTGGAGCTAGTGAAATGGCCGCGAGCACGCTATTAGCGTGGTATGTTCTCATGTTCTTTTATGACACGCTTGTCAGGATTGTCATGTTAGCACCAGTCATGTATTTCACCACCTATTGACGTCACGTAACACCAAATTTGGTATGTGAAGCTAGCGAAACAGCCGCAAGCGCATCATGAAGGGCCCAATATACTCCAATGTAGCGTTGACGCGCGCGCACGCCTGGGCACAGCTACGCTACGTTAGCGAACCGCGAGCACTCTATAGTCTGACGCCAGGCGTGACCAGCGTCCGTCGGCGCGGCCCGACGGCAACAGGCGCAAAATTCGCGCTGATGCGTCACCCAGACACCACTGCGTCTCCCTCTTTTCGAGACGAATGGATGCCGGACGCGCTCAAACGCGCATGCGTCAAAGCAACGTAGCGCGGCGCACGCCTGCGAGTATATGACGAAACCAGCGCCTGGCATCGCAACACCGGCGAGCACGCGCACCGCGTCACGTCGAAATCTATTGGTGCCTTGACTGCGGCATGTAGTCTTGTTCACGCATCTCATGATTATCATGTTTGCACCAGTCACATACCTTCCTCTTCCATTGACGTCACGTATATCAAATTTGGCATATGTGAAGCTAGCGAAATGGCGGCGAGCGCATCATGAGTATGGCATGTAGTCATGTTGTTACATGGCACGCATGTCTTGATTATCATGTTTGGATGTGTAATTTACCTATGTCGTCTATTAGCGTTGCGCAATACCGTGTTTGTACATGTGAAGCTAGCGAAGGGCCGCTAGCGCATCATGAGCGTAGCACATAGTCATGTTGTTACATGAGACGCATCTCATGTTTATCATGTTTGCACCAGTATAATACCTTCGTCATTCATTCACGTCCCGTAGCACCAAATTTGGTATAAGTGAAGCTAGCAAAACGGCTGCCAGCGCATAATGAGCGTGGCATGTAGTCACGTTGTTTCATGACACGCATCCAACGATTATAATGTTTGCACCAGTCACATACCTTCCTCATCCATTCACGTGCCGTAACACCAAATTTGGTATATGTGATGATAGCGAAACGGCCGCGAGCGCATCATGAGCGTGGCGTAGATGTAGTCATGTTGTTACATGACACTCATGTCATGATTTTCATGTTAGGGTCTACCTCATGTGTTCGCCATGCAATCATGTCATAGCATACCAGTTTTGCAACATGCCATGTGAACAAAACCACCGCAAGAGCTGGCATGACCATGAAATATAAAATCATGACATTCATGATATACTTGTCATGATTTACATGTGATAAATAGTCAGATATATTCTTCATGCAGTCATGTTGAGCCATACCGAGTTTGGTATCGATACCGGTATCGAAACGGACAGGAGAGCTAAAGATCGTAGGTGGCTAGATAGATAGATAGATAGATAGATAGATAGATAGATAGATAGATAGATAGATAGATAGATAGATAGATAAGTCTATTGTTGTCTATTGTATAGATAGATAGATAGATAGATAGATAGATACTCTCAAAGTCGCAAAAGTTTGCTGAGAAATGCTTCGCATTTAGTAACTTTCTCTTCTCTGGACAAATCACGGAAAATAGGTCCAGTAAGCCAATCTATCAGCCGTTGCCTGATTTGAACATGGCGTGCTCGGTTGTTATAAAGGTAGACGCGAGATGATCACTTGTCAGCGCGTGCGCGCGCGATCGCACTGGAAAAGCCGCGTATTCGAAGAAAAAAAAAATGCTCAAAGTCACGAGTGGCATTTTTTTGTTTGCTTCTCCCATCTCTCCCAGCTCAGCTTCTAGCGCTTTTATCAGGACGAGAGAAGAGAGAATGTGATTGCAGCGTGCGACAAATCCTTCTAACTCCGCTCGTACTGGACGGATTCTAAGGAATTTTTGCGGCGTTCAATTTGTGAAGTAATACGCTTTTACAATGAGTTAATCCTATGGTTACTCAAAAAAGTGTTTCATGCAGGGCACCTTTTCAAGTAAAAGTCCCAAATATTTCTTTGCTTGCGTTCTATATTTTGAACCAACTTTTATATATTAACCCTAGGATTAAACTCACCATGAATCATTATTCCAGCTGAAAGAACTTCCTTTGCTTTTATTTTTTCTCTGCACCACACCGTAGCAGCGCTCGAATGATTGTGGCACTCGACTGCTAGCCCGAATTTCGCGGGATCGAATTCTGGCGGCAGTGGCTGCATCTTCAGCGGAGGCGAAATGCGAAATGTTTTGATGTTCATGTAACTAGACGTAGGTGCTGTTAAAGCACACCAGGGGAGTAGAAATGTGCCGAGTGCTCTGCTGCGGCTTCTTTCATAATCATACCGTGCTATTGGCATGTTAAACCCCAGACATTCCAATTTTACCGCCAATCCTATTCGTTTCTTATTTTTTTCTCCTATTTACTATGCAGCGCACGGATGGGCATAGCTGTTGCAACTTGTGGCCAATACTGAATCAACACGGTGCCTTTTTGCCGCTTTCTATTTCTTCCTTGTGAAAGCCTACGCACATAAAGAATTACTGATAGATTCTTTCTAGTTGTGTGATTACCGCAAGAAACATAAGAAAGCTTTCATGTACAGGGTTATATACATATTATATTGTAATCTTCGTGTAAAATTTGCATAAAGCGAATTAGTTGGCGTGTAACTTAAGGAACCAAAAGCCCACGCAAAATATTAAAAATTGCACCGATTATTTTTCAAAATATACATTGTCGTAAAAGCTTTGGAATTAGAAATTTTGTTACGGTGGAACGTTTTCACTTCCGAAGCATGAGCGTGCACAAGAAACTTTGGAGGCGTTAACCATGTCACTGTAAGCTCACAAGGGAGTAATTTAACCTTTCGTTATCACAAGTGGACCTGTCCTACACCAGGGTTATTTTACGCTTTATCTATATCTAGTCGGCTATTTATGTTTTCTTATTGTTATTTATTGTTACCGTGCCCATTCTCAATATTTGCTTTTCAATCTTTTCCACATTGTGTTTACTGTGTTTGATTTTGAAAAAAAAATATTTATTTGCAAGTCAGCGCCGTTCTGGGTCATTTATTCGCTCGTTCTCGCTTTCCCTCGCTATCATTATTCTTCAGGATAAGAAACGCATGAATTGGACGGACAGCAAGGCTGCTTCAATGAACTCATAGACCTTGCAGTCTCGCTTTTAGCCCAATGACTACTATACAGGGTCATTGTGTTCTACAGAGAACCACGGTCTATTTAGAACCTCAAAATTTTGGAGAAATGAAAGCGGAAAAGAACGTGAATGATTTGATAATCTGGGTGCCTAAAGTTGTCTTCAACTAGGTTGAACTTTTCTATGCTCACTGAATGGCTGGGAACGCTAACGCGCATGAACAGGTGTCCAAACCCCTCGACCAACTGGCGCTAAACCTTACACGTACTAAAACCCTATACGCAGCACCTAAATTGAGTGTTGTTGGTACATACTTACAGACACTTACCAGTAAGAACGACTTTTTCTAAGCAACATATCAGTCAGCATTGATTTGTTTAATTGAGCACATACTCATCAGTGGTCTTCATCGTTTACTCCACATGCAAGCTATCGGCAAACGCCGTGTAGTTGAAGTTTACGCACTCCTGTTAGCCTTCATTGTGCGAAACAACGAATACACGCAGTATGCAAAGCTGTTCATAGTTTTTAAGACGTGCCAGCGCTCCTGCAGTGTCAGAACCATTGATTGAAACTAAGTCAGAATCGAGAGCAGTGATCATGTCTTAAATAAGGAAAAGCTATTGTTGCATTCGTCGTCCTTTTGTTTTCTTGGAATTCTAACAAAATGTTGCGTGGGAAACTGTGCTCAATCACCTAAACGAGCCCGATCGTGGCATATACAGTACAGTTTTTTGTATGGTTCCCTGAAATACAAGCATAACATGTTGGAGAACGAGATTCGAAGTGATGCCAACTTACCTACAGAAATCCTTGAAGCATAAGGTGGTTTGCGAGTGAAAAAAAATGTGCACGCGTCATTTTTATTCATCATCCGAACTCTCTGGTTTGTTACTTAACGCTCGCGCCGCGCTTTCAGTCTTCTTCCACACAGGGGCTTTGCACCAACCGGGACTGAACACTCCTCTCGGCACCAACCTGTTTGGATGGCCTTCGGCTTGGTCTTCCAGACTTGGCGCAGGCACCATCAGAGCAATTTGGTCATTCAATTTGGTAATCAAGCGCTCAGCCTCGTTTTTCATCTCTGAGAACAAGTCCTTCCTCTCAGTAGGGTCAGCTGCATACGAGCACAAGTTGTACACGTTAGTTGCGTTAGAGGGAAAATATTCAGAAATTTTGACGTTTATTTGTATATTTTAATATAGTGTAAATGTAGTAAACTCATATGGCTGCTTTTCAGAACTGGCACTACAGTTTTGCTCAATGATTCTGCAGATGTTATTACAGGTAGGGCACATTTGACGGACAGCATTTTAACGCGAACCCGTTCTATGGAATGAAAGCCAGTATTAAGGAAGCTGATCTCTGACGACTGCAAGTGTAAAGAAATGAATCCGATAGCAATGAATCGGGTCGATGTCCTAAGAAATACAAGCAGCTAACTCTTTTGGGTTTGATACTTCATTAACTCTACAATGCGTTACTGTAAGTGAATACGGTTGCTATGGTAGTGAAGTGAATTTCGCGTGGTCATGTGTGTCGTCTAAACACGAAAATTGTGTTGATTTCACAGCGCTTACAACAGTGTAGTAGCCTACTGTCACTGACGGCAATGCAGGTTCAATGTTCGTGAGGAGTAGTGTAGCGGAAACATAAGCTTGGAGGTGCGCGTGGGAAGTCGGAACTTAGAAGCTTAAAGCTGGAGTTGGAGACACAAATCAAGTTGGAGTGGACAAACTCAGCGAAAGGAGGACACCGCCGTCCGCACTCCAGCTGTCAGCCATGGCCCAAAATAGAGGACAGACTGTGCGGGCATCTGCTGGTGCTCACGGGCAGGCCCAGGACAATCCGTGACTGTTGATGTTGTATCTGGCGCCAGCTTCCCTTCGACACCAGCCCCACCGCTGCTGAAGTGCTTGGCCCTCACTTGGCAGCCAAGCAACTTGCTTCTACAACAACCCAGCTGTCTGCGACAGTTCTCTGTAGTTCCCGACTGGTGCTACAAGGGCTGCTGCCGCCAGAAAGAGCTGACATCAACAAGTCGCTGCTTCACGTCAAGCTAACCACAATTATAATGCGTACCTTCACCAAACTGTCACGGGGAACACGAATGCACAAGGATGGCAGAAACGAATAGATTTACAACATTTACAAGCAACTGTGCGACTTAATAGCCACCTGAATCCATCCAGGCACACCAACCCGCTTTGTTTCTCTGTTTACTATGGCGGGCTCATGCACCATACTTCGTAACATCAGCAAGCGCAATTCCTTCGTCCCTCCACATGCTTGTCGAGCATGTTCGGATAACTGAGGATGATGAGGGAGACGCCACCGCTAAGGCAGGACACCATAGCGGTAGTCCTACTGGACTACTACTGGCAACTATTGCGGCAGCTGCTATCAACGGCTCACCCTTACAAGCGAGTGTCAAGCGGCAAACCAACGTCACCCCTACTGAAGTCCAGCCCACATAGACACGAGTGGTGGCTGCTGCATCACCTGCCGACCACCGGCGCCTCGATGGCGGTGCGCATGTGCTCCATGGGTTGCTTTTCATCATCTGCTCGCTGCAGATTTCACGATGCAGAAACATTGGAATGTGTCATTTAGTCCCACTCTGCTCGTCCTTCTCAAATATGCAAGGTGGTTAGCCACTAACTCCTGCTCAGCCTGCCTGTGACAGCAGTAGAGGACTCCCTCTTTCCCTCGTGGTTGAAGATACGAACCCTGCCAGCCTTTCTCGAGTTCACCGCTCCTGCTAGCTTCGCTGTAGATTTGCAGGAACTAACTACTTTCTTGTCATTACACTCTCTACTTCTGTCTATTTTCTCTCTTTAATCACTCCCTCTTTCCCATCCTTAAAGGCACTGAGCCGTGACCCATGACGGGAGGCAGAAACTGACGACGTTTTTCATTCTTCGTCTTTCTCTTACCACACACACTCTAGCTGTCGAGATGTTGCGAGAGCCAGCGCTGGCGAGCTTGTTCTGTTGATCAGAGTTAGCAGTGACTTCACCAGCGACACAGCCCTCTCTTCTTCTCTTTCCCAGAGGATCTTCCTGCAAATTCACGTAATGAAATACCGCGGGGAATTCCTTCCCCACGACGTTTTCGCAAGCACCCTTCTACTACGGAAATCATTGGCCCGTTTCATAACCACTTCAGCCGTGTTTGTCCCCAGCGCTCGTGCTTTTTTTAGGTTCATAGGAGAAACGATACGCGGGGTAATGTTGTCGACTTAAATTTCAGATGGAATATGACTGTGACGAGAATAACACACCACTATTGTTCATATCTTTGCTATTGCCATAAATACTACGGCGTTTGTTCCATTTCCTGGTGATAGGGACACAGCCAGATTCACAGATAACCAGAAACGTGAGGGCTGTTGCCAATGAGAGTGATTGAAAGTCTGGTTTATTTAGATGCGTGTTGTGCACCCTGATCGGGCCATGATGTTGACGTAAAGCATCTTTTTCCAGCAGTTCAACAGAAGCCGCACTGGCGCATATGGTTTATTTTCTAATTATGTGGTCTTTTACAGGATAAGTTGCATTTCGGTTCGAGTTGCCTGAATATGAAGGCACTGAAAAACAGGATCCACTTGGCACAGTTATGCGAATGATATTATTGACGACCATCGTTGTACACTGCGAGATGATGTTCCAATCATTCGAGGCTGTCATTATATGAAGTTACTTGTTTGAATAACGCGTTTTTGCACCGCATGGGAATGATTCAGTGTAAATAGCTCTACGCTCACATGCCACGAAATGTTCTCAACAATTCTTCCGTCATTGTCTCGAATATCCATAAATCGGCAATCTCAATGCAGGAGCACATCCACTACTGACAAAACCGCAGAATGTTCATGGCATGAGGAGCTAGCTGTCTGGGCACACGAGATTGCGGTATTTTAGCTCGCGAGTTTTCTAACCCATAAAAATTCAATGAACAAAGAGCGTTTTTTTTTCTTACCGGTGATATTGTAGAGAAGCGATGTATGCGCCCTTCCACCTAAGTTCACTTTCTCGGGCTGTTCCTCAGACTCTGCATACCAGCTGTTGAAGGTCTTCGACGGTCTCACAATTAACTTCAGGTCTCCTTCCCTGGAAGGAAAGTTAACCAGCTAATTAGGTGAACAGTCACTGCCTGGGGTCAAACTAAATATTTTTTGTCCCCAAGTTTCCAAAATGACTTACTAAAAACTCTGCTTCATGCCGAATCTTTTTCGTGATTCTTACACCTTCAGTTCTTTTTCGCTTGCGTCGGCGCCTTATTAGTCAATGATACACCAATATGAGGCAAAAGCTTTCCCATGAGTAGACAACCCCCCTGACAAACCTATCATATATAAGCGCGAACAAAATGCAGCGGTTAATTGCAAGAGAAGAGAATTGACGTCCTGCTGCATTACCTTTTGGAAGCAAATGGGCAAAAAAAAAAAAGAAACACGCGTGAAGCACGCAGTTCTTGTGCCCTCTTTCCATAAAACAGAGCTTAGGAGAAATACAAACCATCGATGGCCAAAGGCCGAAAATGCGTTTTTTCAGTTCACGTAAGCAAGTGAAAGAATAATACTTGGGGGCACTCTATTATAAACACGCAGATATGCATGTGATTTTCGCAATCAGGAATAGAACTTCACAGAGCTCGCTAGTAAGGCATAGTCAGCCTTGTATTCGTACGCCTGTTGCACGTAACGTTTAGCTTTGGTATTTTCTGTCCTAACGCGAGTCATTGTATTTTTTTATGGGTGTAACTTAATCGGTTGTAATAGAATAAATTTTTTAATGTGAAACGCCACGTTCTGCACGCCAGCAGGAGAACTGTCTTCTTCGATTGCCAGTGGTGTCAACCTTCCTAACATATGCGGGGACCAATTCCAGAGTCGGCAACTGGCTCTTGTGATTGCCTATCATTTTTTTTCTATCTGAGTTTCACCTGTTAATCATGATGTGCCACCTTAAATATGACTAGAAACTTTTGCTGAACACTTTTGTTGTCATTAAATTTATATGTTCTCAATGCACGCGTATACATTGGTGCTAGCTGTTTACGTAGCACGAGTGAATAATTGGAGCACGTAAATGTTTGAGGCAGCTCATAATTAGCTAGCGAAACAATTACAAATCATTTGTAGCCTGCGTAAAGCTAAACTTTTCGTTTCAAGTCTTTTATGCGTTTATACCTGTAGCATACTCGGCTAGAAATACAGTACAAAGCAGCCAAAAGTTGGAAAAACTAATTATTTCTCCATTTGATGTTTCAAATAAAACGCATGAAAATTCTTTTAACTAACGTAGGTAATTTCGAAACCATCGATCCATGATGTTGCAAGAAATTAGGACAGTACCGACCACTGCACCAATAAATAACGTTAAGGGCTTCGACAGTCCAGCTCCTTTTCATTCCATGCACTTGAGTGACGAAAGTGACGATTAACGTAAGGACTGGATAAACGTCAACATGTTACGACAACGAGTTTAAACTATTGGCATGTGGTGTACGGAAGTGCCATTCTCTAACCACTTTGAAAGCTGTAGAGTGGCATCAAAATATCTTGACGTCCCGCGTGCGGACTGCCTCATTTGATGCTCTCCCGTCCAGGAACACTCCTTCTGAAGAACTTCGTTTGCGAAAGCCTTCACGCTTTCAAGGAGAGAGCGTTTTTACAGAGCTGACCGAGCACCCCCTCAACATCCATTTAACTTAGTGTGGTCATGGCGATGAATTCAGAAATAATTTATGAAGGAGCAGATTCAAACTTGCTTGTGATTTGCCCTGATTCTAACTATTCTCTTCATATATAGTGTACACCAATTCAATACGCACTGAGAGCTACAGATCGATAATTGATGTCCACAGTAACTTTTATTGCATTTCTAGTATAATGCTCACCTTACAAAGAACGCTCACCTGATTGCACCGGAAATTTTTCCTTTCTTGCGGTTCAAGTTGTAGATAAATTCCGTTCTCGGTGCAGGCTCCGTGCCGTTCCTGATTGTTGACCACTGATCCACACCATCAATTTCGTCTAACGTATTGTTCCATAATGCACCAGTCACACTGAGAAGCGTCGGGAACCAATCGACAACATGGATAAGACTGTAAGAATGTAGACGTAAACAAGGGTTATTCACATACATAAGAACCTTGGTGCGTTCGGAGTGTTTGCGTAACAACTGAAGCGCACTGGATCACACGTCCAAGCCTTTTGGAATTTCTAATGAATGATCACAAAAACATAATGAATGTGATTCATTTTTGCGATGGCATCTTGGAAGGTCGCTTGGCTGCCTAAGGAGCTATAGTTCGCTACGACACTATAGCTTCCTGACAATGAAACTAACAAGACAAAGCCTTCCTTACCAAGAATTCTTGATGTTATATATTTCTGGCAAGTCTCGTGTTTTACATGCTACATACATAAACTGAAGGGGTGTGATATGCGCTTACACAAAGACGAGTTATTTATTAGAAAAGAAAAGTCGTCGACTTTCTATACAATTGGTGGTAGCATGCTCATGCAGGCCAATTCTGAAAAACAAGTTATGATTTTGTGTCCATGCTGCGACATCGAACTGTGAGATATACGAGAGGCGACCTACTTAAAAAGAAACGTGAGTTATACAGCGATATGTCAGTTTACGTTTACAACTATGACAAAAGGTTTATCGAAGGTGGCATGCGAGTCTGCACCGGTACTTGTCTCATGTTCTCATTGCTGCGATTCGTGCGTGCAGTTAAGAAATATTTTGAGGTAGGTAATCAACGTGTTGTCTATAGAGAGCGATATCTGTCTATAGAAAACATGAGCGGGTAGGAATAAGTGCACTACTATAGTACACACATATGCCCTAAAGTATTCGCTTTGTTCTATTAAAGCTGCATACTTCGCCAGCAAACCTACGTCCTTAGATTCATAATACAGAAGTGTGCTTTCGAAATATAAATAAAGTATAGTAGTGCAAGAAAGGTTCGGGCAACACACACACACACACACACACACACACACACACACACACACACACACACACACACACACACACACACAATTACTCTTAATTACAGAATTATTATGGTGTCTTGAACCGCCACCTTCATATCGCTTGTAAGTACATCGAACCTTCATACATGCCTTGAACTGGTGATGTTATTTCTGTGCAGCAGTGGCCCCGAAACAAACGCCGGCACCCTAGTGCCCCCTTCGTAAAGTGTGTTTTTGTTACCCCGCAAGGGCCAGTTACTTCCACCGAAGCGAACTTGGGCACCGTTCTGTAAAAAAAAAAAAAAAAACGTTAAAGTTTGTGTAAGCGTGAGGATTCTTTTTGCGAAAACAACAATCTGATGTACATTCTGAGAAAAAGAAAGGAAGGAAAAAGACATACCTTATTTTTAGATAATGCTTGTTGTTACCGTACGCTGATTGTAATTGTTTTCGGTTGCTCCAAAAATGTTACTTATAATACCTCAAGTTACGCAAGGAATCACGATGTCCAGCTCATTATTGAACTGCCTTCTTTGTTAGCATTAGCTGTGGCAATAACAAAGAGAAGGACTACCTGTCCGAAAGTAGCGTTAATACGTCGTATGTTGCCTGCAATGTCTCTTACATTTTCCAGAGCTGTTGTAAATTTTAGTTAGCATGATTTCTTTTTAAGAACAACTAAGCAAGACTTCCTTTCACGCTTAGCTGGTGACGTGCATTGTTATGATACCACTCAACTTCTGTGGCTGCTCTATCTTTGTAGACCTAGAGCTCCTGTATTCAACATGCAGTTTAATTATTGTATTAACCAAGGTAGACGTTATGAGCAATTATTTCCAGTTTACTGTGTAAAAAGCACCGCTTCGCCGAATCAATGAGTGCTATAACGTCCTTGGGACCATATCGCTAATACACTATGCTCACATATCAGTTCTCAAATAACGCAGAAACTCTTTTCAAGGCCTGTGACAGGCGCAAATATCTTCTGGGGCACTCCTAAAACCAATATTGGTTGTTCAACTGGAGTCTTACATCACTCATGAAGAGGAGTAGGCTATTGCTCCACATTTGTACGTCCTTCAGTTTTTTGACGATGAGTCCGACTGCATGGTCCATGACTGCCACCATTTCTAGGGAGCCACAGAAATCCATATTCAAATCACAATGAGAGCACTCGGAATGACAACATACTTCTTCCGCATAATCTAAATGCAGAATTCATATCCATACTAATTTGGCTATTACTGTTCCAAGTTCTTGCTTGTAACCGCGGTTCAGTTGTGCTCACCACATATCTTCACTCGTCTTTTGTTCGTGTGGCTTGAGCACATGGTCCTGTATCCATTTGGCACTTGCAGTGGTGCGTGTACAGCTTGAAAGGCCACGTAGATAAACATCGATTGATTTTGCTTCGAGTTCTTTTCTATGGTTTCCATAACGTTGTTTGCTATCAGCGTCTGCAAAAGAACTCGGGTTGGTTTTATTCACACTGAGAAAACATTGCTCTCAGTACCCACCATAGCCAAGTTAAAGGTGCATGCGATGAGTTTTCAGTGCATAGTACTTCAAAAGCAACGTACACCCTCTCACAGTCTTAACGTGAACGCACGTGTCTCAATTACCGACTCTATAAGCGCCGTATGACTCAGGACAGCAACGAAATGAGTGGGCACGTGCAAATACGCGCAGTGAACAGCCCAATGAAGCTTTCATCTACAAGGTTATTTTACGAAATGTAACATACCCTATTTACTCTTTTTACCTTGCCCTTTTGGTGTGTACGTAGAAGCAATTATATTGTTCAGGATGTATATCAGGATGACCCATTTTTCACTAGGCAACTTTTTTCTTGTCAACAGCGTAGACCTAGTAGCATTCCAAAGTACTGGCCGACTGCCAGGCACCCGAAGAGCACCTTCGTGTTCTTAAAATGGGACCCAAGTTCGGTCCGGCATCTACCCTTGACAGATTTGAGTAGCTCGCTTTGGCAAGGTCAGTAGCGGAACAAATTCAGGAAGTGGACAGTTCGGTTGTATTGCGTTAAGGAATGTGTTTGAACCTTGTCAAAACTAAACCCGGGGGCGGAAGTACATAGCAAACTGGGCTCGATTAGTAAGCCTGATGATTATTACTGCTGATAAAAAAGGGTGTTTGTTTTGTTGTTCTCTCTCAAGACACTCTTCAAGACACTCTTCAAGTCTTTTATGCGCTTATACCTGTAGCATACTCGGCTAGAAATACAGTACAAAGCAGCCAAAAGTTGGAAAAACTAATTATTGTACGTGTGTGTGTGTGCGTGTAGCAACACGCACACACACACACGCACACACCGACACGCTTCAAAGGCATCTGCTGCTATCAAGAAAAACTTTAAAGAAGTTTCCGGCTGAAGTACGCTCGTTTGTTTCCTCTATTGTGTCCCGTTAGTTTGCGCTCCCAATATTCCCGCTGGGACACTGACATTTATTGTTTGCATATCGTCCGGTCAACGCTGCCTATTGCACCTTCTTTTGATGCCCGCGTGTTAAAGTTACCCATAAGTTTTCTCGCCGTTCTTGGGTAGATAGATGTAAAATGTCTGTCATCTGTCGCACATACGCGCATACCAGTGAAACAATTTTGACCCCGGACATGCGTCACTGTTTTTGGAAAGTATTTTATGACGTACGCGACGACATCGTGACATTATTCATGTCATGACCAGCGAGTCGTATTCGACCAATCATCTAGATAGATAGATAGATAGATAGATAGATAGATAGATAGATAGATAGATAGATAGATAGATAGATAGATAGATAGATAGATAGATAGATAGATAGATAGATAGATAGATAGATAGATAGATAGATAGATAGATAGATACCAAAAGTACTTGCAGGACGCAAAGGAACTCAGCATTTATTAGCGCGAATAATGTATATCTCTTGAATTTTTTAGAAGCACCAGTGAATTGAGAAAAATATATAGGTTTATTTTGCGAACTATATCTGTATCGCTGAGCAGAGTGTTGCAATAATTACGTCTAAGTATCAGCATCCTTTATCATAAGCTGCCTTCTAAACATTGTTGGTTGAGAATCAACACAAAACTCATAAACGAGGTAAATCTCTCTACTGCTGAACACGAGCCTGAACTCGAGTTATAAGTAGGAAGTACCAGCTTTCCTTACGGAAAGCCCTGCAGTATGGCGACAACTGTTCAAAAGTTATATAGGTAAAGGAGCCATTGCTCTCGGGCGTGTTCCAATCTGTCTTTTGGGGGAAACGTTTGTTGTTCTTCGTGTATTAGCCAAATGCGGCACACCTTCGAAAGTACAAGCCTTCCTTTTTCAATTTGAAAACACGCCATCCAAGTTCTGAAACAAAAGATTACGAGATACCCGTGTGATGCATAGTACCGCCGCTTAGAAAAAACGCATTGCAAAAACATTTCATTTCTGAGATACAGATACATTCTTCAAAGGTATCTAAATACACCAATCATTATAATCAAGTGTATTGCTAATATAGTATCATGATACTTTGGCACAGTGACACTGCCCAGGTTTGATTGGTTAAACGTGCCTACGCACAAGCGTACTAAGCAAATGTAGAGAATTTAAGTGTTGAGGTGCAACTCTTGATTTAGTTAAACACAAAACTCGGTAATCGCGCGAGGCATAAGAAATGGCAAGGCAAAAAACGGTGGCTAACTTTCTTCTGCGTAAGGAACACGAAATGTGTATTTTGCTTACCGTGGAGTAAATTCCTTTTGCTGAGTAGTCTACGGAGTCGCCATTCCGGTAATCGTATCCATAAGCCTGTATTTTTGCTTTCCTTTCCTGCATGTCTCCTGCGTCTTCCTCAAGCACTGGCTTGCGTTCGGATATTGTGTGGTTGAAGTAGTCTTTAGAACCAAGGTAGTATCCTCGAAAAGTATCGAAGCCCCGATGAGTCGGGGTGAGCGACCAGTTACAATAACCCAAATGCCACCTGAACGAGAAGAGAGAGGTGTGTATACCCTTTGAAAGACCAAAAGTGAAAACTTAAGATAAATCGTGTTTTAAGAAGGAATTTCTACCGCACAACTTTTCACCTATGTTGATGGTAAAGGTGAGAAAGACAGAGAAGAGCCGGTACACTTATAATTTAGCGCTCTACTTGCAGACATAGGAAACAGTCGATCAAAGCAGTGCTGAGCCTCTCTCCACAGGCAACATATCTTGCCGTATTTTGTTTCATTTCGACAAGTACGCACCACACTTGAAATGATGTTGTGCATATATATATATATATATATTTGAGGCCTACATTATAGTTTCAACACACGTAGTTGCTGAATATTGTATGCATGCGCCCTAAGCGCAATGTTACTGCTGATATCATACGAATGTGACATTTGTTCAAAACGAAATTTGGAATCAGAAAAACTCATCGTTTAAGTGACCCTTTGATGCATCTTCAATGCTCTTCGAACAAATCCTTACTGGTTCGGCATGGCTCCTAGAATCGTCGTGATAAAGGCAACACATGCGTACACACACATACGTTATATATATATATATATATATATATATAATAGAATAGAATAATTGGTAAGAATAATCGGTTAGAATAATCGGTAAATATGACTAACTACATTGCTGATAGCTGACTTTTGGCGAGGAATCGGATTCACAAAGTTGAAGAGTGTCTTGAAAAACAACGATTGCACTTATTACAATGAATAAAGTTTTATGTTTGCCATTTTTTCACGGTGCAAGAAAGGTTCGTGTAACACACACACACACACACACACACACAAACACGCACACACACACACACGCACACACACACACACACATACACGCACACACGCACACACGCACACACACACACGCACACACCGACACACACACACACACATACACACACACGCACGCACACACACAATTAATATTACACAAATAATATGGTGTCTTGAACCACCACCTTCATATCGCTAGTGACTAGTCAAACCATGGCTGAAAGCCATGGTTTGACTATAGTGACTAGCGTGAGTAGCGCTTCCGCCGTGATATCTGATATAGCAACAGATTAAAAGGCGGGAGGACAGTGACTCTCAGTTTAACTCTTTTTTTTTTATTTTCGGTAGAACTCCAAGTGTGCGATTTTCCCAGTATCCGTATCCATGGTAGCCTACAGGTCTTGCAATTTACCACGACCCAGTAGTGGGAAAACGCAGCGCTCACGCGAGCTGGTACAAACAGTGCAGGCTGTTAAAACGACCCACAGCAACAATCACGCATCACGAGGTGGGCAGAAGCCGTCGTAAAAAAAAAAGCGGCAAGCAGGTTCTCCTGTACTACGCCTAGGACATCTTACCGATTTGCACGAAGAGGCTGAACGATTCTGTCAGCATAAAATTGTTAATATTTCGTCCATTTAGGCTAACTAACAGTCACGACAGTTACTTTTCATGTCGACAATATGGTCTTTCTCTCCTTCTCTATGCCCCCCTCCGCTTGAAAAATGTTTTTCGGGACAGGTAAAGAATGGTCGTACACACTTGCCAAAGGCATGTGTGCTATAATTTCGACGCTTCAGCTCCTCGGGCAGTGTCGTTATCCCGAGCGGCAAACCGTAAGGCTCGAGATGGCGGATTCCGTGTGCCTGCGAACATAAATATACTTCAGGTAAGAAATTGTTACGCCTCGACCAAGCCATGCGCGTATACCCCACACCCCGAAAGGTTGCTTGGCTTAACAAAATGATGATCGAAACCTATTCAGAAGTGCATACGTCAACTTATCGGGGCTGTTTTCATATCGAACATGCTTTCGGTATAGCCCCATAGCAAAAGAGTAAACGAGTTTCCAGGATGCAACATCACTCTTTCGGAGATCAGGTTGCGGCTGTTTAAAGTAGATACCGTTATTTAGGTGACACAACTTTGCCTGTTTAAACAAACTTTTTAATGTTGATGGTGTAGCAGCGGCACCTTGTAAATAATGCAATGAGACGGCTTGACAGCTTCAACTGGCGAACAAGTGGAAGAAATTCGGGTTTTATGTGAACATCAGGAAACTAAGGGCTCCTTTGCTTATGTTCACACAATAACAAATGAGGGCGTATGACTGATGCGACATTATTTTTGGCCACAGAAGAAAGGTAAATACAAAGCATACACTGCCACCTACATTGGTATATATTATTATATCGATCATGGGGAAGTTCTGGTTTCAACAGCGATGGCAAAATTTGCGCCTGAATTGCTTATACCTCGGATTACCTACCAACTTCTTGCTATCCGTCTTTCAACTCTGAAGTGCGTCACACAATATCCGGCTTGAATTATCTGCTTCGGAAGCACGAACCTGAATCAACTTTTTTGCAGCTCGTTACTATAGTTTTTTTTTCGTCCTTTTATACAATAGTGTAGTGAAAAGTAAGCGTTGTCACTGAAAACTTCCATCGGCACAACGTTAAACGTGACAAACAGCATGAATGTATTGAAGTAACTGTTGGATATATATTTTATATATATACGTGTGCGTGTGTGTGTGTGTGTGCGTGTGTGTGTGTGTGTGTGCGTGTATGTGTGTGGGTGTGCTTGTTATGTGTGTGCCTGCTATTTTCAATATAGAGCTAACAGGCAAAATAGAGAATAAGGCTAATTGATGCAGAGAGGTCGACCAAGTTTATACGGGCGCAGTATCCGGCCTATAGGCGCAAATGTTTTACGGGGGCGAGGTACCTTTTTGATGTTGAATGGACGCCGGGCAGACGGGTGTGGTTGACTGCCATTTCATGCTCTTTAATGCCATGACAAAAAATAGGGTGGACTTGGGTGCGGTGTGCCACCTTCTTGCTACGCAGATGCTCAGTATCACTGAATTGAGCGGCGAAGGAACTATCAATTATATGTAGGACTAGTCTATCTACAGACCAATTTGTTATGATTACTGTAATTTAGAGCGGCACTGCCCCTTGTCGTTCAATGTTCTGTCAAAGAACGCACCTTTACACTGAAAGAATAGGTCAAACCTGAATGCCAAGCTTGTACGGGTAGCGACCAGTCAACAGTGCTGCCCTCGTTCTGGAAGCAAAAACAATGAATCAGTGTAAACAACACATTGTGCTGATTTTTCCATCGGACTAATTCTTTACGCCAGATATTCTGTTCCATAGCTGAAGTCTTTCTGGCTGAAAACCACATGCTGTAATTTTGCATCTATGCAAAACAGAATGATGAAGTTTTATTTAGTCTTCTTTACGATGTCATTGCGAAAATTTGACAGAGTTCGGCTGGTTGGGATGAAGCCTATGGCTCAAACAAGGGAAATTCAAGCATTGTATCAAGTCAGAATCGTTTTTGTTTTTGCAGAGACATTCGGCTTCTCGGCACCAACTAGTCGCACTCCTCAGGAGTGCCTTTTGGGGACGGGGGAGAGTGACCACGCCAGCGTGATATGGCGGCTATGGTGCTCAGCTGCTTGGTAAAAAAACAATATACGGTCAAATTTTTGGACCCCTCCTATGTGGTATCTCTCATAAACATATCGTATAGTTTTGGGGCGTAAAACTGCAGTCAATTTTTTCCGTGGGGTTCCCACAAAACAGTGTTTTTAATGAACTAAAACGAAAGTCTAGCCGCTGCTAAAGGTCAAGCATATTATATTCGGATAATGCGTCGGATGACCTGCCCATTCATCTTCTGCGGCGGTTCTTCCCTTGATCATTTGATACAGAATTTTTCTGCGTGTGAACGTAGAAGTTTTTGAGAGCGCCGTTCGTAGACTTCACCGCGAACGTGGAATGCCCTTTTACACAAGCTGGTGTCACTCCTCAAGCCATCTTTTTACGAGCTGGCAGATGATCAATAAACTTTCGCATGTCACCTGAATGCATTATATATCGCTGGACACCGTTTGTACCGCTGTGATTACTTTTAATAATTATATAATAATGTTGTTGGTGTGGCACCAATATAGAGAAAGTAGTTTTTTGCCAACTCAAGTTGCTTTCCATTTATGTTCCAATTACTACACTGCAGTTTGAACTATACATATAATGCCGACCGTCCGTTTCTTGTATTGACTGTCACCTGGTTTGATTACGTCCTGCTTAAAAGGAAGTAAAACGAGCCAATGCAATCATAGCCTTTTGTTTGTTCCACATCTGTTCTGTTCCGTTCTAACTGTTTTGAAGTGGAGAGGTTGAGGTCTATGTTGCCTTGGCTACTCCGTATCAATAACTTCTGTAGCAAAAAAAATAATAACAGAATAATACTGAACGGCTCCACATCTATTTTGTTCGTATATATAATGTCAACGGGGTAATTTGCCAACAAAAGTAAGTGTATCGTCAGTGTTCGCCACCACTGACACAGCGCAAAATAGACCTGAACGTATTTAGAAACACATGCAATCCCTCTTGCATGAGGACAAGGACTATTGGTACAAGTTCCGCATATTGTACACAGTTGCAACAACCACCGGTAAGTATCAGATGCATACGCACGGGGTGCAGGTTGGCAGGACGTAGCTTTGGTTCAGAATAACGCCTTCCCGTGCCAGTCTTTCCAAGTTGGGCGTGTGCATCTTATGGTTGTTCCATGAGACATCGTTCCAGCCTGGAAAAGGTAGTGTCTGGTTACTTTTCTTATGCTTAGTTGTAGAACATCTAAAGTTGGGCTGAACGATGAATTGGGGTTGTTGGTGGTGGTTCATAATTTTTTTTTTGCGAAAACTTTTTACTGCGGGATGAGGATGAGATGGACTACAGGATAAGTGGTGTGCATCACCTGTCTTGTGTTCCATCTTTTGTATCGTAGCCTACAGTGTAATAGGATATCATGAAATAAACTTGCTTTATCTGAGGTACCAGGATTAGCAACGCAAGAGACAGTCGCAGTCAGCAACGTAGTGGTTAATGTGTCCACGTACACCAGTCGTATCAAATGCAGGAGCATGGGAGGCTGGGTAACGGAGGTTACAATAGCGGTACGTAAATTAACATTTTATGAGCTTGCTTCCTGTGCTCAGGGCTTGTTCATCAACGTAGCCGCTCACTCTTTGACGATGACGCTGACGGTGATGAAGAACAAGGGCATTCTAGACCCCACATTTTCTTTCTGCCATCATGGCACCAAACATGCAAGGTACCCATTTACGTAATGACTACGTAATGACGACGATGACGACGACGATGATGAAGATTATGATGATGGTGATGATGATGAATCACTTACTATGCTATTAATCATTCAACTGATAAGGGACATAGCCGCTCCGCATCTGTCAGGCATTATGTGCCTCTCGCACCGTGGTTGATGACGATGAACAATAAGTAGGTATTAGAAGCTTGCTCCTTATGATCGAGGCTTGTCCATCGGTTATAGCCGCTTGTTCTCGCTGCTCACGCGAGAGGCGCTGATGTTACGCTGTTTTCAAGAGTGAGCTATAGGCGACGCTTTGCCACCGCTACTAGTCATTAAGACCAAAGAAGCCAGGGAAGCGGTGGTGAAAGCTCGCAAAACAGCAGCAGCTCATGCTCACCGCCAAGACTCGGCGGTGAGAGCTAGCGAGCTCGAAGAGAGGCGTCAGTGTCGTGCGGAACTCTAGATTATAGCCCTCGAAGCCGAAGCAGCGCGGAAGCGGCGGCAAGACATCACTGAAGAGGTACGGGCGGCGGATGCAGCCGATAAGCGCCGAAAGCTGTTGCTACCTGAAGTTCGTTGCGCCGACGTGCGCGCCAAGTGCAATTTCTTCGACAAAACGTTTGGCCTTAGCTGCAAGGTATGCGACCACTTTTGCTTCCACTTCCCACTTGCTTCGACAACCACATGACCACGATCGCTGCCATCGCCGACAAGCAGTCTAGTGTTCTTTAACATGCTTGACATGGCATAGTACAGGGGTGTCTAGCATTTCGCCTCCATTGAAATGCCACCAGCGTGGCTAGGATTGAATCCATGACTTTTGGGTCAGCAGCCGAGCCCCGATACCAGTGCTCTATCGAGGTGGACGAAAGACAAAGTTCGAGAAGCTACCATCGCAGAAGCTTACCCAGGTCATCTGCAACGATGAGAATAATGTGTGGTGATCGGTCATTGGTCTTCGTAGCGACGAGATGCAACAGCGTGAGTTGCAGTACTAGGCCACAACATCTCTTCATCATGCCAGGAAGAAGCTCCTCTAAATATTGTTGGAAGCTGTAAAGAGATGGCACAGTGAAAGTAGAGAAAGGTGCCGTAAATTGCTGGGTTGACAATGTGTACGAGACTTTCAAACAAAAGTCAATCATGAATTAAGCCTGTTCTAGATAATAGCCCCGTGCAGCATACACCTAAAAAAACTGCGCAAGGTGCAACTTATAGGCAACAGGGCTGTGCTAGGTAATATAAAAAATAGGGACTTTTTTTACTACATTAGCTTGTGACAGTCTTGTCACAAATCTTCTCGCCGCTTGTTGAAACGAAATACTTCGAACTAGTTCTATTATAAGCTGCCACGAACCACTCAGTATTTGTTATTAGATAAAGCATAATTGCGAATACAGTATTAAATCCAGTGTTGAAAGCCCCTAAGCTACAATATTTTGTTTGGGAACAAGAAGATAATACAATATCCGTTTGATACACTCTAAAGTTCTGCATCTGAGCTAGCACAAGGACAAAAATGCAGGCTCAGCAAGAGGCTTCCGGATGAAGCCAATTAAGCATTGGTGTCGGCAGAAATGGGCCACATTTGGTGCCCAGTATAGGTGCTCCTCCAGTCTGTCTGACGTAGCTCTCCTAAAAATCTACCGTCAAAGGCACACTATGTTAGAGGCATCTGCTAACCACCAAAGGGTCCTTTTTTGAGAAGTACTTCTTGTTGGGAGTGAGTGAGTGAGTGAGTGAGTGAGAAAGGAAAGGCCGGGAGGTTAACCAGATATTGGCATCTGGTTTGCTACCCAGCGCTGGGGGTGGGGAAGTAGGGGCAAGAAAGAGGGGTAAGAGAGAGGGGAAAAAACGCACGCGCACTCATAAAAAAAAAACGAAAACACACACTGGAAGGGCGTCCCAGCTACAACCGTTCAGCAAGGCCGGTCAATCGCAAAAAGTTCAGCAGCGCTTTCAGGGCCCTCTTCTGTGAAGTCGCATCCTGACGATACTGCAGAATTTCCTGCTCCGACAGAGGCTGATCATCTAATTTGTTGAGTTCCCTGCGAAGGCATAGTCGCCACCTACTATACGCTAGGCACTCACAAAGAACATGTTGAATGGTTTCCTCCTTGCCACAGTGGCCACAGGCTGCGGTGTCGGCCATCCCAATGCGGAAAGCGTAGGCGTTGGTAAATGCAACGCCCAAATACAGCCTACATAACAGGGTCTGGTCTGCTCGGCGAAGCCTCGACGGGACTTGAAAACTTAGCGTAGGGTCAAGCGAGTACAGTCGGGCATGCTTGAAGTGCGGCTGATTCCATTGCGATGTGGTTTTCCGGCGAGCAAGTCTGCGGAGCTCTCGTGCAGCATCCGTCCTAGAAAGTGGTAGTCGCAGTTTATGATTTTCTGTGTGGGCTGAGCGGGCAGCTTGATCGGCCCGTTCATTGCCGATGATTCCGCAGTGACTGGGCAACCACTGAAATGTAATTTGGTGCCCTTTCTCAGTCAGGTGGTGTATAATCTCTGCTATCTCTAGTACGAGCTGCTCGTGTGGTCCACGGCGTAAGGCTGATAGTAGAGACTGCAGTGCCGCCTTCGAGTCGCAGAAAATAGTCCACTTGCGCGTAGGCTGATCAACTACAAATTGCAACGCGGCACGAAGTGCTGCAAATTCTGCTGCCGTTGATGTTGTTGCGTGAGATGTCTTGAATTTAATTGTCGTGGCCAACCTTGGTATCACTACTGCTCCTGTAGAGCTGTCCGGCTGAACCGATCCGTCAGTGTAGATATGTGTGGAGTCTTGATATTTCTCATACAAGAGAAGTAGTGTGAGCTGTTTAAGAGCCGGTGACGACAAATTGGCCTTTTTCTGGACGCCAGGTATGTTAATATTAATTATTGGTTGAGCGAGGCACCATGGCGGAGTCACAGGTCTAGCGGCAGGAGAGAACGAAGTTGGGATCGACTCACCATGTGCGGTCACTGTTTTGCAGTAAGATGTGCATGGTCGGACCACTGGTAGAGAGGCTAGGTGATGTCGAGGGGTTCGAGCAAGGTGTCGTATATGTGTCCTCAGCACTTCCACATTAATGTGGGTCTTGATGAGGTTGTCCCTTGTGATGGCGATAGTCGCCACTGTTGATGCACTTTGGGGCAAGCCTAAACATATCCGGAGTGCTTGAGCCTGGACACTTTGAAGCATTCGTATGCTTGTTTTACTTGCGTTGGTTAACACAGGTAGGCTGTACCGAAGGAATCCAAGGAAAAGAAACCTGTATAGTCGCAACATAGCAGTTGTGGACATTCCCCAGTTCTTTCCAGCGAAGAACTTGAACAAATGACAGATGCCTGTCAATCGCCTTTTCATGTATGATACATGTGAGCTCCATGAGAGGTCTCTGTCAATTATAACACCTAGGAACTTGTATGATCTGAGGTGACGTATTTATTCGTTGTTTATCAGAACGCTGTAGTTATGCATTGGTTTGCGCGTAAACGCCACTAGTGCACATTTCTCAGAGGAAATTTCCAGACCTCGTTGACGGAGGTAAATAGCAACTTGAGTGGCAGCTCTCTGAATTCGCGCTCGCAGCTGTAGACGTGTTACTGCAGACGTCCAAACGCAGATGTCGTCCGCGTACATTGACAATCTGACAGTACTTGGCAGATGCTCATTTAGAGCTATTAGCGTCAGGTTGAATAGTACAGGGCTAAGGGAGAGTTGGTACATAACTGTATAGGGAACCGTTGCGCAATCAATTGCAAGAACACAAGAAAAGGACATAGTAATGGAAATAACGCAAAATACAAAATATCAAGTGCTTTGATTAATTTTGTCGCTGCATATATATATATATATATATATATATATATATATATATGCATTTTTTTCAATACGTCCAAAACAAATAAAAAAATAAAAGGGGAAGGAGGAGGAAACACATGTCGAGATTACCTGGTGTCTACTAAAGCTGCGCAGGAAATTTTTTTCTGCGTTATACAGATCAACAGAAGTGTCACTTACGCAGTTGCCGTCTATTTCAATAATATAAAAAGCTTCTAACAGTTCACGCCCTACACTATCTTTGCTCTTGCCTAGAATTTTCACCTTCTTGAATATAAACATGGACCTCGTTCATGAGTTGCAATGTGCGCGCAAGTCTGCCCCTTTCTTTTTATGTTTTTGACGTGTCATGCACGTGGTTTGAATGTTTCTGTTTCACTTAACTAGTGCTCTATTCCTTTTAGCAATTGTTGAGTACAAAATCACGAGGAACTCAAAGTTAATTAACACTGGCTAAGTGAAACGTGAACACCACCCACCACCTGAAAGTAGCCCCACAGCGTATCCCAGCCTGCCACTAGCATTTATAACCAAACACTCAATTGCGCATCCAAACATGAATAATATATTATGTAACTGTTATACAATACTGGCAAGCAACTAGTGTCTTTGAAAAGCGTTTCTCGAAGCTTCTTTCGCTGTGAGTTACTGCCAGAAAACATTTAAGAATGTGGGAATATGACAGTGGATGAAATACGAAACTCTCCCTGTGCTCCCCATAAAACCTTATACTCGTCTACTCGTCTAAGTTGTAAAACATGCAGGCAGAGTCCAAAATGGCGTTACAACAAAAAGTGCTGGAACTGATTATGTGCATGGTATAAAACGGACTTTTATCTGCTCTAGTTTAAACGTTGTCTTCAAGATCGAATGTTGATTGATTGATTGATTGATATGTGGGGTTTGACGTCCCAAAACAATTATATGAGCATGATTGATGCCATAGTGGAGGGCTACTGAAATTTTGACCACCTGGGGTTCTTTAACGTGGACCAAAATCCGAGCACACACAAGATAGAGTGTTCATACTCTCACAGACGGTATAAATTAGCGAAACGGGACAGCCTGTTAATGGCATATTAAACTGGCATCTCGTGGACATGGCGAAGAAATTACTGGAAGCAGTGGCAAATCATTTTCACGTAACAGGTACCAACTTCGACGACCTCAAACTTTGCATCCAACAATGAAACGTCCGAACTCCAAGAGACAAAAATATGGTCATACCTTATTAACAAACTTAACATACTCCAGACAGCCGGTGCAAATGCTTCAAAGGGGACCATCGCGTACCGACGATATGGTGCATACGCGGCTGAAAGTGATTATGTATACGGAACGAATACTTTGCAGATTGCTATAGTACATCATATCGTCGGCGTAATGAAGTTCTTCCCCGAGTATACTTAGTTATTTCTTAACCAGCATATTTTCCAGTGCGGATGTTCATGCGAAATATAAATATTCAAATTTTTTACGACCTCCGTCATATTTATAACGTGTCTACAATAACTGAGGCCGATTTATCTACTTTGCTGAAGCACTTAATAAAGTTCCTCACAGTCACCTACACCTGAAGCTAAACTGCTTTGACACAAACTGAAATGCTACCAACTAAATAACTTTTGTGCAAGCGTCATCACCTCCTGACTCTAAATTAGTATTCTACTGAATAAACTAAAATTAAATTCTGAGTACCGCAAGGTTAACGCTTGGACCGATACTGTTTCTCCTCTACATCAACGACATCGCTAAAAAGTGACACCTACTAGGCGCATTATTTGGCCACGACTGTGGGATTTAGAGACTTATTACTCACCGCAACGACCACACTGCTTTAAATAAAATGGTCTCAACACCATTTCTACTTAGTGCAATCACTGGAAAATCAAAATTAGTGTTTCTAAAAAAAGTAATAAAGTTTATAACTCCTACCGAAAACCACGCTGAATTCCTATATGAGTAACCCAATGCTAACAGAACACTTTAACTTTAAAGAAGTACTGAGGCGTGCACCTTTCCGCCGGCTTCGCATAGAATGCCCACATTTATGCAATGGCACTTAGAGTTTCTAATACATTTCGACTGATTAGACGCCACTTACATCAAGCTAACTGGAAGTCAAAACGTACAGCATAGACTTTCCTGGTTTGGCGTAAAATGGAATATGTTTCATTCACGTGGGGTCCACTCTGAATATATGTAGTCAACAAACTTGAATCTGTAAAAAAAAATTAAGCTGCTCGATTTATCACGAAAAATTACTCAAATCCTTTGAGAGTCACTAACATCAAAGCATCAATGAACCTCCCGTCATTAAAGAAATGACTTCTGGCACTCATTTCTTGTTTTCGCAAGTGTTATTGTGATCGTTCGATTGCTACGATCAACATATTCCTGACCATCGTTATTTTCTGCGCCTATATCCCCTCTTAAAAGAATAAGTTGCCTATGCACGTACTAACTTCTGATATAAGTGGTATCTGTTCCGTGCCATCTGTCATTGGAATGATCTACCGCACAATGTTGAGTCTGTAAAATAGCACGACGCATACGTACAGATTTCAACAAGTTGCTGTTTATCGTATGAAAAAAAAGCTTTTCATTATCATTTTTTAAACTTAGTTGTATATCAAAACCTTGTAATACATTTTTTGTGGGTCACGGTGTTCTCTATTATCTGTGTCGTTCATCTTGGTTTTAACAAATGTATATCTACTTCATTGCAACCTCACCCCCCCCCCCCCTCTTCTCCTATGCCCGGAAAAACCTTGTAGTGTACGTGAATATCGATAAAGTGCTTCTTCTAGGAATTTCTCACTGACCATTGTTAAGTGGTGCTTTCTTCTGACAACCATAATTGAGCTAGACGTGTAAGATCGCACGACCTCCACCTCTCTCTCTCTCTCTCTCTTTTTTTCACTGAATGCCTATTTCGTTCTGACTAACCCAATTTGCCACAAAGGCGTCTCATCGTCCACCCTCCCCGGCTTTTTCATTTGCTCCCCATCAGTTCGAACTGGAGAGGACGGTAAGAAACATACAAACACGAGAGCAAAGCGAATTAGTTGCAACCCCGATGAAGAGAAGTTCACTAGTAAAGAAACGTCAGCCCCTATACACGCACGACGTTTAGGAATTTCTGATTCTGGTTCCTTGTACATTTAACTCTAGTAATAGTTACTGCAATGGCGCTGTACTAATAATACAAGATGACGTATACGTCGTATATTATGATGCCTATTAGAACGGTGATGTTTGGGCGAAAAGGCTATCATCACAATCGAGTTCAGCTGAAGCCCGCAAAGAAACTGCAGAGTTGCGAAACAGATAATTCGCAACCACTCATTTCTAGCACCCATTTACAACGAAATAAACAAAGAATTAGCCCGGCTGCGGAGATTGAACGCAAGCAAGACAAACGTTGGCCTTGGGTTCAGTTCACGGACCTGGTCGAAGGCTGGTAATGATCCGATTTATAGCCAGTTTCAGACACTGGGTGTGTGAGGGCAACAACCGCAAAAAGATGTAGAAGAATTATTTGGTGCCAGAGGGAAGAAAATTTACTAAGGTACATAATATTACATTAGCTTGACGCATTGCAGTATTCGTGCTATGCGGCTTCATTTTTCCCTTTGTCCCACATATGTGCGCAATGCAGGAGCATTTGTGTATCGCACTGTATTAGGATGATTAAGAAGCTTTAATAACACACACAGCATGTACGTTTACCTAATAGATTCCAATAAACAATATTGAAGACACCGCAACAGTGAACAGTGATGCAGTAAACATTTTTATCAAAGTCTTATATACATATAACAAATGGCCCACATGCAAGATCAAAAGGCCTCATTTACAGCTCATAAAGTCTTCCTACTACTCTTGTATCATCGCAATACCTTGAGATAAACTTTTCCTAAATAAAGTGCAACGTTTATAATAACGGTGGATGCACCCCACGGAAATATTCGTACACTTCATGCTGAAGCGAGACGTAATCAAAATTCATTTCTTTCTAATGTTCGTGTTCTTAATCACACTAAATATTATTGCGAAAATCTGGCTTTATAAGTCAATACAATTACTTTTCTAACACTACCACTGAACGCAATAAAACGATCTTCAATATAACAAGCAAAATATTCCTGATGAAATTTCCGGGTGCACAAGCGACGAAGGCGAATAGCGGACAAACGGACAAACAAGTGCGGTGTTCTTTTCATTTAGTTGTGCTAAAATTTTATCAAGAATAGTAACCAACTCGGCCAACTTTCTGTGGTACTGCAACATAAATTTTAGCCTCTTACGTATAAAGTTGCAGTGTTCAGGCATAAACATGATCATAAACCATTCTTATGAGCAACAACCCTCTTTGTTTTTCGCAACGAACACGCTCTGCAGTCATTATTTCAAATTAGTTGATGAACTTTTGTGACTTCACCATAGGCGCGTGTAAGATATAGCGAGCTTTGGTCATACTCATCTTCCGCCACGTGTTTCTGTTACTGTAGTCTTGTGTTCTGCGCAACAAGCCTAGCTGAAAGTTAGCCTTGTCTTCACGTGTCTTTTGTCCTGATTTCATGCTATAGCAACTATCTAGTCATACAATCAGTTACGCTGTCAGCTGACGCATTTCTGATATGTGCGCAAAGCTGCGACGTCACCACAAGAGTCATAGAGTTCTAACACTAGGGCATAGATCAAGGCTCTTAGCTGGCCCATGTTTTATTAGGATATGCGAATTTACAGCGTGCTAAAATTTGACCAACAAAAAAGGACACGAAAACAGCTGTAGTAATTTTAATTGTGGTGTAATTCTAACCAAATTGAAAGGCACTATGAGCATATCTATCTATCTATCTATCTATCTATCTATCTATCTATCTATCTATCTATCTATCTATATCTATCTATCTATCTATCTATCTATCTATCTATCTATCTATCTATCTATCTATCTATCTATCTATCTATCTATCTATCTATCTATCTATCTATCTATCTATCTATCCGCCTTGTATTGATTGATGTTGTGATCGCCTCCTTCAAATGATGCAGACCAAAAGTGCAATGGGAGGGTAAGAGGGTTCGCCAAACATGACAATCTAGTCATTATCTAAATGGCGGGACCATCTTGCACATGTTCAAACCTTGTCCTTCCCTCACATGTGGCACAATCACATATATCAGGGACCGTGGTATGCAAGTTTGCCTCGTCGGTGATCCCAGTTTATATCTACCCAGAAACGGCGAGAACAAACATTGGTTACTTGAATGTAGGACCATTGAGTAGACCCAACATCGACAACATTGACCCATCCATTGCAAAAAATAATAATCTGGATCACAGCAAATGTTTAATCCCGAAAATTCTGCTTGGCAGTCAGGTATTCTAGGACATGCTTCGGAACTTCTTCGGAAATCGGCCCTATGCAGGCGTAATGTTGCTCCAAGGATAACGGGGGTTACTGTGCTGACTATCTGATGGCACTGCAGGCATCATTGCATGTGTACTCCCAAGTAAAGGTGTCCTGTCAGATTGATGTCGATTGTTGTCACTTTTGTAGCAGTCTAATAAAAACTATACATATGTATCCCTGTGATCTAGCAGGCTATATTAAAGTATTGCTTACCCCAGAGGGGTACGCCAACGGTAGTTACGTAGGATATACACGTCATTACACCGTATTTGTACTTCATTGTGATAATATTCACTTATGTGCTTTGACGACACTGGTAGCATTCCGTCAGACCAAGTTACTTTTCAAATGATATTCTAGTCAGCGTTCCTGGTAAGGCTATCGTGTTCACGCAACCCCTACGCTTACAAAGACACGTCGATCACCATTGTAACCAATCGATAAATGCTAAATAATGTCCAATTGACTACCTGCTGGCTTCTTCGCTGGAAACCGATTGTGCGAAAGCGTGGCTTTCGCCATGTGTTTCATCCTCGCTTGACTGTGAAAGTTGAGCACTGTTTTTGAAAGTATAACAGCACGCTAACACGAATCATTTCAAAAAACTAAATCAACACTTACTTGAAGTAAATGCGGCCGTGTCGCTTCTCTCTTGCATTCACGACGTGTGCGTCGACAGCTCGCTGAAGTGTGGACACGCAATGGGCCTCGCGCGCGGCCAGACTACGGTAATGACTGTGCTTGCTCGCAAGGGGCGCTGAACCACAATGACCTGGCCCGCCCGGTACAACCCGTCATCAGCTTTTCCCGCTATCCGCCGCAGGACAACCGTGCCTAAGAATGACCGCTTTTGTTTCGGAGAATGGTGAACAAACCAAAAGAACACAAAATATATACTTCACAGAGCTACGCTGCTTCTGATGTCCTAACATTCACAGAACAAATCAAGCTTTAATTCCCACCTTTATGTAGTTGTTCTTCAGCGATGTTCAACTTTGGGTTAGAATTCTTCACCGCTTATTTTGATTTGCAGTAACAGGTCCAAGTGCTACTTTTTTGAGACATTGTTCCTAAGAACTAATGTAAATTGTCTAATACTGCAACTACTTGGAAACGTTTTTAAAAAGTTTCAAGCCTTTTGATCGTTGTAAACTTGTAAAGTTTATTTTAAACTTAACGTCATCATTTAACGTTCAAGTATTGTATACTAATGAACTGTGTTTTGATTTAAAAAAAGAATACTGGACGGTAGGATCGGCCTCGTGGTGCCCTTCCCGCATCTTCTCAGGACCAAAACCAAAGTAATCATCATCATCATCATTATCAAGATCTTTCTTCGAATATAATCATAGTATGCGATAGAAGCGAATAATAATTGGTCATCTCGGATCACACCGGGTGGCATATAAGCGGCAGAGTGTCGATGAAAGAAGTGAATCACATTGGTCATTTTTAGATAAAGAAGACCCACAGTACAGAACGAAACGAAGATAATTTATTGATAATGTAGTACAAAAAACCGATTACCGAGTGAAGTTAAACACGGAGTGGCACCATTTATTAGTGAAATCAAAGCTGACACACTTTCAACCCGAATTCTGACCAGATAAAGGTCTAAGATTATTCAAAGATGGTAGTGTGCGCCGGCATTTTTAGCGCACGTTCTTCCGTCCCTGAAGATAAAATTTATACGTTATGCCACTGCGTGCATTCTTTTTCAAAGCATAAGAAATTATGTCGTTCGTATTTACCGAACACACTAAGCAGTACAAGACAAAAGAAACTTACGCACCTTCTTCTCGCGATCACCCAAAGCAGCACGTCTTCGGCTTTCTTGTATTTTTTTTCTTTTGTGGAAACCACCAAGCAGGCCGAGTTCAGAAGCATTACTGAAGCAAATCGTGCTGTCCTTCGCTCTCTACACCCTCACACCAGACCGCAGGTCGTCCATTACTTGCACGCCGCCCTGGCCGGAAGCCGATGAGGGGAATGACCGCCCAGTCAGGGTCTTCAATTGTCTCGTAAGGGCGGGCGCAAGTGATTGCGGAAATTGGTCATTTTGGCTTCGGATACCCGTTTGGCCAGTTTCCGAGATCGTGGCATAATTTGGGGCAGAAGAAGACGGCGTTCTTTTTGATTACTTGATTTTTTTTTCAACTTAGAGCTACGATCCTGTGTTGCCGTGTGCATGACTCTGTCGTTCTTTTTTATTTGATTATTCAGTGCGACGTAATGCAAGACTCTGCTAGCTCAAGATCACAGAATGCCACTTCAAGATATTCTAAGGGTGTAGCAGAGAAGCTTCTGTTTTTGTTTTTTGTGCTATGCTAACATCTACTCGAAAAAAATCCTCCCGATATACGGCTGGAAAGGAGAGCCACTTGAAGATTTTGCGCGTGGTTTGCGTACTATATCTACGTCAGGATTCTGTCATTCTTTTATACAATGGAATCTGTGCAAAGAGAGTGAATACGTGTCCTCGTGAAAAAAGCAGACACAATTGCTCAACATTTTCACTGGTACTGTCGACGTCAAATGAAACGTGAACAGCAAAGGACTTGGTTGAAGCTATATTAGTGCAGCAATAAAAAGTCCCAGCTTTGCCGCAAAGGCGAAGCAATCAACGCGATAGCATTAAATTTGAGGATCACGCGAAGAATGACAGGCAGATCAAAACGTGCCCCTGTTTCTCAAGCACAAATTACGCACGAAATGTACTCACAGATATAAATGAACGCGAATAACCGTCTCAGTTGTTACTTCACTGTGTCTGATAAGCGCGCCGTTATCGCAAACGGAGACTGTGCAGCGAGTGCAGTGACCTTTGTGCTCCCGGTAACTACAACAGAATCGTTCTAGTGAAAGCCCAAGGCATAGGATTGTCCCCACCCGAAGTAAGCGCGCACACGTGCGAGCGTCCCCCCCCCCCCTCCATGGCTCTCCGCGGTGCAAAGTAGTCGTCGGAGATTAGAGCGCGCCGCCGCCATGTCGTGACGATCTGGTGATGCGCGCTCATAGCGCCATCTCGCTCGATACTTCTTCCCCCGAGATGACCATCGCCAGCGGTAAGTGCTAGATATAAATCGCTTGCCGTTTCGTCGTTAAAGGTGACTCTCTTCCGTGGCTCAGTGGCTTGAGCTTTGTACTCAAAAGTAAAAGGTCAGACATTCGATTTCGAGTGCAGGCGTCTTTTTCTGGATTAGTTTTATTTATTGTGTTTTCGTATAAGTATATACTGATACATAGCCGGTGAATGATGTCGACGTCCACGTCGCCAACGGCTGCAAAATCCAGCTGAGAGTAATCATATAATTTTTATCACAATAGTAGCAAAGCTATATTAGTACGCGCCATCCAATCATCACCACTGACAGACAAGCACATTCGTCTTGGTAGCAATGCTCAATCCCCTTAAAGTTAATTTTTTTAGAGGTGGAGTTCCTTAACCCGTGAGTCGTGCGTTCTTGATGTATTTATTTGTAATTAGCCCCCTCTCGTTTCGATCTTGGAATATCCGCTAAATGACGGTTCTTGTATATGATGAGTATATGGTGAAAAGATGCGAGATCGCTGTAATTGAAGTGTTCACTAGGTGGACGGATGAACGGACATACAGACAGGCGAATGAACGAACAGATGGATGGATTCCATTCAGTACAAGGCGCTTCAGAAAATTGTTTATGAAACGGAACCCCACCTTCGAAGGGTAACCACTTTTTTTTTTCAAACAATAGATCACTGCATTCGCTAGTAACAGAGCTTGAACATCTTGGAACTCCGAGCATAAACGGCCCATGGGTCACATAGGTTCTAGAGAATGTGGGATTGAATGAGATTCCGTTGGAAGTCAGCATCGTCGCGCCTGTGTCATTCTTACACTGAGTTTTACAAAGATCACAGAGAAGCCAACCAGTCTGAAAGCTGGCCTCCGTCCTTCCACCTATGTGCTCTAACATATCATTCACAACGACCAATGGCCACCATTCCTATTGATTCGAAGAGGTACTAGCATATGTAAACTGGCTATTTTGGCATAGAGTGCCCGTTCACTATACCTCCGTGATATCTTCCCTGATTTGACTCAGGATGATCATTTGTACCCAAATGCAAATTTGACCCGTTGCTATATATAACAATCCTGAAATTTTTAGTTATGTGGATTTACCGGTCAGAGCGAAGTAAAGCAATCTCTACGAACCCAATGACGTTTTAGGTATGTGGACCTTAAGTATATCAAGGACAAGGATATCTGCTTCGCGAACGAAAGCACTGAATTAAGCTTCACTGAAGTCAAAACCCAGAAAGAATAGGCAAGAAGTTTTTCTCGAGATATCTCGGTAGGTCATTGGGAGAGAAAAAAGAACAATTTAAAAATTCTCTCATCTGCAAAGACCTGTTGGGCTGCTAAAGTAATTTCAATTTAAGCAACAATTAGGACTTATCATCATCAACAAAACATCAACAGAATTAGCCTGTTTTGTGCTAACTGTCGTTCAAATGACCTTCCAAATGATATCCAACTTGATTCGCCGTGTGCGAGGCGATCATATTTTCTACCAGCGAAATCCAAACTCTTCGTCGTTCCCCCTCGTATCCATTTCATTACTCTGAGTGACGTACACTTACACTTTGTATGTTATTTAGCAGGCATGCAGTAGCTCTGCAAGAAAAGCCTTTCTATATAGTGCAATATTATACTAAGTAGTTAACAGCGGCTAATTAAAACATTGTAGTTGCGTGGTTCTGTCGCTACAAGAGGTGCAGCTCAGGGCCCCTTTTCTGACGCTGCGGCAGAGTTACGTAGCTTGCAGGTGCGGCGTTTAATCCAAAGCGCTCAGCCAATGAACAACCACGAGCTCCGGCTAGCTTAGAGTCACTGCTTGCTTCCTATTTCGGCTCATTTTAAAACCGAATTTTGTGACCGCTTTACTCGAGCACTGCCAAAATTGAGATCCTTCACATACTTCATTGAAATCAATATGTCTCTGAGCTAGTTTCTTTCTTTTACATCCTTCACCATACCGCAGTCGTTATAAGTTGTGTTGCCCGTAAAGCTTCTATGTAATGGGCTCCTGGAATATCAAGCCACTTCATTAGTGTTCTTCATGGGGATCCAATTTCACCAAATATGCCGCTGCGACTTATAATTAAAAGATGCTGACGTAGGTTTCAAAGTGCACCATTTCGCTAATATTAGCTGTTTCCTCTAATTTGGCATCGTCAAAACAATTTATGGAGTTTTATAAACGTGTTCATTCTTATTATACCAAACTTGAAGGCTCCTCCTGTGCTCAGTGGGGTCGGTGTGCCGCAATTCGCAGTACAGGAGCCAGAAACGCTGGTAACAAAAACCACTTTTAATTCACGGCTCAACGCACATAACACGGCACTAACGCACACAGGAAGACCAAAAACCTGGAACGAACAATCCTTGCACACTGGCGGTCAATAGAACATACGGCGCGAAACATAGCAGCAGAAAAGCCTGCCCGAAACAATAAACAGGAAAGCTAACGCACACCCGATTCGCTGTAGAACACGAGCCATCGACTCGACGTAGCGGTCACCCCAAACCGGCGTGGCCTCTGTTCTGTAGCACGCACGGAAGGAAACCATGGCGCCTAGCGCGACCGTCACCGCATCCCATCGCTAGCCTCCCACCCAAAAACTCCCGGGCTCGTCTAATTTGCCTCCTTATCAGCTAGCCCACTTTTCTGCCCCTCTCTAGCTTTTTTGGTTTTTTTCTTGGACACGGACACTCGTCACATGCATGGGCAATGTGCGTGTGTTCTTCTCGCCCTGCTTCCACCGTGCGCGCTGCAAATAACAGCTCATCGGCCCGACATTAAGGTATCTAAGCGGGAGAACGTTATTAAATGCAAAGTATTTTCGCATTTCTTGGAGTTTTGTAGGCATTTTGAGAATCAATCTATCTATCTATCTATCTATCTATCTATCTATCTATCTATCTATCTATCTATCTATCTATCTATCTATCTATCTATCTATCTATCTATCTATCTATCTATCTATCTATCTATCTAATCTTTTAGCCAGCTATACGCTTGGGCATTCTCGTGATCTCCCCATTGGCTTGATATCAGCTTACCGCTTCTGGTGTTGGTAATACCTATGATGCTATTGGTATCGTTACAAAAGTTTAAACAAATGGTTATAAAAGCGTATGCGGCTGTTTAATGAATATTTATGCGTGCATTTGCACGTATCTTTAGCACCACTTCGTGAAATTTCTATCTATAAAAAGATGACAAGACAGCCACTTTGCGTCTCCGCGCTTTACATAATAGAGTTTCGGAAAGTAAGCGGTATATAACAGATTTTTCACCTCGAAGTCCCAGAAATGTGAAAATAGCAAGAACGGCTTCACAGGATCAGTTTTGATTTGATTTGATATGTGGGGTTTAACGTCCCAAACCAACCATATGATTATGAGAGACGCCGTAGTGGAGGGCTCCCGAAATTTCGACCACCTGGGGTTCATTAACGTGCACCCAAATCTGAGTACACGGCCCTACAACATTTCCTCCTCCATCGTAAATGCAGCCGCCGCCGCCGGGATTCGATCCCGCGACCTGCGGGTCAGCAGCCGAGTAGCTTAGCAACTATACCACCGCGGCGGGGCGCACAGGATCAGTTTCGTTTGCCGCACACCTGCAGCGGAGACTGGGCGCAGCCAAGAAAACATAATGCAGGGGAGTACTGGTATGTTCTTAGTACAGAATGTTTCAAAAATCTTTTGAACAATTTAGCATGTGTGAAATCTTGCACGAGGGTTATCAGACGCATTACCTTCCAAGTGATATATTTACCCGGTTTGGAAACGACGTTCATTCCTTTATTCACAATTTCCCGGTTGTGTGTGAATATGCGTCTCTCGTATGTATACATATATATATATAGGATACTTTCATGTATACATATATATATAGGATACTTTCAGGGGAAAAACTGAGGATCAGCACATCGCTCCCTAGTTCTTTCGGCCGATTGTGCTGGCAGCTGCGGCCAAAAGCTCCACGTAGTTTTCAACCTTTCGGTCGTTTGCATCCAGGGCGGGCAGTTCGGGAAGTGCCTTGCAGGCCTGGGATCCCTTCTTGTGTTCGCCGCACAATAGATCCACCGCGTCTCCGAACGCTGCTTGGAGCAAGTTGAGAGACAAGCGTTTTCCACCGCTGCTTTCACACGGCGTCAGCGACTGGTCGGCACAGTTCACCAATTCATGGTACGAGCTGCAATCGGGAACACAAAAATGCGGGATGCGTTACTAGTGAAATCAGAACGAACGTGCTGGTATACTAGAATATTGTTTCCGCGATGGGCACGTACCAGTGTATTGCAACGATGGCAACTGCCGACCTCTGCTTAATGAGCGTGCAGTTTGTATGAAACTGTGATAAGGATAGACGCGGGAGATAGTCGAGGCCTGGCTGACCACTGGAGAAGATGTTTATCAGCGCCCCTCTGAGCAGAAGGAAAATCGCGTATCTGAGTGATATAGACTTCCACTTCTGATACAGATTTTCGGTGTTTTTAGGCGTTTTCATTTTTATTGAAGTGCAAGGTGTTTACGAAATAAAAATTCAGTTGTGAGTAGTGCACGTCCAGTCTTCTTTCCTTTGTCCCTGTATTATCACCGAAATGGTTGCATTCAACGTAACAAACCAACTAGCCCAAAAAGGTGTTCTCTGAAATTTATTTATGTATTTATTCAGTTACGTATACTTCCGTCTTGCATAGAACATTAGCAGGAATTGAAACGTTATATAATGCTAGTATATGACAACAACAACAAAAAATACCAGTAACTGTTTAAATATTCCACACACAAGAAACAAATGTAGAATTTAAGCAGTTTAGAGGTCTGCGTAACGCTCTGAAATCGCGGAGTGAAAACTACGGGCGCAACGTTCTTCAGATAATGTGATTAGGTTACAGTTATAAAAGATGCAGCTTCTAGACCGTAATATTTGCGTACGAAAATAGTTAAACCTGCAGTATGATTTCGTGAGAGTATTGATTCAAAGTTTAGAAGTTGTAATGTGACAGTTGATAAGAACAAAGTAAAGCAGTCTACACTATCCGGGAGCTTTACCATGTCTAAAAAAACTGCCCTACACCCCGGGAAAAAAGGGCACTTTCACTAATCACAGCACCTTTATCATGCAGTGTTGGCCATCGCTTAAACATCTTTATCCCCGAAAAACAGTGAAACATAGAGACTACCACTGAGGGAAGATGCAGTGACTGATGGCATCATTATAGAAGGTACACAAACTCACCAACCATACACGGAACAAATCATATAGTACAATGCCCCGCGAGCAGCGCGTTTGTGCTACACAGACTTACAACGACCGTATAACTTGGATCCCGATCTGCAGCTTCGTCTTCCCCCAAGGATATCTCGAGCTGAGAAGACTCTTCTATGCCGCCTGTGACTTGGAGTCGCCTTCACGAACGCATACTCTTATCTCATTGGGATGGCCAGCTCTCCTACATGTACTTACTGCAGTTGCGAAGAAACCATCACGCACCTTCTGTGTGAGTGCACCCGTTTCAACGTGCAAAGACAAGAACTCACTGCAGCTCTGGATAGACTAGACAATCGGCCTTTGTCGGAACAAAGGATTCTGGGTCATTGGCTGAGCCCATCCTCAGCCCAGAAGGCTTTGAAAGCTTTGCTGAGCTTTTTCGGACAACTGGCCTCAGAGACAGACTTTAGTGTCTTATACTCTTTGATGTTGCCTTTCCTCTGTCGCAACTTTTTTTGTAATTTCTCTCTCTCTTCGCAACATTTCTTTTCAACATCTTTCATTCCCCTCACCCCTTTCCCCAGCACAGGGTAGCCAGCTGGTTTAAAAACTGGCTAACCTCCCTGTCTTTCCACTTAAACTTTCTTCCCCCTCTTCTACAATGACCGCCTGGCATGTATAGCCATGGTAACTTGAGCCACCATTCAGTGCCGGCCGGAATGTTCTATATTCCGCGTGATGGAGCTATATACAATTCCAGCATGCGCGAAATTTTGTAACGTGATTGTACGCAACCCTAAAAGAGACTGATCTGTTAATCCAAACTCGCCTAACATCGATGGCCCATTTTATCAGTGAGTGCAAGTGAAGATCTGTTCTTGTGTAGGTCACATGTGAATTCCGCAAAGCCGTACGATACTTGGCTCCAGAATGGGGGTTAGGTAAAATATTTACTCATGCGCAAACCAAAAAGGTATTTGGAGTAGGACAGCGTTGTGAACCCCCGTTTTTTTAGATTTCTCCTTATATGGAAAAGGTATTTCAGTTGCTTAAAATCAATTCAATGGTGCGAAGCAGTGTGCAGAGCGGCTGTACAGAGTAGTGTAAAAGATGCTGCGCCTATAGTTTTAGCAAATGAGGGAGATAGAGAGGAAGTAGAGCATACTGAAACTCGCTGTTGATTACGCCTAGCTGTTCTGATCTAGATGAAAACCAGTGTAGTCGTGGCAGCCTCTGTGCCGACCACGTTCCCAGGAATATATTGACATGGTAGCGAATAATACTTTTTAGCTACGTTGTATAAAATGGCCCGAGCCGCTCTCGCCAAATCAAGGCTCAATTGTCCAAGGCAACATGTTACGTGCACCAAGCTGCTACTGCCTTGGGCCGGCAACACAAGCTAATTCTAGTCAACAGTTAGCTGAGATACGTCAGTGCATGTATTATACAACTTGGCGTCTCAAACTTTTGACTTGCAATACGTAACAGCCTGGCAAGTCACTCTACTTCCAAAGTTTTTGTATGTGAAGCCTGCACTTTTACTGGTAGATTTTACGATGTGCTGTACCTTTTAGCTTTTCCTATTTCACCTGTGCTTTATTTTTTAAGGCTACACAAAGAAATATTGAGCTGGGGAAGTGTAAACTGCTTCTGAAACCCCTCTTCACTTTCTGATAGTAAAATTTTATAGCTGCAATAGAGCTGATAGTAAACACGGTAAGGTGCTGCTGGTTACCGTCCTCTTAGAGAGTGAAGAAATGCGAGTAAAAGCAATGGTCACAAAGCGCCAAAATAAGCTCCTTAAAGAGTGCACTTACAAACATGGCTTTTTATGCACGTTTCATGTGATATTTTGGTTGTATTATTCAAATGCCAGTCGTATTAACAGCGATGAAAATGCTAAAGTGGGCTTTCTTGACATTTTTCTAGTGATATTGTTGCATACTAATAATTTGAAGACGTAAAGTTTCGCCACCTCAATGTTCAATAGTGCAGCCAAGGGGTGGCGCTCCAAGCCCGTGTTCTCTCAGTCCCTCCCCCCCCCCACCCCCCACCCAACCCCGAAAACATTTCAGCACGCAACCCTGCCAACGTGCACTGCGTTCTGTACTGACCAGCATGCGTAGAAGATTACGTCTTTGGTGGATGCTTTGGCCACAGCTCTCTGCACTTCTCCTCGGAATGTCCTCCAGCATGAGTTGAGCTTAGTGCCAACAGAGTTCATGCAGCCAACGGCTTTCTCGAACGCTGCATCATACAAAAAATATTGAATCACCAGAAAAGGCAGTTAAATTGGTGGATTCATTCAATCAGGAATTCATTTGGATCAACTTGTTGCTTCACATAATCATAAACATTACCCAATCACTTATTCCTATCAATAGGCGCGAGCCTCAACGGAGAAAATCTGCGCCAAGGCACCATGCCTTCAAGAGGACATAGCTTAAATATATACTTCACCTGGCCAAATGCATTCGTAAGGTAATATGCATTTTCAATAGACTCTATTGTAGTTGTTAACGTATGCTTAAGGCTTGAACAAACCTTAAGCAGTGTAGAAGAGTTCGCGATGCCCCCTTTATTCCCTCCCCACTCTCGCTTTGCCCTACACAATGTTCGAAGACTTGTGTGCCACGCTATAACCCCACGAGGTCGGAATTTCTGTAGCCCTTCATTATGGCGTCACTCATAATTACCTCAAAATTTCGGGACACAAGCCCCTTATATGATCCGCCTCGTAATATCAATTCAATTAGGATCTACTGGTTTGATGGCCGGTACCTTTGAGTGCGCGGATGTCAATCATTCTAGGAGCTGTTTCATCAATACCACCAAGTTCACTAAAATTATGATGATTTATGGCATGTGGGTGCCTCACAATTATACAGTGTAAATGTTTATGAAAGGGAACTTGCGAACGCGTGGCCCACGCGATCCGGCAGCTGCTTGTAACGCTTCCAAGCGGGAGCGGGAGCAACCACAATCTCTATACCTGTCATCTAGTGGCGAGCAAAACAACTGGTCATTGGTGATATGGAACCGGTGGCGAAATAGCAACTCCCTCCCCATTCAAAGCAATTACTAAGAGGGCGGACGTAATTGCCTTGAAGGGGGTTGCTATCTTGCCGCCAGTTCCATGCCGATAAAAACCGGTTGTTTCGGTTGCCACGAGATGCCGCGAATGGAGGCCGTGGTTTCTATCGTTCCCGCTTGAACGCGCTACAAGCAACCGCCGGAGCGCGGGGGGCCACGAGTTCGCGGGTTCTCTTCCATAAAAATTGACACCGAATTTGTATCGGCTACCCCAAGACAGTTTGCAGCGTGATCTAAAGGTCGCTCTTCCGAAAATAGGCGTACCATCAAGAAAGAAAAAAAAATAGGCAGGTTTCTTTGAAAGAGTATTGTTACCTCGGTGCGTGAAATCACGTGAGCATACTACATAAAAAAGAAGAGAGATATGCGTGTTCGTTTATTGTTTTGCAAGGTCGTGAATTCACTTTCTCGGAATATTTTTTGTCAAGTGACTTTTTTTCATCAGCTTTTTTCCTCAATTCTATGCCTCTTTTTTGACGAGCATGTGAGGTGAATTGCGCGTTCAAGGTTGCTATGGTTATATATGTCACTGATGTTTAGCGAATAAAGTTAGTTGTTTGGGGCACCCTTTCCGTTTGGCCGTTTATTTTTCTTCCTCGATGATACGCGTGTTCTTGTATTTCAGTAAGCATGTACCGACTATCCCGACAAAGATTGATACGCGGCGTTTAACGTCCCAAACCACCATTTCATTACTACAGATGCCGTAGTGGAGGGCTCCGGAAATGTCAACCTCCTGGTGTTTTTTGACGTGCACTCAAATCTGGGCACAAGGGCCTACAGCACTTTCACCTACATCAAAAATCGAAAATGCAGCCGCCGTAGCCGGAATTCTATTCCGCGACTGCAGGTCTACAGTGGAGTACCTTAGCCACTATACCACCGCGGTGGGACAGTCTAACAAAGCTTTAATATGTCGCTTTTCAGCTTTTGCTGTACTAAAGGCACTGCGTGTTCAACGCAGGCATGGTGCATTCCGAGAATGAAGCCTCGAATAGGAGGACGTTTTTTTCATCATTTTACGAAAAGTTACGGCACATACCCTCATGGTGTTTCGAAGCCTCGTCGCAGGCACCATCCAGGTTTTCTTTGAAACCATCGAGAATCACCAAAGCAGCAGCCTTCGTCACGCCTTCCATGCAGTCGTGGACGAACTTTATACTGCACGCGATCTGCTGTTTCTTGGTCCTGTATATGTGATAAGATATTCACAATGAGATAGCACTGTATGTTGCGGGTGGCTTTCAGGTCGCATGAATGAATTCTAAAGCTGTGCTGACGTTTTCGAAAGCAACGCCGCTTTCTTTTTACTTTCTTTTCAAACTAGGCGGTGCTTGGTGACGCTGTAGCTCTCCTTTGCCTAAGGTGTCTTTGACAGATGATATAGCGATGAAATGAATCGCTGGATCATTATGAATAAAAGCGGCGACAGCGCTGCTGCACCGTGTCAGCCCGGCTTTCTTCGTCGCAACCGGCCTACACTACTTTTGCCGCCACTGTCAAAGGTATGTAAAAGCCTACTGCGCGAACACGTGCGCGACATTGGGCACTCCTATGACAAGCCGCTGCGATGGGGACAGTCTAGTGGTAAACTACTTGCAGGGACACAGCCTAGTGGTTGAACTGCTAGCAATGACAGAAAGTCTTGCCTTGGTGCTGCCGACAACGTATTGGTGCCCGATGAAAGTGGCACATGACCTTTGAATGCTTACGTGCATGCCCTTTGGAACTGTTCTCCTGAAGACAGCAGGTGCGTCGCCTTTCCGTAAGGCACGAAGTCGTCTCCGCAAGCCCGGAGGGTCTCGAGCTTGCAACCGGCTTTGATCTGCGCTTGACAAGCGCCTGTGACAAATTGGCGTGGAAAGGTGAAGGCAAGTGGTTTTCTCTTTTTAACCTCCAAACAGGTGACAGTCTGAAAGCTTGTGGGTTCACGCGTTACCACAACGTCGCTGTCATATATTTCTTACAAAAATTCTTATTGAAAAAACACAGAAAGATTATTGAGCAATGACAACATATGGCATCGAAAATACATGACGGTTCGATTAAAATATTGTTGAAGAAATTATTGACCAGGATTAAAATTGGCACATGACTTTCGATTGAAAAGCCGTCAATGAACTCAATATAGATACCATTGAAAAATACTTCCTCAATGATATTTCAATAGAAATGAATCAATGACATCTTTATTGCAAAGCGCTCAACATAAATATTGTCGACGAAGTATTGAAGCAAGTCAATGAGTATTTCGGAACTATTGATGATCAATACAGTCAATCATTCGATCATAGTCCGACAATGGAAAATCAACAGTCGTTTTCATAAGAAGTTGTTAATTTCGAAAGCTTATTGACCAATAAATTATGAAATAAGTTTTATTTAACTCTTGTAAAGGCTCCCAGGTTCACGAGTGACACAACAGTTTAGGGTTTGAAATGCATTTGAATTTTTTAGCGTCCTCGCGAGAGAACATCACAGATAAAGTTTAGCTCAGTTGACGTAATCGTGTTCAGGTAGCCCTGTTCTTGTGCTCACTAAGAGAAGCCCCGTTCGACACTGAGCAAACATCTAATATCTAGTTGTCGATTTAATAATGGGTGACGAGAATGCAATCACCTGCATGCTTCATCCCGTAAAATATGACCACAGTATTGTTATTGTTGTTTTCAACTAGACAACGAAACGATCCAATAATTTCTATAACGCTCCTAGAGAAGCTGTGGAGCGTTTATCTAATTCTATACACTTTGTTCTTTTCGCCCATTTTTTCAATTCCTAACTGACATGCGCCTAAAGATTGCCTGTATGCTAACTCAGTATTCGCGAAATTCTCAAGAAATATTGCTGTTTATTTGATCCAGAATAAGTATTTCTACACATCCCCGGCTCTAAATGACTGCGCCACACGAGCAATAAAGATTCTGGTACTGCGAATGGCACTGGACTGCGACTGCTGCTAAGTCATTTTCTAAGACATAGCAACAAAGCCGAATGATCGGCTTAAGAAGGGTAGCTGGAGCATTCGATGAATGATCCAGTGGTATACTCTTTTATAAAGAAGGATCGGCCGCGTTTGGCTTATCCTCGAACAAACAATTTCGCAGTGTGTCACGAACTATCAAAATTGGCCCTTTGTCGAAGTGTCCTTTATGATAGCGTGAAAAGCTAGCTTTACTGATACGCTGCTGACGTTTGGAACAGCAGCTATACACAGCGTGTTATGCTGCCCGTGCGTGAAAAGGCGAGATGGTCGCTACGTGTGGTATTAACAAACCACTCATTCAAATTGGCAGGTAATAAAAAAATACCGACTCAATGCGGATGCTGATATTTATATAGACCACACAGGTGACACTATATATTATACGACAGAGAATGGCGCAATGTGGTCTAATTATCAATCATTAAACTTATGAATGGTGCACTCCTACGCAATATCCACCTGTAGCACTGCGCCATTCACAAAGGTGCCCTGACAAGCAAGCACAAACCTGGCCCACTTCAAGATTAACTGCATGTGAATCCTTCCTTGAAGAAAAATATAAGCGATTCCGCTCTGGCCAAGTGGGTGACAATCTAAACTGTGGAGTGCGGCCCGGCGGTATCTCAGCAAGTTGTGCGGTATACTGCATGCAATAAGCATCGCAGCATCGTTTCAAGCGTTGTGAAACGGTGAACGACGTGTAGAACAATGACGGAAAGAGACACACATAATCGACGGCTCATTGTGATACAGATGGATATGCTATTCGTAGTTTTACCTGCGTTACGTCGAGCGATGAAAGCATACCACAGCCTACAACAGCCGGGACCCCTAATGTACTGAGAAGTTGAAAAATATCGCTATCAAAGAGCTACTGAAATGTTGCTTTACTTCTCGAGTCACAATAGCCCTACGAGGAAATATTTCAGTAGATAGAAGCGCGAAGATGAAAAATCTTAGAACAGGAAGGGTTTTTCAAGCTAGTTTCAGGAGGACTTGCCTTGCCGAAAACAAGCTTGAGGAAGAGGAGCTGGTTCAGTTCTGAAAGCCTTAGAGCCAGTGACGAAGTCAATTCAGGAATCCCTCAAGGAGTGAAATCTGTATATTCAATACACACGAAAGTGTTATGAAGCCCCTAACATAAGGTGGGTTACATATACAAGTCCCTAAATACTATCGTTTTTCCTCGTGAAGTTGAAGCTGAAGTACATTCAAATTCACCGTGTGGTTTTCTTGACGAGCTTGATTGAAGTAGTGCGTTTGGCGTCATGTTTGATGTTTTCTAAGCTATTGAAATAGAATTGTTTCGAAGCTCCCCTTACTCATTTTTCTTTCCACTTATGTCTTTCCCTATACATATATATGATCATATCGTGCGGGATATCGAGCTGGATGGCTAAAACGAAATCAAGGCTTACCAATCAGCAAAGCCCCAAGTAGCATAACAAGGACACTACGACGTCTTGACATCATGATCCCGACTAGTACTCACAAGCTTCCTCTATAGAAAGGATCTCCAGCTACTTCGTTTACGCCTTTTTATTAAGCCCGGTGGTTATGTACGTGGCGACAGTTGGGAAAGAAATATCCCTAAACAAAAAAGAAATATAAAGCTTGCCATGAAAAGCGATTGGTTCATTGCATTTAGTATGCAGTAAGACTCTGGCTCCGTATTTCAATATGAATGCACAATGCGAAAGTCAAAGAAGTTATGCGGAAAACTTGGAGCTTTTCATTAAAATTGCGAAAATGGCTGAGTAAGCCGAAAGGTCTTTTTTCTCGCATTAACGCATATTGCCTAATAGCTTAGCGAGCGCAAACAGTGGGGCAATCACACATCTTTTTAAAGGGCCACTCACCAGGCTCCCAAAATACAAAAAATAACGCAATATTCTTTCCTGATATTTCTCGTCCTTCTTGGTGCACTGCTGTGACGTAGACAGTAGTTCGCGTGACGTCTGCAGGGTACGTGATCTCAATTTGTTGATTTACGCAAAATATCACATGTGATTTGTCTCCCGCACTGCTTTGCCATGCAGCCGTCCATCCGTTCTTTTTTGTCTCACATGAATATCGTGCACAATCAGCTGATCAAGCTTCAATTTTTGTGTGTACAACTGCGCAAGCAGCGATAACAGCGTGCACCTGAGAAGCACGAAATCCTTATAGGCTCTAGCGCTTAGTGCTGATATTGTTCACGTGCATTTACAAACTAAAGGGCGAGGAGGATGCATGGTGTGTATGAATGAGAGGAGAAAATCACACCCTCGTCTTTAAACGCGGGGTGGTGAGGGGCCCTTTAAGCATCTGCAATCAACGACATTGCGGATTCTTGAGAGGAACCTCCATCCGAATTAGGATGTTTACGTTCAACTTAGGCCTGTATTCACAAACCAACCTTGGCCTTTCCTCACGTTTTCCTCAAGTTTCTGTACTCTCTACGTGCGTTATAAAGGCACAGCAATGGTAACAGGGTAAAATATGACAACGAGATTGGTACATGTATACTAGCCTACTTTGTTCAGCAAGCGCAATAACAGCTTAATACCGACGAGGAAATGTTGAGGTTGGTTTGTGAATACGGGCCTTAATCTACCATGCAGAATCGCACTCAAGATGACACTGCGCGCGCTTTTTTCTACTTTTACGTAAGCACATTTTACGTGAACCGCAGCCCGAATCTTTGGGAACATTTCTTAAGATTTTACAGTAGTCCGATAAGGTTGCGGGCCGAACGCGAACAATAAAGTCTACTTTCGAAGTCATCCGACCAGCAACAATAACGCTGAAATATTGGATGAGACATATAGAATCGCCTACGAGCTTAACTGCTGCTCTGAATAATTGCGAACCGTGACTGTGTTCGTTCGAGTGTCACTACAAATACACCCAATAAGAGCCGGATCCTTCCAGGCTGTCACTTCTTTCTTCACTGTCGCAAACACGGGACAATTTGATCAATCAATCAATCAGTTAATGAATGAGATATTCACCTAGTAATGAATAATGGAATCTTATTTTCAACATTTTGTTGCATTTTGCTGGGGGTCCTTCCTGCGAAAATCCGTTACAAAAAGCTTGAAAGTGCCTGAAGGCCTCTTATGACGGCACTGTGGACCGCGTACAGCGAAACAAAGCCAGTATACAGGCGTATATTGGTAGTGTTCGTTCAAGGTTATGAGAAATGATTTTTCCAGCAGCATTGATTATTAGACGGACATATAGAATAGTAATAGGCCGGTAAAGAGGGCTACGTTTGCCATGAAACGAACTACAAATAGTATTTGAAGTACGGCATAATTACGTTAGCAACAATTCAATAAATTCGTTCACTTGTTTTTGCACACAGGTGTTAAGAATTCCATCAAAAACAAAATTGCTTTCTCATTTCTTTACTGGTTAAGGAACCAACGTCTACACCTATACCGAAAACACCTCGACAAAGAACCTCTCGACGAATTCGCAATAGTTTGATTATTTCGGTAACGTTATGGGCAGTGTCATGATTCGAGGTTAGAATTACAGCTATGTAAAAATTGAGAGCATATTCATGGGGTTAATGATCGAAAGTGGGGCGAAGCTGGGTCCACACGCTGCTGCAGCACCGCTCCAGCCTCGTGTTCTCGTACGCCGGGATCTTGTCGACGCCAGCGCGCAGCTTCACGGCACGCTTCTGCCTCGCCCGCTCGCACATCAGGGTTCCGTCTTCGATCGCAAGCCGCCGCCGCCTTGCGCGCATGTCGCTCTGCAGCCTTGTTCATTCGCCGACCTACAGAACACCTTTACACTACCACTTAGAGAAGGGAAACTGTACCTTTGACAATGCAACGAAAATAAGAGTAGCGGTGGCGTTGTGAACTAACTTATCCAACCTAGAGATGGCGCTGGAACGCCTATCATACTCATTGCGCTGAAGCAATATGGCGGCTGCTTTGGTAGCGGGTGCGAAGGGTCGCGGTGCGCACCCGCAGGTTTATGGGCATTTATTCGCTCCTATTGCGGGGTGGTATTCGCGCACATGGCACCCTAAATTTACTATAAATATTTCTGCTATGCCGCTAGGTGACCTAGAGGACTCAACTGGCAAAAAACATGCCAAGCAAGTAAGCTTACATTGTTTATTGACAACCGTGAATGCAGCAGTATACATGTAAACAAGGAACATTACGTGCAAAAAAACAGTGATAGTCATCTGTTCAATAAAATTACCTGCTGAAATTGTGCAACTTTGTCTCTTCGCTCGTTCAGTCAGACAACGATATTTACACTGGACACCTCTTGCACTGTACTTGGTACAGTGCTGCCCATTGGCTCTCTCACCACACATGCTCTCAAAAACTACAGTGTCAGTATGATTAGCTTGAGCCGCAATATGATAATTGACAACGCATTGGCGAGAAGCACATCACTTGAATAAAATGAGATGACCCCACGCTGTTGTGCTAGGTATCCCTGCACATAACATTGTTCTCGATATTGTGTTTAGAATCTGTGTTTTTACCTGCGCGTCGGATCTTTTTATGACTAATTAGATCAACTTACAGTTGTGGTAAGCAAGTGCATCCTGGGAAAACACCATTTACACATCATCATGTTGAAGAGGATACTTGGTTGACGTTTTAAACGCGGTGAAATGCTTGCAGTGACAGGCACATTAATTGAGTAACAGTTGGCGAATAATGAAAGCCTTAGACAAAAAATTTCAGCAAGTCATCATTCCTGTCAAAGTTGTCATGGAAGACAAGAGAATTGGCTACCCGTGCCCTTGCTCGCCTACTGTTGATCATCTGAAACACGAGATACCGGATGCCTGTTCGCGCTCTAAAAGCACTCATTCGTAAAAAAGAAATTATGCACCAGTGGATAGCACTCGCAGTACACTGCACATGATAATAGGGACATCTGAAAGACTTGTAACGCATGACAGCTCAGAAGTGCTGGAAGTCATAGTAGCAATGTTAGAAAAATAGGCAGTGAATAATCATTGCAGGCAAATCTGCATAATGAATTTTTCTATGATGTCTATTCACAAAGTAAGGGCCATTTCTTAATCAGTAAGTATGTGCACATCAGACTGAAGAGTTATGTGCACAGCGCCATCAGGCACTTCCCAGCGAAAGTACTAAAGTGATTGTTCTGACTCAGTAGTCATCTGCGCGACAGAGAATGCAGACACCAATGTTGACGAATATTGTTGCTCCCGCCTGTTGTGGGGTGCACACTGTATTTACATTTTTGCATGCAAAAGAATGACTAGCTTTTCCAATTTACGAGGAGTTGTGCACAGTTCATGAACAGACTGTGAGGAGTGAAACAAGTGTCGGAACACATTACTTAGACTTCCGAAATGGCTGCATAAATGCGCACGAATAAGAGTGGAGCACCACGCCAAGCATCCAGACCAACGAAACTGTTCAAGTGGACAGTATGTTGCAATAGATTGAGGAGTAACACCTACTGGTCTGTAAGACGAAGTTCCCCTTGTTGGCCTCACTACAATTCACACAATTGTAGCCGATATGCCCAGATATCACAAAGCTGGTTCAAAAAATGCTTACTGACCGATTCAAACACTAAAGGACATCAAGTGTATGAGCGTTTTTGGACTGCTACCGATAAAACAGGGATGATTTGTTTTTCCACACTCTTGCACAGGTGACGACGCTTCATAGTGTACGCAATTGCAGAAAACAGACAGTGGTGCAGCCACTTCTTTTATCAAAAACAGAAAAAATTCAAGAAGTTTGCTTACTCCAGTTACAAAATGACGCCTACGATTTTCCAAGTCAAAAAGGAAATTTTTAGTGTTTATTTTATGAAATGTGGGCCACACCCACAGCTGACATATACTGTGAAACACTAACCACAGTAATATGTACGATAAACATTAATGAGGTCACTAACTCTCATCCAGAATCGGCCTCCTCCATGAGAAGATGCATCCTTACACTACAATCGGAACCGATGGGAAGATCAAATATTCTGGCAGGGAGCACTAATTGCTCGCCCTGCTGGCTTGTGCCAGGACCGTGTGATTATTTCCTCTTCTTTCACTCGAAACAGTGGCTCGTGGTACGATTTGAAGGCAGTGAGAAATTTAGAACCACCGTTTGCAACAGCTTCAATTACCAAGCGGGGATCTTTTACTCATATTGATTAAAGAAACTGCTGCGACGGCACGAGAAGCACTAAGAAGTTAGCAGTGATTCTGTAGAAAAGCGAAGTAGGTTTTTGCTAAGCAAACCCATCAATAAAAAATATGCTAATGAATATTTCCTTGCTTGGGACCAAATGACCCTTACTTTTTTAATGACCTTCAAAGTTTTTATGCTTTCAATTGACAGATGAATAAATTAGTTTTTTTTTCTTTTTTTTTTGTGCCAATGGGGCATAGTCATCAAAGACACTGCTCAAACAATGAACAACGGCAGTAGCTGAAGTTTCATTTTTATTCTTAAGTACTTCCTAACTGTCTGCCTCACTTTTAACACGGGTTTCATACACAACTAGTCCTTTTGGCTACATATTTCACAGCAATATCAAGGAAATAGCTGTTAGTAGACATTCAAATTATCAACATGTACAAACACTGGCCAACTTTGATTATACCTACTGAGTGCACTCAGTCATTGTTCTGTTTATAAATTAACATACCTTTAAAAATGCCTTGTCACGCGTCAATTAATTTGAATAGAACAAATATAACAGTAAAATATTATTACAGTAAAAGGTCGTTATTTGAACTCGGTTAAGTAAAAGCGCACAGCCCTGTGTATTCCTATTGGGGGAAATCTCTCGACAATTTTAACGCATTGGTATTTACAACAGCTAATTCAAACTGGGAGCCCCTTGTTTTCGTTGCTGTTCGCCCAAGTCTGTCCAGAGTGGTCACAACATTTTGCAAAAACAATCCAAACTAAATTAACTAGAGGAGGAAAACAACTGAGCAGCAGCATTTCTGAGCAGTTGAGATTTCGGATGCTGAACAGGAGCCCTTGGACAAGCTAGGAATAATAGCCATGTAGTCACAGTAGAATAAATGCAAGCGAATGCAAGTTACTGATTATCTTTCATTTTGATTGCGTTGACTCTGTCATGTAAACGAACATGTTTTTGAATCATAAGTATTGGCATACGTTTAAACACTAAGGCCCACTGCTTGCGTGCATGTCAGTGCTTGTTTTTGGCGTATCATCAGCCTGATCACACCCACTGCAGAACAAAGACCTCTCCCATGATCGGCCAATCAACTTGGTCCTGTGCTTTCTGCTACCACGTTGTACGCACAAAGTTTTTAGTATCATTGGCCAACCTAACCTTCTGTCTTCATTTGATGCGTTTTCATTCCCTGTGAATTCAGTCAGTTACCCTTAATTAATGACCAGCGGTTATTCTGCCTGCGTACTACGTGCGCAGCCTATATTCATTTCTTCTTCTTGATTTAAACTACGATATCCTTAACACCCATTTGTTCCCTGACCCACTCTGCTCTCTTCTTGTGTCCCAAGGTTACACCTATCAGTTTCCTTTCCATCGCTCGCTGCGTCGTCCTCAATTTAAGCTGAACACTCTTTTTAAGCCTCCGTAGGTAAGTACGGGCAAGACGCAGCTGTTATATACGTTCCTCTTGAGAGTTAGTGACAGATTATCACTCATGATTTGAGAATGCTTGCCGAATGTGATCCACCCATTAGTATTCTTCCTTATTCTTCTAGGTATTTTACTGCCATTGTTCGGCTCCGCGATTGCTACCTCTGCAGAACATGTCTTGCTTAATTAATGCACAAGTTCTTGCGCAGTTTTTTTAGCACTTTGATAGAGTGACTCCCAATATGCACGCGGTATCAGTAACTGTTTCAACACTACTATAGCTGTGTCTACCACTGCCTTGCAACAGTCTTTACGTTCACAGTAATCTATGCACAATGTGAAAAAGAAGTGCTGCTATATATGAACTACTACAAGCCCATTTGTTACCTAGTTATATGAGATACTCTATGCAAAGTTTGACATGTACCGTGAAGTACAGTATGTACACCCCATGACATGCACTGTCCAAGAATTCTGAAGCCTGCACATTTCCAGTAAACTGAGTAATTCATAAAACAACAAACAACAATCTGTGCACCCGACTTTCTGCAGCTTGAACATACCGTACGCCATCACTGCATTTCGGTATAAGGTTTCCATATGTCCGCCTGGCATATTGGTGACGCATGGGGTTGCCACTATGGCAACTGTAGAGCTTCTTGCGACTGGATGTAGGGTTAGCTGGGAAATCAATGTTCTCTCTTTAGTCTAGTTTTCCGAGAAGAAAAAAAAAAACAGACTCATGAGCAGGGTAAGACAGAAATGGTTGAACAAATTATGTTCAATAAATAAAATGTCTTCAACCATACCTTGCGAGGATTTTGGCCCATGAGATTGATTTTAGTATTGACACATTCTCCGCTGACTTGAGGTAGGTTAAGAGTGATGAGGCATGCAAGCGTATACTGATATGAGCAGTTCCTTGGAGGCAGCGGTTGGGTTGTAAGAAAAAAAAACAGTTCTGGTTACTCTGGTACAAGCGTGAATGGATTTGTGACGCATGACTAAAAAGAATGTATATGGGAACACTGCATGTAAGAAAGGTAGTGTGGACATAACATTGCTGTTTTGTGAATTTGTCTTGTGGATGGCGTTATATTTTTTTAGTGACGTTCTTCAGAGGACAAAGCTAGGCAATTCCCCAATTGAATGGACTATATGGTTCATGCAAATGTAATATGCTTCATGGCAAACTTACGAAAAATGTACAAATGCGTATATGTACAAGGTTCACTTGGCTCTAGTATGTATTGAATTTATCAGCATTATTGCAGCAGACTGCATTTTGAGCAGAACAGGTAGAACTTATGCTGTGATCTGTGCTACAACTTTTAGCAGTAAAAATATTTTCAGCGTATGCGACAACGAAGTAACAGTCTCAAACATTCAGAAAGTGTGAATCTCATTAGGTGTACAAGTAGAAAAGCCTTATGAAAGGACAAAAATTGTAGCGCGTGCAAAATAAAAGGGTCATGTTCAGATGCAAAGCAGCGCATTTTCACTCACCGGCGAACACGCCCACACGGTGCAAAATTATTCCGTCTTCGTAGGCAGTCTGCGAGCGATTTGCCGGCGTTGAATTTCACGCTGGAGGCTGCGCAGCTGAACGTGACGGAAATGACGAAACTCGCCGCGGTCGACTTTTTTGCCCTCTACGGCCATCGCGGTAACATGAGAGTTTCCGGGGCCTGGCCGACCTTCTGAACGTGCGCGCGCGCCAAAACGACTTTTATTTTACTACACCGCGCCTCCTAGCGTACGGTGCTGCCGATAAACGCACGATCGCCAATGTCTTGGTGTGACGTCATTCCTATTTTCTCGCTCGCTCACACACCGGGGTACCGTCTTCGAGCGCGAGCCGCCGCCGCCTTGTGCGTATAATACTTTTCATCTGCAAACCGTGAATCATCCGCTGGCCGCGTCCGCCCGTCGTCTGTTTGCCTGCCTGTTTGACGCACATGTGTACGGACGCACGGATGGACGCATGGACGCATGAATAAATGGATGTACGCATGGACGGGCAAACGGACGCATGAACGAACGTAGGGATGGAAGCACGAACAGACTGACGAACAGACGCGCAGATGCACGCAAAAATGAACACATGAGAGGACGAACCGATGGATGGATGGACGCATGGACGAACGCAGGGATGGACGCACGGAAAGACGAGCGCATGAACAAACCCAGGGACGGACGCATGAACGGACAGATGCAGGAATGGACGGATGGATTCATGCACAGACGGACGGACGCATGGATGAACGGAAGCAATAACTAACGGACAGGCGGAAGCATGGACGGAATAACAGATGCTTCGCCCCACTCATCATCAATCTCTCTATGGATATGCTGTCATTTTTATTATTTATCATACTACAGGTAATGCCCTCTAGTATCGCAATATTTGCGTTTTTCAGCGTACATACATTTCTTTCTATGAAGTGTCAATTTTTATGAAAGGGAACACGGGAGCGAGTGGCCAGCACGCTCCGGCGGCTGGTATCTTAGTGTTCAAGCGAAAGCTATAGCAACCACAGTCTCTTTTCGCGTCATCTCGCAGCGAGAAAAACAACCATTCGTTGCTGATATGAAACCAGACGCAAGATTGCGACCCCCTCTCCTTTCAAGGCAATTACGCGAGAGCCGGTAATCGCTTTGAAGGGGGATGGGTTGCAATTTTGCCGTTCTATCATCAACGAATGGTTGTTCTGCTCGCCGCGAGAAAAGAGACTGTGGTCGCTCTCGCTCCCATTTGAACGCGCTGCCATCAGCCGCTGGAGCGCGCAGGCCACGCGTCGCCGTGTTCTCTTTCATGAAAATTCACACTGTACAGGTACCACCTTCGATGGCTGTTTCAAGAAATAACGAGAGGTGGCTGCATACCATTACGACGGGGCGCTCAGCCCATGCCTTAAAGAGCTTCGCTCCTAAAAATAATTGGCCTAAGATTTTATTTTAAAAGCTTACGAGCTCAAATATGCCACGCAAGTTCACCAACGACTATTCTGCGCACTTGGTTGACTACGAAATTGAAAGCGCTCCCATGAGCAGTGTAAATCTACGCAATTACGTACTTTCAACGTCCTGTGCTGTTTCCATCAGATGCAGAACTATCATATATAGGCTTCATTTGCTGACCGAGCAGAGTTGTGCATATCTGCATATTGTGGATTCTCTGAGCACATTTTGAAATTTACAGTACCACCCGGCTAAAACGAAAAGTTTTTTTTTAGGGGGGGGGGGGGAGGTCGCGATTTTTTTCTTCTCATATACAGGAGGCCTCAAATATATGGCACTGACTTCGGCAATAACATCAGCTCCTAACCGACACGCGTATGATTAAGAAAAGTGCAACCGAAGATTAGCTGCACGAACTTGGCCTGTAAGCATTTAGGAGGCCGGTTTTCGGTGTCTGTTCTGTTAGAATGAATGGACCGAATGTGGCATTTTCTTTTTCATAAACGAGCGAAAGGCGCTGTAACTGAAACAGACAAAAACGCATGATTTGCTACAGACAGTAAGGTCCGGCCTTTTCAAGCAATTTCTATGCCAGTATGTCCTTCTCCCCTGAACGTCTCAAATATATATTATGCTAAAACTCTACACAGTCCAAAATACAGGCGTCACGTGCTGTTAGCGTCAGTTTCACTGTAGTTCGTCTACGTAGCGCTACCCAGAAGTATGCCACATTCGCAAGCACAGAGGCTCCATTTTCGTTTACAGCTTCTAGTTTTGGTAATGCTTATGTTTTGCATCGTTTTGGCATCGTTGCAAATCGCTAACAAATTGATTGACGGATTTATAGGTGGGTTTTAACGTCCCAAAACTACCATATGAATATGAGAGACGCCGTAGTGGAGGACTCCGAAAATTTCGACCACCTGGGGTTCTTTAGCGTGCCCCCAAATCTGAGCACACGGGCCTACAACATTTCCGCATCCACCGGAAATGCAGCCGCCGCGGCCGGGATTCGATCCCGTGACCTGCGGGTCAGTATCCTAGTACCTTATATAGCCACTAGACCACTAAGGCGGGGCAATCGCTAACAAATTGGTTATATAAAACATATGCGTCATGTTCAACATACATGTCTGTGCACATGTAGTTAGTGCACATGACAGTGTTACATACAATAGTACATCGTTGTGCACGTGTATAGCGTCATATCGTAACGTTTGGTTGAACAAAAGACTTACATCACTTTCATCATCTCTCGGCATGCTTCGAATTCTATCTTAGCACTGTATGTGGGGCCTGCCATTTTTTTTATTTCGCTGCAGCAATCGATCGTTCGATCTTGTGGCGAAACAATGCACTATGATTCCTCAACTACCTCTGCAAAGACACGTCACTTCGGGCTATACCGATTTTATGACAGAGGAATCGGTCATGTTTTACCACGGAAGTGTTTTATGCCGAGCTACATCAAGACTTCCTTTAGGTATTTTCGCCATGGATACGACGTTGATAAACTGGATGCCGGTAAATAAATAAAAAAACGTAATTTCTTTCTCTGGGTATCGAACCTACGGCTCTCGGTCCTCGACAATTAGCACCGGGCGCTGCACAAACTGAGTTATCAATACGTTTTCTCTTCATTATGAGCTACCGAAGCAGCTGCGCACCGCACCAGAAACGTGCCTTGTATATCTCACACATTCTCTGGCGCAAGGCGCTCTCTGTTAGAGAGACAAGATGGGGCGTTGTGGTGCCACCGTTTGTGAGCGATAAACGGAAGCAACGCAGGCGTGACACTTACTAGCACTGGTAGCAAACGAATCAGGCAACGACGATACTAAAACCTGGTCTCCGATATTCGCAATCTTGGAAGTCATGGTGATAGCGTGTCAGTACGAGAGAAGAACACTGTCCACTGCTGGCATCGGGCAGGCGTCCTACACGCAGTGGATGCAGTTAGCGACCTCCACGTTTTGTTTTGTAGCTAGGGGGTGACACGGTTCGTTGTCGGAGTCGGGCAGCTTCCAAGTGCGCTGACGGTGTGTCTCCGCTACCGACTGCTTCCAGTGCGACGACACCGGCTAATAACACTACTTCAGTGCACACTACAACAAGCCACTGATGTCGAAAAGAGGCCAGTGGAACGTGTGCGCGTCTTTCGCCGCTCAAGCAACGAACCTCTTGATCCCGTGTCGCCGAAGCACAGTATGGAAGTGTATACCTGAGCACACAGCACAGGCGTTGAATATTGTATTACTCGCAAGCGCACATGTCGTTTCTCTGCGGTACGAGGGACGCCTTGATGAACCTGATATTAAGTGCCGGTAATTATTAGCTACTTCTTGATAACATCGTTGGGTACTCACGATTTCTTCTGTCCAGGTATATGTTAACAATACAACAACCAAAACAGTTCCATCATCAGCATTGGCGTTAGTCGTCGCGATGAAGATGCGCCACTTGGCATCAACGTGGGCCTTCGCCAGCGCTCCCTTATTACACAGCTCACAAACTTTCAAGTATAGTCCGTTTCGAGCTATGTGGGTCTCTTGCAGAGGCGTTGCACTCCTGAGTTCTCCAATAATAAAGGCGCAGGTACGCAGCAAAAAAAAGCGCAGTTCATTATAAATTTAGGCTCCGCTATGTTCTTTGTTTCTTGCACACCATGACCTTAAAGTTTCAAATTAGTGGCAGATTATGACCACGCGCAAAACCTTGTTTCCCTCACCTTATCGAAGCCAGCAGCATGGTAGCTTTTTTGACTGTCGGCAGCGAACCCCGCTGTGCGGAGGACAGATATGTGGGGCTTAACCTCCCAAAACCACCATAAAGTATACATATATGAGAGACGCCGTAGTAGAGGCCTATGAAAATATCGACCACCTGGGGTTCTTTAACGTGCACCCAAATCTGAGTACACGGGCCTACAACATTTCTGCCTCCATCGGAAATGCAGCCGCCGCAGCCGGGATTCAATCCCGTGACCTGCGGGTCAGCAGCCGAGTACCTTAGCCACTAGACCACTGCGGCGGGGGCACGCTGTGCAGTGGAGGAGTCGGCCATACGCACTTCTGAATTTTCACTCCCTCTGCAGGATTGGTGCCTTAGCGTATCATACTATAATATCTAGAGACAAGTAAGCGCTAGTGTCTATGAGGGCTACTACAGCCGCGATCCTACTATACCATCGAAATGACAGGAAGTACAGACTTCGGATCTGGTTCGCATGGAGAACGTTCCTGTGATTAACTATGCTCGTTTGTCGAGTGTAAAAGATATGGATGTCAAAATACTTTGAAAGTAAGCTTGCTTCATTATGTGTGAGTTGGAAGAAAAACTTGGACAATTTTAATCACCATGCAGGTTATGCAGCGCTTTGCATTTGTGTTTCGGGTTTAGAATCACAGTACCATAAATTAATTTTTACCGCACTTTTTTTTTCGGAAGTATGGACTGTCTCTTTATAGAAACAACAGTACTGTACTAGGGGAACATCCTTAACGTATCCTTTTACGCGGTGGCAGGTTCGTCTGTCCAAGTGGCTTGCCCCCAACGCGCATACCGTTTTCTCATGAACACAAGTGAGAGGGGCTTGAAGATGCGTCTTCTCAGTTTCGCCGCTGAATTGGCTATGCATGCTAATAAAAAACCTGGTGTATCCATGTGGTATGAAAATTAGGTATATCATATGGAATATTATTATTATCACATTTCTTTGGTGCTTGTTGCTCTCCTTTCATTCAAACTCATGTATCGAAGTGTATCATTTTTACGATGATGTACGTGGACTGGCGGTGCTAAAAAGTTTCCAGGACATCGCTGCCATGGAAATACATGCGATAGTGGCCTGATAAGTTCTGATCAGGCAGCCTCACACCTTTTCCTTCTTAATTGGCCTATTCTTATTTTTGTATATAACTGCCGCTGTGCTGCTTTCAGTCGTTGCAATGGTGTGGTGGGCGCGTCAGGAAGGCAGAAGACAGCTTTTATTGGCTGCTCCTGTGTCTTTTTGGCGAAAGAGACAAACAATAAAGTGAATCGTATAATGGAAAGTGAGACATGCCCTTCAGAAAAATAGTTCAGTGTTCGTTACACATTGATATATAACGTCTATTTGTGTTTGTTAGTTATTGTACGCTTAGACGTTTACATACGAGACGATGACACTTGATGACACTTCTCATCACGATAAGAAATTACATAGGAAATGAAGATTCTGCACTGTATGCACCGGAAGCATCGCGCAAATTGCACGCGAAGCATTGGTGTTCCCAGACCAAGGAAGCGGAACCAAATGGGTTTTCAATAAATAGTTTTGTCAGCTAACGGTTCACTGCAGTGAAGGGTGCAAAATTTACGGAGTCAGTGATCATCCTGCGGACTGTCATGGGATGCAGAAACGTGTTGGCAAGCCGCTTCCGGCCGCTGGGTCACTTTGACGAAGGTACGATTGTTTCGCTTCTAGGGACGTATGACAGCTAGTGGGGTCGCGATGCACCCAACTTCGAAGAGGCGAGAGGTGGAGTTTTCAGCTTGAGACACGAACGTATGACGGCCTCCCGCTTCTCTATGGCGTGTGCCTCGCTGCACAAAACTCCCTCGCGCAGCATTCGCCCTTGAACGCCGCTGTCTTCCGGTGGTGCTTGATGATTGCGGAGCTATAATGATTGTCTCACGAAACGCAGTGTAGTGCTCAGTTGCTTCAGGTAAGCCTAAGCTTTCATCGGTGGTAGGAACTTCAGCGCATGTGAACTATGTCTCGTCAATTACTGCAGCCTCCAAAATAGACTCAGGGACGCTCTTGCTACGCTTGCGCATCAGTAAGGTGAGCGTTTATCTCCCCTATAGGACGAATTCCATTCAAACAATACCCAACTTCGCCGGTCCTCTGTGGTTCGGTTTAGCTCTATCCTCATAAATAAGAAATGTTGTCACCTCACTTAGCATTCCGCCTTTCATCGCTGGGTTTCATATGTTCAATGAATAGCTACAGCGACTGATACACCCATCGGTATTGGTCACGCTCAGTTATTCACATGTTGTTTATTACGGGTTATTTAGCAGGCTACATAGCAGGTTGTTTAGCGATTTGGCCGGTTATTTAGCACAAGACTTTAAAAACTGTTCTCAATTTTGTAATTATATACCATTTAGACTACGTTCTGTCAAGGTGGTACAGAGGTTAAAGTGCGCGGCCGCCAGGCCTGGACATATCGAAGAAACATGTGTCTTAGATACTATCTTAAATACCCGTTGCGTATCTTGTAGCTGTATCGCGATACATCTGGCGAGACGGTTGTCTGTATCTGCATCTTCGATACATTAAATTATGTATCACGTATCATTAGATAAAAGATACTGCTATGGCAACACTACCGTGCGAAATAATAGTTGTTGACTGAACCCCACTCTTAAAATGTGGTACTTGTACCACTAAGCCACCCGAATAAAACCTATAGCGGGGCCATAATTCTATATTTCTGCCAGAGTGCACGCGAGGACAGCCGATGAAATGTGCGCATTTTTTTTTTTTACGCGAGACAACATGACAGCACTCGAGCAAACTCGATAAAACAAGGGAAGGAAAGCAGACGTTTGTGCTCTTACCCACGTGTCTTTTGTTTTCTCAATTTTTTAACGTTTCCGTTGTATCAGTGCCATAACACTTACACTTTACCACTTTACCACAGCTCGTATCACACACATTGTATGCTGCGAAGATCGCACAAATTTTTATGCCGTTCTCCTTCGTTCAACCTAATTACGACATCTGAACCACGGGGTCACTTTGCATCGCGTGGCTTTCTTGGATAAGCGATTTGAAGGTTCTTGTAGACCTATTTTTAACTTACATGCGATTAACTTATGCCTAAATAAGATAAGCTAGACGCACCCATACCGTTGCGAGTTCTAATAGAACAGGAGTTTATCTAAGAGATATCTTGCCGTTCCTTATCCTTTACTCTCTGCTATTTGAATCCAAAGAGCTCTTGAAATCTTATTAGGATTGTTACCACTTGTTTTTTTAGTTCTCTTCGTATTGCATCCCATCGGCATCTAAAGCTACAAGCAGTTTTTTTTTTAACATGAAAGTGTTTTGTGCCGAGGTCCATCAATACTTCAGTGGCATATTTCCCTCACGAAAATGACGTCGGAAACATGCACACGATTAGATGTCAAAGAAAAAAAATGTTCCGTCAGTGTAATTTCACCAATGAGCAAGACGTTTATTCTTTTTGACACTCTCACGTATCGTGTACCAATTATGTGTGCGAGAAGTTCACTTTGCGTAGGTATAGGGAACTTCAAGGTGATGGTTGCTTACGTTGCAACAACCAGCTAGTTTTTGTGGCCGACAGCAACGGCCACTTCCGCCAAAAGCTCAATTAAGTTCTCAATCTTGCGATCGTTGGCGCTCAGATCGGGCAGTTTGGGTAGTGCCTTGCAAGCTTGGGATCCTTTTTCGTAGTCGCCGCACAGTAGACTCAACGACTCTCTGAACACTCCATCCATCCAGTCGAGGGCGATGCGCTGTCCGCCGCTGCTTTCGCATGGTGTCAGCGGCTTCTTGGCACAACTCGTCAATTCTTGGAATGAGCTGCATGTGCATGCGCAAGAGAACCAGTAATGAATAGAGTAAGTTTCATGAGCGAGGTAATATACATGCAAACATACACTACATTACAATATGTAGGCTCTTTCTGAGTTCGTCAAAAGGTTACCGGGAGAAAATTTTCAAACAAGACCCACATCTCACACAATACACGCACAATACCTGTGACGAGCGATAGCAGACGACGCTCGATGCGCGCCTTTGCGCGAGGAAAACAAAGTAGATCGGTGCCAAGCTCGCGGGCGCTCGAGGAACGTAAAATAAAAAAGAGTGGTCTGGCAGTGCCTTTCTGACCTGAAAAGAGTGTGGACGTCCTTCTTAGGCCGCCTCGGAACCCAGTACATCCGACGACCACAATGGCACGTCACAATACAGTTATTATACATTTCAAACATACTGGAAAACAAGGAAAGTTTCTTCGAAATTTTGTGTCTGATAGTACAGAACATAAACATACTGTTAAACGTATCCGAGCGTTTCCTTCCACTTAATGGGTATGTGAATAATGTTAAATGGCGCGGGTGCAGGCGCATATCTTCGGACGTCTAAGTTTATAAGCCTGCCAAAACTATATGTGAAACTATAATACTGATAATATCGGAAGTTTCGTGCAAAAATCATGACATGGTTAGGAGGCGTTCCGTTCTGAATGGCTCGGGAAAATTCGACCAGGTGGTGTTTTTTAAGGTGCACAGACACCGAATGTGCACTGGCATCTAGCATTACGTCTGCGTGCAAATGTGACCACCATAGCCGGGATCAAATTTGAGACATCCTGGTCAGCAGCCGAACATCATAGCCGCTGAGCACTGCTTCGGACTTTTTTTCATTTTTGAAGCTTCTTGGAACTAGAACGTGGATGCCTAAGGGTGTCTTCTGTTTGTTTATCTAATGCTTTTTTCCAGCACGCCTCTTTTATATGCCATAAAACGCAACTCCCAAGCTTACTGTCAGGGAAAGAATAATAATGTGCCTGTGAGAAATTATTCTAGACTGCATCTAGCACAGGGTGAAAACTAGCGTATCTCAAAGAATTTAGGCCGACCTCGTCTAACCCAGCGCAAGCGGTCTTCGTACTGATCCCATCTTTTTTTTGTTTATTAAGAAACCTGGCACAACCACCACTTATATAAAACCACCAAATTAAGTGTATTGATTTTTCTTTAGAACGAAAGCAGTTAAGCGATCACAAGGACCAGTTGTGACCCGAACATGTGTAATATCGCGTTTTAGAACAGCAAAGAAACAACCTGGCGTAACGCAGTGCGAATTGCGTAACCAGTGCGTCATTGAGTGCTCCAACCCGTTACAAAACTCCAGGCCTGCGCGGAAGGCGCAGCACAGTCACAGGGAAAGCTAGAAAAGCGGCCTTCCAGAGCCTCTTTTAAACACACATTAGGTAGTTGCTGCAAGCACACTTGCTTGATGCCCACTATGGCAATAATAATAAAATTTGTGGGGTAGTATGTCCCCAACTGCTACGCTATTTTTCGTCATTCTTCTAAAAGCGTGGTAATCCCTAAACTATTGCGTGGAATTTCGTGCCATTTGTTCATGCAGTGGCTGACCATGATGAAGAATTATGCCTAAAGTGTGTATGTGGCACAGTTATTATCTGAACAAAAGCAAGCTTTTGTAATGGGTTTGAGCATTGCATGACTTAATCGTTACGCTATTCACATTGTGCGATGACTGCTTGTTCTTTCGCTGTTATAAAACGCTTTATAAGTCGTATTAACGCGATTGCTTTCCCGACATCAAGCCTGCCTGGGCAAGTTTGCCAACGAGTCCCAAGCACCGGCATGGCTGAGTAGTAGAATACCGGGCTGGCACCCAGCGGACCCGGGTTCAAGCCCCACTGTATCATTGGTGCAAGGTTATTTTTTTAATTCACCCGATGTGGTTACGGACACCGGCGGCGGCGGCGAACAACTAAAGCGCCGCGCGGGACCCGAGTCGTGATCTCATAACAGCTTTCGCTGTGAAGGTATAATTCTTCATCGTCGTCAGCCATAGCATCATCGAAGTACACAGTATGCCTTGCAAGTGTGTAATGGGCGTGATACTTACCCGCAGAATGACGAAGTATGGCGTAGTGGAGGCCACTTCACTGCACGAAATTAATGATGATTTACGGCATTGTGGGTATCATGCAATTGTGCTTGTTGTAGTTGCTCCCAGAATGCTTTAAAAAGGGGGTTTCTAGGAAGGCCGCTCTTGCAGCTTTCGCTGTGACAGTGCTGCGCGTTCAGCGCAGGTCTGGCGGGGTTTTTTTTTTTTTTTCGTGATGCACACATTAATCGGCAAAATGTGGGCACATCTGGTCTGTATGCTTATTGCGTCACCCGTAAGGTAATCTGACATTTAAGTTCGAGAATAATCAAAACGGAATTGATATATGAAGTTGTCGGCACATTGTAAACACAACAGAACAAAGATCCTTGTTAGCTACTCTGTAACCTTTACTGGTGATTTTCCCGCCTAACTGATCATTGCTTAGATGTTCAGCAGAATTAGATTAGAAGGTTTCATAAAAGCGCACTTTTTTTTTTCGTGGTCAGTAGAGCACACAAAAAGCAGACGAACGGGATTCCCATATTTGGGCCATTGCTCACCAAGGACACCAGCCAGTTTAACGATCAGCTCAAACGTACTTCAGCAACTGCGCTGATTTTTTGCCTTAAAAACAGTGTAGCGCTAGAATACTTCTGAGAACGAAATTTTTTGGTCACTTGGGATCCTTCAGAATTTCACACATGTCGTGGGGGTCTTGTTTGTCGGAAAATTTATTCGGACAGCATCATTTCTCGTTGTATTACGAAATGTGCTTTATATAAGTGAAGGCCCTTGTGGAAGGTGTCTGGGGCTCAACAATTATGTTGCAATTTTGATTTTTATGCCTCCCCCCTCTAGAAATTTCCACACAAAGTACTATAGTTTCATTGCTTCCCTTGTACTATTACACTATATATGAATATACTAGTGTTCAATACTTACTCTAAGGGAAGCAAGCAAAAAATAAATGGAGGATGTGAGAGAGTGCGTTAAGCGCGAAATTTAATTGCTGGACAGATATATCACAGCAGAAGGGAGGGTGAGTGACAGGGTACGGATTTGGTGTCGCCTCTGTGTTCTGTTCTCAACATCTTTGCCGGTCCTCCACTTTAAAAAAAGTGTAATGTCTCACAACTTTAGTGAAGGGGCCGCTGCGTATGTTTCGTTATAATTAGTACATCAACACCATAACATCCATTGCATATGGTACTCACCAGCACGTGTAGAAGATTACTTCATTAGTGCGTGCCTTGAGTACAGCTCTCCGAACGCTTTCTCGGAAGGTCGTCCAGCATGAGTTCAGCTCTGTGCCGACAGAGTTTATGCAGCCGACGGCTTTCGCAAACGCTGTATAGAAAATGGATTATAACTGATAATGGTTATTCTGTAAAAATAACAATGAATAGTTCATTAGAATATATTTTTGTGCGTTTGTACATTCGTCGGCCAGCTTTAATGGCAACAGTGCCATTCATGCAGGCGTGTGTCCTTGCAAAGCACAGTCATAAAGAATATAGATTCAACATAAGTTTTACACTGCCACAGTAGGAGTAAAAATTTCACCCGACAAGGTATAAAGCGTTGCTTGTGACGAAGAACTGCAGCTGTGCGTGGTTGCGTGTGCACTATCAATGCCTCCACGAGATATTTCGCATGGACTCGCCTTCACAGCCTTCGACCTGTATTGGCGCGTTTGAGAAACATCGATTATTTACTGCAGTCGGAGTTTTTATTCTTGGCCCAGCAGTCGAGAATTTCAGGTTACGTTTCTTTCATAAGGAAATCGGTTATAATTCCACCCGACTGCACGCCATCACCGACTTGACTAAACCAACACGTATTATATATTTGTGAAGTTTTAGAGATATTTCTCACTTTAAACACTTCACTCGAAATTTAGCCGCCAAGAATCCACCGTTCCCGACGAAGCGGCTTCAAATAAACTCAGCCTTGCGTAACGAACGCGCAAAACTGAGAGCAACACAATTTTTTCTTCTTTCTGTCTGACGGTGGCCACCCATGGCACACAATCGACACAGTTCTTTAATACCAACCTGAAATACCTTAACATAGAGGTATTTCTGCCATTGCTCAAGAATGTCGCTATATACATCGAACGTGCCTCGACTTCAACTGAGCGAAAGCGCCCTAAGCGCACTCGTGGTGACACCACTTTGGCGCCCACCATTCTTTTTAAAATTAAATGTATATAAAAATCTCGTTGCCAATGCGCGGCGCCGGCTACTCCAATACTCTTGCACAAAAGCCATCATCTTACGTTACAAAACATACACAAGGCTTTACAAAGGCACAGAGTACAACTTTCACGAACTGGGTCTAAGTTGTTCAATACGAAATTCTGTACACGCAAGACAGTAGTTGAAAAAAAAAAAAGAAGTGATCAGGATTCAGATGTTCATACAAAACTTCAAAGTTCACTAAAGTGTTGCCAAAGGTGACCACGTCTTTTCGGGGCAGTCGCTTAAATGCGGCCCTGTATCTGCAACAGTTTGGTTTTCACATAGAGTTATCTGCCAAAATCAAAACAACAGAATATTGTAGCAATTTATGCCAGTTAGAAAAAACTTGAACACATTTTTTTCTGACTTAGTACTTTTTGAAATATTTTTGATTCCACCAAGTATTGAACTCCTGCAAGTGCAACAGTGCATGCGCACTGGTTTCTATTCGAAGCTATGCTACTGAAGTCTGAAAGTTCTCACAGCATCATCGAAGGAGAACGTCAAGTGCGAGTCGTTTGTAGAGCCCGGGGCACCGCGAACAATTCCGCGCTGTTTTGACGTTTTAGGTCTGCAGTGCCCCATAGCGTATCACAATGTGATTGTATTGTGATCGTAGTTACGAGCTGTGAGGTAGCAGGATCTTTGCCTGTTGATTGTTGTAGATAAATGAGGAGAACGACCGTGGTAGTGTGTCATGATTTTTGATGACGTTCCTCCTGAACTTCATCACAATCAGGACACGTGCGTCACGAACCGCGGCTGTGCTTAGAATCCCTAGCGTATTTCGATGGGCTGTCCCTAGGGCTGCTGAGGAAAGAGCATGTTAACTTCACTCAATGAAAGATAGTTTAATTATTCTCACAGTATCGGACGTTCTCTGAAACCCTGTGCCACGGAATGTCATGCTGCGGCAGCATGAATGCCTAGTGTCCCATGTGTTCAAGGACTTTGGTAAAAGTGTACAGTAGCGCTAAATATAACTCCTAAGGGAGGGCATTCATTCATCCAGTGCAGGAATGCAAGCGATAAAAAGTACTGTAGAACACGCTGTACAGGTTCTACTGCAATGTCTCTCTACTTGGCGCTAAATTCCTTGTCGTATTAATTATTCGAAGATATCTTTTTGTCATAAGATAAGAGTGTTAACAGCAAGAAGAGAAAGACAACGTCTACATATTACTTATTCTACAATATACATGCACCAAATGGAACTTCGCTCAATTCTACAACGATCATTTTGTGCGTGTGACGCTACACTTGTTTCTTAGCTGGGTTGCTGTGTCGCTAAGCACACTGACGCTTAGTTCAAACATAGAAATAATTTTTTTCCACAATAAATATGTCTTTTTGACACAGGGTTTTACGACATGAAGATGTCTCAATTCACGATTTGATTGACCTGCTCAACTCCGTTTCGAATCTGAAGACGTGGCACAAAGCATTCGCTGGGGACGAAAATGACAAATGTCCTTCATTATATTAGAGAGACTCCGCACAAATGATTTGTCTAGGGAAAAATAATTTAGATAAAAAACAAGCAGCATCGTGTTAGCACCCTCCCCACGTTTTCGTGACGTGGAAGAGAGCTCAGAGATTCTGAGGTTATTGTGCTGGACACACATCATGCCGAAGGAGCTTGATGTGTCCTAGTTGGTGTAACAAATTCTACGCTGGGTAAAAACATGGGTGTCATAAGAAAACACATGCGCTTGCCTGTTGTGTTTTCTTCTGGAACTCGCGTTTTAACAGCAAATTTCTGGGATCATCAAAAAAAAAAAAAAACTGGGCGAGAACTCCACAGAAACCGGGAATGTACGAAGTATATCATCGTATATAGAATAGCCATGCGTGGAATATGTTAGCAAAGTGTTGAGAAAGGAAATCGAGGAGGATGAGGAAAGCAAAGAGGGGGCAAAGGAGAGGCCAAATCATTGCATAGCCTTGCACTGTGTAATTTAGCAAGAGTATGGCGCAGGCAAGTGGTGGTGGGCAGTATATTTATGACACTAGTGGGAAGTAGGGCAAAACGATTGAAATGAATGAAGTGACAGGGTAAAGCATATCATAACTTTGCATAGTGCAGAATTTCAAGAAATTGGAAAAAAAGCTTGCCATGCGGCTCCAAGGATCGCAGGAGAGTGAGCTCATGAGAGAAACTTGAGTGCGAAAAATGGGAAAAAATGGATGGAGAGGGTAACGCCTTGCATTGCCTTGTGTAGTGTGCCAGATAAATAAATGGGAAATGTTAAAAGTGTTGAGCATCACAGAATATTGGAGGGTGGAGGCTAAGACATTTTATGCAAAATAATAAAAACAAAAACGCCGACCAAGGTGAAATACACACAACTTAAAAAGACGTTTCGGCTCCCCACACGGGAGCCTTGTTCACAGTGACCGCAAATGGCGTAGTGCGCTCTTCTCATGCATGTTTAATCACGCGTTGCAGATATCACGCGTACACAGGGGGTAGTGTCCCAATATTTCTGTTCAACGTATGCGCAGTTGTTTTCATGGCCAGAGATTCCATATACAATCGTGGTAACAACTTTCTTTCCGTGGCAATGATGCAGGTTTTATCCCAGTCTATAGCGTGCCCAGTAGACGCAACATGTTCTGCGAGGGCATTAGATGCTACTTTCTTGTTCTTGACATCATTAAAATGCTCCCAGAGCCTTCTTTTGTGATTGCCCGTTTCGCCAATGTATCCGTATTCACAGTCTTTGCAAGGAATTTTATACACCACGCCGGGAAAATCATGTCTGTCCAACTTATCTTTGACATTTGTAAGACGGCCTCGGAGCTTTCGTGTCCGAACGTGAGCCACTTGGACGTCGTAGCCGCGCAATACCCGAGCGACGGTCTCGCTGAAGCCTGGGACGTAAGGCACCGATGCGCGTCTTTTTGTAGCAATGGTGTGTGACTGAGCCGGCCGCTGCAGTTGTCGCTGCACCGAGTTCATGAAGGAAAGCGGGTATTCGCAAGTAGCCAGCTCCCGTCGAACGGGCTCAACATCTTCTACTGCGTCTTCTTCCTTAGAACAAATTCTCCAAGCGCGCTTTACGAGTGTAGACACAACAGAACGTTTATGGCAGGATCAGTGCACAGAATTGAAGCTTGGAAAACGACCGCTGTGTGTTTCTTTTCTATACACGCTGAAAGTCAGGCGCCTACCGTCTCGTTTCGCGAGGACGTCAAGAAATGGAAGGCATCCATTTGATTCTTCTTCCGCGATAAACTGTTTCGCGGATTCCACAGAATTTAGCTGTTCCAAGAATACTGGCAGGGCATCCCGTTGCAAAACACAGAAACAATCATCCACTTATCGAAGGAAAGTCTTGGGCGGGGCAGCAAATGAAGTGAGAGCCCAGTTTTCAACAGCCTCTATGATAATGGTTTGCGATAGTGACGGACACAGAAGATCCCATTGCAGTGCCATGCACCTGCTTGTAGTATTCGCTCCTGAATATAAAGTAGGCGTTCTCCAAGCAGAACTTACGCAACCGTAACAGATCAGGAACATCGATGGGCGTTCTGTCATACAATGATGGGTCTGACTCAAGGGCTGTCTTGGACACGTCGATTGCCAGACCAACAGGTACACTTGTAAAAAGCGACCGTACATCAAAAGATGCTAGAACATCATTGTCATCTAGTACCATGTCGCGTACCTTATCAATGATATTACTGGAATTCCTTAAGTGCGTTTCACTTTTTCCAACGAGCGGCGAGAGGGTTCTGTGTAGGTAAGTCGAAAGCTTGTTCAGAGGCGACCTTGTAAAATCGACAATCGGGCGGATTGGGACACCTGTCTTGTGAATCTTAGGCAGTCCATACATAGCTGGCGCTGATCCATTGTTACAAAGAAGAGAGTAATATAAAGACTTCTGTGTAGGCGGCACGAAGCGAAAGACGTCTGCTAGCAGCTTTAGGAGGTCCCTTTGAAGTTTTGCTGTCGGGTCGCTATGTAGTGGAAGGTACGTGCTGGCATCCTCGAGAAAGGGCGTTAATCTTGTTCACGTAGTCATTCGTGTCGAGCAAGACAGTAGCGTTGCGCTTGTCCGCAAGAAGTATTACAATGTCTTTATTAGTAGTGACTTCACCGCCGTGAAGTTCTGCTCAGGTCAGAGGGGAAGGCTGCATATGACGAAGTGAAGAGAGCACAGACACAGCACGCGTACGGGCTTCGTCTATACGAGAAAGTTCTACGAGGCTCACAGTGTTCTCGACGGCGCAAATTATCTTCCCACGGTGTGTTTCAGGACTCGTATTGAAATCGAGTCCCAGACTTAGGACCGCAGTCTCAGCGACGTTTGGCTTGTAGGAAGAAAGGTTATGCACAGTGCATTTGCCTGGCGCACGCGCACCCTTCGCATGTCGCTGTTGTAAGCTAGCCAGCTTCTTTTCGTGCGATTGTTCACAACGAAGGCTCTGAAGCATGGCGTTGCAATTCGCGTGTTGCTGTGTGCTCGCGAATTCGTCCGGGCACTCGAATTCAATGCGGCGCTGGGCAAAAAAGGCATCATTTTCTAAGCTTCGTCTGCCGGTTTTTCCAATCTAAAATTCTTGCTTGAAGTAGCTGTCGCTCTGCCTTCGAAACAAGGCTGATGCCAAACTTTGTGGGTACAAGTCTGTTTAAAAGAAGAGAGCGAGGAATCATACCTTGAGCTTTGCAGGCCAGGTTGAACTTCAAGTGGCACTTGAAGGAAGCCACCTTGCAGGACAGCGTGACTTAACGCCGAACTTGCTGGATGAAGGCGTGGCAATACGCCTTGCGAAGGCTTATATAGTCAAGAGTCCGACGGAATCCCGTCTGGTCGGGGACAAAAATAATGCAAAATGTTTTGCACTGTGTTTGTCCCCGACCAGACGGGATTCCGTCGGACTCTTGACTATAAGACCTTTCACATAGCCACGTATATTACAGCATAGCAAGTGCGGAAGAGAAGTGGGAGTAAGGAGCAGTGGAAGTAGAAGCGAAAAGGGTAGAGCAGAGGTGTCAGACACGCCAGCCACGACTTCCCAAGTAGCAATCAGGCGCTGCGCCGAGCTCTCAACCGGACTGCAGAAATTAGGTGCTTTTTTCTTCTAACCCCTACTACCAACAGCACGCAGCAAGTTTTGTGGCTTGGATAAATAGCATTCACCGTAATTTCTCGCCTGTTCAAATGAGTAAAGCTTTCTTCGGGTAAGCTACACAGATAGGACTGCTACCAAGCATTTTTTTTCGCGAGGCACCTCATGCGTCTACTATAGATTAAAACATCCCCGTGGAATGAAAACTAAATGTTTAACAATCTGACACGTTACATGTGACATATAGGACAGATATCAAAATCGGTGTTCAGAATTTAACAATTGCAGAAATCAGTGTTCACTTGTTGTACCATATCTGACGTCATATCCCCTTCAAAAAGGACCAATATATGAAATATAGGAAATTATTTCTGTCAGACGGCAAATTTAGGCAACATTTTCTTCATTCATTACCCCCTCCCCCACTTCCGCCAGCTTGACTGTCCCGGTCCTTTTGGAACTGAACTTCGTTACTCCGGTTGACTAGCTGACTCAGCTCGCTAAATGACTGTACCAGCTTTACCTGCGAGAAAGTGTGCTTCAGTCATCTGCATTATAATACGGTTAGAGGGTGTGAAAGAAAAGCGAAGGAGAGGAGAAGGTAATAGAGAAGTGCAAGGCCAGCAGCTGCACCGTTTGACCAATATTCTCACGATTAGTGCGTTGCTGCCTCGAATTGGTTGCTTGCCGTGTTCTATAAGTTTAACTAAACCACACTCGCGAATATAATGAAGCGCAATTAAACTCCCCATTTTCAATAAAATGACCACCCGCAAGGCAGGCTTTCAATACCGCTTAAGCAAACATTAGGAATCGTACATTCGTGTTGTTTTGAAGCCACGTTGCAGATGCCTTCCACGTTCTCCTTAAAACCACGGACAACCGGCAACGAAGCGACCTTGGTCACACCTTCCATGCACTCGTTGACGAACTTTTCAGTGCACGCGATCTGCTGTTTGTGGCTCCTGCAATTGAAAAAAAAAAGAATGTTTAAAAACAGATGACGTTAGCTCTGCACATATCTACCTATAACTTTAGCAATTTCGGTTCTAGGAGGGTCAGAGTGGTGTCTATTTGTTCGTGAAGATACAAGGAGTTCAACCGCTACAAATACTGCTATTACAAACGAAAATTTTAAATTTTAGGATAGGAAAACAGTGTGAATCTGTGAAAACAACAACAGTCGGACCACGTGCTTTTTTACGATTGCTTGTAGCTTCGTTATTATTGTACCGGGAAACTTCTTATAAAGTTGAAAGTCCTTGAGGTAGACCTGACGCTACTGAAGTTTGATCAGGCTAGGTTTAATAGCTCCAGAATTATACCGCAATCAATGTTAAGCCTAATCACTAAAAAGAATAAATTTGTAATATCACCTCGCAAACGCATTTAAATTTTGTCCGCTTAATATAATAATAAACCGCACCCCATAGGCTACCAGGAGGCCCAATTCTGTACACAATTCTAGGCCCTTAGTAAGGTGGTAATCAGCAAAAAGCTCATTTTTAATAAAACAAATTTTCAAAAGAAGCTACAAACGCCACCGAAAAATAGGTAATATCTTCTTTTAGAACACAACAGTCCGGTTTTTTCCGTGTAAAAATAATTTTGAAAGCTTAAGGTAACCGGAAGATACAGAGTTAGAAAGAATATAACGAGAACCGCAAATAAACGTGTGGCGCCTGCGTCTTTCCTCGCTCTCGCTCAGAGGAGGAGGGTGGCTCACTGCTCGGGAGAAAGGTACGCCCGTCAGATAAATATCTTGAACCACGTGTTTTTTTTCCTTACGATCGCTTTTAACTTTGCTAATAACCTACCGGGAAACTTCTAACTCATACAGTGCAAAGCCCTAGTTGTAGACCTGTCGCCGCTCAGGTTTCATCAGGACAGGAGCAATGGTACCGGAATTATTTCGTGACCAAAATTAAGCCTAATCACTAAAAAGATTAATTTGTTAACATCACCTCACAAACGAATTGAAATTTTGTCCGCTTATAATAGGAGTGAGTGAGTGAGAAAGGAAAGGCCGGGAGGTTAACCAGATATTGGCATCTGGTTTGCTACCCAGCGCTGGGGGTGGGGAAGTAGGGGCAAGAAAGAGGGGTTAGAGAGAGCGAAAAAAACGCACGCGCACTCATAAAAAAAACGAAAACACACACTGGAAGGGCGTCCCAGCTACAACCGTTCAGCAGGGCCGGTCAATCGCAAAAAGTTCAGCAGCGCTTTCAGGGCCCTCTTCTGTGAAGTCGCATCCTGACGATACTGCAGAATTTCCTGCTCCGACAGAGGCTGATCATCTAATTTGTCGAGTTCCCTGCGAAGGCGTAGTCGCCACCTACTATACGCTAGGCACTCACACAGAACATGTTGAATGGTTTCCTCCTTGCCACAGTGGCCACAGGCTGCGGTGTCGGCCATCCCAATGCGGAAAGCGTAGGCGTTGGTAAATGCAACGCCCAACCACAGCCTACATAACAGGGTCTGGTCTGCTCGGCGAAGCCTCGACGGGACTTGAAGACTTAGCGTAGGGTCAAGCGAGTACAGTCGGGCATGCTTGAAGTGCGGCTGATTCCATTGCGATGTGGTTTGCCGGCGAGCAAGTCTGCGGAGCTCTCGTGCAGCATCCGTCCTAGAAAGTGGTAGCCGCAGTTTATGATTTTCTGTGTGGGCTGAGCGGGCAGCTTGATCGGCCCGTTCATTGCCGATGATTCCGCAGTGACTGGGCAACCACTGAAATGTAATTTGGTGCCCTTTCTCAGTCAGGTGGTGTATAATATCTGCTATCTCTAGTACCAGCTGCTCGTGTGGTCCACGGCGTAAGGCTGATAGTAGAGACTGCAGTTCCGCCTTCGAGTCGCAGAAAATAGTCCACTTGCGCGTAGGCTGATCAACTACAAATTGCAACGCGGCACGAAGTGCTGCCAATTCTGCTGCCGTTGATGTTGTTGCGTGAGATGTCTTGAATTTAATTGTCGTGGCCAACCTTGGTATCACTACTGCTCCTGTAGAGCTGTCCGGCTGAACCGATCCGTCAGTGTAGATATGTGTGGAGTCTTGATATTTCTCATACAAGAGAAGTAGTGTGAGCTGTTTAAGAGCCGGTGACGACAAATTGGCCTTTTTCTCGACGCCAGGTATGTTAATAATAATTATTGGTTGAGCGAGGCACCATGGCGGAGTCACAGGTCTAGCGGCAGGAGAGAACGAAGTTGGGATCGACTCACCATGTGCGGTCACTGTTTTGCAGTAAGATGTGCATGGTCGGACCACTGGTAGAGAGGCTAGGTGATGTCGAGGGGTTCGAGCAAGGTGTCGTATATGTGTCCTCAGCACTTCCACATTAATGTGGGTCTTGAGGAGGTTGTCCCTTGTGATGGCGATAGTCGCCGCTGTTGATGCACTTTGGGGCAAGCCTAAACATATCCGGAGTGCTTGGGCCTGGACACTTTGAAGCATTCGTATGCTTGTTTTACTTGTGTTGGTTAACACAGGTAGGCTGTACCGAAGGAATCCAAGGAAAAGAAACCTGTATAGTCGCAACATAGCAGTTGTGGACATTCCCCAGTTCTTTCCAGCGAAGAACTTGAACAAATGACAGATGCCTGTCAATCGCCTTTTCATGTATGATACATGTGAGCTCCATGAGAGGTCTCTGTCAATTATAACACCTAGGAACTTGTATGATCTGAGGTGACGTATTCTTTCGTTGTTTATCAGAACGCTGTAGTTATAATATAATAAACAGCACCCCATAGGCTAATCGGAGGCCCAACTCTGTACTCTCTAGGCCCTTAATTAAGGGGGTATTCAGCAGAAATCTCATTTTATTAAATTTTTTTTATAAAAATAACCACAAACTTGACTGATACACTGCTGAAACCTACATTTAGAACATAACAATCCGGGTGCGCTTATGGCGTAGTGGTTAGAGCATCCGCCTCGCATGCAAGAGGCCCGTGGTTCAAATCCCGGTGCCGCGCAGTTCCCAACCAGATTAAAAAAAATCCGCGTGTTGATGCAACTGCATTAAGAGGCCTGGGGTGCGGCCTCACCGGTAACCACCGCCGGGAACGCACTCCCTCACCAGAGGATTGGCCACCCTGGTGCTGTATCTGGCCACTACCTCCCACATGCATACGTCAAATAACTCACGGCCCTCAGTCCCCAGCAGCTGGAAGCAACTGACCTCGGCGGCGGTCAGATCTGCAACGCAGAAGAGGGTGCTAAGAATCTCTGGATCCGGACAGGCCGCTATTGGAACCTGAACTTTGCAACATTTAACGCTAGAACCTTATCTAGTGAGGGAAGTCTAGCTGTACTATTCGAGGAGCTAGAGGATCTTAAATGGGATATAAGAGGGCTCAGTGAGGTTAGGAGGACAGATGAGGCCTATACTGTGCTACAGAATGGGCACGTTCTTTGCTATCGGGGCTTGGCAGACAGAAAAGAACTGGGAGTGGGGTTCCTAATTCACAGAAACATAGCTGGTAACATAGAGGAATACTATAACATTCATGAAAGGGTGGTAGGTATTGTAATTAAACTGAATAAAAGATATAAGATGAAGGTAGTACAGGCTTACGCGCCTACATCAAGCCCTGATGACGCTTCAGTTGAAAGCTTCTATGAAGACGTGGAATCGGCAATGAGTAAGGTAAAAACACAGTATACTATAGTGATGGTCGACTTTAATGCAAAGGTGGGGAATAAGCAGGCTGGAGACCAGGCAGTAGGAGATTATGGCATCGGCACTAGAAACGCCACAGGAGAGCTACTAGTAGAATTCGGAGAACGCAATAATTAGCGGATTTTGAATACCTTCTACCGAAAACGAGAAAACCGCAAGGAGACATGGAGGAGCCCTAATGGCGAAAATAAGAACGAAATAGACTTTATAATGACAGCACACCCAGGCATTGTGCAGGATGTGGAAGTGGTTGGCGAGGTACGATGCAGTGACAATAGAATGGTACGGTCTCGAATTCGCCTAGACTTGAAGAGGGAACGACAGAAACTCATACGCAAGAAGCCAATCAAAGAGCTAGCAGTGAGAGGGAAAGCACAGGAATTCAGAGTGTCACTGCAGAACAGGTACTCGGATCTTAGTAAGGAAACCAACCTTAGCGTAGATACAATGAATGATAATCTGACGAGTATCATTACGGAGTGTGCAGTGGAAGTTGGAGGCCGGGTAGTTAGACAGGACACTGGCAAGCTTTCCCAAGAAACGAAGAACCTAATTAAGAAGCGTCAAATCATGAAAGTGTCAAGTACAACAGACAAAATAGAACTGGCAGAGCTTTCGAAGTTGATTATTAGGCGTAAGGTATGCGATGCAAGAAGGTATAACATGGAGAGAATGGGACACGCTCTGAAAAACGGAGGAAGCGTCAAAGCAGTGAAGAATAAACTTGGGATAGGCCAAAGTCGGATGTATGCACTAAGGGACAAAGAAGGCAAAATAACTACCAATATGGATAGGATAGTTAAAATAGCGGAGGAGTTTTACAGAGATCTGTACAGTAGCCGAGACAATCACGACCTTAATACTATAAGAACTAGCAGTAACCCAGATGACACCCCACCTGTAACAATAGAAGAAGTCAGAAAAGCTTTGGAGAGCATGCAAAGAGGCAAAGCTGCTGGTGAGGATCAGGTAAGATCAGACCTGCTGAAAGATGGAGGACAGATTAGAATTAGAAAACATTAGATTAGAAAACAGATTAGATTAGAAAACATTAGAATTCAATCAACCAAAGGAATAAGCAGGATTTCGAACAGGCTACTCAACAATTGACCACATTCATACTATCAATCAGGTAATAGAGAAATGCTCAGAATATAACCAACCACTATACATAGCCTTCATAGATTACGAGAAGTCGCTCGATTCAGCAGAAATATCAGCCGTCATGCAGACACTGCGGAATCAGGGCGTCGATGAAGTATATATAAACATTCTGGAAGAAATCTACAGGGAATCAACTGCTACCATAGTGCTTCATAAAGAAAGCAACAGAATACCAATCAAGAAGGGTGTAAGGCAGGGGGACACAATCTCCCCAATGCTATTTACCGCGTGCTTACAGAAGGTTTTCAGAAGCCTAGAATGGGAACAGTTAGGGATAAGAGTTAATGGAGAATACCTTAGTAACTTGCGCTTCACCGATGACATTGCATTGCTGAGTAACTCAGGGGACGAATTGCAACTCATGATTACGGAGTTAGACAAGGAGAGCAGAGAGGTGGGTCTTAAAATTATTCTGCAGAAAACGAAAGTAATGTACAACAACCTCGTAAAGGAGCAGCGCTTCGAGATAGGTAATATTGCACTTGAAGTTGTAAAAGACTATGTCTACTTAGGGCAGGTAATAACCGCAGAGCCTAACCACGAGATTGAAGTAACTAGAAGAATAAGAATGGGGTGGAGCACATTCGGCAAGCACTCTCAAATTATGACAGGTAGATTGTCACTATCTCTCAAGAGGAAGGTATATAACAGCTGTATCTTGCTGGTACTTTGCTACGGAGCAAAAACCTGCAGACTTACAAACAGGGTTCAGCTTAAATTGAGGATGACGCAGCGAGCAATGGAAAGAAAAATGGTAGGTGTAACCTTATGTGACAAGAAGAGAGCAGAGTGCATTAGGGGACAAACGGGGGTTAAGGATATCATAGTTGAAATAAAGAAGAGAAAATGGACATGGGCTGGACATGTAGCGCGTAGACAGGATAACCGATGGTAATTAAGGGTAAATAACTGGATTCCCAGAGAAGGGAAGCGGGTTAGGGCGAGACACAAGGTTAGGTGGGCAGATGAGATTAAGAAGTTTGCGGGTATAAATTGGCAGCAGCAAGCACAGGATCGGGTTAACTGGCGGAAGATGGGAGAGGCCTTTGTCCTGCAGTGGACGTAGTCAGGCTGATGATGATGATGATGACGTTATGTTCTGCCTGTCCCTTTCCGCTTTGTCATGTTGGGTTTCCAGTGAATTCTGTGGATACGCCAATGCGGCTCTACTCTAGCACGCGTGCCGAGAAAGCATGCAATTCCGACATGTAAAAACCTTTATTGCCATTCTGCTAGCGTTCTGCTTACCGTAGATGCTACTGTCTTTCCCCCGCTCATCTACATCTGAGTATATGCCCCTGACCAATGAGTGAGTGATCAATCGAGTATATAGGATACAGACAGAATTATACTGCGTCAAGGCACTGAAAATGCCAGTCAACAGGTTCCTACTTTTTTTACAGTCCCCCCCCCCCACCCCCAATCAAGCTCAGCAATTTGTAGAGTAGACTGCAGCTATGACGTTTTAAGAACATTACAGCACTGCGCGCTGAGTAGAGCCTCCACTTCAAGAAACAATGCCCGCGCATCATTCCTGCGCCTGAACAACCTCCTTCCACGCGCAGTGACGTCAACTCGGCGATCGGTGACGTGACGCAGCACGCAGCTCATTTATTGGCCTAAAGCCGCTCTCAGCAAACCATAGAGAAGTCAACGAGAGTTCCTGTTTCCATGCCATCCCCCCACAGCTACTACAGAGTTATTGAATTAAACGAGTTGCGAAACTCCCCGTAGGCTCCATGTATCGAAATCTGGCCCCAGTTTTTGGGAGTGAGCAGATTGTCGTGCCACCTGTTGACCAGCACATCCGCTATTAAACGCATTATTTGTGTATTATAATGTTGTTTCCAGACGGTGCGACAGTTTGCAGACTCCCGAAAAATTGAGCCAACTGCATGTGCGGGTTTTGGAACGCACTTTGATTCAAATCATTGTCGGCTGCAAATTGAGCGACTTGGCTGAGCAGAAGCATCGGCACCTGGTGAACAGTAAACAGCTAAGCATCTCAGCAAGCGGAATTGCGTTGCGACTGATTGAGTTCGTCTATGACGTCAATTGGTCACGTCGTGCCACGTTGCCAAAAAGGGCGGAGTTACGACGACGGGCTATGCCTCATCCTTTCTCTGAGGCAAAAGACTGCGCGAGAATTTGAAACCAGTTGAAAGCGATGTTCTAACCCCACTAACTTGCTTAATATAGCATGTATTCGCAAAGTTTTTGTGGCAGCATGTTCACAAAGTACAAATACACATATTTATCTTGATAACAATTTTTGGACCTTGGGGTCGTTTACTGTTCTTCAAGAGCACCTCCCGGAATGGGAGACCATCCCATTACTACTATCAATCGTGCTATTCCGCTTACATCTCTTGGCCGGCTAGGGTGGACAATAATGGCGAACTTGTTTGCTTTGGCTGAGCCATCAAAAAAAGGCACTGATGTCTACAGGGAAAGTATCCGGTACTGATGAGCTATGAACGCCTGGCAGTAACTTCACCATGTTCGCTGTCGGCAACATGTAGATCCCAGAGACCCAAGTGGTAGTGCGAGAAACATCGCCACTTGTGCCCTCATCGCTGCGTATCGGGCAAAGAGAGCCAACCTCAAGTGAATGCGCGTGCGCTAGAATAATATCACCTTTGCCGGTGGTGTCGTGACATGGTTTTCTGAAAATCAAGGACCTAGAAAGTTTCTTTTGGCAGTCCACGCATCAGAAGAGCTGGAAGCTCATTAAAGTGAACTGCGAATATGATGCAGAAGAATTTGAGTTGTTTTGTTGCGTACAAAGTCACAAGTACGACGAATATCACAGACTAAGAGCGAGGCGCATATATGAATATATACATTTTGATGACCAAGAGTCGCACTGAATATCAGGCTAGGTTAGCACGAGAGCAGCTAGGAGCGAAGTAGAGAAGGAAGAAAAAGGAGAATTGAACTTGCTGGCAGCTTTCCCCAACTGTTCTTTTTGCGGAGTACATTGACATGTCTTATTTCCTGCATCAGTTATTCTACTTTGCAGAATAATACTTAAGGCACCGTTTGATGACTTCTTAGACTTGATATAATTGTATCAAATGTGCTTTCTTTCAGGGCTTTTTTCCTGAGCCATAGTGGCTGGAAGGTTGCCGATGCCTTGAAGAAATTCATTATATGCTCAAAGAGATTGAGATCGTACAGCCAACTGATACTTCTCTTTTCTAAATTGCGTTAAATTCCTAAATATTACTTCGTAAATTGCCCAGCTCACAGTTAATATGTATTTTTTTACTCATGTATTGGTAGTAATTGCAATTTCCATACATTACTACTCTCATCTTAAACTAGACAAAAGTTAATCTGATAAATAAGAATTTATTTTGAAAACTACCCGGTTCTTGGCCAATCCCCCAGCGTGCGTATGTGGCACTGCTTAAGGGTCTGCTCTACTCTATGAACGGGTGTTGTGTCTGTCTCTCTCTTTACAACGGCGCCATTTGACAACTGAGCCTTGCGGCTGAACCTACCTGTATCTGGCGGGTCGTCGGCAGCACTCTTCTCTCCCTCCAGGAACGTCGTCCACGCTTCTTCAGTCAGGAACTTCACTACCCTACCACTGCTACAGCTGCCGAATGAACCATTCGCGGACAGCATCGATGGCTCATTGGTGGTTACAAGCTGCGATTTGGCAGCAACCTTACTACCACCCTCGTCTGAGAAGGCGTACGAGCTCCTGTCAATCATAAACGTCACGTAGGCTTTCTGTGATATGAATCCCAGGCCCAAAACTGTTCCAACTGGTGAGCGTCTAAGGGCCACTGGTTGGGCTTCCTGGCGTACCCCGACGCCATCGAGACAGCCCGTTTTTTTGTCCGTGAACACTGTCCATGCTTTCAGCCCGGATACCCTCTCGTTCAATGCTCAATGGATCCTGAAGCGCCTTTAGGATGCTCTACAAGCTTCCTCGGACAAGAAACCCGCTACCATGACGACAACCAACACCTCCCACTTAAGTGGCTCCTCATGCGGGTCATCGTAAAGCGCCGCGTAGCTGCGGTGTACTCTGGTTCAACTCCGCTTTGAGCTTAATGCCGTAATAGTGTGGCCTTCCACGATATGTACTGCTGATGTAGCAAAATTCTATTCAATGAATGCCATGCTGGCTGCGGCTGCCTCAAGCTCAACCGAGAACCGCCGAGAGCTCAGGTGCGTCCTCGCACAACTCTCACAGCAACTTGGAAGTCTGGCATAGGCACACTTTGGATTTTTTTATTGGCGCCAGTGGGCCCTATGGAATCAGGTAAATAAAAATGAAAAGTTATGTTTTTGTATAAAGGCCAGGAGTGGTCAATGCAGTGGGGTGTGCGTCATGCGCGTCAAATCAGGTGGTCGGCGGGAGTGGTAGTGAAGGCCGTGTAGGTGGCAAGTGCGAGCCTGGTGAAGGCCCGGGCAGGTTACCAATAGGTGATCGAGCGTTGCCTCTGTGGGTGGAGCAACGCACAATGGGCATGCCGTTGGGGGAGGCTGTGCACCGTATTTCCATGTTGCCCGGATAGCAGGTGTCAAGGCGGCGCCCACACGAATCCTTCTGAGCACAACCTCCTCTCGGTGAGTTAAGCCACCGGGAAAGTCTGATCCACGCGGAGGAATGACTAGATGCGTGGAGCTCCGGAGGGTTCTTTTGTGCACGAGCAAGCTTCGGGGACAAACAAAGTAAAGGCAGCGGGTGTTGAACAGCCACTGGATGGCAAACGGCATCTGCTTTCAATTGAGCCGGTGCAGACCGGCGGGTCCACAATACGTGGGCAGGAGAAGCCCACGAGTGAATTAATTGGTGTATATCAGAGGCTATATCGATGGAGCTACAGGTTTTCCCGCTCAATTTAATCCAAGCGCCAGCCAAATTAATCTAGGCGCCAGTCAATTTAATCCAGCCGCCACTGAAATTAATCCAGGTGCCATTCATTTTAATCCAAGTGCCACTGAAATTAATCCAACAAGCAGCCGATTTAATCTGGACGCCAGCGAATTTAATCCTGATGACATTGTGACTTCAAAACGACCCAGAATTTTCGGGAATGCGTGGAGTGAATAGCTTTGGAGTGAATTTAACAGGGAAAAACCATGAATGAGTCACTCGTGACACAATGTGACTTGCGCGACATTATCTCGCCTATCACCCGCGTAAGCACTATTCACACCTTCGACATGCAAAGGAAACGCCGTCCACACAGTAATAACTTGATACTTATTAACCAGGCCCATGATCTCATCACGAGTGACTTAGGTGACGCCCTCACGCATATCACCCACGCATGCACTGTCTTAACCTCCCGTCATGCATATCAAATGAAACGTTTTTTAAATGGCGGGATCTTGATACCTAAAACTCGGCCAAGCCACCCGATCACCAGTGACTCAGGGGACGTCATCACCCATATCACCCGCCCACGTAATTTACTCGCCTACCGACATGCATACCAAACGAAACGTCTTTGAGAGAGCGATAACGTGTTACCTATGACTCGGCCAACTGACTTGATCACTTGTGATTTAGGTGACGTCATCACGCCTATCACCCACGCACGCAATGTCTAACCTGCCATCATGTATACCAAACGAAACGTCTTCGAGAGGCTAATAAATTGAACGCTGTCAATCGGCAGAGTGACGTGATCACTAGTGACTCGTGTGACGTCATCGCGTTTGACACCCACGCACGCAGCGTCTAACCAGAGTTCATACATATCAAATGAAACGTGTTTGAGAGAGTAATACCTTGAACGCTGTCACAAGGCCCAGTGACGTCATCACTAGTGACTGGCGTGACGTCATCTCACCTTAGACTCACGCAAGCACTCTATAATGTGCCTTCATGCATATCAAACTAAACGTCTTTGAAAGGGTAATAACTTGAATGCTGGCACTAGGCCGCGTGACGTCATCACTAGTGACTCCCGTGACGTCATTACGCCTATCACACACGCACGCAGTGTCCAAACCTGTCTTCATGCATATCAAACAAAATATCTTAGAGAGAGTAATAACTTGAACGCTGTCACAAGGCCCAGTGACGTCATCACTAGTGACTAGCGTGACGTCATCATGCCTGACACCCACGCACGCGGTGTCCTAACCTGTCTTCATGCATATCAAACGAAATGTCTTAGAGAGAGTAATAACTTGAACGCTGTCACGAGGCCCAGTGACGTCATCACGAGTGACTGGCGTGACGTCATCATGCCTGACACCCACGCAAGCACTCTGTAACCTGCCTTCATGTATATCAAACGAAACGTCTTAGAGAGAGTAATAACTTGAACGTTGTCACAAGGCCCAGTGACGTCATCACTAGTGACTGGCGTGACGTCATCATGCCTGACACCCACGCAAGCACTCTGTAACCTGCCTTCATGTATATCAAACGAAACGTCTTAGAGAGAGTAATAACTTGAACGCTGTCACAAGGCCCAGTGACGTCATCACTAGTGACTGGCGTGACGTCATCATGCCTGACACCCACGCAAGCACTCTGTAACCTGCCTTCATGTATATCAAACGAAACGTCTTAGAGAGAGTAATAACTTGAACGCTGTCACAAGGCCCAGTGACGTCATCACTAGTGACTGGCGTGACGTCATCATGCCTATCACACACGCACGCAGTGTCCAAACCTGTCTTCATGCATATCAAACGAAATGTCTTTGAGAGAGTAATAACTTGAACGCTGTCACAAGGCCCAGTGACGTCATCACTAGTGACTGGCGTGACGTCATCATGCCTATCACACACGCACGTGGTGTCCTATCTTGTCTTCATGCATATCAAACGAAATGTCTTTGAAAGAGTAATAACTTGAACGCTGTCACAAGGTCCAGTGACGTCATCACTAGTGACTGGCGTGACGTCATCATGCCTATCACACACGCACGCGGTGTCCTAACTTGTCTTCATGCATATCAAACGAAATGTCTTTGAGAGAGTAATAACTTGAACGCTGTCACCAGGCCCAGTGACGTCATCACTAGTGACTGGCGTGACGTCATCTTGCCTGTCACCCACGCAAGCACTCTGTAACCTGCCTTCATGTATATCAAACGAAACGTCTTAGAGAGAGTAATAACTTGAACGCTGTCACAAGGCCCAGCTACGTCATCACTAGTAACTGGCGTGACGTCATCATGCCTGTCACCCACGCAAGCACTCTGTAACCTGCCTTCATGTATATCAAACGAAACGTCTTAGAGAGAGTAATAACTTGAATGCTCTCACTAGCCCTAGCGACGTGAATACTAGTGACTCATGTGACGTCATCACGTCTATCACACACGCACGCGCTGTCCTAACCTGTTTTCATGCATATCGAACGAAACGTCTGTGAGAGAGCAATAATGTTATACTTATGACTCGGCCAACCGACTTGATCACTATTGACTCACGTAACGTCATCACGACTAACAGTCATGCAAGCACTCTCTAACGTGCTTTCATTAATATCAAACGAAACGTCATTGAGAGAACATTAACTTGAAGGCCATTGCAGGCAGCGTCTGCTAGTAAAAAACTAACTTCTCGCGCTGCACAGCCGTTCACCAGCTAACCGGTATACGTAGGCACCAGATCGCGCGTTTCGAATTCAGTCAAAGGCGTCTTTACATGGCTTTTGTTTGACGTGACGCTTTTCTTGACTCGTGTAGATGCGATGGAAGCAACAGTACCTTCAAGCAGCAGTGTGGTACAACCCAACAACAGTGTCACATCGCTCGTTGAGGGCAGCGCTTCTCCTTCATTCAATAAATAGAAATAATGAAGTCGAAATGACAATTAAGCATTTTACAAACCATACTCAATTACGCAACATTCAACCGATACCTTCACCTCCCTGCGTCACGTTTACCCCAGCTCGTCGTGTGGGTAGATGTACGCGTCTTTTTTGTTGCTTCTCGTGTTTCGTAGAATGCCTTGAAAATGCGGGCATCCAGGCCGCAATACTGTGAACGGACAGGCGTTTTACACTAAACAGGCACGCTTATTCCAAGCACACTAACCTATAAGAAACGGCGTGGCGTAGAATGTAGAAAGGAAGGCACGAGTCAGCCACAGCATTGAATGGCGCATCAGCAAATGGCCAGTTGCAAATAGCAATAGTATGTATCTCAAGTATGGGGACTGCCCTCTATTACAACGGATTTGTTTCACAGGATAACCATATGAAATAATTGTTGAGCTGAAGGAATGGTAGACAAATCTTTTTGTAGCAAGCTTTGGAGCAGGCAGATCGTGCGCCTTATGCTTGATTAAGGATATACAGTGTTATGACTATAGCCGAATTATATGCAAACGCCTGTTTCGTTTCTTGTGCTCATAACGTGTCATTTTGACACGTGAGCACAAATTAGAGGGCGAGGAGAGCTTTTATAGTGCCTATATATACCTATTGCAGGCGTTGTAGCCTCAATTCGTATAGGTGCCTGTAAATGTCTGTTTTCAAAATCGATGCCTTTATAAACGCTATTTAACCTGAAATTTTGCTTTCAAGGACCACTGAGCCCGGTATTCATGTTGCCGGGCAAAATATAGGTTTCGGGACACTGTGTGGTGCAAAATACTCTTTATTTCACGAGTTACGTTTAGAACTGTCAAACTCAGAAGGCATTTTAGCCAAGAGACAGGTAGGCTAGCCTCAACACATGTATACCATCCATGTCGCGTCGTCTGCTCAGCCTCTTTCCAGTGTGCGCTCAGATGCGAAGGGAGCAGGAGGTGCCACTGTGCAGCGGCAGGAAGATGAAGAATGAATGCGAAACTGTGGAGAGTCATCAGGGGAAGTAAGGAAGTAAAGTGCAGAAAAAAGGCAATATCTATGTAGTTTTTGTTTTTTGTTTGTCATTTACATGTGGTGCTTCACTGGGTCACCTGAAAATATTTATTTAGGCAGTGTAAAATGTTGCCTGCCCAATGAAAAGGTTTGTGTCACTAGAAATTTTAATTTGATCATTAGAAGCGGCGAAAGCATAATCTCACGAGGTGAGCTTGAAACCTTCGCCACTAACTCTAAGAAGACTTCGTAAGTCCAATTCCTTCCCCGCTATTGGTATGAAATTCACTCGGAGCTGGAGCATCACACGACGTGCATGAGCACGTCATGCGCGCGTAACCTACACTCGCATGAGATGCCCATGTCAGCCCGTGCGTGCAAGCGGTGTTCTGCCGTCTCGATGTTCTTTTGTATTGTACTGCGAGTTTTTGTGGGATGGATCCCACAAAAAAGAGGCTGGCTTGGATAACGTATCCTTACCCTGATACACAGCGTCACACCGCTGCATCTTCTGCTAGGGACGATACACCAAAACCACGCCCAGCATTGTGAATGCTGGCCCCGACACAATGCGCAAACGGCGAGAACACCAACGCAAACAAAATGGAGGCACCTTAGTCTCGCGTCTCTCTCGATATGAAATTAAATAAATAAGGCGAATAGATTTCGCCTGTAAGTTCTAACATTTTTGTAAACTTTCATGCTTCTATTTAGGCAACAGTTTGTACAAATTACACACGTTGTCTCAAATAGTTCTCGCAGTGCCACGTACTACTTTGACATAGGCAGGACCATTCTATCACCTTCACCATGTTGGGGCGCTCGCCCATGAGATGAAGGTGAAGCCGTGTTCATTTTGGCCTATCACCTCTTTATGCCACGCGTAGGACTGGAAATCTTGGTAAATGAGATCTTGAGCGCTCAGTGCATTCATTCCTTTACGCTTCTCAAAACTCTTAAGTTTGTGTAACGACCCTTAAAGTGTTCACAGACAGAAGAAAAATTGAGCCTGTGTGGTTAGGCCAAGTTAATACGCCGCAAAAAAAATCCTTCTGGCGCCTGGCACTCTGACTATTTGCGCATGTATAGCCCTTCTTAGCTATGGCACACAGAATGAGACCCAGAAGCATATTTCTACGATGGGGCACACCTAACTGACCATGCTGAACTAGAAATGGAGAGACCGTATTCTGCGAACCCCGCGGAAAAACGCATGTTTATGCTAAATCATTACCCGTTTGTAGAATTATAAACTAGAACATTTTTGCTTGCTTTCATGTCGTAGAGACAGATACCACACCTGTTTATTGGAAAATTTGAGTTTTGCAAAGATTATTCTGCCTATATTCACAATTTTGGAAGCCTGAAAGAATGTTTTGGCCACCTATTATTGGTGCTTAAATCCCGGTTTTTCGGTGCCTATAGAGCTGGCCTCTCTAGTTACGACCTACCTGACATGTTTTCGCAACGCCGAAGCAAAGATGTTGCCCGTTTAAAACATCTACCGTACCTCAAGAAAAAAAAATTGTTGTTCTGATAACGTCGAGCTCGTCAAATTGGTTATGAAATGGGTGATGAAAGAGAACTGGGGCAAGTCCGTGAGAAACAAAATTTATTATTATACAGGCAAAGCGATTTTCATAAACACGCACCCATAGATGTGCTGCTGAGCAGTGTTCCACATATCAAGGCAGTTGAGGGCAGCTTGTACAAAAGTGTAATTGTGCCTATCATAAGCGGCACAGTCCACACGCTGGATGTGCTGCATAGAGCGCCCCGCGGCCTCAACCAGCTGAGCACGGAAATGTTCTTTCTTGGAGATCCCTTCCAGTGTCGTGAGGAGATCATCTCTCCGCTCGCTTAGGAATCGCTTTACACCTGCCTTGAACTTTGAGAAGAGCTCCTTAATCGGATTGAAGAAAGGGCGGTATGGCGGTAGCCACTTGACTATGTGGTCGCTTGCCGCGAGGACAGCCTGTTCGGCGCGGCGGTGCGCTGGTGCGTTGTCAAACAGGAACACTGCCTGTATTCCTGGTTCCTGCTGTGAAACTTTACTCGACACTTCGGCAAGAAAGTCGTTGAAGACAGCCCAGTGGACCTTGTCGGCAATTGTCCAGTGGAGAAGGCCATTTGCTGACACGCAGGCTATAACATTTACATTCGCCCCTTTCGCACTAGTTGACAAACGGCATGCTGGAGCACCTCGTTTCGCCCTACCGAAACTGCGCGAGCACCATACATTGAAGTTGGTCTCGTCGTCTGCACCGTCCTCTGCATGACTGCCCGTCGTCATGCAGACGACGGGCAGACGTTCTACAATGCAGATGACAATCCCACGAAATAATGAATCGAAGAATTGAAGATACGTTTTAATTCGTGTTAGAATACCCTAATGCTGGTTGTTTATGAATTAAAGCAATTGCTTTAAGTAAAACTGAAGCAGACGACATTGTGTCGTAGCTGTTTTCGGCGAGTCTCTTTCGCGCAGACGACAGGACGACGTTGTGCGACGCAAGCGACAAGACGGCGTAGTTTCAAGTTTCCGGCCAAGTCATCGTTAGGTGAGCGCTTTTGCAGTCCTGAGAATAAGTGAAAGTTTGCGCTTCGACCACTGGTGCTATGGAAGACCGAGACGCTCGGCGGCCCGGAAGGCCACGGAAGGCGCCTGATGAACCGAAGAAAAAGTACGCTCGCGTTTTTCCTGTAGATCGTTGCCGTATAATAGATGTTCGCAGGCGCGGAGGTGATTTAAAAGTGCTCTCCGAAACACTCAAAATCAATATAAAGACCGTGCGTTCTATTGCCGCTAGTGATCATGACACAACTAAAACACGTGGTGGTTCGTCGAGGAAATTTGGACCGGACGTGGTGGACGCCCTGCAACGAATCGTACAGGGAAACCCATCCTTCACACTGGAACAAATAAAGAGAGCTCTCAAAGATGAGATGTCTAACATTGAAGTGAGCACGTCGACGATTGATCGGCTTCTCGATGGCCATGGTTATTCGGTGAAGCTGCTGACCCCGAGCCCAGTAGATGGAAATCGCGCCGACGTGAAACAGCTGCGGTGCCGATATGCCCAGTGGCTTCAGAGCGAGGGAACTACGCTAACACGATACTACATCGACGAGACCAACTTCAATGTATGGTGCTCACGCAGTTTCGGTAGGGCGAAACGAGGTGCTCCAGCATGCCGTTTGTCAACTAGTGCGAAAGGGGCGAATGTAATTGTTATAGCCTGCGTGTCAGCAAATGGCCTTCTCCACTGGACAATTGCCGACAAGGTCCACTGGGCTGTCTTCAACGACTTTCTTGCAGAAGTGTCGAGTAAAGTTTCACAGCAGGAACCAGGAATACAGGCAGTGTTCCTGTTTGACAACGCACCAGCACACCGCCGCGCCGAACAGGCTGTCCTCGCGGCAAGCGACCACACAGTCAAGTGGCTACCGCCATACCGCTCTTTTTTCAATCCAATTGAGGAGCTCTTCTCAAAGTTCAAGGCAGGTGTAAAGGGATTCCTAAGCGAGCGGAGGGATGATCTCCTCACGACACTGGAAGGGATCTCCAAGAAAGAACATTTCCGTGCTCTGCTGGTTGAGGCCGCGGGGCGCTCTATGCAGCACATCCAGCGTGCGGACTGTGCCGCTTATGATAGGCACAATTACACTTTTGTACAAGCTGCCCTCGACTGCCTTGATATGTAGAACACTGCTCAGCAGCACATCTATGGGTGCGTGTTTATGAAAATTGCTTTGCCTGTATAATAATAAATTTTGTTTCTCACGGACTTGCCCCAGTTCTCTTTCATCACCCATTTCATAACCAATTTGACGAGCTCGACGTTATCAGAACAACAATTTTTTTCTTGAGGTACGGTAGATGTTTTAAACGGGCAACATCTTTGTTTCGGCGTTGCGAAAACATGTCAGGTAGGTCGTAACTAGAGAGGCCAGCTCTATAGGCACCGAAAAACCGGGATTTAGGCACCAATAATAGGTGGCCAAAACACTCTTTCAGGCTTCCAAAATTGTGAATATAGGCAGAATAATCTTTGACAAAACTCAAATTTTCCAATAAACACGTGTGGTATCTGTCTCTGCGACATGAAAGCAAGCAAAAATGTTCTAGTTTATAATTGTACAAACGGGTAATGATTTAGCATAAACATGCGTTTTTCCGCGGGGTTCGCAGAATACGGTCACTCCATTTCTAGTTCAGCATGGTCAGTTAGGTGTGCACCATCGTAGAAATATGCTTCTGGGTCTCTTTCTGTGTGCCATAGCTAAGAAGGGCTATACATGCGCAAATAGTCAGAGTGCCAGGCGCCAGAAGGATTTTTTTATTGCGGCGTATTAACTTGGCCTAACCACACAGGCTCAATTTTTCTTCTGTCTGTGAACCTTTTAAGGGTCGTTACACAAACTTAAGAGTTTTGAGAAGCGTAAAGGAATGAATGCACTGAGCGCTCAAGATCTCATTTACCAAAATTTTCAGTACTACGCGTGGCATAAAGAGGTGATAGGCCAAAATGAACACGGCTTCACCTTCATCTCATGGGCGAGCGCCCCAACATGGTGAAGGTGATAGAATGGTCCTGCCTATGTCAAAGTAGTACGTGCCACTGCGAGAACTATTTGAGACAACGTGTGTAATTTGTACAAACTGTTGCCTAAATAGAAGCATGAAAGTTTACAAAAATGTTAGAACACACAGGCGAAATCTATTCGCCTTATTTATTTAATTTCATATCGAGAGAGACGCGAGACTAAGGTGCCTCCATTTTGTTTGCGTTGGTGTTCTCGCCGTTTGCGCATTGTGTCGGGGCCAGCATTCACAACGCTGGGCGTGGTTTTGGTGTATCGTCCCTAGCAGAAGATGCAGCGGTGTGACGCTGTGTATCAGGGTAAGGATACGTTATCCAAGCCAGCCTCTTTTTTGTGGGATCCATCCCACAAAAACTCGCAGTACAATACAAAAGAACATCGAGACGGCAGAACACCGCTTGCACGCACGGGCTGACATGGGCATCTCATGCGAGTGTAGGTTACGCGCGCATGACGTGCTCATGCACGTCGTGTGATGCTCCAGCTCCGAGTGAATTTCATACCAATAGCGGGGAAGGAATTGGACTTACGAAGTCTTCTTAGAGTTAGTGGCGAAGGTTTCAAGCTCACCTCCTGAGATTATGCTTTCGCCGCTTCTAATGATCAAATTAAAATTTCTAGTGACACAAACCTTTTCATTGGGCAGGCAACATTTTCCACTGCCTAAATAAATATTTTCAGGTGACCCAGTGAAGCACCACATGTAAATGACAAACAAAAAACAAAAACTACATAGATATTGCTTTTTTTTTCTGCACTTTACTTCCTTACTTCCCCTGATGACTCTCCACAGTTTCGCATTCATTCTTCATCTTCCTGCCGCTGCACAGAGGCACCTCCTGCTCCCTACGCATCTGAGCGCACACTGGAAAGAGGCTGAGCAGACGACGCGACATGGATGGTATACATGTGTTGAGGCTAGCCTACCTGTCTCTTGGCTAAAATGCCTTCTGAGTTTGACAGTTCTAAACGTAACTCGTGAAATAAAGAGTAGTTTGCACCACACAGTGTCCCGAAACCTATATTTTGCCCGGTAACATGAATACCGGGCTCAGTGGTCCTTGAAAGCAAAATTTCAGGTTAAATAGCGTTTATATAGGCATCGATTTTGAAAAACAGACATTTACAGGCACCTATACGAATTGAGGCTACAACGCCCGAAATAGGTATATATAGGCACTATAAAAGCTCTCCTCGCCCTCTAATTTGTGCTCACGTGTCAAAATGACACGATATGAGCACAAGAAACGAAACAGGCGTTTGCATATAATTCGGCTATAGTCATAACACTGCATATCCTTAATCAAGCATATGGCGCACGGTCTGCCTGCTCCAAAGCTTGCTACAAAAAGATTTGTCTACCACTCCTTCGGCTCAACAATTATTTCATATGGTTATCCTGTGAAACAAATCCGTTGTATTAGAGGGCAGTCCTCATACTTGAGATACATACTATTGCTATTTGCAACAGGCCATTTGCTGATGCGCCATTCAATGCTGTGGCTGACTCGTGCCTTCCTTTCTACATTCTACGCCACGCCGTTTCTTATAGGTTAGTGTGCTTGGAATAAGCGTGCCTGTTTAGTGTAAAACGCCTGTCCGTTCACAGTATTGCGGCCTGGATGCCCACATTTTCAAGGCATTTTACGAAACACGAGAAGCAACAAAAAAGACGCGTACATTTACCCACACGACGAGCTGGAGTAAACGTGACGCAGGGAGGTGAAGGTATCGGTTGAATGTTGCGTAATTGAGTATGGTTTGTAAAATGCTCAATTGTCATTTCGACTTCATTATTTCTATTTATTGAATGAAGGAGAAGCGCTGCCCTCAACGAGCGATGTGACACTGTTGTTGGGTTGTACCACACTGCTGCTTGAAGGTACTGTTGCTTCCATCGCATCTACACGAGTGAAGAAAAGCGTCACGTCAAACAAAAGCCATGTGAAGACGCCTTTGACTGAATTCGAAACGCGCGATCTGGTGCCTACGTATACCGGTTAGCTGGTGAACGGCTGTGCAGCGCGAGAAGTTAGATTTTGCTAGCAGACGCTGCCTGCAATGGCCTTCAAGTTAATGTTCTCTCAATGACGTTTCGTTTGATAATAATGAAAGCACGTTAGAGACTGCTTGCATGACTGTTAGTCGTGATGACGTTACGTGAGTCAATAGTGATCAAGTCGGTTGGCCGAGTCATAAGTATAACATTATTGCTCTCTCACAGACGTTTCGTTCGATATGCATTAAAACAGGTTAGGACAGCGCGTGCGTGTGTGATAGACGTGATGACGTCACATGAGTCACTAGTATTCACGTCGCTAGGCCTAGTGAGAGCATTCAAGTTATTACTCTCTCTAAGACGTTTCGTTTGATATACATGAAGGCAGGTTACAGAGTGCTTGCGTGGGTGACAGGCATGATGACGTCACGCCAGTCACTAGTGAGGACGTAGCTGGGCCTTGCGACAGCGTTCAAGTTATTACTCTCTCTAAGACGTTTCGTTTGATATACATGAAGGCAGGTTACAGAGTGCTTCCGTGGGTGTCAGGCATGATGACGTCACGCCAGTCACTAGTGATGACGTCACTGGGCCTTGTGACAGCGTTAAAGTTATTACTCTCTCTAAGACGTTTCGTTTGATACACATGAAGGCAGGTTACAGAGTGCTTGCGTTGGTGTCAGGCATGATGACGTCACGCCAGTCACTAGTGATGACGTCACTGGGCCTTGTGACAGCGTTCAAGTTATTACTCTCTCTAAGACGTTTCGTTTGATATACATGAAGGCAGGTTACAGAGTGCTTCCGTGGGTGTCAGGCATGATGACGTCACGCCAGTCACTAGTGATGACGTCACTGGGCCTTGTGACAGCGTTCAAGTTATTACTCTCTCTAAGACGTTTCGTTTGATATACATGAAGGCAGGTTACAGAGTGCTTGCGTGGGTGTCAGGCATGATGACGTCACACCAGTCACTAGTGATGACGTCACTGGGCCTTGTAACAGCGTTCAAGTTATTACTCTCTCTAAGACGTTTCGTTTGATATACATGAAGGCAGGTTACAGAGTGCTTGCGTGGGTGTCAGGCATGATGACGTCACGCCAGTCACTAGTGAAGACGTCACTGGGCCTTGTGACAGCGTTCAAGTTATTACTCTCTCTAAGACGTTTCGTTTGATATACATGAAGGCAGGTTACAGAGTGCTTGCGTGGGTGTCAGGCATGATGACGTCACGCCAGTCACTAGTGATGACGTCACTGGGCAATGTGACAGCTGTCAAGTTATTACTCTCTCTAAGACATTTCGTTTGATATGCATGAAGACAGGTTAGGACACCGCGTGCGTGGGTGTCAGGCATGATGACGTCACGCTAGTCACTAGTGATGATGTCACTGGACCTTGTGACAGCGTTCAAGTTATTACTCTCTCTAAGACATTTCGTTTGATATGCATGAAGACAGGTTTGGACACTGCGTGCGTGTGTGACAGGCATGATGACGTCACGCCAGTCACTAGTGATGACGTCACTGGGCCTTGTGACAGCGTTCAAGTTATTACTCTCTCAAAGACATTTCGTTTGATATGCATGAAGACAGGTTTGGACACTGCGTGTGCGTGTGATAGGCGTAATGACGTCACGGGAGTCACTAGTGATGACGTCACGCGGCCTAGTGCCAGCATTCAAGTTATTACCCTTTCAAAGACGTTTTGTTTGATATGCATGAAGGCACATTATAGAGTGCTTGCGTGAGTCTAAGGCGAGATGACGTCACGCCAGTCACTAGTGATGACGTCACTGGGCCTTGTGACAGCGTTCAAGTTATTACTCTCTCAAACACGTTTCATTTGATATGTATGAACTCTGGTTAGACGCTGCGTGCGTGGGTGTCAAACGCGATGACGTCACACGAGTCACTAGTGATCACATCACTCTGCCGATTGGCAGCGTTCAATTTATTAGCCTCTCGAAGACGTTTCGTTTGGTATACATGATGGCAGGTTAGACATTGCGTGCGTGGGTGATAGGTGTGATGACGTCACCTAAATCACAAGTGATCAAGTCAGTTGGCCGAGTCATAGGTAACACGTTATCGCTCTCTCAAAGACGTTTCGTTTGGTATGCATGTCGGTAGGCGAGTAAATTACGTGGGCGGGTGATATGGGTGATGACGTCCCCTGAGTCACTGGTGATCGGGTGGCTTGGCCGAGTTTTAGGTATCAAGATCCCGCCATTTAAAAAACGTTTCATTTGATATGCATGACGGGAGGTTAAGACAGTGCATGCGTGGGTGATATGCGTGAGGGCGTCACCTAAGTCACTCGTGATGAGATCATCGGCCTGGTTAATAAGTATCAAGTTATTACTGTGTGGACGGCGTTTCCTTTGCATGTCGAAGGTGTGAATAGTGCTTACGCGGGTGATAGGCGAGATAATGTCGCGCGAGTCACATTGTGTCACGAGTGACTCATTCATGGTTTTTCCCTGTTAAATTCACTCCAAAGCTATTCACTCCACGCATTCCCGAAAATTCTGGGTCGTTTTGAAGTCACAATGTCATCAGGATTAAATTCGCTGGCGTCCGGATTAAATCGGCTGGCGGTTGGATTAATTTCAGTGGCACTTGGATTAAAATGAATGGCACCTGGATTAATTTCAGTGGCGGCTGGATTAAATTGACTGGCGCCTAGATTAATTTGGCTGGCGCTTGGATTAAATTGAGCGGGAAAACCTGTAGTTGCTTTTTGCAGCTCTCGAACTGCCTGCGTGAAGTCCGTATATACAAGCAATTTATCGTGTGACAAAGAACCCATTTTGGATATCATAACTGCCAACTCGTCCCGTATCGCAGTGAGCTCCACTAATACGGACGGGAACGGTGCCTCTGTTATGTAAGAGCAGATATGTTGAGTTTCAGGTAGCGCGGGACATAAGAGACCGGTGTGCAGAACGCAGCCATCAATAGCTGCGTCTGTATACCACTAGTGAGTTGTCGGTGGTAGTGACGACGCCCTCCTGCGCTACTTGCCGGGTGCATTAGCGCTGGCGGGGCAGTGGTCAGTTATCGCTGGCTTGTGCCTTGAGCCATGGGGGAACTTCCGCCAAGGGTGCGTCAGGCTGTGGCAGCGTTGAGTTATAGTAGTGAGCTAGAGCTGCCGCCACAGAAACAGCTTGACTCTTTAGGTAACGAGCGACTCGACGCTAGTGTATAATTTCTTCGATGGTGTTAAGCTGCGCTTCCATCTGGAGGGTCGCAAAGGAACTAGTACTGGGCACCCAAGGTAGGTTTGACGCAGGTGAGCCAGCCACCCCAAACGCAATCAAGGAGTGCTGCCACTATAAGGACGCACGTAAACTGAAACCACAATCACGTCAGTACGCGGAAGTCTAACGAGCACTGCCACCACTTCTTGCCAGTGGTTATACCACGGCAGCAAGGGAACTTGCGTTTGAGGATATGTGGTCACAACATACACTGCAGCCTTGACTGGAGGTGCAGCGTCGATCAGGGATAGTTGGGGAAGCATACGCAGTGAATCCAGGGATGCGTGGAAGCGGATTCATTTCCTGTAAACGCAGGCACCAAGCGGGGAGCTTCCCCAGCGCAAGGCGATAGCGAAGCTTACCAACCTTTTTTGCAGGTCCCGGGCAGTTCCACTGCAGGACACAGTGGTGGCGCGTTGTTTTCGAAGGAGCGGTCATTACGGAGGAAGGGTCGCGAGCAATACCTTTGAAAGCTCTTGGAGTGGCCGGAAAACAAAGTGGATGAGCTCTGCCGGAGTCACCTTGACTGGTGATGACGCGCTTGCGGAAGATGATTCAGGCACAGAAGCAGTGTACGGCACGTCTGTACCGCGCATTTGTTAGTCAGCCACGCGTTTCGCACAGCGTTTCGGGGTGGAGGCTGGTTGTGATGGCTGCATCATAAGCCCCGCTGCAGCCGTTGATACTGGCTCGCGTGAAGAACGCGGGAGCGTTGCCACCGCCAAATGCAACCGGCGAGACGCCGGAACTGTCCTGGCGAGCGTCCCACGCACAACGTTGAAGCGAATGGCGCCAAGGGTGGTTAGTCCAGGTCGTCGATGGTGTCCGGAAGAAGAGAGCTTTGGGGCGACCCCACGCCCTCATCCAGGGCGTCCGGCAGGTTTGTCCTTAGCCGGTGGGGCCAGACAGCTGGACGTCGTTGCGTTGAGCCAGGGCACAGACAGTGCGGGAACGCCGTTGGGGCGATGGTCGCACGAGCCGATGCTATCAGCCGACATTCACGGAGCTGTCCAAACGCGGCCATTCTCATCGGCAGCTCAGCTGCGTCTCACACTTTGGATTTTCACCTGCCACCTAACCATCACCTGCACTCAGCGCACTACCGGAGTTCTACGAATTCAAGAACCGCACCGACCAATGGGCGCCGACCATCAGCGCTTTAGCAGTGCGTGAAGCCTGGACGGAGCCGCAGAAATGGCCTGTGTCCGTGGGCCGCCTTCGGGTAGGTGCAGCGGCGTGGCACATGTATGAAGGTTTGTAGCAGCAGTATTGGGTGGAGTGGAGCTCCAAGCTCATGGCTGCTTTCGGCTGGATTCGATGTGCCTCCAGCGAGTCTAAGACTTTCATTGAGAACAGGGCTCATTGCAACCTCCTTGAGGCTGCAATGGTTCAAATGGTTCATTGCAGTTTATTGTATGACAACCTAGAAAGCATAGGGGATTTCCATGCTGTCGATCCTGACGGAAGTTGCAAAAGTCGTCATCTGCCAGTCCCGAATCCTGCACCGGCATTTGAACCAAAAATATCGCTGCCAGACCTTACTCAGAAGGAGATACTGCCTCAAACTCATGGTCGTCTGAAGCCGCATGAGATCACTCATTCCACTTGTGCCGGGCCATCTACAAGCTGACGAACCCTACAACGCAATGATCGTGAGCAGCACGACCAACGATCTACCCCTTCGCCAAGCAGAGTTTCCAAATAATGCCCACAGGACGAATCGTCAACACCACCTGTCGTCTTTGATGGCTCTCCGCATGTCCACTGGGCTCGACCGAAGAGAAGCCACGCTTATTCATCGCTTATGGCCAGGAGTGGCATTTACAAAATCGTATTCCTTTGTCATAGGAATGGCCGACAACGCTCCCTGCGATGCCTGTCATTGCGAAGAGACGCTACACCACATCCTGTGCGACTGTCCATTGTATAACATCCAGAGACAGTCACTGGCGTCCGTTCTTGCGCGCATCGACAACAGCCAAATGTCGGTGGACACTATTCTGTCAAGTGCCCGAGAGAAGACATTGCAACAGAAAGCGACAAAAGCTCTATTGAAATTCCTGCGCGACACGGACTTGAACAAGTGGCTGTAACAGCAATTTCACACATTGCGAGGAAAAAAGCCGCCAGGGGGCTGAGGTGTGTAGTCGCACCTCACATGGGTTCCTGCTCTTATTGCTATTTTCTGTGCAACCTTGCCTGGACACTACTCACATTTTGTGATCTGAAATTCCTCACGTTGCAAGGTATCGTTTGACACCAGACTCATCGCAGTGAGAGTACTTTTTTACTAGATATTGAACTCTAAACATATTGTGCCTGTTCACTGGGACGCAACATTGCCAACGAATTCACAGGACGTGCTGCACGCGAACGCCGCTGTGGCACGAGGACGGGCCTGAGAAACAAGCTGGACGCCAGGGTCTCGTTGGTGCACGAGCAGGCTGCTCGCGCAACACAGAGACGCAGCGTCTGAGGTAAAGAGCTAATGCTCTCATGGAAACGCAGACGTCTAAACCACGTCAAGAAAACCCGAGTACGATGCAAGTGGACAACACGGAGGATAACTCAAGAACGGCATCACAATGGACGTTTGAATAAAATAGTGGCAAAACGACAGGCAAAGCCCACATTGAGTTGCTTCAAGCTGGCCGTAAAGGCAGGTCAGCCAAAGAAGAAAAGTCAGCCGAAGAACGAGCTACGCAACCTGTGAAGCCAGACGCCGAATCTCAACCGCCACGTCAACGCAGCACCAGGATGCGGCCATTCCCTATTGATGACTTCAAAATTGTATTCCGCCCGCAACCAGGACTAGATCTTTCAAAACGAACACTCATCGAGGTTACACATGCCATCGGAAGATCCAGTGGCTTGGCCCAGCAGAACTTCTATGACCATGTGCGAGTGCAGATGCAGAAAGTAGAGAATGTGATCATCGCAAGTACAGCAAGTACTGAACGAGCTTCCAAACTGCAAAGTATAAAAGCTATACAGCTCGGTGGAGTAATATATCAAGTGAATCCGCACATTCGACACCCCTATGATGTGTGCCGCGGAGTGATATACGGCCTCGAACCAGGAACAAGCCCCACAGAGATTGTTGCAGGACTTCGCGTGGACCCAAGATACCACGTCCTTGGCTCGCGCATGCTGGGATCTTCCACAACTGCAGTTATCAGTTTCGACGGGCAGCATGTTCCTTTTTACGTGACGTACCTCAGTGGAGACTACCGATGCAATCCATACCGGAAGTCCATCCAATATTGCCGAATCTGTGGCGCCCTAGGTCACCGACAAGACATCTTCCCTCAGTCGAAAGCGAACTTGTGCTACAAATGCGGCCACGACAAGGACACAAAACCACCTGACTGCCAACCGATGTGCAAGATCTGCAGAGAAGACCATGAGACTGCTGGAAAGGAATGCAAGAAGAAACTCTGCAGCAACCCCCCTCCTTATCAAGTAAAACGCCAGTAGCTCGACAACGCCCGCGCCCGTGAGAATCACTGGATTGCTTGCACCAATGATTTACCCGAGTCAGTTATCACACCAGAAATTTCACGGGCCCCCTCTTTTCCTCCAAAATTGCTCTCGCTCTAAGAAAAAAGGTCGCTCTGGATCCCGCACGCCATCACGGTCTCGCTCCGTTAGGGGAATCAGTTACGCCACTGCGGGGACCGGTAGTGACGGGCCCAGTTCTCTAAATACTACAAGTGCCTCGACCATCTCGTCTGCTCAAACAGCGACCATCCGGGCTCTAGAAAATAAAGTTTAAGATCTCAAACGGAGGGTACAACAACGCCCACCAGCCGAGTGTAGCACACTAGAACTTGACGACAGCATACTTAAGCAGACGGAAGCCAGAATAATGAAGCGGGTAGAAGGAAGGCTGCAAGCACATGAAGCGAAGATGCTCGACCTCGTCGAACGACGCCTTGAAGTTTTTGAGAAAGCCCTCACTGCGAAACTCCTCGCATTCATAGACATAACCATTGAGAAAGTGGTTACTAAAATTGTGGAAAAGGTAGACCCAATGACCCGTACTGTAAGCACGCTCGACGCCAAGCTTGATGGCCTCACGGCACAACAGCATAACTTCATAACATATGCATACAAAAATTTCGTTACCCATGAGCAGCTCGTGGAGCAATCAGGGACCAAGCGGAAAGAGCGAAAGACTTTAGGAAATGAAACTGCAGCGGAAATTCGATCGACAGCACCAAACGACCGGCACCAGAAGAGACTCAACTGCCAGATTGGCAGCTCCCACACATAGACAGTCTGAGCCACTCCCCACTCTTCGAATTTGGCACTGGAATTGCAGATCCTACAGACCTTGTTCTGCAAACTTGCAAGAATATGTTAAAACAAATAATCCAGATATGATCGCGTTGCAGGAAACCCACACAGAAAAAATCTAGCTCCCTGGCTACAGCACTCTCACATGCTCACCCCATACCGCAATTCTAGTCAAGAAGACTCTAACCACAGAGGCTCATGAAATTTAAGACATTGGGATCGAGCAACACCATTGTGGAGATAATCCCCACTCGGAAGACTCAACAAAGCTTATACCTGGCCAACCTTTACAGCCCTCCGCGGGAGCAATTACACCAATACGACCACTTCGTCCACGAGCTCCGTCAAATGGTTAACGGCAACCGACTCGTCGTAGTTGGGGACTGCAATGCTCCACACGCGGCCTGGGGCTATCACAGCACCACCAAGAAGGGGTTGCGTGTTCACGACGCTGCACAGCAACACGGTCTGACGCTGTGGAATGACTTGCTCCATCCAACCCGAGTGGGCAACAGCGTGTCGAGGGCTACTAATCCTGATCTCACGTTCGCTAGAGCCGTGCACAACGCAACGTGGACAAGGCTACCAGACACTCTAGCGAGTGGCCATCACATAATTCAAATAGTGGTCGAACAGGCTCACCGCTCTCTCAAGACAGGAAAAGCTCGGCTCACGGACTGGACCGCCTACAGGAGTGACCTTGATGATGATTCGACTATCGAAGACATTGAAGCCTGGTTAAACAGTATTGTAAGTGTTGCTGACGGACATATCAAAACGATACACTTGAACGAGGACAATCCGGCAGTCGATAATCATCTCCTTCACCTATCGGAAGCTCGAAGATCGCTTATTAAACGATGGCAACGGCAAAAGGTCAACCGCAAGCTGAAGCGCCGCATCGCCGCACTCACTAGACAGTCACAGTAGTACGCATAAAACCTTGCGATCCAGAACTGGCGGTCCTTTTGCGACAAACGTCAAGGGACATTGAGCACAAAGAAGACTTGGCACATTCTTCGAGCCCTGGTCGACGACACCCCCACCAAAACAAATCAAAGAAATACAATTCAGCGGCTCATGAACAACTATGAGGGCACAGAGCACCAGTTACTCCAAGAACTTCAAGCAAAACTGCGTGGCTCGGTTAACCAGAGAGCTACGTCCATCAACAATTCGACACCCAGGGAGTACCGAGGAGCACCGAACGAAGCACTAGACCAGCCTTTCACGCTGACAGAGCTACACGCGGCCCCTACAAAGCCTACGCGCAACACGAGCCCAGGAAAAGACGGAGTGAGCAATAAGCACCTACGAGAGCTACCGCCCCGGGTGTTGACGGCGCTCCTTCGGCACTATAACGACTGCTGGAGGAAGGGCGAGCTACCACATGCCTGGAAGCACTCAGAGGTGACCATGGTACCCAAGCCAAACAAGCCAATCTCGATTGCGAATCTTCGTCCCATTTCCTTACATCTTGCGCTGGGAAACTCTTTGAGCACATGGTAAACGAGCGGCTCACCACACATCTCGAAGACAATGGTCAATATCCCAACACCATGTTCGGCTTCTGCCAAATGCTCAGCACACAAGACGTCCTCTTGCGGATAAAGGAAGATATTCTTCTCCGCTTGAGCAAGCACAGTAAGTCATCTGTTCTAGCTTTGGACGTAAAGGGCGCATTTGACAATGTGAGCCACGAAGCCATTCTGCGTAGCCTGGAAGATGTCGGCTGCAGTGCCAAGACATACGCCTATATGCTGGCTTTCCTCACCAACTGCACTGCCGCTGTAGGAATTGCCAATATCAGGAGCGAGCTTTTTTAACTCCCTAACAAAGGCACGCCGCAGGGCTCAGTGATATCGCCAGTGCTTTTCACCTTGGCCCTCCTTAAGCTCCCACGTCTCTTGAACGCTGTCCCTGGGATACATCACGCGTTATACGCCGATGATATCACTATGTGGACAAGAGGTTCAAGCACGGGTGAACAGGAGGACCGACATCAAGAGGCGGTTTACATCACTGAAGGATATCTCAAGACCTGCGGCCTCCAATGTGCTCCGGAAAAGTCAGAACTGTTAGTACTTGCGGCATGCACCCGGGGTAGACCACCAAGCTACGACACTCCTGACGCACAAGTCTTTCTACGGGGAGTCCAAATACCACAAGTTGACACGCTTCGAGTCCTTGGACTACACATACATAAAGATGGGTCTGGCTCCGCTTCCCTACCCCGGCTGCGGAACACTGTGACACAGCTCATCGACCTAATCCGAAGGCTGGCTAATCGCCGCAGTGGCTTCAAAGAGCACGACACCCTAAAAATGGTACAAGCTCTCCTTTACAGCCGCATAACGTACGGAACTTCCTACCTCAACCTGAAGACAGCGGAGAAACGAAAACTTAATCTGCTGATATGAAAGGCTACAAAGCTTGCCCTATAGGACTGCCGCAGCCGCCTCCACTGACCGACTGCTTCGCATGGGAGTTCATAATACGTGGGAAGAACTCACCGAAGCACATCTCATCAACCAGGCCGAGAGACTCAAGCTCTCACTCACAGGGCAAGCCGTCCTTCGACGCACAGGATACCAGACCACCCTAGAAATAACAAAGAACGCAAAGGCAAAATACCGTCACAGCTGCGAGAAAGCCTTGAAATTCAGCAGATTCCTCTAAATATGCATCCTCAACATCACCGAGAAAGGCGGCTCGCCAGGGATAACATGGTCCGGAAAAAGCATGGCAATGACCCGCAGGCGCGATACGTCGATGCAGCCAAATATCCGGGACGTAATGCCTTCGTGATAACCGTCGCAGATTACAAGGGCGAGGTACTGGCATCGGCAACTATCCTCGCCAAACGTGCGGAAACAGCTGAAGAGGCTGCTATAGCACTCGCCACCCAGACGAGTGAGGATCCCATCGTGGTCTTCACCGACTCACAAACAGCGGCACAGAACTACCTGAAAGGCAGGGTCTCCACGGTGGCGATTAGGCTACTGAAGCGCATTGACAATCCTCCTCCCTACACATGCATCGTGTGGATTCCGGGTCATGAAGGTCTCGAGGGAAATGAAGCGGCACACACCGCAGCCCGCGAATGCGTCAACCGGGCATTCCCATACGAGATTCGAGGCACCTCCCACTCAACAACAGAATCAGAGGCAAGAGAAGCCATACCACTAACGTACCATGCATTACAGCAACATTATCGGCTCGAACGCAGGTTATACCCTCTGCCACATCCAAAACTCACAAGAGACGAAGAGACTGACTATAGGCGTCTTCAAAGCAACACGTTCACCCACGGCGTACTATTGCACTATATGAGGTCAACGTTGCACAGCTACATCTGCCCTCACTGCAATGTGGCAGACACTCTGGCGCACCTCCTACTGCAGTGCAAAGTAAGCGTTCCAAGACTACCAGCAGCAGCACCAGATGCGGACCAAGACCTTCTCAGTGAAGCGTGGGAGGCCGCGATCTCCCAGCCGGACCTGGTCGAGCAGCGTCAACTCATTGCTCGAGCTCGGCGGGCTGTCCAAGCCAGAGGGTTCCTGGAATAAGGGACCCTCCCACCTTCATTCACAAGCTTCTTTCATTAAATGTTTTCTCTCTCACACACATTGCGAAACACAATACTGAACTATGACTGAGTATGCGCGCGTGTGCTGCGGATTGTGTTGAGTTTATCTCTCTTCCCTCTCTGCTCTCTATCTTTCATCTCCCCTATCCCCCTCCCATGCATAGGGTAGCAAACCGGCGGCGCCCAGGCTGGCTAACCTACCTGTCTTTCATTTCCTCCTATTTTCCTTCCTTCCCACAGAACCAGTCCACACATATCGGAGCCGTATGTCGAGATCGTGACAAGACGGAATTTCTGGTCCGAAACGGGTCGCTGCAGACCAACTCTCCACCTGGTGAGACTGCCTCCTACCGGGACACGTCGTGCATGTGAGAGACTTCGGCACGGGCCACCAGCTCGGCTACCTGTGGGAGCTGTACACCAAGTAGGCTCCAAGGTCATGAGCTGCGTCGCAACTCATTTCGAGGAATACGGTACATATGCTTCACAGGATACCAAGGTGCAGCTGGGTGCGTCGTATGAAGTGTGCTAGACGCCACATTGCGCAATACGCAACAGTTAAGCATGTTGTCCAGTCATCAGAACAGCAACAGGACAGGCGTCAGCGTTTTGGGATGGGCCTGTGACCAAGACGAGGCATTCAGTGCCGTCCGCAAGAACCGCCACTAAGACTTTGTGCGAAGTTACTTTATGGCCAGGGGCGTCGAGTACCACTAAACTGCCAATTCCGTCCATGACAGTAGCTTCTGACAGTTTTTTATGCAACGTCATAGTGTGACTCATCTCGACCACCGCGACACAGTCAATGTGGACAGCCGGATCCGCCATCCGAAAAAATCCAAGCGAAGCCCGAGCTACCAAGACGACATGGCCTAAACAGTCCACCAGGGGCAAATGAAACCGCCTTCCTTGAAAAGTTGCAGCGTGGTCGAGGTAATTGACCACCGCGTCCGATCAGACAGTTTCACACTTTATATCTGGTAAATATTACTGTCTTTCTGCTAACTACAAATGCCTGCGAAATACAAAAAAGCTTAACTGCAACGGTGAAGCAATGAACGCGATAGCAACAAATTCGAAGGTCCCGCGCAGAATTACAAGCAGATCAAAACGTTCCCCGCGTTTTTCACGCACAAATGACGCACGAAACGTGCTCACAGGTACAGATGAACGCAAATAAGCGTCTCCGTTGTTACTTCGCTGTGTCTTAAAAGTGCACCCTTTTCGCTAATGGAGGCAGTGCAACGATTGCAGAGACATTTTTGATTGATTGATATGTGGGGTTTAACGTCCCAAAACCACTATATGATTATGAGAGACGCCGTAGTGGAGGGCTCCGGAAATTTAGACCACCTGGGGTTTTTCAACGTGCACCCAAATCTGAGTACATGGGCCTACAACATTTCCGCCTCCATCGGAAATGCAGCCGCCGCAGCCGGGATTTGAACCCGCGCCCTGCGGGTCAGCAGCCGAGTACCTTAGCCACTAGACCACCGCGGCGGGGCGCAGAGACCTTTTTGCACCCGGTAACTGCAACATAATTGTTCCGACAAACCTCAAAGGCCAGCCAAGACGTACGATCCTCTCCACTGCAAGATAAGGGCGTTCGATCGAGCGTGCACTCGCTCATTCTCTACGCGGGCCAAAGTACGCGTGAGAGATGAGAGCCACCGCGCGCTCACTGCGCCATCTTGCTGATAATGCTGAAAACACGATAATTCCCCTCACAGATGCCTGCCAACAGCTGTAAGTGGTAAATATAAATAGCTTGCCGTTAGAACGTTGAAAGAGGTACCTCTCGGTGGCCCAGTGGTAAACGCCTCTCATTCACGTCGTGAAGGTCCCACGTTTGATTCCGCACGCCAGAGTGTTTATTCTGGATTTTTTCTTTCTTGCGTTTTCGTATATACAGATACGTATACAAATACGGTGCATAAATTCCACGTGCATAAAATCACTTTTGTGGCTGATAGTGAAACGTGTTCATTGTAAAGCCACCACCATCGATGCGGCCTTGTCGAGACAGCACAATTGGGCAAATGCTATGGCCATTCGTGTACGCAGAATGTTAGCGAGCACTATAAAATCATCGTGCGCACAGGCGCACGAGCACGCTTGTCACGTGGTGTTTTTTGCATTTCACGGGCATTTGTAGTTACTAGGAAATCACTAAAAATTAACAAATATAAAGCTCGCGAATGTCTATTAGGGCGCTTGAAAAAGCAATGAAAAACTTTCTCTTTGGAATATCTCCCCATTTTGGTTGCTTGAAAAGTTATTTATTAAAAGTGACCTATTTAACAATTAATTGGAAGACAAAGAATCGTCTAACTCACTCCAGGCAACAGTCAGCAACAGGCATTTGATCGCGTCGTCATCGCGTGTGCCGGCATACTTTTAAACTCTGGCTAAATATAGCTGGGGCACCCTGTTTATATAATCCTCAGCGAAGCACCCACGATCAGCCAAGCTTGCTTTTTATCTTTAGGTCAGTTGTCACATAGTTTCATTACGACCAGATGACCTCGGCAATTTTTGCCTTTTCAGTTGCATTTTCACTTTAGTTTTCGCTTTCCTGCGCGTTGGACAGATTTATTACGCAGCTACGTGAATATCGCGTAGGGGACTCATAGACAAGGAACTGACGAAGACTAGCGCCTTCTCTTGCGTTATCACAGGCTGAACGTGATTACCTAGCTGGGCTTTGAGGCAATAGAGGACCTGTCACACGTGTTTTGTCACTGATGTGCAGATTAGGCGTGCATTGTACCTTCATGCTCTGTTATCATCCTTTTTAGCAGTATATATTCTTGCAACTCTGTGAAATAAAGTTAGTTGGAAGTCAGCGCTCTTTCTGTCTACCCTGTCCTTTTTCCTTTGTTCGCGCGCTGAAACATCTTGCAAATATGACTACGCACCAACTAGCCCAAGTTTCCACTCTTCTCTGGAACGTTTTTCACGTAGCTATGGAATAAATACAAGCCCGGCCACAGACCTCGTTTTATTACTAATTTTAATAGTTGTCTTTTTTACGTACTGAATAGGCTGATATGTGCGTGACCACTTTCCCGTGGTACGACCGATAGAAAACAAACCTCAAACCATGGTGACGACGAAAATCTTGATATTGGCTTGTTAGTCACATGTGCAATCATTTCTTATTCGGAAATGAAACCTTGGACCTTCAATACGTTCGTGCGCGATACCTGGTGTTGAATACCATGTCATATTATGGTAATTGGAGGTGCGACATGAAAACAATTTTATTGGAGTTAAGGTTTTCATGGTTCTCTGCAAGGGTTACCCAAACATTAACAGTAGAGCCACGTGACCGCACGTTCTCCCGCGAGCTGCTGTGGACGGATGCTGTGGAGGATACTTACCCAACTAGTCGAACGCTCGTACACAGCGCTCTCACCTCTCGGCTTCAGTGCTACTTGAACGTTCTTATTCGGTGCTTTATACTCCCGTTCCATTTCACAATGCAACAGCAGCGCCGACTGCGCGTTTGTTTGTAGCACACGACGCTGTTGCGTCAGCTTTTGTTTTCGCCATCGTTCTGGCAAGCGGTTCAACAAATACTACATGGTGGTTCTGCGGCGTGTCCGACAAGTGGAGAGAAACGCTTAGTACTTCATCTTAGCGTTTAACGAAAAAAAAAAACTCGCAATATTAGGCCAAATCGTAGTTTCGCACTCGCTAGCTGCACCTGCTTCCACAACATGCTGTGGAAAGTAGTCAGATTTTACAGTACTTAACACTGCTCCAACAAGTGGCACAACGCGTCAACACTTCAGAGTCTGACGTCTGTAGACGCTGGTTAACACAGACACACAGGCTGTGAATACTTACGCGCAAGACTTTTTGAAGTTTTCCCCAGAAGAGTGAAGCTGTGTTGTCTTCGCGTATGGCACGTAGTCGTCGCCGCAAGCCCGGAGAGTCTCCAGCTTGCACCCTGCCTTCAGCTGCGCTCGACAAGGGCCTGCGACCGAGCAAAGTGGAATGAGTGTATACGTGGCTGCGGTTCTTCAACACCGCGCTACCTTCCCGGGTGCGATATGCTCACAGCGATTTATGGGCCCTCAGTTTGTTGAAACCTTCGTGCATCTTCGCAGAACACATAAGCACTTGCAAACAAGCCGAGATGTAGGTTATCACAGCACAAGCACTTACTTGCGATGAATCAGTTATTCCAAAACTATTAGGGGACTCTAAAGCTTAGCCTTTAGGAGTTGCATGCGGTAGCGACATTCTGTTCGTAGTGCGTACTTCGAACAGTTAGTGCATGAAATCTGTTCAAATTTACCATGCACACTCTACAGGGCCTTAAGGAAATAGGCACAGTAGCATGTGTGTCTTTTTTAGTGAGGTACTGGCTTTCAATTATGGAGGTTTTATGAGAATCACATAGTCTGACGCCCTTTGGCAGTGGACGCTTGACCACGCATTATTAATGCAATATTTCATGTTGCATTGTGAGTCATTATAAAGAATGCGTGTGTTTGTGAAGCATGAAAGCTACTTCCACTGCATTACAAAGCAGAAAAAGTTCTTTTCACCGTTCGCACAAGCTGAAGTGTGTCCGTGTGGTAGAACATTCACTTGCCACGCAAAGGACCTGGGTTAGAACTTCACTCAGACCCCAACAATCCTGGTTTTGTCCACACTATTCTCCGTGGTTTTTTATCAATTATTTAAATAATTTGCATTGTTCTCGATTTTCAGGTCACGCATAAGATGATTTTTCGTTCGCTACTGCCGACGTCAAAAGTTCCGCGAAATGAGCTCTTTAACGTTATCGCGTTAAAACTGCATTAATAGAAACACTTGTTTTACGTCGTAACAATCTTTATGCCTTGCGCAAGCACTGGTAGCTGAAGTTGCTTTAACTGCAAATATTTCAGATTTTGCATGGCCATCAAAAAAAGCTTTTGTCTGTGCAACAGTTTAAAACGAATGAAATTTAATAAAAATCAAGAACGTAATGATTTAGTAAAATAACCAAAAAAGCATGCTCTAGGACTAAGAGCACATTTGTATAACAGGCGACCATATTAAGTATTTTGGTACAGTTTGGCTATTGATGTTCGTTTCCCGCCTACTAATGTGATGAGAAAGTGTGTCAAGTTTCAATGACAAATGTTTAATTCCAGGAGATTTACAAGTGTTCGCGTATGGAAAATCACCACAAATATAAACACCGAGAAAATTTACATATAATTTTCGAAAGAGACTCGGTACTTACACAAGATGATCAGGAGGGCTGAAATTCTAAATATTTGTAGGTAATTTCACCGTGTGTCGTTTCTCGAGCGGCAACTCTCAATTTTTTTTATCTTGTTTTGCAACATGAACGCCTTGATGGGGCACTTTCGCGCTGCGGTGCTATTCATCTGTGTGACAAGGTTTTCCAGTGTAGAAGCCAGGCTCGATCCGAATTCGCTTTGAAAATATCAGATGTGCTTCTGCTACTTTTTTTAAAAGGCACACATCGTTGAACAAAGGAAACGTGATGTGATGGATTACAAGCTCACATTATGCTGTCATTGATGGTGAACAACACATTTACCACATTATGCGTTGCTCTAGTGAGAGCTTCATTAAATTTATAATTATAAATGATGTGTTTGCAGTGCTTTCAAAGCATTGTGACATGTTGTCACTACATATGATTGCTAAATAACCAACAAAAGACTACATGTCAGGCTAATCTTCTGATTCACACAAAACTGGTACTTTAAGTTTCAGTTTCATATAGGTGAGGTTTGGTCTAAGCGTGTTGCACGTATGTTTGAAAAAAAAAACTACATAGACGGAAGCATTACACAACGAATTGAAAGGCAATGAATTGCGAATTTAAAATAATAACAACGAAAAACCAAGTTTCCAGTAAAAATTTACTTTTTTTCACTAGGCTTTTCTGCTGTGAAAAACCAACTCGCCCAAAAATCAGTGCTTCCTCCATCTTTGAAATTTGCTTTTCGAAATAAATCATGAAAGAAGTGTTTTTTAGTTGCTCTTGTAACGATGCATAAGTTCATAAGAGACCCCTTAGAAAACCCCTCAATATCCACCAAATTTTTTTTTACGTATACTCCGTCCATGTTCAGACGATGTTTTCGCACTGCTATACTGCATTGAAATGGTGATTCAGCTGCAAATCAAACTTTGGACTAGCGCGAGTCTATAGGGATGTATTTCAGTCCATCAAAAATAATTTCGGCTTATAGTTGTTTCGACAAATTGTACCCTCCTGGTGAAGCAAACGTTCCAAGGAAGGAAGGACTACAGAAGAGAAGAGGCAGAGAGTTTAACCAGGCAGCAGTCGTGTTGGCCACTCTATGCTGGGGGAGGTAGAGAAAGGGGATTAGAAATATGAAAGACTTGCTTTAAACGATTGAGCAGTATTTTAGGTGCCAGCACCTGACGATAGTGCGTTCCATGTGGACTTCTCGTAATCATCACCTCGTGTTGTTCTCCATGCATTCGATGACTGGGAATGAAATGGAAGAACTTTATTTATACGCGTCCATTCAGGACGTACACTAGCAAGTAGTGGGCCGCTCCTACGTCGGGACAGGTGGGCCTAGCCTCTCCGTCATGTCGCCGACCTGTTACATTGGTCATACTTTTGTTTCCAAATCCGGAAGGCGTAGCGCAGCATCTCATCTGCTCGACGTATCATCATTTTCACCTCGTAATACAGAGCATCGCCTGAGCGTGTGTTCCGGCTTGCGAAACCTGAAAAAAGCACGCATCGTTGACATCTCAATTTCGGGACAGTGGGGCATAGATACGACCCGACATCGCCGGAGTCCGAGTGTCAACGCGGGGTGCCTGTTCGATTAGTTGGTGTGGTGGCCGATACTTCGGCGACCTAGATAAAAGTTTGTTGTTAGTTCTTTGTGCTTGCGTCTGTGATCCAATATTATTAGGAGCAGCAGAGCCACGCCACTCGATGGCTACGCAGTCAACAACTTCTCACGTGGCTATTGGGGCTGATTAGTTGGACTCGGATAGGGCGCCTTCAATATGTCCCATGTGTGCAGAGAAACGAACGATGGTGTGTTGGGTTGGCTATAAACGAATAATAATAATAATAATAATAATAATAATAATAATAATAATAATAATAATAATAATAATAATAATAATAATAATAATAATAATAATAATAATAATAATAAAGAAGAAGAAGAATGTATGGACACAGTATAGCACTGTTGAGGAGCATATTTTTAAGCGGGAGCCCGTGTAGTGCACCAAAGTGTCAATTACACCCCGGCGTAATTAATCAAAACTAATAGAAAGACGATAAGTGCGCATCAAAACTGCATAAACGAACACCGATTTTCCTTAACGGAACAGATTAAACTGAAATTTGGTCAGTACACTGTACCTAAGCGTAGCACCTGTCTGCGCCTCGCCCCCTTTACGCTGCGCCAGGTGCCAGCTATGGCAGCCTGCACTTCTGGAAGGTTCCTCGTGGTGGCGCGTCAACCTCCCCCGCGTGGGAGCGCATGCATCGCGCCCTCCCTGCACTCATTCGAGTACCGAGCGCTGGGAGCTAACCCCATTCAAATCTTCTAGGTTTACGTTCAAGTCACCTGGATTTTTTAGGCCCACGCATTTTGTTCGGAGTAGTTAATTCAGAACCACAACACTTGAAATGGGTGCATCTGTTCTTGCCTAACAATTCTGATATTGTCAAAATATATTCTTCTGGATATTGAACAGACCGCTTTTTTTCACCAATGTAGATGAATCCCACCAGACCTTTTTTTTAAGTGTTTCGGCGCTACTAGTGGCTCTGCTACAAAACGGTGCAGAAATATAAGAAACACTACTGTGTCGAGAACCGTGAAGTCGGAGTATAATTAGACCCAACTGGGCACCTGATTTGAATATGCGTGCTTGCAAAAATACATTTCTACCTTACTCCCTGGGTGATACGCGCCTTACACTACAATAGCAGAGCTCGGTGTGATAGAGCGGTAACGAGAAAGCTGCAGCAATTGTTGATAACTACATAAATTGATTCATGCCAAGTATGCGTATTTATGAACGCTACTGTAGCGGCCGGCACTCTAGACGGCTTGTTGAAACAATGTTCATTTTGCCTTTTTTAAACCACATTGCTTCGCTATGGCACGCTTGTTTTATAGCGCTTATACATATTCTTCACATACATATTTTTTTGCAAAACTATTGTATAGTCTCCCTCACATGATGCTTCTATTTGGAGCCAGTGAGGTATTTGTAAATAAAATAAATTAATAAAATGAGTGGTGTGTATGTTGCTAGCCCAAGGACTGTGGGATTCATAGCGTCGCAGTTGATAGCGAATGAAAACTGGCGGAAAGCTTACAACGGCTATCGACATATCGCTATAGTGGTCACGCTCACGAGCTGACCCCGTCCTGAAATGGCTGTTCTTCGCGAGGAGTAATTATATTGGTTTATACATGAATAAAGCTAAGAACCTCAATTTTCTGATAGAGAGGTTTCGCCCACGCATTTGCTGAACACTTTGACCGTGCTTTCACCGAACATCCACTGTATCTGGGAGGGGGGATGTACAAGTTATGCCGGTGCCTTGACGTTTCCCCAGTTTTTATATACATATACTTCGATTTGTCTATTTTTACTTGTTCTTTAATGATTAAAAAGAGTAATTTAGGTCTTTCATACTCTGTCCTTTGTTCTAGTGGTTCAAGGTGGGCCAGCTTGCAAAGCTGAGTTGGGGAGTGGCAGCGCTGGTATTTGTTAAATATGAAACGTGACGCCAATCTTTGTATTCTATCTAGCTTAGTGCGATTACTTGTTGCGTATGGATCCCATACCACCTTTGCGTACTCCATAATTGGCCGTACCAAAAGCCTTGTAAGTCAAGCATTTGATTTCCGGGCTAGCATGGTGCAGATTTCACCGAAGTCTGCACAATGCTTTGTTAGCCTTAGCACAAACGGAGTCTACATGCAAGTTCCATCGTAGATCGGAAGTTATTAATAAACCCAAATATTTGTGTTGTTCTACTCTGCCAAGCTCATGATCGTTTATCGTGCTTTCACCGAACATCCACTTTTATGAAAAGGGCGAGCTTCGTAGAATGTATTTTCGAGCAAGCAATTTTTATGCATATAATATGAGAAATAGTTTCTTTTCATATATCATAATATTCTTTAGATAAATTTCCCGTGAAAATTTACTTTACTTGTACTTAGGAAAAAAATCATAAAATCCATTTCCCCCTTTCAAAGCTTCCACAAAATTGCTCTTGTGCTCAGCGTATGCATGCACGTTCACTGCATGTGCCAAGACACTTTTGAGTAGTTCAATAATATAATTTTCTAAAAAAAACTATTTTTCTAATGTCTTTTAGTTCCAAACGTCCTTAAAACGAGCTATGAGGCCTCTCACTTAAAACAGTTCTCCTCTAAAAACACGTCGGTCACGCAGTCTACGCTATGCTACTGGTAGCTCTCCTAAATCGGCGGTACAGAAGGCTATTAGAAAACTCGGCTATGGTTGCTTCGCTAGGTTCTTTGTGCAAGGACATTTATTGTCGCCTTCATCTCAATGGCGGACTGCTGACTAACTGTTCTACATTTATTTCGCCCTTCCCTTTTTTGTGCCAGTACATCATGCAGAGCGTTATAATGAAGCGGCTCGAACCAAAATTTGGCTTACCGATCAGCAATGCCCAAAGTAGCACGGCACCGACACCACGAGTCCTTGAAGCCATCATCGCCGCTTATGCTTGCACGGTGTCTCGAAAGAAAGTGTCGCCAGCCGCTCAGTTCGCGCAATTTTATTAATGTGTGTGCACGCCCACGGTGGTCGGGCAAGAAACGTAAAAAAAAGACAAACAGAGACCTTGTCAGAGAAACAGGTTCCGCGTTGGCGCAATGCTGCTTCGGCCTACTCTTATAGTATGCAGTATAACGTAGTTAGATTTAAAAAAAAGGCGAATGACGAACATAACGCGAGGAAAAGTTACGTCTTCGCCAAGAGAATGGTCGGAATTGTGAAATCTCAATAAAGGCATTGAATGTTTTCTTTTTTCTCGCATGAACATCTATTTACCAATAGCTTCCACCTTCTCATAAAATTCTCCAACTGTGTCAAAGCTTACGTGCCTTTATTGAACTTGTTCTCAGTGCTTTAAAAAGAATCTCTAACTGGCAGTTGCTCGTGAGGTCGCTGGTGAAAGCTGGAAATTCGAGAGCCGCTCCATTACCTTTTCGTGCAAGGACAAGACATCCCGTTTCAGCGGTCTCCAAGTCACTGCAGCGCACTGGGTGACGGACATTCCGACCCAGGTGCTCGATCAGCACACGTGAACAAGAATTCATACCGTTATGAGAGACAGCTGCTGCAGTGAAAATTCGAGACACTGCCAATGAAGACATAAAATTCTTGTCAAACACACAAAGTTTACAACACTGACTGCACAGACTGCACTCGTCTCGCAGGCATCAAGCGCCGTCCGTACTCTCTCGACTCGAGAAAACGATGGTTTGCTCACTGTAGCTTGGAGGCACTTTCACCAAAACTTTTGCTTTGGAACAACACTCTGCTGCCTGAGATCGCAGTTGCAGTGATGACACGATAGACCACAGTCTTTGTCAGCACCTTCCCAACAGCGCGCATGGACGGCTGCTAGCTGCTGTGTTAGGTCCCCTTGGCAACATCACCCTGTCAGCACGGTCCGCGATCGAACGCTGGAACGAACTGTGTTCACACTGAAAATCAATCGAGGCCTTATTAAACTTTTCTGCGCGGCGTTCGCCTGTTAAAAGCGATATTGTACTCCTGTCCTACAAAACATTTCTTTGTTTATTTTTTCTCACCCTGCTATTTTCTCCCCACTTATCTTTTCATCGGTCTTTCTCCCTCTCTTTAACGTATGGTAGCAAACGGGATGCTACAATCCTGCTTGTTTCTCTTTCTAGTATTGTAAGCTGCCGAATACTAATATTCACGCGCAAATTTATGTAACACACAAAAAATGTGTTCACGACATAACATATATATAGCCCAAATAACTCTATACTTTGGCCCTTTCCTCTCGAAAGGATTTTCAAGGCCATAGTTTGCCGGGGGGGTTGGGACTCTCATTGAATAAAATTGATGAAGCATGCCGCAAATCACGCAAGAACTGAAACTGCAAATCAGGAGGAATATGAAGACTGATCTGATTGCTTCTAGGTAATTTTTAGGCTTTGGCTATGGGATTTAGGTCCCAGGTTGCTATTATATTCTTGGCAAGCCTTAGCTGGGTGATGCAATGAGACGTTGCATTCCAACCACAGGCAGTTGCAGCCCCGAAGTGGTTGTCCAAACACCGGAGAAAGAAACTCGTGGTGAAACAAAGCGTTCGCAGCTCTACAAAATTGACGGACATGAACGTCATCGTTAGAGTAGGCCTTTTATCAATTCTGGCTTTTCGGCTCACCGCAGTCGCTTCGCATCCATTCGTTAGGATAACTGTCGCCCCCTTTAGTTTTAATTGAACACCATTGAGTAGTGGTATATGTTCGTGCTCTTTGGTTGATACCCGTTTATGATGACGATAGTTTTTTGCGATCAATTACAAGGAACTACTTTTATTTTGCTAAACAGCTTAGGAATTCCCAGAATTGTTTAATTTTAGAAAGTTCAAGTGTGAAGCTCAAAGTCAGATAAATATTTAGCAATAACTTATCGCTATTCTGCAAACTTCGTTTCTGAGATTTTTAAAACGCGCCAGTCTGATCTGTATGAATTTATACTTTAAAGGGAAGCTGAAGCACTTCTCTCAAAGATGACGCAGGAGCGTGTAAGGACAGTTTGATTCCTACTGAATTAGAAAAGCGATGTGAGAGTTCTCAAAAGTGAGCGCCAATAGCACTTTTCGGTGGAACAATAGTGGCTATGGCCGCCGGGCTTCTTGAGACGCTGGGCGAACACGGTGGCGTCATTCTCGGCATGCCACGTCATCTGCAACAGCAGCACTGCTGAAGTGTGGCCTGTTCTATTAGTTCCGGCAACGGCACGTCATGGGCTAGTCACGGAAGCCATGGGTGAAGATAAGAAAGTACACTAGCTCGAGGACAGAGGAAACGAAGATGACGTATGTTTGCACGCCCACACTTTCAGCGCGCCTGCCGGGGTGGAGCAAGACGAGCTTTTATTTCACCTGTTCTAAAGCTCCTGCTGCTACAACCACAAAAAAATTATGACATCAACAACAATAATGTCGGTTCTTCGTAAACACGATGTTTGATTGAATTCTAACATCTCTTCAGCTTCCCTTTAAGTGTTTAGGCTCATTCAACTATACGTTGATGTTGTCAAGGCTATCGCCAACATTTAGCGATGTAATTTAAAGTTGGATATTCTATCGAATTCGTCCCTTTGAAGTTCATTTTGCAGGGTTTCAATACTGAGATATTGTTGTGAATTGTCCCTTGGTATACGATATTTATTAAAACGTTTACCAAACTTTCGAACTTTAAAGTCGTTGGCCCCTGTAAACCAAAAAATTTACTTGCAGCTGTCGCTAGGTTCCCATTTCTCTTACCTATACGCAACAGATGTGATCAATATTCATACAGTTGCTACTGAAAAGATCTATTCCCAGATCGATGCACACCTAAATAAGTACGCATTGCCCTGTACGTCAATTGGCAGCCCATGTTTCGTGTCATTTCGCTACTAGGAACGAATGTTTGAAGTGTTACAACAGCTCTTCCGCTCTATGGAGTTTTACACGTGTGCACAAATCATGGTTTCCTTCGTGCATCAAAACACATGTCCCAATCAACAATGACACCCGTTCTTTTCTGGTGCCGTACGTACTTCGGCGGGTCAAGACTAACCCCATCGAACCTTCAGCTTTCACACTGCCGGTGTATTTACTGCAGGCGAACTTTGCACATTTGACATTCTCCTAATGAATTCATGCGCACATACACCACCTAAGACGAAACCTTCTGTCGAGACACGTTGTCATTATTAACTGGGCTATTGCTAACTGCTATTCTCACGAGCGACGCACTGCTGTCTGACAATTCATCTTCGCTAAGGATTAATGTTACCGCTTCAATTACCATCAGAAATTGGAACATGAGTATTGCTCGTAACAGTGGCGACTTTCCAGCTGTACTCCACACACAGATGCTCTAAATAAAGGTTCCAAAGCATGTACAATATATATCTTGTGATTTATTTGCAATGCAGCGCTAACACACGCTCAGTGTTGGACAGGCTAGGACAACTGCACAGTTGTTACAGAATTATTTTTAGTTGTAGGAACGGATGACAAAAGTAAAAAAAAAAGCATGCGACCCGCTGCGCATCACTAGAGTTTAGAAGAGGTAAGTGAACCGAATATTCCTTCACCAACGACGAAATCTACGCCGCAAGTTCGAAGGGCATATAACACATATTGAAGACGATGGCCGTTCTCGGGATATTTCAGCGCAAAACATTTCTCTGTCTGTTGGCGTCTGCCCAACAGTGATGCCAACGTAAGACATCGTTTTATCCGTAAAATGACCCTCGAAAATTTCCTATATTACAATGTCATCCGCTAGGCTGCATTTTAATGTCATTATTGAGGGTAAAAGACTCCCAACTATGTATAAGATCGTGCGCCCTGCAGGCGCCTACACTAATCCCACAATTATGAAACTCGCTTACCCCAATTTGTATATGACCAACTCGTGCAAGATTGAAGTAGAAGGGCCCCATTAGCGCATATTCTCTTGGCGTATACCGCACTAATTGGCGCAATGAGAGACGCAGCTTTTAATGAGCACCTTCGGGTGCATTGGCAGACCACGCTGCTCAGCTTAGAACTATAGTCAACAGTGGGCCATCCAGCAGGCCTAAAAAGCTTCTAGGCTCGAAACCAGCCCCTATCCCGCAGGAAACTGAATAAAGTTATTCGCTCACTCTTTGGCCGTGCATTCTCCCGAATCTTCTTTAAAGTAAAAAGCTGCATTGACCACTTTTAAGGCCATTTTTTCTACACGTTTTGTGGAGTAACCAGCTTGCAAACGGCACCAGTGGTCACATAGACAGATTAGCGCGTCATGTTCAGATTACGCACGCAATGAACACACAGATGTGGTCATTCGGGTCAACCGCAAGTCTGTGGTGCCTTTCTTGTACTTGCAGCTTGTGAGCTGGTAGTGTATTCGTCACTTTCCCCATTTGCAATCCATGTTGCATTATTTTCAGTATATGTACTTTCGACATCAAATGAAACATGTTAAGCGGAGCACGCGCGCACCAAGCTTAGCATTCTTTGTTAGGTTTTTTGCGCCGTACCTTTTTCTCGCAATCCATCATCGTTAATGTTACTATTTTTATAATCCATAGATAAGGCCAAAACTAGAATACTCCTCAGCTATTTGGCACCCCTATCACCACAACCTTATTCAATACAATAAACTAATCCAAAATAACTCTTGCCGATTTATTTTATGGCACTACAACCGAACACCCAGCGAAATTTATTGAAGTCACGTCTGCATTTAGAATCGCTAGACTCGCGACGTAAGGTTTCTTTCTTGTCATTCTATCATAAACTGTACCACCAACCCACATTATATCCGTAATTCATATCACGACCATATTACTTATCTCACCGCATTGATCGACACAAAGTTACAATTTGTGCGTGTAACTCCAGATGATTTCTTTTTTTTTTCAAATCATTGATACCTTACTCGCAACATGATTGGAGTGACCTCGCGGCTGATATTGTGAGTAGCATTAACTACGAGAACTTTCGTAAAGCATTACAAATCATTGTACAGTAACAAGCGCACGTATGAACTAATGTTACTTGAACAATTCTCATGGCATACAGCACCTGTCAATCTCATCATCTCATTTTAAATGAAGATGCACGTTTTCATCCAACACTGTATTTCACCTACCCAGCTAATACTGTATGATCAAAACATTCGCGTGTTTTATATTTATTTATGTTCTCGTTGTGCACGATATTCGTCATACTCAGCTAACATTGTATGATTAGCAAACATTGCACTAATTATGAACTGTGTTACCTTTGCTAGTACCGCTGCCCTTTTTTTTCCTCCTGTAACCGACTCCTCTCTGTTATGCCAAAAGGCCCCGAGAGTAAATAAATAAGTAAATAAATAAATAAGTAAATAAATAAATAAAAGGTACGGTGAGCGCAGTGCAGTCATCACCACTGACAGGTGCACACATCCGGTTCGGTAGCACTGGGTGATCCCCCTACAAACAGATACTTTCACGTATTTTCTAGTTTTGATATTTTAAACGAAGCAAAAGTAGATGAAGTAAGAGAAAAATAAAACTAAAGCGAGCAAAGGCGTGCAGCATGCACAAGTCAGCCCCCATTATTGCCATATCAGAACACAAGCATAAGCGAAAATATTGGACTGGAATCACACAGTGACGCTGTACCTGATGTGTGCGACTTCCTGTCACAATAACTGGATGGCGTGCATTGTGGTTTCGATAATGCCTGATTTACACCCTCCGACTGTTGGCGTAATTATTTGACGCCTGTAGTACGTGGGCACTTTATTAATGGCTGATAGCTACGCCTTTGCTCTGTACCAACGCTCAGCTCTCCATTTGGTCCAAATGTATTCGCCACTTTTTATCTCTCATGTAAAGGGCACGCAGAAAAAATGAAAAAAAAAAACCCGAACAGTCTACTTGTCTCCTTTTTTCACAGCACTTACGTAATACTGATTCACGTTTCTCCTAGCCAAATCCTCAGTCCTACTTAAGCCGTGTTCCTCTATAATCTTCCTGGTTATTTCATTGATTGATCGATTTGCTTTATATTTTAGATTAACTTCCCTAAACTACCATATAATTATAAGAGACGCCGTAGTTGGTAGCTCCGGAAGTTTGAACACCTGGGGTTCTTTATTTTGCACCAAAATTGGAGCACACGAGCTTACAGCATTTTCGCCTCCATCAAAAATGTTCGTTGTTATTTTAAATGGAGACATTACTCGGCGAAGACATGCAGTGAGCATAAATTTGACACGTGTTTATGTGCACTACATTACAAAATTTACCTTTGTTTCAGAGTGCAGCAATCACTCAGAGAGCTCATGATCCGCGTGTGCTAATTCTTTTGACAACAGAACCTAATTTCCCACTGTATTCATACTATAACAATCTCGGTTAAAGAACTGCTACCCCTTCACGCAGCCCATCAGAACACCAAGACTGTCTTAAATAGAAAAAAAATATAAAATACCCAAAGTTATCCTTTGTTAAAGCCTTTCTAGTTAAAAGAGTGTGATTACTAAGTACCGCTATTAGTCGAGACGCGTAATCTTACATTTCCAGAGTTCTACAAAAATCTCTACATTCAACAAAAACGACGCGATATCTCTAAAAGAGGTAAAAAAAATTGATGGGTCTGTGTACAAAAAGTGTATAATGATTTCGAGTACAAAGTACTCGAAATATGAGCCGTCCCAGAAAACTACATAATATAGGCAATTTAAAGTTGTTCAGAATAGGGAGAAATCCTTAGGATTGGCATCACTGCCGTTCGACGATTCAGCCACCTGGCGAAAGTTTCAGCCCGTGCCCACAGCCCGACCTTCTTGATCTGGTGACTGCATTCTTACATGTAAGCATTGTCACTAAAAAAACACACATTACGCATATTTGAGGTGCAACATTAATACGCAAGTGTTGGGCGGTGCGTATTTTTATTTTGTAAGTGCACGGATACGTAATTTTAAAGACCGAAGCGTATATTACTCTGCGCTGACAATGCGACGTTTTGAATAAAAAAGCGGTTGTTTCCTACGCTTCGCAGAAAAATTCAGGGGCTTTAACTAAAGTGACCCCGGGCTCCCATCCTTGGCTGCCACCTAGACGTTCAAAAAAAAAAAAAACTTTCGTTTGTTCACATTACTACCGCGTGCCGCCATATCTCAAGCAGCGCCTCCAGAAAGGAGAGTGTCGTCGTTCGATGTCCTTTTCAGCGAAGCACGGAAATATGCTGCCATTTATTACACAAAGATTGCGACACTAAATCATTTCTTTGGGTGAAGGTATACGGTAGATTGACCACCGTTGCCAGCTTTTTACATAGGCATGTTTCCGTGATTGAGGAAGCCTGCTTATATTCATTTTCAACAGGACAATGTAGTTGCACAACAATTATGTACAGTTGCACGACCTGTGATGTATTGCTAACAGAAAAAAAATGTGATGAGTACGTAAGCTAACCAACCGCTCTCAGGTGCGCGCTAAAGCAACGAGCTGTATAAACCCGGCCGAAAGTAGCAAAAGCGTCGCACACTACACCCCATAAATCATAGTTCTTAGCAGCACATAACAAAATCTGCAGGAAGTTGAGCCATTTCTTCGCAAAGCTTGCTAAGATGAGAATTGCGAGGAACAATTATAACCGTAGAAATAAAAGAGTGGGCAATTAGTGCCCGCCACAGTGGTTTAGTGGCTAAGGTAATCGGCTGCTGACCCGCAGGTTGCGGGATTGAACCCCAACCGCGGTGGCCGCATTTACGATAGAGGTGAAAATGCTTGAGGCCCGTGTTCTTAGATTTAGGTGCACGTGAAAGCACCCCCGGTCATCTAAATTTGCGGAGCCCTCCACCACGGCATTTCTCAGAATCGCATCGTGGTTTTGGATCATTTCACCACGCCAACATTTATTATCAGGGTGTAATTAGTTGTCTAGTATGGACGTCATGTGTACGCAATTCATGCTGAAACGAACATTCTTCTGCAGGCTCTCCCGCTGCTATTTTAACAGAACTGTTTGCGGCTTTCCTTCCGCCGTGTCGCGTAACCAGAATAGTAAGTCAGGCATAGCTTGTGCGACGCGGTAATTTGGTTGGTGCACTCTCTTTTTGCTCTCTTCTGCATCTGAAATGTGACTAGAAATAAAGACAGTTTGATCTTGGCGACGCACGCTCGAACAATGACGATAAGTATAGTGCGTTTCTCTGTGTTCCATAGTGATTTGGCTGAGTGCAGAGCCGATATAGCCAGCACTTTCATTGAGGTTGACATGGTAGATGTGCGATATATAATCATTCAACGTCTGTTTTCGCAATAAAACATTGACTTCGTAGATCTTAGGGGCGCAGCGCAAGAGGCCTACGGGACGGCTTTATGCTCTCCCATAGTGGAGTACCTAGTACTCTAAGCCGTTTTCCACTTCTTCTAAACACACTTATAACCCCAGCCGTTCTCAGTGCTACCAACTGTGCTCGTCTTGCCCCTTCATCTTCACTAGCGTCTCAGGGTGTCCATAGGCTGGCGGACACCCGTTATGGCAAGCCAGCCCCCGAAGAAGGCACTAGCCTTCGACGTAGTCATCCCCGAGAAGACTAGTCCCGAAGACGTCGTCGTCGTCACGTCTTCAGTAGTGGGAATCCAAGAGGTCTACTGTGTACAACACTTTGGAGGCCGAAATTACCAAGTCACCATTAACAGTAAAGCCGCTCTGGCTCAAATCTTCGACGCGTCTCACCTCATCATCAGAGGAGAGTGCGTTGCTGTCATGCCTTTGAGACCCCAAGTCACTCAAGTCACCGTTCTGCTCCTGCCGTGCCGTGTCCCCAGCGAGGTCCTCGCGCAAGCACTAGGGAGATCTAGAATACCGTTTGCAAGCGTTGTGAGCGTTGTGGGCGTAGCGGGCGCCATATGAGTTTTAGAATAGTGTTAGCCCTGCTCCAAACCACAACGCACGATCACAGCGACAACGTAGCCTTGAAACCGGCGTTTGCGGCCCACATGGAGCCGTGATCGCCGCACGCTATTTCAGATTTCTGCGCGCGGGCCGAGAGCGCGAACGCCGACTCGCAGTACGATGCATGCGCAGTGGCAGCGACGGCACCGCAAGGGCTCGCGGTGCGCTATTCTAGGTAGGTAGGTAATCAACTTTATTGATTCACGAAGGAATCATTTGAGGGGGGGGGGGGGGGGTAGGGGAAGTGGAATCAGGATGACGATGAGCCCTCGGGCCGCTCTAGGTGGCCGGACACTGCTGTGCTTCGGCGACCCTTCTGGCCCAGCTCACTGTCCGGAGCTGTAAACCCGGTTGCGAGCTGCGCAGAGCAGCCTCCCATCGCTCCTGGTGTTCTTATCCTTGCCATGGGGGCTTGGGTTTGTTTAGACAATTCAGAAATATGTGGTGGAAGTCGGCTCTGGTGCTTGGACATAAGTTGCAATGAGGCGAGGTTTCGCCATGTGTAAAAAGGGAGAGAAGAAAAGGAGTCGTTACTGTGGCCGTTTGAAGTCTGCGCCACAAAGCCTGGTCACTTCTGGAGAGAGATTTATGTGGCGGGGGATACGTTAGGCGGGAATTTCGGTAAAATAGCGTGATATCGTGATAGCTGAGGAGTCGATCCCTGGCACTTTGTAGCGAAGGCAGGTCGCTGTGAGCCCGGTTGGCGAGTGCTCGGGCTTGGTTGTGAGCGGCCGTGTTGTCTGGGTGTCCACAGTGCGCAGGGACCCAGAGGAGGGTGATGAGGCGATCAGGCGGAAGAGATGATTCAAGAATTTTAGCAACCGGAGAATGAATTCGGAAAGTGGCGAAATTACGAATTGCAGTTTTTGAATCAGAAAAAATATACTCAGCGGAGGAGTGAACAATGGCTAAAGCGATTGCCACCTCCTCTGCTTCCAGGGATTCTGTCGAATTTTGAAGGGACGCACTAGCGACCAGTTTTTGAAATCCATCTACGACGGCTACCGCGAAAGCTCGATGATCTACATATTCGGCCGCGTCTACATAGACTGCGGGAGAATTAGGAGGGAAGCGCTTCTGAAGGGACTTGGCTCTGGCTTCCCGTCGTGCCCGATTATGTTCTGGGTGAGTATTTTTGGGGAGTGGCGGAATTAATAGGTTGCTGCTAACAGTGACGGGAACTGCGTGCGTGGCCGTGGTGTGACCAGGAACGTTGATTCCAAGTCGGTGCAGGAGTACTTGTCCTGTTTCTGAGAGTGATAGTCTTTGATATTGGCTGAAAAGATGCGCATCTACAAGCTCTCCCAGAGTGTTGTGCACCCCAAGTTGAAGTAGTTTATCCGTGGCTGTTAGTTTAGGGAGATGGAGCGCAGTTTTATAGGCATTACGAATGATTCTGTTAAGTTGCTCAGTCTCCGTAAGTGAGAGATAGAGGTAGGGGATAGAATAGGTAATTCTGCATAGGCAAAAGGCCTGTATGAGGCGGCGTGTGTCTGCTTCCCTCATGCCGCGATGACGATTGGATATGCGCTTAATGAGGGAAGCTGTATTTTGAACTGAGGAGCGGATTAACTTTATTGTGTCAGCGTTCGAGCCATTTTCGGAAATATTAAGGCCTAAAATATTCATTTTATTGACCCTTCGAATAGGGGTGTCATCAAGCATGACTTGAATGTGACATGTATCTTGCTTTTTAAAGTCAATTACTAGGAGTTCCGATTTAGCCGCCGCGCAGGTGAGCCCAATATTTTTGGCGTGTTTAACGACAATGTCAGCGGCCAACTGAAGCTTCGATTCAATTTCGCCATGGTTGCCAGTATTGACCCAGATGGTGATGTCATCCGCGTACAAGGAGTGATTGATAGAATAAAGTTTGGCAAGTTCCCGCGCTAGCGGTATGAGAGTAACGTTAAAAAGGAACGGGGACAAAACCGATCCCTGGGGCGTTCCCTTGCTACCTAGCATGAAGGGATCGGTTTAGAAAGTGCCCAACTGTAGGCAGACGGACCTAGTGCTGAGAAAGGCAGAGACATACCTGTGCGTGCGAGAGCCTACGTTTAGTTCACTAAGAGATTGTAAAATCGAGGAGTGAGAAACATTATCAAAAGCCTTAGTCAGGTCCAATGCAAGGATAGCTCTGGTGATGTGTGGAAAAGTAGGATTTAGCACATCCTCCTTAAGCTGCAGCATGACATCCTGAGTGGAGAGTCCCGCTCGGAAGCCGTACATGGTGGAGGGAAACAGTTTTTCTTGTTCCATGTAGTGATTAAGACGATTGAGAATTGCATGCTCCATCAGTTTTCCAGTACATGAGGTAAGACAGATCGGTCTCAAATTATTAAGGTCTAACGGTTTATTATGTTTGGGTATGAAAGTCACCTTAGCTGACTTCCATTCCTGGGGCAGCGTGCCCTGCTCCCATTGTTGATTCATGTAATCGGTAAGAGCTGCCACTGACTTGGAGTCTAAATTTCGGAGTGTTTTGTTAGTAATTCCATCTAGTCCTGGAGCAGATGTGGTGCAAAGTTTGCTTAGGGCAGCCCAAACTTCCGCCTCTGCAATTGGTGCATCCAAGTCTGCATTGGGAGCTCCGTTGTAGGTAGGTAACGATTCTCGCCTTGGGCCAGGGAAATACGTTGTTTTCAGAGCAGTTTCAACGTCTTGCCCTTGTTTTTCTACTTCAAACAAGAGTTTCGTAATTCGCTTATTACTTTCACATCGCGAGGAGCATGGATCTAACATATGGCGAAGCAGGGACCAAGAGTTATTCATATGTAGAGTACCGTCGAGCCGGTTACATATCTGGTTCCATTGCTGCAATGAAAGTTCGGCCGCGTGTTCAGTTACAAGCTGGAGTGTTTGTGACATTTTGCGTTTTAGTTTACGATTATATTTTTGCTTGAGCCATCGTTTCTCCAAGCTCTGATAGGCCTCCCATAGGTGGAGTAGCCTGCTGTCTACTGGATCACGGATATGTGCTGCGGGGGCTACTTTTTCGCTAAGAGCTACATCCTGTGTAAGCTCAGACGCCCAGTCTTTGTAGTCTTGAATTTCTTTTTTTGGGTTGCGGTCTCGGATTTCACGAAATTTATCCCAGTCAACAATATGTTTTAAATGAAACTGTGGACGAAAATTGGCATGGGGCAGTGTATTTGTTAGGATGTAATGATCACTGCCGAGGTTGACCCCACTGTGTGTCCAGTTAGCTTGTCGCACATTTTTAGTGAAAGTAAGGTCAGGAGTGGTATCTCTGCTCACACTGTTGCCAATTCGTGTTGGTAGCATGCAGTCAGTGACTAGAGTGCACCTGTTTTGCTGAATGTATTGAAAAAGGCTGGTGCCCTTCCGAGTGTTTCTCCTGTAACCCCAATCTACGTGCGGGGCATTAAAGTCACCCGTTACAACTATGGGAGCAGAGTTTGCTATTTGAATGGCCCTATCAATTGCTTCAAAAACAGCAGTGAGGCCATCTCTAGGATGAGAATAAATATTCAAAATAAATTATGTGCTTTGTCCTGTACGACGTGGGAGAAGTTCAAGAAGAAGGCAGTCACTGTAAAGATCGGAAAGATCATGCGCTATAAACGAGATATTTCTCTGTATATATGTGGTAGCCCATGGGGAGCTAGGATTCGAATGTACAGCCTGATAGCCGAGGAGTTTGCGAGCTTTTAAAGGCTCCTGTACGGAGATGACATCAGGGGCCCGTGTAGACCGCTGTATATGAAGTGAGAGGTTGTCTCTCTTGTTTCTTAATCCATGACAATTCCATTGCCATATGCAGAGTGAAGAGGGTGAAGATGAGGCAAGGGTGCAGGAGGGGGTTATGGCTGCGAAGGCGCTGGAGAGGGTTGAGATTGTGGGAGAGATTCGAGCCGAGCAACTAACACGTCTAGAATACTCTCTATCTTATTGAAGCGTTCAGCAATTTGCGTAAAGCCTAAATCAACCTTTTGTTTGAGTTCGCGGTGTTCTTTCCGAATTTTTTGACTGGTGCTTTTAAAATCGTCCTCCGATGACTCGGGTTGCTCTGTCCTTTTCTTTTTTTGCTGGCTGTGGAGAGGAATCTATAATATTGGTCCCTGATTTTGCTGCCATATCAGGCTCTATGACAGAGGGGGAGATAGATAGGGGTGGAGAAGACGTGGGTGGGGCAGCTGTCAGTGTACTTAAGCGTTCCAGCGCCAGAGCCAACTGTTGCTTTAACTCTTGATTCTCTCGCATTAGACGTTCGATAGTCTCCTGAGTTTTAGAATTTTCTTTAGCGTCAGAGAGCATACAACAGGAGCAGGAGGCTTGCTTTGCCCAGCTCACCTTTTCGGGTTTGGTGCTGAAGTCGCGGCTTTGTGATGCACTTCGTCCAGGGCTTTTGTCTTTGCTGCCACGGTTTCGTCCAGGATTCCTGCTTCTGCTGCTACGGTTTCGTCCAGGACTCTTGCTTCTGCTGCTACGATTTCTATCGTCGATGCTTGGAAAAGACTCCTTCTCGAGCTGGAACTCGGGCTGCTCCTGCTGGTGCTCTTGTTGCGGCCTTTGTCGTGGCCGAGAGAGACGGCTGAAGCCGCGCTGAAAGCGTTGCTTGCATGCCCTGTCACCCGTCTTGTGAGCGTCCCCACAGATGACGCACTATGGGGTGCAGGGATAGTCCTCCGGATGTTTCTGTCCGCAGCTTGAGCACGTGAGGCGATTTGGCAAAGGACATACATCTCGTCGGTGGCTGACTTGTCTGCAGTTTAGGCACGCTTCCACCTTCGGTCGAAAGTTGAAAACGGCGTAGAGGATGCCAAACATTTTGACTGACGGAGGAACCTCCTCAGCCATGAAGTCAATGAGCACTGAGCGTGAGGTACGCCCCATGTCTCTTGCTTGGACTATTGGTAGAAGGGGATTCGCCCGACCTAATTTTTGAAGCAAGTCCTGAGGTGATTCACCATTCCAAGCGCGGTAGATGATCCCTGCCCGTGCCCCGTCCGGGGGAGCTATGTACGCGTGAAATCCCAGTTTTTTACCACGTAGCGTGAGTTCTCGTATTTTTGCATAGTTGGCAACTCGGTCGGCGCAAGATGTGGACACGGTGAAAATATTTTTGGCCAGATTGGTGCACACAAGATCTTCGTCGGCAACGACAGAGTGCAGTCCGCTTTTGGCGACTACAGCCGCTCGTAACTCTACGTCGTTGTATTGGGCCAGATCTACGCCCGCACTCGAACGAAAGACAATCTTGAAGTCATCGACTGGCAACCGTGGCAGTCGTTTTAAGCGAGGACGCGCCACAGCTGTGCTGTCGAGCTTTGAGAAAACGCTGGGCGGTGATTCCGTTTCGCGTGCTGGCGTTTCGGCAGCTGGCGCCGCTTTACTTGACTGCGTTCCTTCAGTTTCTTTTGATTGTTGTCGAGGTGAGCGTTGTCGGGCATTCAGGACTACACTCCATTCTTCTGGGTTGAATTCTGTGGCAGTTAAATCCGTGCCACTCACCATGTATGCCATTGCGTTGCCGAAAAACTTGTGCACGCGCGTCGAAGCGCGAGCCCGACGCCGGTGCCGGTGGCGTTAGGGCTAACGAGGCGGCGTTCCCCTGCTCAGCAAGAGTTGATGTTTGCAAAGCTCCTCAAGAACAAAGAGGTTTGAGGCACTCACCAGCAGCGTCGGCAACTTGCTGAAGTTCAAGAGAGACCATTGTTGGCACCAAAAAAGCAGTCTTGGTTCGACAAAAACTTCGTAGAATACGGAGCCCATGCGAGGCACGTCATCCTTGCCTGGCCCCCTAGTGGACACTCCGCGCCGTTCTAAAACTCCGTTATGTCTCCCTACGGGAAGATGCTGCACATCAGCAAGGAACTCATGGGGTCGCGATTCTTCCGGATGGAATTGAAGACATCGTCGCCGGTGCCCAACTACCTGAAGATCGCAGGCCATCGAGTGACCTGTGACTATTGAGGGATCCAGCGAGTGTGCCGCCAATACGCAGACATTGGGCACTTCCGCATGAACTCCACAGCTCCGTTTTGTGGAAAGTGCGGCGTTTATGGCCACAACGGGAAGGGCTGCTCGCTGCCATGTCGCCGTTGTGGTGACCCGCATGCCATCGTCGCCTGCACTATCAGGCCGTCGTATTCCAAGGCGGCGTCCTTGAATTACGCGCCATTTCAGCCAGGAACGCAATTCAAGATCAAGGACGTCATATCATCGACGTCAGGCCCGGATACTTGCCAGGATGAAGTTGGGTGGATTGCGACGCCACACCAGACGCCACGCCAAACACCCACAGTGTCTCGAGCCAGACGGGATAAGGCAGCCCCTCAAGGTGCAGATGATCCATCCAGTGGCCCGCGACCAGTGGTCATTCCCACAGAACCACTAGTCGGGCCCTCGCCAGAGGGAGTGCCTCTCGGTAAACGCATCGCAGATGGTGATGCGATATCTCATGCTCACCCCATGGCTGCCCGGTCCTCTGTTAGTCCTCCTATCATTGAAGATGCTTTGCCCCAAGGTGACGATGTTTCCATCAACGAGGACTCAAACAGCACTGCGAGTGACACGGCCCTGCAGATAGACGACGACAGCACTCCAAGCGATATCAGCCGGGACAGTCTGGACGCGTTTGTACCAACTTCACTCAAGAGCCTTGGCACCAAGCGCCACCGAATATCCAGCAGTGACACAAAGGCGCCCAGCAGAGGCAGAAGTCCCCTGCGAACTTTAACGTCGCCCCAAAAGCCTTGTGCTTCCGGAGGGTCGCCTGGTCAAAAAAAAGTGAATGGGCCGCTTGCGGGGCACTGGCTCCCGCGTCTGTCAGAACTGTGCACCGTCTAGTATTCAGGTTAGTTTTTAGTTTTCTGATGGCTACCTCATTGAATATTATTTTTTTCAACGTAAAAGGTTTTCACAGTCCGGTAAAGCAGGCTCAAGTGATTAGCGTCGCCCCTGCTGCAAATTGTGATGTTTTGCGGCTGTAGGAAACCAATTTCTTTTTGCTATCAGATGTTAGGCCTTCTACACAAAAGTTTAAGTTAGATTGCTATTTCTCTTTCGCTAGTACAACTCGTTTTACGGGAGTAGGCATTATTATGTTTATTCGGGCTTTATTGAGAGGGCACCATGTTTTTTATGACGGATTCGGTAGAATTCTGGCTCTGGTTTATACCTACTTTTCTTCTCGAATGAGGATACTCTGTGTGTACGCGCCTGCAAAAGCTGCAGTCTAATATTGTTGTTTTTTTCCGAAATTTGTATGTTTTTTTTGTAGACGGTTGTCACGTAATTCTAATTTAGACTTTAAATGTGTGTTAATTATGCGATGCGATGTACAAGGTCTTGACTAGTGTCGGTCTGCTTGGAATTCACGTGAGCTGCGACACCTTGTCCAGCATTTTTCATTGCTGAATGTGCTTAGTGTCACACACGGGAATACTTTCGTTTGGACATGGCGCCACGGACCATCCTTCAACAGACTCGACCGGGCTTATATTCCACATGCATTAGAGGTGTTTGTCTCCTACTTACGTGTTCCGCCTATCCCACCTTCACCTCTGTACATCTCTGACCATCGTCCGATTCTCTCAGAACTAAAAATACCATTTTCTATTTCGGAGAAACCATAGCGTCTTGATGTTCGCGTTCTCAAGGACGCGTGCTCTCGGTCAAATTTGTCCCGTTCAATACGGGTGGCACTCGCTGCGTCTGTTTCATTTGATTGAGATTCTCTTAAAACGCAGTGGTGTCTGCACTGCTCAGTTGAAGGGCATTCACTTCGTCGTCACGTTTCAGAGGAGCTGGCCGATACTGCAGCGAAGTTACGCGTCGCCTTGCGCGCCGAAACGCCATCTCTCCTGATGCGAGATTGCAACATGAACTACGTGAACGCTTCCAGCGTTTGATTGCCGCCTGGTCTCTGTCTCTGGCGGCGGCTGCATGGCGTTGTAGGCACAACCCTTGTGTCCACCCTGCGGTGCTACGCTATGCGAGACAATCGTGCTTTGCGCAGTCATAATCGCCTGCTTTTATGACCACGAAGACACCACCTACACAGCCGCTTCCTACGCGTGATCGATTCCTTTTAGGGGCGAACCTCCTTAAGGCGTGGGTTGTGCGTCCCCTGTATGTAGACACCTCTCGCTTAGTTCTTAGAGCGTTTACTAGATGGCGGTACTTGTAGCTGATGATGAAAAGTTGCAAGATGTTATAAACTAGATGGCGGTAATTGTAGTTGATGATGAAATATGCGAGATGTTATAAAATAGAATATGAGAATGGCCCATTTGTACTGCTTGGAGACTTCAACGTGGATATCATAGGCTTATCCTACATATGGCTTCCAGATATGCACTCAGATGTATATCGTTTGGCCATATGAAACCTACCACGATCCTAGGAACATGCATAGACCTAGTATTTACAAATTGTCCACTGCAACTCATGCAAGAACCGCTCTCCCTTCATTTAACAGACCATAAAGCCGCCATAATGAAGGGACATCGCAAGCCAGTCATCGTCTAAAAACAAACAAAAGTGGATTTGTGTACATACACACACAGTGTTTCTAAGGTATTTACACTATGATCGACTGGGCGAATTACACGGAAGATTCACGGTTTACCGATGAATCCTTCCGGGGTTTTTTAATTCGAACACCAACGCTCGATGATCATTAAAAATGTCTCGCCATATCCACGAAGTCAATGATGATTGAGTGGGCAAAATGTATGGAGGATTCATGGTTTACCAGGTTTACCTCCGGAGCTTCGCCCACTCATCATCATTCACTTCGTGGATATGTCGGCATTTTTTCTGGTGCATTTTGAATAGGTGCATTGTTCGGTCATGCGGAAAAACTGTGATATACCACCTGTGCTTGGAGGTTCGCCTCGCGTTTCTCAACAATCTGCTGATTCTCTTCACATCTTTCCATCAGTCCAAGAGGTAAAGGCAGCACTACAATCTATGAAATGGGGGATAGCCCCTGGGCTAGACGGTTTTCTAGTTAAATTTTACTTGTCATTCTGGAATGAGCTTGGCACTGCCTTAACCGTGGTTATCCGACAATATTTCGAGGATGGTGTCTTTCCATCAAGTTTTCTAGATGACCGCATTGTACTAATCCCAAAAGCTGATGCTTCCTCTGTTAGTCCTGAAGATTGAAAACCTATCACGCTTCTTGACGTTGACTATAAGATATTCACGACAGTGATCCTTCAACGTTTCAGGGCTCTGTTCAACACCCTGGTGGGTCATCACCAGGCTTCATCTATCCCTAGACGAGAAATACACAGCTTGTCGTTTACCACCCGAGATATCATAACCTCTACTCTGTCGCGATCTGCACGTGGTCTCCTTGTGTCTTTGGACCAAGAAAAAGCATTTGACCGACTAGAGCACACGTATATCTTTAAAGTTCTCGCAGCCCTTCGTTTTCCTGGTTCTTTTGTGGAATTTTTTTAACATACCTGCTCTGGTATAAAAAGCACACTAGTTCTAGACGGTTCGGAGAGTGCTGCCTTTTCTATTACACGTGGAGTGCCTTAGGGATGCCCTTTGTGTCCTGTTCTATTTGTCCTCAGCCTTGAGCCATTTTTCTATGCTCTAGAAGCGGATTCGCGTGTCCGGGCTCATGCGCTTCCGGGCAGCAGTGCCATGAAAGTGACAGCTTTTAAAGACGACATAGCCCTGTACCTTCCAGATGAAGACAGTCTTTCACATAGCCTGCGTTTTTTCTTTTAGTACGGTGACATTTCAGGTGCCACGCTAAACCTCTCAAGATACCAGTATTTGTTCATCGGCTGTTTTATCTCCAAACTTAGCTACACATCTCTTCTTCAACCGGCTGCGTCTCTTCGCATTTTGTGAATTCTGTAGAACCACTACGGCGTTCGTAACTCCGTTTGGTCAAATGCCCTCGACGAAGTAAAACAAAAAATGAAGAGCTCACGGGATTTCGACTTCTTGCTTCTCGAGCGGAGGTACCTTGCACAGACGGTGTTCTGCGGGCGCATTTGGTACCTTTCTTACGTGGAGCAGCCGCCTTTACGCATCGTGAGATCATTGCAGTCTGCCTTGGGTTTCTTCTTTTGATCCGGTGCCACTGAGTTCTTTTCTCCTGCGACGTTAGAACAGCAGCGTGCCTAGGGAGGTTTCGCTTTCCCTTCGGTTATCAATACGCTGCCGTCTACTGACCCTGCGCTTCCTGTTGTGCCTCGTACAAGGAGAGAAATCCCCTGCGCAAACTCTGGCATATTATTTTCTAGGCACTCACCTTCAGTATTTGATGCCTAATGTGCACCTTAATCGGGGCCCACAATCAGTAATACTTCCTTCATTTTATGCAACAACTGTAGCGTTTTTTCGTCATATCCAGTCGACTTGCCATGAGGTAAGTGCGTTAGACAATCCTATCGTTGACACAAAGCCGCTTTGTTGCTCCCTGTTAGTTCCTCCGGCACGCCGCACTCACTCTAGTCGTTTGTCATGGAGCACGCTGACGGCATCATTTCTGCCTGGCCACCTCAGGGACTTCATGTCGCGACTGGGGTGGGGTGTTCTTCCTCCCTCTGACCAACTCGAAAGGTGGAGAATGGTCCATTCAGCGACATGCCCGAACTGCTCCCTACGGGAAATAAATCGGCATGTTTTAAGACATTGCGTCATTCTCGTGTTTTCTGGAGGGCCGTGCACGCTGGATTTCGTGGCCTCGGAGAAAACTGCTTTGTTTATTCTGGACGTTGTTCTCGAGGCCGCTTCCCCTGCCTTCTCATTGTTGCTGGTGCCTACTGTCTTTGGCACCATCGCTGTGAGGCTGTTGCAGCAGGTCGTCGCCGTTGCGCACTCTTACCGATTTTGGAGCAACTGCACAAAGAAATACTATCTGTTTTGTCAGAGGAACTCTTTCTTTTCTGGGTGAGGAGAAATTCCGTTGACACTGGTCCTGCTCTTTTTTGTTCGTCTGCGAGAGACGTGTAAAGCTTGTTTTCAGGCCTGCCTGGTTTTGGTAGGTAAACCTTTGTTTAGTACTCGCACAAGTACCTTGTAGGTACTATGTAAATACCTAACATATAGATATATACCTTTTATTTTTCTGTTCTTTGTTTACCATGCATTGTACATAAGTAAACATATCTTTTTGTAACAATTCTTGTGTATGTGTATGTTGTGTTCTGTGTACTTATGTAAACATATCTTTTTGTAAAAATTTTTGGTGCGTCTGTGGATGTTGTGTTTAGTCGCGATGTTCTGTTGCATTGTAATTGATGTTGAATGTTCATGAGAATAAATTTCTCTAAACACCGGGGCCGTACAAATGGGGCCTCAGCAAGTTCAAAGCCGATGGGACGGCCTTGTTCTCTCCCATAGTAGAGTAGCTGGTACTCTAAATTGTTACCCACTTTTTCTAAGCCCACAGATATTGGCCGCGAGTGCCTCAACTAGAGCGGTCAGCGCTGTGATCGTTTTTACGTCAAAGATAGGACGCGTGCGCTCGCCTTGCTGCGTAGTAGTTGTGGAATACGGCGGCTCTGCTTTCGCGAGACAACTAGCATCATCCCCAATGGCTGCACCGGTTCTTAGTCGCGACTTTACGATGCAAATTAGACACGTGGCACCCGAAGCACCGATTCGTAGTTTGCTTGCCCATATCATCAGGTCTTACCGCTTCTTCAAGCACTGAGTTTCAAAACAAAGGGAAGCACGCACGGTGTCCACAGCAAAAGCGCAGGAAATGCGGTGTTCTAGAACACAACACAACCCGGCATCCTATGAGTGACGTTATCACGTAGGTGGTGCCACGGTATGTCCTCGAGGCCAATATTCTACAGTGCATACATTGGCAATGATCTAGTGTCCAAATGCAATGCGGCGACGTTTAGCACTGCGATACTGTAGAGAGAGAGAGCGAGAGAGAAACTTTATTCTGTTTATATACAGGGAGTATGTGGGAGGGTGGTAAGGTAGGGAAGAAGCAGGTTGGAGACCAGGAACTAGGAGATTATGGCATCGGTACTGGAAACGCCCGAGGAGAGCTACTAGTAGATTTCGCAGAGCGCAATAATTTACGGATTTTGAATACCTTCTACCGAAAACGAGGAAACCGCAAGTGGACATGGAGGAGCCCTAATGGCGAAAATAAGAACGAACTAGACTTTATAATCAGTGCACACCCAGGCATCGTGCAGGATGTGGAAGTGGTTGGCAAGGTACGATGCAGTGACCATACAATGGTATGGTCTAGAATTAGCCTAGACTTGAGAAAGGAACGACAGAAACTGATATGCAAGAAGCCAATCAATGAGCTAGCACTGAGAGGAAAAATACATAAATTCAGAGTCTCGCTTCAGAACAGGTACTCGGCTCTTAGTGTGGAAACCAACCTTAGCATAGATACAATGAATGATAATCTGACGAGTATCATTTCGGCGTGTGCAGTGGAAGTTGGAGGCAGGGTGGTTAGACAGAACACTGGCAAGCTTACCCAGGAAATGAGGGAGGAGGAGGAGGTAAGTTTATTTACAGAAAGGCAGAGAGGTCGGCCTGAGCGATAGCTTGCTCTAGCCTGCTACTCTACACTGGGGGAAGGGAAAGGGGAAAAGAAAGATTAATGAATGACGATGAAACGAAGAATCTCATTAGGAACGTCAAATCATGAAAGTCTCAAGCACAACAGGCAAAATAGAACTGGCAGAGCTTTCGAAGTTGATTAATAGGCGTAAGGCATCCATGTAAGAAGGTATAACATAGAGAGAATTGAACACGCTCTGGAAAACGGAGGAAGCGTCAAAGCAGTGAAGAGGAAACTTGGGATAGGCAAAATCGGATGTATGCACTAAGGGACAAAGAAGGCAAAATGACTACCAATATGGATAGGATAGTTAAAATAGCGGAGGAGTTTTACAGAGATCTGTACAGTAGCCGGGGCAACCACGACTTTAATACTATAAGAACTAGCAGTAACCCAGATGACACCCCACCAGTAATGATAGAAGAAGTCAGAAAAGCTTTGGAGAGCATGCAAACAGGCAAAGCTTCTGGTGAGGATCAGATAAGATCAGATCTTCTGAAAGATGGAGGACAGATTGTGTTAGAAAACTAGCCACTTTGTTTACGAGGCGTCTCCTGACGGGAAGAGTACCAGAGTCTCTGAAGAACGCTAACATCATCTTAATACACAAGAAAGGAGATGACAAGGACTTGAAGAATTACATGCCGATTAGCTTACTCTCTGTAGTATAAAAGCACTTTACAAAGGTAATTGCTAACAGAGTAAAGAAAACATTAGAATTCAATCAACAAAAGGCAAAAGCAGGATTTCGAACAGGCTACTCAGCAATCGACCACATTTATACTATCAATCAGGTAATAGAGAAATGCTCAGAATATAACCAACCACTATACATAGCCTTCATAGATTACGAGAAGGCGTTTGATTCAGTAGAAATATCAGCCGTCATACAGACACTGCGGAATCAGGGCGTGGATGAAGTATATATAAACATCCTGTAAGAAACCTACAGGGGATCAACTACTACCATAGTGCTTCATAAAGAAAGCAACAGAATACCAATCAAGAAGTGTGTAAGGCAGGGGGACACAATCTCCCCAATACTATTTACCGCGTGCTTACAGGAGGTTTTCAGAAGCCTAGAATGGGAGTAGTTAGGGATAAGAGTTAATGGAGAGTACCTTAGTAACCTGCGCTTCGCCGATGAGATTGCATTGCTGAGTAACTCAGGGGACGAACTGCAAATAATGATTACGGAGTTAGACAAGGAGAGCAGAAAGGTGGGTCTTAAAATGAATCTGCAGAAAACAAAAGTAATGTACAACAGCCTCGGAAAAGAGCAGCGCTTCGAGATGAGTAATAGTGCGCTTCAAGTTGTAAAAGACTATGTCTGCTTAGGGCAGGTAATAACCGTGGAGCCAAACCACGAGATTGAAGTAACTAGAAGAAAAAGAATGGGGTGGAGCACATTTGGCAAGCACTCTCAAATTATGACCGGTAGATTGCCACTATCCTTCAAGAGAAAGGTATATAACAGCTGTATCTTGCCGGTACTTAGATTCGGAGCAGAAACCTGGAGACTTACAAAGAGGGTTCAGCTTCAATTGAAGACGACGCAGCGAGCTATGGAAAGAATAATGGTAGGTGTAACCTGAAGAGACAAGAAGAGAGCAGAGTGGACTAGGGAACAAAAGGGGGGTTAAGGATATCATAGCTGAAATCAAGAAGAAGAAATGGACATGGGCCGGGCATGTAGTGCGTAGACAGGATAACTGCTGGTCGTTAAAGGTAGTTAACTGGATTCCCACAGAAGGCAAGTGGGTTACGGGGAGACAGAAAGTTAGGTGGAAAGATGAGATTAAAAAGTTTGCGGGTATAAATTGGCAGCAACAAGCACAGGACCGGGTTAACTGGCGGAACATGGGAGAGGCCTTTGTCCTGCAGTGGACGTAGTCAGGCTGATGATGATGATGTGGGAGGGGACCCGTTGTGGGCCACCCCTCACAAACACTAGGTGGGTTCCTCTTTGCAGAAGCCCATTGGTATCCAACGCTACTCGGGCAGGGTTTACTATAGGGCCTTCTGGCTCGCCAGGTCGGAGCAGCCGAGCAGGGCCGCGTTCCAGTTCTCCCGGGTGGGGTTCAATTTTGGGGTGAGGCCAGGCGTTAACTGGCATGCCCACACCTTGTGAAAGACTTCTCTGCACAGTGCGGGCCTTTTCTTGTACAGGCAGGATCGAGATATTTAAAAGCTGCCGGGCATAGCTGTTTCTTGGTGTAAATGCGGAGGAGTAAACGCTCCTCTGCCTTTGTAAGACCGTTACAGGGTTAGGACAAATTGAATGGCCGAATCGGTAGAATTTAGCAACTTATCAAATCGTTGAGGCCGGATCGGGTTCGAGATCCATTTCGGAAGGGTTGAAGGCTTTACCTGAAGAGTGAGTGCGCGAACTGCGGCGTCAGCTGTTTTATTGTCTTCGAGGCCCATGTGAGCTGGAGCCCAGTATGATCCTTCGGGACGCGGGGACCCCGACGTAATTGCTGTTTTGTAAGATGCGATACGCAAGGTGTAGGACATACCCGCGTTGAATATTTCGGCAGGCCCCTCTCGAGTCTTTAATGATGACGCGTGAGTCGAGGTCTGCGGCAGCTAGTGCGATGGCGACTTCCTTCGTATGTTATGTCATGTGCTTTGAATGTGACGCCATTCACCGTGACATTTCGATGGACGACTCCAGCTGTTTACCACCCTCCCCCCATGTGAGGGCCGGAAGCGTCCACATAAAATATGCCTGTTTGTTTCCATAGTGGCGACCTCGTGCCTCCACCCGCGCAAGGCGCCTGCAACTGTGGTCGTCGCGTGCCATGTTGGTCAGAAGAGGGTGAACATGCAGGGCGTATCTCCAGATTTCCAGAATGCATACGCGCTCCTCCATCTCTGTTGGATGATGGATGTGTAGTCGTTCTAATAGGTGGTGAACCGACAGAGTCTTTGAAAGCCTCGTGTATTGATTAGTCAAGTGTGCCTCCCGGAGCTCTGCAAAAGTGTTTACCATTCCAAGGCCCATAAGGCGCTGGTTGTACGTGGTTATTGGGCGATCAAGGGCACGCTTGCACGTCTTCCTGAGGATCACCACAACGGCGTTCTCATCGAACTTGCACAGGTGGAGGTAAGGAGCCGAGTAGAGGACTCGACTGGTTACGAATGCGTGCTCCAGCCGCAAGGCGTCTCTGCAGCGTAACTGCCCGCGCTTGTTGGAAACCCGGCGGACCATACGGCCCACCTGTTCCCCCACCTTACCCAGTTTTGTCAATGTTGTGTCGACTAGGCAATGTTTGTGGATAAACAGGCCCAGTACTCTGATCTCATTGTGTTCTGGGATGGGTCCGCTTTGCAAAGACAGTTCAATTTTGGTAGTGCATTTTGGCGAGGAGCGAATGTGCTCAAATTCTGATTTGGTCGGGGAGCATTGAATGCCGCAGCGGCGGGCGTAGGCGTCCACGATCTCCGCCGCTTGCTGCAGGTTGGCTTCTATGTCTCCTACTGATCCGTGTTTAGCCCATACGGTAATGTAGTCGGCATAAAGTACGTGTTGTATGCCTTCAACATTCTCCAGCTGAGCCGGTAGGTTCATCATAGCCAGATTAAACAGTAGGGTTGAGAGGACCGCGCCCTGTGGGGTACCTCTCGTTCATAATTGGTAGGGGCCGTCTTCTTCATTTTGTATTCAAATATATGAGTGTCGGTCAGAGAGAAATTGTCTAATGTATCGAAACGTGTTGTGTCCACAGTTGGTTTGGGAAAGGTGCGTCAGAATGATGTCATGTGTGACCTTGTCGAAACCTCCCTTTAAGTTGAGGGCGAGTATTGCCTTGTCATTGAGGGGGTAGTCGATAGGATTTTGGAATTCGTAGTCCAACTGAAGCAAGACATCCTTTGCGGACCGGTGCGGGCGGAACCCGAACATGGTGTCAGCAAATGCATGTTGGTTCTCCAAAACCTCGGATAGCTGATCTCGCACCATACTCTCCATCATCTTTGCCGCACAAGACGTGAGAGAGATGGGGCGAAGGTTATCCGTGTTTATGGCTTTGCCGGCTTTTGGAATGAAAGTGACCAGGGCAGTCTTCTATTCGATTCAGAGGGGTGCCCCAGCAAGCCATAATGGTGTTTGTGTACGCGAGTAGTGCGTCGTACGCCTGATATGGAAGATAGGCAAGTAATTTCACTGTTACTTTGAAGACGTTCCTCGCTTCATATTAGCCAGGGCCGCCTTCAGGACATGGACCCGGATTGGTTGATCCAGCTCTGCGTTCTCGAAACCTGCATACGAGTACGCTGGCCCTTGAATGTCACGTTGGACACAGAGGTATTGATCGCGGAGTTTACATGCTAATTTTGAAGTGTTTCCATCAAAGGCATGGATAGCCCGTTGGATATGTTTTTGTGTCTCGGCTCTGGTTTGGGTCGGATCAAACAAGGCACGAAAGAGATGCCAAGTGTTCCGGCTGAACATTTGTCCAGCAGCAATATTGCATGCATCGTTCCACCTACTTCGAGTTGGCGAGCTCGGCCGCGTACTTCGCTGCTCATTCGGTGAGCTTGGCAATGCGAATTTTGAGCTTTTGATTGTGTTTTTGGTGGCGCCATCTGCGAACGAGCCGGTGCCGCGCCTCCCAGAGGTGAAGGAGGTAGTTGTCCACCCCTGGCATAGCCTCTGAGAGCTGAACTTGAGTTTCTGTCGAACGAAGGTGGGTAACCAATTCTTGTGACCACGTGTGGTAACCTGTTTCGTGAATCGGGGCCAAGTTGGTGTAGTTCTTCCGGAAATTTTTCCAGTCACGTCAGCGGGCTTCGGCGTGGGATCTAGCCAGTGGTATGGTTGTGACGGTTGTGTTGAGTACGCAGTGGTCACTGACAAGGGTTTCCGCGGTGTTGGCCCAGTCTGCGTGTCTAATGTTTTCGGTGACGGTAAAGTCCGGGCAGGTGTCCCGAATCACTGAGCTACCCACTCGCGTTGCATATGCAGGATCAGTGTGAAGAGTTAGGCCCAGTATGGACGCAAGTTCCGCTAGCTTGCGCCTACTCTTCTCATCACGCACGTACCTCCAGAGTGTGCTGTGAGCGTTGAAATTACTGACGATCACAAGGGTATCCCTGCCCACAGCCTTCAGGGCGCGACTGAAGAGTGTTGCGAACGAATAATTCTTAAAGGAGCACTGACATCAAATTAACTCAAGCCAAGACTTTTGCGTCAGCGAGTAGCTGTTGACGCCATAGCAGCGATTCGCAACCTAAAACGCAACTGAGGGATGAATAACTATCGCTTTTATTGACTTATATTACGGTGATCTAGCACTATTCAAAAACGGCCGGCAATCTCGCCATTTTTAGCACTGGAAGCACCAGCAGTGGCGCTACCTCACGGTCACTCTCCATAGCCTCAGTTGCGGGTGAGGAGGGATCGGTTAGCTCTTTCGATTTGAATTCTACTAGTGCTATTTTTTAGCAACACCTAAACTTTGCCTTCGAGAGCTGCTATCTTGGTTCGCTCAGCTCTGCGTACCGCAGGGGAACAAGGGGGGGGGGGCCCTGCCCGTACCGCTCACCTGCGTTCCGCGTTTTGCAACGTTGGCCTAGGTCCTGGCCTCGCCACGTGGTGCGTTGTCGACAGTTTTCCTTTGTCACCTTGTGGCGGAAGCTGCGTTGGCGGCCCCTTACTTTCATTGCCAGAAGATGGTGCCGGCTTCACAGTGTTGTCTTCCCGGCGCGGTGTCTCACCGGAGGAGAGGCCAAGATGGCGGCTCCTCTTCTTGACTGCCGATTTCTTTTTTCCTCTCACCCTTCATGGCGATCACCTTATGGGTGCGGAATTTTGCCGCACACTTTTGCGAGTTTGTTGCATGTTCACCACCACACACTGAGCACCGCGGAATAAACTCGTGAGGGACCCACACCCCCTCCACAAGAGGAGCTTCTTTTCCGCAGAGTCTGCACATGTTGGGCTGCGTTTTGGGACATGCATCCGCTCGATGACCGACGGACCCACACAGGCTAAAGCTGGAATAGTCCGGTAGTATTTGCGCACCAGAATAAGCATGTTCTCATAATGTACAAAACGTGGTTTCACCTTCCCGGCGAAGGTGACCCGAGCCCTTTTAGAGGATTCGAATTTCCTCACCTCGACGATGGTGCCTGTTCTCCATTGCACCTGCTCTCGAAGCGATTCAGTGGTGTCTGAGTTGCTGACGACGATGACGCCGTGGCAGACGTCGCCGCCGTCTTGTCAGAGGTATCCATGTAGCGGGATCACCCCAGGCTCAGTGCTCACCGAAAAGTCCCTGAGAAGCCGTTCTGCCACCGCTAGGTTCGGGGTGTGGATCAACACGATGTTTGGCTCACGAGACGGCACAACCCTGGTTGACTTTGCCAAATCGGGTCCAAGGTAGGCCGTAAATGCGGCTACGTAGCGGTTCTTCGAGAAAGCTTGGTGCAGCGAGACATGTTCTCGTGGCTTGAGCACGACCACGAAGTCGTCTGGGCCTGGTTTTAAGAATGGGTGAGGCCTCCAGTTCGTAATAGCCTTGTCTTTGCCTCCTGCAGCGCGCGATACTGGAGACTGCGTCTTGCCAGCCGGTGTTCCGGATTCCGGGATGGCTTTGGACGCCACTGTCTTTGCTTGAACGGATGCACGACACGCGACCGCTTCATTCAGCGATTGGTGCCGAAAGCTCGGAATAGCGTAGTTTTCGTCTTGACAGGATAGAACTCAAGTCCTAGCCATGTCCTTCAGATTGTAACTCCGCATGTGAGACGCGTTGGCTTCCATGTTACCTCGGGTGGCCGGTGCGACGCCGTCAGGCGTTCCAGGCCACCAGGTCCCGGAGTCGCCGTTAGGTGTAATGGCGTCGACCCCGTGGCCGAGAGAACTTCGGCCGTAATGACTTGAAAAGTGGGCCCGCTGGGTCGAAGTTGATTCCAATGGGTCCAGATGACTTGCTGCGTCGATGGACGTTGGGCTTGGCAGAGTGCACTTGATTGAGCCGTGGCTCCAACCTAAAATCGACGGAGCCGATGCGCCGCACGTCTTGCTTCGTCGCGCGCTCGCAGCGCATCTGCGATACTGTATGTTTACGTAATTTTTGTCAACAGAGCCTCACCAAGTGTGAGGACCACAAGAGGGTTTAATGCTCTCTTATAGTAGAGTACCTAGTACTCTAACCCTTTACCAACTTTTTCCAAGCACACATTCCTATCAATACTGGGCGAATTCTCTCGACTGGTATTTCGTGCTCGCCCGTAATTTTTGTCCACACGGCCTCAATAAGTGTGAGGTCCCCGGGATGACTTTCAGCTCTCCCATAGTATAGTACAATGTGTACTGTAAATTTTAAACCGCTTTTTCTAAACACATATTCTTGATACAGCAAATTTTTTGTCGACAGGGCCTTATGAACTGTGAGGCCTACAGGATCGCTTTATGCTTTCCCAGAGTACCAAGTATTCTAAATTGCTAACAACTTTTTCTAAGCATACCAAAATCTTGCGAGTGAGCAGCCGCTGGCTCGTCGACTTGACCCCTTCACGGCGTAATTTTTGTGAGCATGGTGTCATCAAGTGTGAGGCCCACAGGATGTCTTTATTCTCTCACATACTAGAGTGCCAAGTACCCTAATCGTTCACCAATTTAACAAAATGCGAAATGTATAAACATTGCACTATTACATTGTTCTTGAGGGGACTAACGAATATAGGACCGCCAGGTGGCGCCGTTTCGTTTGGCTGGGATATGTGTGAAAGGCTGGATTTGATCATTTGCAACAGTACCGAGAAAGTGTAAAGGGCAAATAACATGGGAGATAGGAAGGCTGCAGTCGACGATAGATTACGCACTGATGTCACATAGGATGTATGATAAGCTCAGAGGAATGCACATAGATGAAGGTCGCTCCAGAAGTCTGGGTAGTGAGCACAAACGTATCAAGCTAAGTTTTGGAAGAGCAGTGAAAGTGGGAAGGAGACAAGAAGAGCAACTACAGGAAAATTTTTATTCAGAAAGGCAAATTGAAGTAGCCACTAAACAAATTGAGAAAGTAATCACGGAGGATAATAAAACAGTGTGGACATACACAAATCTAATTAGACTGTTTGAGTTAGAGCTTGCTAAGACGCGTGACAAGTCACACCGGAAAAGAGAACACAAACCCAAAAGTTGGTGGGATGAGAAAGTTAAGAGAGCCATAGCAAAACGTCAGGAAGCCTTTAGTGAACACAGACATGCCAAGCAGCGGGGTGAACCGACAGATGATGTTGAAAAAAATGGGAAATCTTTCTAAGCTGTAGAATGGATGCATTCCTTCTGATCAATGAAAAGATTAGAAGAAAGGGAGCCCAGTGGCTGGCAGAAGTACATAAAAAAGAAAAAAGGCTGCTGCGAAATTTTGGAACCATCTAAACTCCCTAAAAAATGAGACGAGCCTAGAGCAGAGGTTTATAACTACAGCTTAAGGTGCTAGGCTGGAAGGGGACGAAGCTATTGAATATATAAGAACAAGGGTGACAGAAAAATTTCAACACAGATGTACTTTATACACCACAAGTGACAAGGATGAATCAAGTGGCGCAATGACTCCATTTTCACAACAAGAGTAGGGAAAGGGCTGAGAAAAGGGTTCCTAGTAGTACATCAACAGGCCCAGATAGCATTCCAATTATGCTGATTAAGACATTAGGTCCGAAGTCTAAGCAGGGCTTTGAGAGAGGCAGTGAGCAAAATAATAATTGATGGAGAAGTTACCGATGGATGGAAACTTAGCAGGATGAGCAATGATCTATAAAGGAAAGGGGGACAAACTGACATAAACAACTACCGTCCTATAACAGTGACATCAGTGTTCTACAGGCTGGCGATGCAGATTATAAACGAAAGACTGCAGGCGTGGATAGAGGATGAGGGGGTGCTAGGGGAACTGCAGAATGGGTTTTGGAAACACAGGAGGTTGGAAGACAATCAGTTCTCACTGATGCAATGCATCAAAATAGCAGAAAAGGAACACAGGCCCCTATGGCTAGCATTTTTGTATATCAAGGGAGCGTACGATAGCGTGGTTCAAGACGAATTGTGGGGAATACTAGACACACTAGGCGTGGAAGCTGTAGCCACTAAATTTTAAAGAAGATCTATTAAAGTAACAAGGTAGTTATCAAGTGGGAAAAACAGGTATCTAAGCCCACAGAGGTGAAACGGGGGCTTAGGCAGGAGTGTCCTCTGTCACCCTTGTTATTTATGATGTACCTACAAGGATTAGGGGCCAAATTGGAGGGAAGTGGACTGGGCTTCAACCTCTCTTTCGTCAAACAAGGAAAAGTCATTGAACAGGCACTACCAGCATTGATGTACGCAGATGATAGAGTGCTAATAGCCGACAACAAGGAAGATTTGCAGAAATTGGTGGACATCTGCAGTAATGAGGGAGATAGGTTAGATTTCAGATTCAGTAAAGAAAAGTCAGCAGTCATGATTTTTAATGACAATGAAGGTAGTAAGCTTAGAATACAGGAGGTCACGCTAGAGATAACAGATAAAAACAAATATCTGGGCGTATGGATTAACAATGGGGCCGAGTACCTAAGGGAACACGAAATATACGAGTCAACGAAAGGTAACAGGAATGCAGTGGTAATGAAAAACAGGCCACTGTGGCAATTACAATAGGTATGATGTTGTGAGAGTAATATGGAAAGGGTTCATGGTTCCTGGGCTGACGTTCGGCAATGCGGCAATGGCGTTCTTGTGCATGAGATCAGAAGTTCAAGCAAGATTAGAAGTTAGGCAACGTGGAATAGGTAGGCTTGCCTTAGCAGCTCACGGGAATACACCAAATCAGGGAGTACAAGGTGGTATGGGATGGACATCATTTGAGGGCAGGGAATCTAGCAGAAAGATAAAATTTGAGAAGCAATTGAGAGATATGGGGGAGGAGCGTTGGGCTAGGAAGGTATTCAGCTACTTGTACATGAAGAATGTCGATACAAAATGGCGGAAGCGAACCAGAAAATGGACTGGTAAGTACTTGGAAAACAGCAGGAGGCCAAACCCAAAAGAATTATTGGTTAAGAAGAAGGTGAAGGAAGCTGAGACCAATATGTGGAGAATCGGCATGATTAAGAAGTCCGCACTAGAGATCTATCGAACTTTTAAGCAGGAAATAGCCAAGGAAAGGATCTATGATTATACTCAAGGTAGTTCTCTACTGTTTGAGGCTAGGACGGGAGTATTGCGAACAAAGACATATTGGGCCAAATACGAAGGAATAGACACGGTATGCAGTGCGTGTGGAGAGGAAGAAGAAACTGCCGAACACTTGATAATGTTCCGTAAAGGGCTTCACCCTGTAGATCAGGTTGACGGCGCTGAGTTTTTCAAAGCACTGGGGTTTAGGGACAGTAAGGGCAAAATAGACTTTAAGCGGGTAGAATTAACTACAAGGAGGTTATCTGATTGGTGGCTAAAGTCAAGGCACGAGTGAAAATTCATTCCTTCGTTGCAATGTATGAATCCTCAACCTCACCATTTAAGGAAAAAAAATAAATCTAGTTTTTGGTTCATTAAGTATTACGACTAGGTGGCGCTAGCCACCGCCCGATCTAAAGGGTACAGCCATATCCATCCATTCATCCATCGGCTGCATACAGTGCTCCGCTTTCACGTGTTCTTGGACCGTTACTGGGCGCCGCCCGTGTCTGGACAAGCTCACTATTCCTTCTAGAAGATTTCCGGGACACGCCGACACCATCCGGGCCCCGGTCCGACCCCAGGCTGGCCCTCCAGGCCCTTCAAAAGTACGAAGCAGCACGGCGCCGCGCTAACCCTAACGCGCCGTGCCTGCACTTCCACGTTGCAGCGTCCCGCCCAGTACTCGACACCTACGACAACTGACGCCCTCTCGGTAAGCCCAACCTCCTCCGGTCGTACTACTGATACAGCCGTGCCTCCACTGTCAACATCTGGCAATGTCACCAGCCCCGCACCGACAACAATACCGCTACAGGCAGCGTTCCTCAACCGCGCGCACGGTCCAGCAGCGTGCAACGCTGGTGGCGTCTCTGCTACTCCCAGCTTGATAGCCACGCAAACGCCGGAGCCCGAGAGCCGTAATGCAGCGTTGGCGTTGCAATCAACCACGCCTGATGCTCTCCCCCCCTTATCTGCGTCTGGCCTACCCATTGGAAATTCCGAGTCTGTCGACAAGCGTGTTTCGACGAGCGTCGTTCCTTCCATCGCCGAAGTTTTGCCTTCCATCACTTCAGCTGACGACTTATCGACGGAAATAGACTTCACGGTGTCGCATGACAACGCAGACAATACACCATCCCCTGAAGGCAGCTGGAAGACCGTTAGTGCCAATCGAAAACCTGCCTCGACCGCCCGCCCCCGCTCTGAGCTCATCACTGTCGGAATCCAACTTCCACCCGGAACACTCAGACTGAAACTGCCTCTCTATGACCTGCTTCTACCATCATAGCTGCCGCAAATCTCTCTCCCAAGACCAGTGCGGAGGTCACCCTTCAGGCCAAACCTGCTCAGAGCCTTGTGTTTCTGAAAACGCACTCACCTCTCACTGCACACCTCCTACTCTCCCTCACAAGTCTGGAACTTATTGGTAAGCCAATCACCATTAAGCCCTATGCCCCCAGTCCTCCAATATCATGTCTCGGCGTCATACACAACGTCGGTGGTCACTTCACATCATCTCAGCTCTTGCATGACCTCGAATCCTTTACTTCAGACATACTCGCTACACGTATGATGGGCTCCACTGAATCCGTCTTCATAACATTTGCTGGAACCATCATCCTTCGCTTTGTGTACTTCAGACGCGTCTCTTTCCGATGCCGTCCACATAAACCTAAGCCCCCTACTTGCACTCAGGTGCCTTGCTATAGGGCACCGTGCTCATCAATGCCCTCAACACAGCGTTTCCAGCCAAGTGCCGCCGCTGTGCATCTCCTCTACCAGCAGATCCCGGTGCTCACGTTTGCGCCCAACCCTGGTGCATCCATTGCCAAGTCAACACCCACTCATCTCTCGACTCCACCTGCCCCTACCTTCTAGCTAAGCAACACGACTGCGCCAAACAGCTTTTCTCCGTCGCACAGCCATGCACCGAGCCACTCAGCCTTCACCACCCTCCTCTTCAGCGCGTAAGTTTCTATCACCTCTCGCAACATCCCCCCCCCTCGGACTCATACACCGCTAAGGTTAAGGGAACACCTCCCATGTGCACTTCTTCATCAAACACATTTTCACTATCTTTAAGTAACGAGAGCCACTCCTTCGATCTGCGACTGGCTATGTTAGAGCGCAACCAGCGCGAACAAAAACGCGTCTCAGGTGAGCTACAACAGAAAATAGTCGCACTGACGCAGACACACGCAGCTACCACATCCTCTCTTACCTCTCAACTCACAGAGCTAAATAAGCAACTCACCACACTCACTGCCCCGACCTCCAGCTTCCATGTAACCAAATTGGCCAACATGGTCGAAACAACCACCACTGGGCATCACAATCGTTTGGTCCAGCTGGAAAATTCAATTGTCCGGATTCTTACGACCCTCGAAACCCAATTCAAGCAATCGGAATCTTTCACCTATATGCTTAACTCCCTGCAAGAGTCGCTTCCCTCGGCAAAAAAGAAGGAACGCGCACGCGTAGGCGCTTCCTCTACTTCAAAGACCTAGATGACGCGTGAAAAAGACCTCGATATTTTTCAGTGGAACTGCCGCAACTTTCGTCATAATAGGACCCGTCTCCACCAATATCGTCTCACCCACCAAACATTGCACAATTTTCTCCTTATACAGGAGACTCGGGCAGCCCTTGCCATCTCGGGCTACCATGCATATCACGCTACGACGGGAACGCCACTTGCGTCCATTTATGTACGCAATGACGTTCTCGTTGAACCACTAGACGTACCCTCCCCCCTCCTGAAGCATTTCGTTGGTGTGGTCTATTACCAACCATCTATCCGTATTTCTCTCGCTATGATGTCCTTTTACAACCCCCCTGTCACGTCCTACTTGTTTAGTGCTATTGGCAAATTCCTGCACTCCCTTCTATCGACCACCCATATCCTCCTTAGGGGTGACTTAATGCTCCTCATAGGCTCTGGGGTTACCCCCAAACACTCAAAGCAGGTCGCCTTCTACACTTCCTCGCCGAAGAACGCCATCTCACCCTTCTTAATACTCTTGACACCCCTACTCGAGCGGGCACTGTTTTACAGCGCTCCACTACACCCGATCTCAAGTTCTCTCGGAGTTCCCTTCCTTTTCACTGGCAGGTGTCCGCTGAAAATCTTTTCAGTGATCACTTTCTCATACACATTACCACCCCTCTTTTCCACAACAGGCGCGATCAACGAGTCGCTCACACTGACTGGGAAGCATTCCGTAATATCCTTTTGTCTGACTCATTTAAAACTTACGACAACTGGACGTCGCGGACCTCCACAGCAATGACATCCTGTAGTCGCCGCGCTCGTTTTCGACTCCCAATTTCTGACCCTGATCCTCACTTCCTCCGCTTATGGCGATGTCATCAACGTTTGAAACGCGCTCTCCGCTCCCAGCCACACAACGTCCAACTTTCCTTCTGAATTAATGCTTTGCGGGCTGAAATTATCGCTTACGGCACTTCTCTCGAGCACTCTCGTTGGAACACGCTGTGTGACGGCCTTGACTCCGCACTGCACTCGCGCTCTACATGGTCTCTGTTTAGGTCTCTCTTAGGTATCAAGCCTGCCGCTGCTCCCACCCTAGCTAAAGCTCTCACTCAAGGGACTCCATCTGATGTGTTTGAAAATTTGAAATCTCTGTATCTCCCACCCTTTCTACCCAGATTACTGTGGCGAAGCTAACCCAAACCTGGACCGCTCATTCACGCTCAGGTAGCTGGAAGCTGCCTTAGCCACTCAATATACCCGCTCGGCACCCGGTGAGGATGAGATAACATATACTACACTACGTAATCTCCCCGACAACGCGAATGAATTTCTCTTACACACATTCAACGAAGCAAGGAACCGCGGCTGTCTTCCAAGCTCTTGGACATCCTCTCTAATTTGCATGATTCCGAAGCCGGGCAAACCTCCATCTCTCTCTAACCTTCGCCCTATCTCTTTGACGTCATGCGTTGGCAAGACTCTTGAAAGAATGGCCTTGTCTCGGCTGTCTGATTTTGTTGAGGTGAAAGAGTTTTTCCCTCCTTCTTTTATTGGCTTCCGACGCCACGTTTGTGCGCAGGACATGTTCCTTGTTCTTCAGCATACTTTTCTTTCACCTTCTCCTAGTCATATCCATGCGCTTGTAACCGTCGATGTACGGAAGGCATTCGATGGCGTAAGTCATGACCACATACTCGCCCAGCTCTCCTCCCTGTCATGTGGCTCCCGCATGTATTCTTACATCCGGTCATTTCTTTCAATCGAGTTGCTCGCTTTATAGTCGATACTCATTTGTCTAACCCACACTCCCTCACCCGCGGCACTCCTCAAGGTGCCGTACTACCTCCTACTCTATTTAATATGGCTATGTCCCCTCTTGCCTCCCAACTGTCCCATATACCTGACGTCCACCACATTTTTTATGCAGACGGCATCACTCCCTGGTGTACGTCGTGATGTCCCGGCCACGTGCAGGATACTTTGCAACGTGGCCTGGACCTTATCGCGTCCTTTCTCGCTACTGCTGGCCTGTCCCCTGCATCGAAGAAATGTGAACTACTTTTGCTAAACCGGTCTGCGTACCAGCGCTCCCACAATACCCTCATCTCCCTACATCTTTCTAGCCCTCTCATATCCACTGTTCAGCAATGCAAAGTTCTTGGCTTCCCTTTGCACGTGACAAAGAACGCGCAGGCCCTACATCACGCTGTGGAGACTTGCCACTCGGTGGCCCACCTTCTGCGACGCGTTGTCACTCGGCAGTCGGGGCTCCACGAGGCTCAAGCGTGCCGGGTTGCACATGCTCTTGCCCTTAACAAGTTCTTGTTCTTTGTACCCTACGTTCATTTCACCCAAACGCAACTCAACACACTCGAAAGAGCTCTATTAGGCCTTTACAAGGCAGCTCTAAACCTCCCTGCCACTACCTCTACCACTAAGCTCTTTGCCACAGGCCTCTTCCATCCATTACGTTCTCTTATTTCTCTGCACCACGACTCACAGATTGCCCGTCTTTCTCTCACTCGTCAAGGCCGATGGCCATTAGCTCAAGCCAGTATCCCTCACATTCCCGTTTCCGTTCCCATCTTGCCTTCTGCCGCTAGCACCGCTGCTTCTAACCTTCGCATCCTTCCCCTTCCATCCAATGTGTCTCCTGTTCTTCACGCCACCGGCATCATGCGGCAGCACAGCATCATTCTCCTCCTCTCTCTACACAGGGAGTTGCCTACACGGATGCCTCATACATGGCTCCTCGGGGCTCGTGTGGCTACGTTATCTACCATCCACACTTTTCGGCACTTGAAACGCACACCAGTTGGCCATACTTACACCCGCCAAATGTACTTTCGCTCGAGGTCCTTTCCATGGTCCACGCCATGCAGTCATTTTCCTCCCTCCCTTCTCTCCCCGAGTACACGATTTACTCCGACTCTCACGCCGCCATCCGTCACATACAGAACAACACGTTGCTCCCTGCTCTTCAACAGGAGGTCGAGCGAGCGGCCTCTGCTCTTCAACTCTCCACTTTCTTCCTCCGCTGGGTTCCTGGGCATTCGGGTATTAACGGCAAAGAGCTAGCTCATCAGCTTGCCCGCGATATATTGCACCGGGCACCGTTCATTCCCTGGCCCACACCTTCGGAAGACAGTGAGAGCTCTGCGATTAACGATGGGCAGATCTCCTTGCGTCACACTATCAAGTAGATATATCTCCAGCTCCGGCTCGACAAGCGTCTTTACCCTTCTCCTCATCCATCACTCACTGCGCTCGAGGCTCGAACTCTACGGCACATCCAAATTAACTGCCTGATAACCCCCTCTCGCCTTTTCCTTTATAAATATAGGTCTAACCCCTGCTGTCCTAATTGCCCCTCCCCATACGCTGAACTGTCACACTGCCTGTTTTACTGCTCAACTGCTCAGCAATCCAGCTATTACCCTCCCCCATTCCTTTCCATCACCTCCTGGCTCGACTGGATCGGCACCGAAGGGAGAAGAACAGCGTCGACTGGTCGCACAGGCGGTCGAAATGCTCGGCCAGTAAATTGTGGCTGAATAAAAGTCCATTACTACTACTACTAACGAATATATAAACATTGCAATAAGACATGCCAATAAGAGGGCATTTTAAGAGGGCATTGCAAACACTAGAGGCATTGCCATAAGACATGCTAATAGGAGGACATTGCAACAAGACCATGCCTTTTAGGTTCATGGTTATTAAGAACATGTTATTTACTATCTTGCTAACTAAGACCACACCACCATGAAACATCGCTTGAACGAATTTGAAGGGACGCCACGAAAAGTTCGCTAAAGTCGACTAGCTATATTGCAACTTATCGAGACCTAAAACAAACATAAGCAGTAAAAATCAAAGTTGAACGCTTTGCTTTGCACTGCTGCCTAGCTGAATGTTCATGTAACTTATTTAGCATGTTTCGAAGAATGTGTACCTATCGCTGCACATGTGCACTTAGGACTTCCGTGGTCATGAATCTAGTCACTGTGTAGTTGCAGGCTGTGAACAAACTTCTCGGTCATAATAGACTGCTGGGAAGCCAAGAACTTCACTTTTTCGAAGTATAACTATCGCTTTTTAACTGAAATTTTTAGTGTTTCCCCTATTTCCCCTACAAGGGCTGTTTTCTATTATTCTAGTGAGAAGATGCTCGCTAAAGTTTTTTGGAGCGGACAAAGTGACGCCTGTCTCAGCGCGAGTTTCACTGGTGACGTTGTCCTCAAAACACTGTCTGTGCCCGCTTCTTAACATTATTTCTCATCAGTATGATGCGGGACGCAATAGATGGCGTCACATCTTGTGTTGGTCAGACAGAAATGCAATCTGCACTAATTTTGTTAAACTACAGTGGTTCAATGATGCTTCGGCGGGTGAAAAAAAAAGATCAGCCAACTGAATAGTTCGTTTAGATGATGTTCGGCACAGTGGTACTTTACTGTATTCAAAATCATTCTAACTGGAACCTTGTGAATTAAGAAATTGTTATCCAAGACCCTCCTAGTTAAGCCCACGCTAATAAGAACTGTGCAAGTTATTACCTTCATAGTGATCTCCATCTGTCACAAGTACTGCTCCTACTCCACTTTGTACCGCTAGTGAACGCTCACACACTTTTTACCTAATCATTTATCAAACATGGTAACAATTTTTTGCCTTTACCGAAACACTGAATGGTCATGTTTGTTCAGCCAGTGCATCCTCTTTTTTATAAATGCCAGCCAGATGCGCCGATTCGGCCGTTCAGCACCCTTTCCTCAAGCCATTTCATGCTCTCACCTATGGCCTATAGCTTTCGCGTTTGCTTTGTGGTCATAGAGAAGAGCGCCCCTCATGCAGTGCCTGCCGATGGGTATAATGAAGAGTAATTTTGGTTCAGTTGTGTAGAGATCCGTGAGTCGACCTCTTGCATTCCTTGAGATCACAAAGTAGGTGGTCACGCTGGCTCTGTTAGTTATACGGTATTTTTAGATAGCGTGTCGCCATTCGCGGCGCTATGCGGGCAAACAATGAGGACACGTAACGGTGACGCCACTGCATAATTAGCGCTGTGAGGTGGCATTGCTTTCAGCCACAGAAAAAATTCGGCAGATCCCACGCGCCCGGTAATCAACTTTATGCGAAGGACGCGGAGGGAAGGTGACCGTGTTGTATTTGTTTTATTGAGCGACACGTCATGAAACGACGCTAAATATATATACAAATGTTGCACGCAGATACATATGTTAAAGAGAACATGTGTGTTGAAGAGTTGCAGATGTTTATATAACCAGTTTTCCACTTGCACAACGATGTCAGGTGGAATTGTGTTTTAGCAGCACCAGAACCTCATATGAAGCGCAGATGATCATGAGGATGCTGGCCCTCGACACTGCTACATAAATCAACTTCAGCACATGGCGCTTCACCACAATTGACGTTAACCCGACGTGATGGCTGCATCAAAGGAGTACATATGTAATCTTTATAAATTCGCTAGGCAGCACCGAACCACTATTGTTGTTTCACGAAGATTAGCGTCTATTTGAAAAGTAGTTCCGAGACATGACTAATAGATCTGTGGTAGAATGCTTGCACTGCCACGCAGAATGCTTGGGTTCAATTCCGTTGGGATGCTGAAGTTATTATTGGCATTCGTCGGGGGGTCAACGTTTCTATGGCAGGTTTTTCTTAACTATTGGCATTTATTCTTTGCATTCCTCCGGTCGACGCTACCGATGGCGGGATTTTCTTAATGATTGCGTGTGAAAATTGCCCATATGTCTTCTCGTCATTCCTGGGTAACCAATAATTGTTAATCACCCGTGGCACATGCCCGCATAGCTGTGGCACATACCAGCCCGTGGGTATGTGCCACCGTTCAGCGGGAAGTGTGTGACGACGTACGTGACGGGATTGTGCCATTATTCCTGTCTTGACAAGCGCGTTATATTCGTCAAACCATCTTACCCTACCATGATAATTTTGTTTCATACCAAGCTGCCCCGCCGCAGTGGTCTAGTGGCTAAGGTACCCGGCTGCTGACACGCAGGTCGCGGGATTGAATCCTGGCTGCGGCGGCTTGATTTCCACTGTAGGCGGAAATGTTGAAGGCCCATGTGCTCAGATTTGGGCGCATGTTGAAACACCCCAGGTGGTCAAAATATTTCCGGAGCCCTCCACTACGGCGTGTCTTATAATCGTATAGTGGTTTTGGGACGTTAAACCCCACATATCAATCAATCACACCAAGTTAAGGGGGTGACCACGGTAGCACCCAAACGTAAACGGCTGGATAGATAGATAGATAGATAGATAGATAGATAGATAGATAGATAGATAGATAGATAGATAGATAGATAGATAGATAGATAGATAGATAGATAGATAGATAGATAGATAGATAGATAGATAGATAGATAGATAGATAGATAGATAGATAGATAGATAGATAGATAGATAGATAGATAGATAGATAGATAGGCTCAAAGTCACCGAAGTTCGCTAAGCAATGCTTCGCATTCAATAACTTGTGCAATAAACTACAGAACCAAACCATGGCCACTCATAGATGACACCAAAACAGGCATGAGTGCATGCGTGTAAGCTCTTTATGAATTCTTCTTTTCGAACTCAACTAAAAATCTACTCTGAAGCATTATTCTATTTAAGTAACTGCTGTGACCGATGAGTCGGCACTCGCGACCTTGGCATCACCTGCACAACATCGTAAGCTCTGAGGAAACGTTTCACCGCTTCCTGTAAACGCAAAAAAAAAAAAAACATGAAACCACTTTCGAAACAGTTGTTTAATCGCACAATATGAGATCTTGATATAATATGATCAGAAACTGGTCGGGAATGTTGTGAAGCGCCGTTGAACGAACAAGGTGGTACCATAAACCAGTAGTAAACGAGAGGTTCAGCAATTTTCGTTCAAGTGCTAATCAGTACTGTTGCATCCGAATCAAGCAACGCATTGACAACCGCATCTTTCATCACACGCCGAAAATGGTATTTGTTTGATTCATCCTGTAATAAATTATTTTTGCTTCTATCCTCATGAACTGCTTTGCCGGAGAAGCGTACAAAAACGAAGCTTGTTGAGCCTTTCAGAGGAGCATATCCGCACAGATCCGGTGAGTGCGAGCTCGCTTGACCAGATTCGATAGGCGTAATTGCAGACACGCACTGTTCCTCTTAGTATGCGTCAGAACGTGGTATAGCGCCTGTGAGTGTACTCGCACGTTCAATCTCACAGTGACCTTGGTGTCAGGCCTCATTCGGGCTGGCACCTGTGAGTAGTGTGTAATAAACGTGTTTAGTGTAGCAAGTAGGTACTTCGCAAGAATTCCCAGCTGCTATTGCTAGCGAAAGCGTCCAAACCACTCCTTGGTTACCAAACCTTGTGCTCGTATACGTCGTTAGGTTTGTAGACAGCGCTGATTGAAACATCACTTCGAGCTTCTGCTTATTTTTACAGCGAAAGCTGTTATGAGATAAGAACACGGGTCACTCGCGGTGCCGTAGTTGTCCGCTGCCACCGGTGTGTGTAACCAGTATAGAAAGAAAAAAAACGCAGTGAATAAAAACACTAACGATGACACAATAGAATTTGAACCCAGGTCCGCTGTGTGCCAGCCTAGTATTCTACAACTGAGGCACGCCAGTGCTTTGAACTCGTTTCTGAACTAACCTTAGACAGGCTTGATTTCGGGAGAAAAGTTGCGTTAATGTCAGTATATCAAAGCGCTTTAAAACTTGAAAGGAACAGCCAGGCGTTACACAATGCGAATCGCGTACCCAGCAAGTAATCGAATACTCCAACCAATTAGAAAACTTGCTCTTGATCACCTGTTAAATGTGGTGTATACTCACTTCAAGCATAATTCTTCAGCGTCGTCAGCCACTGCATAAAAAAATGCATAAAATTTCTAACAAGTGTGCATGGTATACCACGCTTCTTCAAATAATGACAAAGGATCGCATAGTGAATGCTAGCCTACTACACAAAAATTATAATTATTTATGGCGTAGTGGGTACCCACCAGTGTGCTTCTAGCAGTTACTGAAAGAGTGTTTGGAAAAGGTTCTGAAAGGCCGCTTTTCTAGCTTTTAGTGTGACTGTGCTGCGTGTTTCGTACAGGCCTTGTGTTATTTGTTTTCTTGAGAAAGCCACTTCAGGTGATGTGTCTTTTTTTTTTCAAAGCTGACATGAAAGCCATTTAAGGAGAGAAGAAGCATAATACCTCATTCATGTCACTTGCGCGCACTAAAAAATGTACTACAGCAAGTCGATGCAAATCACTTCAACTTTAATAATGTATTCTGCATGAATTTCAAAGTTAGACTTGCTTTTCTGTAAGTACACACTGCAGTGTCACGTTAAGTATGCAAAGGAAAACAGCCTGCGGGGAAATGTTAATACATTCTGCAACGCCATTACTTATGACGACTTATAGGCCACAATTTACTAACCATTATTACAAACTTAGCGAAGGCTTCATGCGTGCTGTACGATACGACGAAAAATCCGTAAACAGGGTTTGTGTCAAGCCGACGCTCACACAAGCGGATCTTTGTTCTTCAAGGCTAGAACAGAAGTGTTGGTGGTAGTGGTTAGAGGACGAAAAAAGACACCTAATTTCTGCAACCCGGTCGGGAGCACGGCGCAGTGCCTCAGGAACAGAACTGATGTCCTTAGCGCCAGCGTGTCTACGCTTCGTACCTTCTCCTCCATCCTAAAAAATGAGCGAGCGAGAGAGAAAGAAGGTGACATTGGGTACGTGACTGTGTGAGACTGGGGGAGAGCGTGCTGTGACGAATTGTATGAGTGAAGAAAGAACAGGTATTCTGAGAATAAAAAAAAAAGGTAGTGGTGGGAAGTTGAGGAAGTACACGTGTCACTGAAACCCGGTTGCTGGAACGGCTTTCAGAACGAAATACGTTCACCACTGGACCTCATACGTTAAACGTGCGTCTTATGTTATGCACGGTTTTGCCAATTGTATAAGCGGTTACGTGTTTCAGAAAAAATATTAGGTAAGCTAAAGTTGCCTACGGTTTTCTCATGCGACGAAAACAATGAACAATTATAAACAACAGGAAGACGGCACCTCTCTGTGAACGATGCCTTTTTTATCATCGTAAGATGTATCGTCAAATTTCGTTCCACTTGACAATCATGAAATTTTCACATTCACACTATCATGCCTGCAAGATTGTGCCCTTAGCGTCTTTTACTTCAGGGATTATTTGGTATAATTGTGTAATCACAGAAGTCTAACGAACATGAGGAGCTTGAATCGCTGCATTCGCGCTCCGTATTAAATGTACGCGCAATTCGAAACAACGCAAGTTACCATTGATAACTTGCCAGCAACGTTTATCCGGAAACTTTTGCAGAATTCAAAAGTTGTCAAAAAGATGTATCAGTAACTTTCTGCTGTGGATACATTTATTGTTGACCCACATATCCCTGATTCCGATTTCTCGATGACCTTTATTCTTGATGACCATGTCGCATATCGTGCACCAGCTTTGTGTTCGAGCATTCAATTTTCAATATCGGTATCCTTCAAGCCGTAGCTCATCTCAAACTACTTCGTACGCTGACTAGATTGATTGATTGATTGGTGGGGTTTAACGTCCGAAAACCACCATATGATTATGAGAGACGCCGTAGTGGAGGGCTCCGGAAATTTCGACCACCTGGGGTTCTTTAACGTGCACCCAAATCTGAGCACACGGGCCTACAACATTTCCGCCTCCATCGGAAATGCAGCCGCCGCAGCCGGGAATCGAACCCGCGACCTGCGGGTCAGCAGCCTAGTACCTTAGCCACTAGACCACCGCGGCGGGGCATTCGCTGACTAGTCAAGTTCGTACGGCCGAGAGTGACGGCGGTTTCCGCCAAGAGTTCGATGTAGTTATCTGTATTGCGATTGTTTGCTAGGAGATCTAGCAGCTTGGGAAGTGACTTGCACGCTGGAGATCCCAGTGTGTGAATGCCACGCGCCCGGCTCTGCGACGCTAGGAACATCCCAAAGAGCGAGTCCAAGGCTAGTTCCTTGGCACCACTTTGACACTGTGTCAGTAAAGGGTCGACACAGCTGAACATGTAGAACGAACTGCATGTTCACACACAGAAACACACACGTTAACACACGCGTGTTATTCACGAAATGAATGGCGCAGTGAAACCTCATTTGAACAAACTTCAAGAAAACCATTGGATGAAGCTCGATAATCTCAATGTTCGCTTAACTGAAATAGCTTTGGTCCAAGTTATTAGCAGACAACTGGATAAAAATATTAGCTCTTAAACTAAAATCTGGACATTTCTTTGCAATGCAGCTTGTTTGAATGTGTTGATTAATTAGTAAGCTGAAAAGAACGCTGTAATAATTAGCTACACTTTTGCACTTAGGACTGCAATTGGCATGATTGAATCACTGTCTAAAAGCTCTCATAAACTGTCTCCAGCCCAACTTTCTGCCAGAGAGCGAGCCATATAAGTGCTACTTCAGCAGAAATTATTAGTGCTTCCTCTACAAGACTTGTTTCTATACCTCCTGCTCTTTTTTTCCGCTATCTAGGGTGCTCGCTGCATTTTCTTCTACAGAATGAGTGGCGCTTGTATCAACGCAGAAGTGACCGGCAACATGGTACTCAAAAAGCAAAGAAACGATTATTGCGCTGCGCTCAGAACTTATTGGGAACATCATGCTAAAGATAGGCTTCAAAAAGTGCAGCTACAGGTGTAATGAATATTAAGTGGCAGGCATCGTATGCTCTCACAAAGTGCGTTTGTTGAACGGAAATGCGCACTACATTATATTTTGTTAAACTAAATTACATTAGCAATCACTCTCATGGCTCTTCAGTGGGTGATTTTTAAACCTTTCGTACAACTCAATAATATGTTTAACTGATGTTTGTTCAAGTAGTTTACTGTATTATTACTGCGCTAATTACAATGACTACAATGGCTACATTAATGCCCTGTTTTTCATAGGGTTGGAAAATTCAAATTAGAGCATAAAAGTGTACCTCGACCATGTCAAATGATAACAAATTCTGTTGCACATGAGAACACAAGTGGAAATTATGTAGCCAGTAGTCGCAACACTTTAACATATTTTGAGTGGATTTGCGTGGTTGTTGGTGCTTTTCGTCCAATGGTTATGCATATATATTAGATACAAGGACCTTGGGCACAAGCTTACCAATCTGAGAGTTTGAATGCCTATCGAAAATTCAAGAATGGGTTAAAACTTTTTCCAGCGAGTGCTTCGAAGTGTCCTAAATGTGTTGATCAGCATGTTTTTTTTCTCGAGCTGCGCCTCTTGTCCGCACAAAAACATGCCAACAAACGGGTCTAGTACTTTAGAGTGCTATATAGGATAATGCATATGGGCATAATTCTTATAGAGCCTTTATCGAAGCGGTGAAAAAGTAGAAACGTTCATATTTGCAATCAAACGTAATAGGGACGATGGAATGGTATAGTCACAATAAGTTGGCTTCATAAACAAAAATCACTAAACGCGATCGAAAGAAAACAAAACAAGAGTCTTCATCAGCAGCCGTTCCATGCTTGGTCGTTTCCTAACTATAAAACTATTTTTAGATGCTTTAGATGCGTGTTCGCAAAGATTCATAGAAGTGTAATTTTCTCAGTGAACCACGCGGAATAACACACATACGAAAATTGGCATTTGTGCATGGTTAATCGATAGAGGTAGATATTGGAAGATGAATGAACAGGAACGTTAACCAAGTAGACTGACCAAACTTCGCCGTAAAGCTGCTGTCGTTATGAAGACAGAACAAGATGCTGACCACAATAAAATGGAATAAAAGAAAGACGTTTCGGCCCCTGTACAGGACCCTTCTTCGCAAGGCTCCTGCGAAAATGCATCTCAAGCAAAGACGTCTTCGCAAACCTGTGTATAAGCGTCGTATGATAAAAGTGCGATAAACTACACTACCACCACCATGCTTAAGAAGAATGTTTCATAGAGAGCAGCGATAAGACATATAAAAAGGCAAACATAAAACAACAGATAACCTGACGAAGGAACTACCACCAGCATGGCCGTTTCGTCGGTGTCCCTGATGCGAGGCTGTTCAGATTTTTTTGACGAGGCTGTTATGCGTTGTTAGTTTTAGTTGGTAGATCAGTTACCGGAAAATTTAATGTATTTGGTACTTACCAGCACGTGTAGAAGATTACTTGGTTGGTGGGTGCCTTTTTTACAGCATTCTGCACAGCCCCGCGGAATGTTTTCCAGCATGCATGGATCTCCGTGCCAGCAGAGTTCGTGCAGTTTACGGCTTTTCTATACGCTGCACGGGAGAAGAAGTTGAGTGATAACCGAAAATGTTATTGGATGCCATCGTCAACTAATTATTCATTCAGACATCTGTTTAGTTTGTTCGTTCTTCGGTTCATTCACTAATGCAGTCATTTAGGCATACTTTCAGCCGTGAGGATCAGCTAGACTGGTGTGTGTATCAAAGCATGCAGTGTGTAGTCATGCAAGATATATATCGTCCATAGAAACTTTACGTTACTGAAACATAAGTTTAACCTGACAAAATTTAACCTGCTTTGGGAGATCAGGACCTCAACAAAATAACTGGCAAGTAGTTAACTACACTACCTTTGGTGTGTTTTGATATATTTAGTAAACATGAATTTAGCTCTACAATTAGTATGCTCATTCACATCACAGCAGATGACAATTTCAGGTTCTGTCGAGTCCAACGATGAAATTTCAATGACATAGTTAGCCCGACACTGGGAAGTCGTAGACTTCTACATAGCAGCGTCTACCGAAGAGCTGCATTCATTTACAGTTCTGTGTTCTTCCTTGAAGCGCTTAACTCAAATTTTTTCCTCCATTAGCTCAACCCTAACGAAGCGCGATGAAGTACGGACTGCGCGATATTCTACACACGGGAACACAAAAGAGGAGACACAGACAAGCAATGAGTATAGCAAGAGAATTTTTATTTAACAGGAAATACGAACTTTTTATGTAACACAATTTCGAAACGGGTCTATTCGACTGTGTTCGTACTTGTCGTTGTGGCGAGGGCGGTCATCGTTTATTCAGCCTCCTTGAAGCTCGTCACCCTTCCTGCGAATGATGCCAGCTCCTTTCCTCCTGCGCTGACCATGCTTTAGGGAGGTGTTTTTAACCCGGTGTTTAGCTTCGACAGCAAGCGAGCGTCAGTATCGTGCTGGTGTTCTCTGCGCATCGACTCAAGCAATCCCTCGTTTTCAAAAATATGACGCGGCAATGGGGTGATTCTCGGACTCTAGGAGCTATGATGGTACTTTCATTTCGTTGTCTGCTTAGCAAATGCAGCAAAAAAAGCTTTTGTTCATTTTGTGAGATTCCGCACAACTAACTTACCAAATTTGATCATAAAAATTTAAAAAAAGAAACTCCAGTCCCAGAACACTCACTTATTTCGCCTACAAAACAAAGACCAGTCATCATGACGTAATTCTGAAGAAACCTTTGAGTCGACCATATTCATGATTGCAGTCACTGAAAAGTAACTTTGCACTTCGAGCCTTTCAAAATGTTTCAAACAGTTTAGCAACGAATCCCTTGACGTACCCTCATGCTCCTTCGAAGTCAAATTGCAGGCACCTTCCATCTTTTTCTTAAAACCCTCGGCAACTGGCAATAAAACGGCTTTGGTCACACCTTCCATGCACTCTGTGACGAAATTCGTGCCACACACGAGCTCTCGTTTGTCGTTCCTGAAAATGGGAGTAGGCATGCTTACCTCCCAGCCATAAATTCCTCATTTTATTCGAAGTATTTTTGTGCCTGTTTCTCTAATAGTTGGGACCACAGAACACTATACACAAATTTCGAGCTAGTGTGGCTAGTATTTATGGATTAATGTACATGACGTCAAATTAGGTCATGAAAGATTTGTTGTTGTGAAAGTCTAAAAATGGCTTTTTATTTCTGTTACTCAATAATGTAAACAGAAATGAAAACCAATGTTTTATTTGTCAGTGTAACAGTGATTGAAACAACTTGAACAGTTCACCCCGAAAATGGCTCTTATCCGCCTCAGCTTCCGCGCACCGGCTTCACCCAAGACTTCTTAGTTGGCCCCAGCTGCGCAAACTTACCTTAATTTTGGAGTTTATCACAGGGAGCATTATTGAAGAACAATATTGTAAAAATGAGAAGTTTTACTTTCATTTATGATGTGGAAGGCAGATGTAGTGTGGCGTTGTCCATTGACGCACCCATGGTTTAAAGAGTTAAAGACAGACGGCATTGTATTTTAACCGTACCTGTCTAGAGTGCCATTCAAGCGAATTGTGCAATGGCGCCATTGTGATAGCACTTCAACCTCGCGTGCCGACAAAGGGGGCAACTGCTCCAGCTTATATGTACTTCTCTTACGAACCTACCAGCGTCTTGTTTACCATGGCTGCTGCTGCAGCTTCTGAACTTAGAAGATGGCTTCAACCGCGGGTGCATGTCGCAATGCACTCATCATGACACTCAATAGCTTTGACAGCGCTGCGGAGCAGTGTTTGCAATACAACCCGTCATCGCGACCGTCATACAACACGTTTACCGTCTTAGTGCAATGTAATCAAAAGCCGTGCTGTGCTGGCTCATGCGGAACACTCGACTTTGATGGACCGCTACAGTGGACAGCGAAGTGGTTAAACTCTTAATGTATGATCGCTTTTACGCTGGTGTTTGCTCTCGGCAACAACTCTATGTTGGTTGAAACTGGTGCAACGCCGCGAGTGCGCACTCGCATGATTCTTTCAACTCCTCTCCAGATGAGTGCAGGAGTGGCTTCTTTGCGTAAGCCACGTAGTCATCGCTGCAAGCCCGAAGAGTCTCCAGCTTGCATCCCGCCTTCAACTGCGCTCTACATGACCCTGAGAACAAGTATATATGACGTGAACGCACGTAAGGGTTCGCCTTTCATGAACTCCGGAGAAGTTCCACGTGTACTCCACGTCGGCAAGCCATTTCCTGGCCCAAGCTTTGCCGAAATGACAGGACATGTCTTGCCTTGGCAAGTTGCTGGCCAAAAAGAAGTCATGGAAGAAAAATACGCGATTTTCTTATTGCGGAGGCACGTTGGTTCACACCTTAGAAAGGGATCCCGGATATTTTCTTTTTTCGTTTAACGCCAGCTTAGTCTACCTTCATACAGTAATATCACAGGTGTAGCACAACAAACATACGCTTGAAATGTTAGCACATCCCACGTCTTGTAGTAAATGGTTTAATGCAGAACAGCTACTGATAATTCGTCGATATTTTTCTTTTATTTGAGCGAAGCTTTACTAGGTGGATCAAGGGAGCACAATAAAGAGAGAAAGTGCCTCAGAGAGACTGGCCCCCACGTCCTCTGTTCGTTCTGCTTGTTTCACTACGTGTTTTCATCTGTCGGTTCCCACCTTGATTTAAGTGAATCGACGTGTTTGCGTAGAAACATTAGTATGCACACCGTGTGCTTAGCAGGCACGCCAACAAGACTGACGTTTGAAGGCTAACTGCATGGTGACATAACGTCAGCGCTTATGTTAGAGCGCCGCGTCAGTTCTATTGAAATGTAGTGCACGCTACGATGCAATTTACGTGTCACGGGCGATGCTTTTTATACTATACCGAGCCCTCGTTAGTGTATTGTACAGAGGTCTAGTAGCCATTAAACATGGCTCACTCAGTCATACGAGCACATTTATAATGTTCATTCGACTGTCATAAAATCGGAAGAAACACTGGAAGGAAAATTGACATTAGCCTACATGACGTCGGTATAATAAGAGTGCATAGGTAATGTTTATTACCTTGATGTTGTTGCTAGACAGTACTGCCTGCAACTGCTATTGACGTTGAACTAACAACTATCTTGTGCTTAGAGTCATTTTCGAAAACAGTTTGAAGACCTTGCGTGGCTCCGTGGTGGAATAGCCGATTGCCACTCAGAATGCCCGAGCTTGATTCCTGTTGGGATCCTAATATTTACTATTTCGATTATTTGGCTCAACGCGGCTGACGATTAATTTGCTTGAGATTCTCGCGTGTAAATTGCCGATGTCTCTTCTTGCCGTTCGTGAGTAAATACAAATTCTGAATCACATGTGACGCATACCAACATACCGCCGGTCATGAAATACGGTTATCCACACATGCCCGAAAGAAATGTTTTCATGACGCACATGACAGTATGCTCGCGTTATTCATGTGTTGGCCAGACTTTCATGTTCTCCATACCATCTTACCTTCTTATGCCAGTTTTGGTCAATACCAAGTGAAAGGCACAACCATGAGGGCACCCTGACGTAGGTCGCTAGATAGATAGATAGATAGATAGATAGATAGATAGATAGATAGATAGATAGATAGATAGATAGATAGATAGATAGATAGATAGATAGATAGATAGATAGATAGATAGATAGATAGATAGATAGATAGATAGATAGATAGATAGATAGAAAGACAGACAGACAGACTGACAGAGTGACAGACTGACAGACAGACAGACAGACAGACAGACGGACAGATGGACAGACGGACGGACGGACAGACGGACGGACAGACGGACGGGCAGACGGACGGACAGACGGATGGACAGGCGGACAGGCGGACAGACAGACAGACAGACAGACAGACAGACAGACAGACAGGCGGACAGACAGGCGGACGGACAGACAGACAGACAGACAGACAGACAGACAGACAGACAGACAGACAGATAGACAGACAGACAGATAGACAGATAGATAGATAGATAGATAGATAGATAGATAGATAGATAGATAGATAGATAGATAGATAGATAGATAGACAGATAGACAGATAGATAGATAGATAGATAGATAGATAGATAGATAGATAGATAGATAGATAGATAGATAGATAGATAGAATGATCCGGAATGAGAAGAGAATGATCCGGAATGTTTGGGAGAAGATCCTAAGATAGAGCCCTCGCTAACCCAGCGACCGCGAGATACAGTGGAGGAGCATCCCGTGACGGATCTCACTAGAGCCCAAGGTGAAGCCGCGGCGCAAGAGACAGCGAATGAGAAGACGATCGTGTTGAATGAGTTCACGCGCTGGGCAGCTGGACGTACGTCGGCACGACCCCAACCGACCGACAGTGTAAAGGTGACGGAGTCGGCCAGCCGGGCAAAATGTCGAGACATGAACAAGCTGGTAAATAAACAGACAGGACCCATCGAATGTTATGGCCCGTTAACGGTGTCGGAAGTGACAACGATGGCTGAGACACCGCCTCAGATATCGTCGTTGGAAAGGGCCCGCCGAAAAAGAACGTGGAAACACAAGAAGAGATCGAGCAAGCACCGCAAGAAAGGGCGCAAGCGCCGCTCGAAATGCACAGGATAGGTGCTGAGGTGGAATCGGAATGTGTTTGGCAGGGCTGAGTGCCATATGTTGTGTTAATGTTCTTGTTGTCTTGTGTCTCAACTGTATGTTGAGTGAGTCAAAATGTTTGTTTCGGTGATATGATGTATAGTAATGATGTGAGTATAGTAATTGTTGTAATGAAAGAACTTTGTTTCTTTGTATTGTTTGGAATGTGTGATGAAGTGTTGTAGTCATGTACCTGTGGCTATATTCCATGTGTTGTGGAATTGAATTACAATGTACAATTGTATTGAGTGAACTATTAAGAATGTGACGTGTCATGAGCGACGGACTATGTTACAGTCTTTGAGTGTGTGGGGACTCTTCGCGCTCGTTTGTGTGGTTCTGAATAATATAAGATAATATTCCTAAAGTGGGGGGCAGTGTCACAGAACGAGCGCTAAAAATGGGCGCGCCGCCAAATTGTCGCGAGGAAACGCCGGAGTGGCGCCGCGAGGTCAAAAGAAAAAGAAAACAAACATCTAAAGGCTCCCCAGGGCACGCGCTCTCCCCTCGGAAACGTGGCTTCGCCGACGAACCTCCTCGCCCCACATCGGCGGCCGAGATAGCCCGCGAAAATTCTAGAACGAAAGGGGCGTGGTCATACCGAGTTGAGTAATCGGCCGCGGAGGGCATTCCAACCGTCTCGTCCTCTTCCCAGCCTTCGCTGCGTATCGCGCCGACGAAATGACGAGAACCGTCTGGAATGTCGCGCGCAAGGTATTTAACCGAGCAGCCGAGATGAGAGATCAGGAGAAGACGGAGTTAGCGCCAGAGTGCGTAGGGATTCCGCCGTGTAGTCGGCGAAGGTTTTGTCCGTAGGGACGAAGCAGGAGATGAAGAGGATTTCCACCTGAGGGGTGAAGGCTCGAGCTACAGGCAAGAGAGTGTGTTTACCGCTATCGAGTGAAGACGCGTGGCGACAGCTGCGTGTGTGAAGCCGACGTGTTCGGGCGAAGAAGTTTGAAGCTTGGAGAGTGGCCACTTGAAGACGCGAGGTTTCCTGGAAGAGAAACTTCGAGGGCGCGGAACGACAACAACGCTGGAATTTGAGTGAGTGATTCTCGGAAGAGTATCATCCAGACTTTTGTTCCAAGAACTTTTGAATGGATAGGTTTCTATCTCTTTAGTCTTTAAGTGTCTTGGTTGTTCAATGCATGCGACTGCATTGTAGAGCGTATCGTTGTCTGTGTCCGTTGTTTTGAGTGAGGCTGATTGTACTGTGTAGTACGTTGTTTGATTGGTGACGTATTGTATGTAACTATTGTGGAGTGTGCATTCTTGCGTATTGTTTTCGATCTGCCATTTTTGAGAATATAATATTTGTTTTGTTTATCAACTCTCGGCTCTGACTTGTTCTTTGGGCCACAGCCGGCGTCCGCTGGCGCGCCAAAAAGGACCACTTCTAAATTATCCACGCTTTCGTGGTGCGGTTCGGGGGGCCAATACTTCGGCCCTTGGAATTAGCCCGGTGATCGCCTCCCGAATTAACGGGACCGGTTTGACAATAAGACAACTTGCAGTAGCACAACAAATAGTTGAAATTTCACCAAGGTTAAATATAGGTCAATAATTAGTCAATAACACGTTTTCAAAACGTATCGGGTCATGAATACTCATCATAGAACCAGGAAGCAGCAGGTTCCGATCTCTACCACACTCTGGCAAAAGTGACGATGGGTCACTGCGTTACTCTTGCGCATCTGAACGTTCTAATGCGGCCGGTTTAGCCGGGGAGTGATTTTGAAAATACAAGAGCCATGACGTCATGCTTGTGAGTAAAACAGGACCGCCAGTGAGAACACGTCAGCTTCTAGTTGTGATGTCGAAATTGGATAATGAGTTCGGACAGTGTCGCCTTCCCTCAGAATTCCGAATTGCGCGGTGTCGGCATTAAAGAAAGCGAGTGCAGCCGAAAAATAATCACTACTGAACGACCTCACCACAGGACGTCTTCGTGAGGCCAAAAATTGGCAAAGCATGTAAAGTCTTCGTGACGTTTCGATAAGGTGATACATTGTGGCGTCAAATGGCGGCATCATCACACCGTCGATAAGTTAAAGGAGGGCCCATCACGTAAGCGATGCCAAATCAACGCCTTGCAATCCTGAAGACCATGTCAAAGTACTTTAGGCACGGAGAGCTTTAGGAGAGGGCTGGGGTAGATCAATACACCGACTCAGAAAAAAAAGAAAAAGAAATGCCTTTCGCCTTCGAATCGTCTTAGGTGAATGTATAAGGAACACTGAGTTTTCATGCATGATTTTTAATGAACCAACAAGCAGATCTACAGCAAATGCCCCTTTAGAATATTCATTTGATAAAAAAGTGGTTTAGCAAATTTTATCAAATTTTGCGCCTCTGACCCCCCCCCCCCCCCATTCAGTCCCTAATTACATGCAATGAAAGCTGTATTTGCCCAATATTTCGTGTATCTTCACAAATTGTTGTATGGATGTCGTACAGCGTTGCTTATTCTGGGAAGCACTTTCACGACAACCGTCTAACGTTTTCAAACCACTGAAGGTCAAATTCACAGCTTCTCAGTAAAATAACTATAGAAATAGATGCAGTGTTTGGAAGTAGCAGAAGCCATGACGCTCCGGTCAGTTTGAACGCACGTGTCCGATGGTTTCGCTAGATGCATTTGAAAATGTGTAATATTACGTGCAACTCTCACTCATCGGTGCCCTCACGCTTCAGTAATCGTACACAACGGGACGAGGTGTGGAAAGAACACTAAAGGAGCTATATTGACATAAACTGATAAATGCACCACGTTTGGTTCCGTATGATTTATTCACTCTTCTTAATAATGATTTCATTTGAGTTTTTTTTTCGACCATAGCAGCGACTAAAGCTCCTTCTATGTTCCCATAAAACATTAGGTTGTTCTACTAGAATTGGTAAACTTACTCGTTTTTATACGAACTCGAGTTATAGGAGCGTGCGCGCACCCCACTTTTAACAAAAAATTTTATGTATGAAAAATTGCCCCGCCGTGGTGGTCTAGTGGCTAAGGTACTCCGCCACTGGCCCGTAGGTTACGGGATTGAATCCCGGCTGCGGCGGCCGCATTTTCGATGGAGGCGAAAAAGTGGCAGGGCCGTGTGCTCAGATTTGGGTGCACGTTAAAGAACGTTAAGGTAGAAATATCAGCCATCATGCAGACACTGCGAAATCTGGGCGACGATGAAGTATATATAAACATGCTGGAAGAAATCCACAGGGGATCAACTGCTACCATAGTGCTTCATAAAAAAAAGCAACAGAATACCAATCAAGGGTGTAAGGCAGGGGGACACAATCTCCCCGATGCTATTTACCCCGTGCTTACAGGAGGTTTTCAGAAGCCTAGAATGGGAACAGTTAGGGATAATAGTTAATGGAGAGTACCTTATTAACCTGAGCTTCGACGATGACATTGCATTGCTGAGTAACTCAGGGGACGAATTGCAACAGATGATTACGGAGTTAGAGAAGGAGAGCAGATAGGTAGATCTTAAAATTAATCTCCAGAAAACGAAAGTAATGTACAACAACCTCGGAAGAGAGCGGCGCTTCGGGATAGGTAATAGTGCACTTTAAGTTGTAAAAGAATATACTTACCTAGGACAGGTAATAACCGCGGAGCCGAACCACGAGACTGAAGTAACTAGGAGAATAAGAATAGGGTGGAGCACATTTGGCAAGCACTCTCACATCTTGACCGGTAGATTGCCACTATCCCTCAGGAGGATGGTATATAACAGCTGCATCTTGCCGGTACTTTGCTACGGAGCAGAAACCTAGAGACTTACAAAGAGGGTTCAGCTCAAATTGAGGACGACGCAGCGAGCAATGGAAAGAAAAATGGTAGGTGTAACTTTAAGAGACAAGAAGAGAGCAGTCTGGGTTAGGAAAAAAACCAAGGTTAAGAATATCATAGCTGAAATAAAGAAAAGGAAATGGACATGGGTCAGACATGTAGCACGTAGACAGGATAACCACTGGTCATTAAGGGTAACTAACTGGATTCATAGAGAAGGCAAGCGGGTTAGGGGGAGAAAAAAGGTTAGGTGAGCAGATGAGATTAAGAAGTTTGCAGGTATAAATTGGCCGCAGCAAGCACAAGACCAAGTTGACTGGCGGAACACAGGAGAGGCCTTTGTCCTGCAGTGGACGTAGTCAGGATGATGATGATGATGAAAGAAGCCCAGGTTGTCGAAATTTCTGAAGTCCTCCACTACGGCGTCTCTCATAATCATATAATGGTTTTGGACGTTAAGCCCCATTATCAATCAAGGTATGGGAAATTGGCAAGATATAGGACTCTCCATATAATGCTCGATACGTTTTGTAAAAGTGTGCTCATAAAAGTAGATTGCTAATAAAAGTAGACTGCTAGTCTTAGTAACTTCTTGTTTCTTCTAACGTTTTGTATTTTATCTTAAAGTGGCGCCTAAATTGCTTTGGCTTCTTGTGTAGTTTTCATAACTGCCAGATATTGCTAAGTTAGTGCACGCCAGTTTTAGGTAGGTAAAGCGCGGCCTTTGTTTTGAAATTCCTGCCTTCGACGGGAGAAAAATGGCGGCATTTGGTATACTACCAGATTACTAAGCGCGTTTAGGAGTTACGAATGTGTTATGAACAAGTTTCGAAGCAGCTAGCTACAGATGGTTTGCCTCTCAAAGCCTTCCAGTCGTATTGTAGGTTTTGTCCTGGGTAGACATAGTGAAATTAGAGTGCAAGGACTATTCCCACAAGGCACGATCTCCATTTCTTCATGAGGTTCCTTTCAGTAGCATATACTTACCGATGCGCTCAATGTATTTTGAAGCTTCAACGGTACACTCCTGTCTAACCACACCAGCCTTAGGCACAGCGCACTAGGCATTCGGACCATCCCATGCTGCAGTCGTCTCATCTAGTTTGACGTATAGCAGGCAAAACCACGCATAAAAATAAAAAGTCAGAAAGCAAACGGAAAATAGAAAGACAGAGAGAGAACGATATAAAGTGGAAATAAAAGAAAAAAAAATAAAAATAAAAAAGAGAAGAGAAAGAAAGAAAGAAAGAAGGAAAGAAAGAAAGAGTAAATGGAAGAGAAATAAAAAAGGCTGCGCAGCTCCGAAATGCATTCACGCATGGTACTACTATTGTGAAGCTACCCTAATTTCTATTTCAGCCTTTCTCTTCATCTCCCTCCGTCAGCATATGATGGAAACGAAGCCACTTAGTCGAAAGCAAAGCTTACAAATCAGCAACAACCAGAGCATCACAACACCAACACCGCGAAGTTTTAACACCATCGTCACCGCTTCTACTTACAGGCTGTTTTCCGGAATGAAGGACTTTCGGCCGCTCGTCTTGCTACAGTTTATTATGTATAGTGTGTGCGCACAACAATAGGGCCAGAAACGTAAAAACAAAAAATTGAAGTGTTCTTGCAGAAACGCGTGCTTCGGCTTTAACGTTTATTATGTGGTCTCGGTATCCCACAGCTGCCCAGCTCCAGTTAATAAAAGAGGCAATGGACGAATAAAGTTTGTGGGGTAGTTATAGCTCCGCTAAGAAAACCGTCGAAATTTGTGAGATCACGTAGACGTCTTAGCGTGTTCCATTAATATATTGCACGAGTGCATATTGACTAATATGTCGCACGTACGCGTAAAACTTCTGATGCAGCTTTACCAGTTCTTCAACTCCTGTAAGCGACCATATTTGGAAGCCCTAAAAGCAACCTATCGTTGACAGTGGCGGGAACAAGGGGCCGAATCCATGCAACTTTTCTTTCCTAAGGACGTTTTTCCATTGGTGAGCCGGCTACTTAATTGTACATCTCCCATCGTGATAGATTGAAAGGACCTTCTACAAAATATTTCAGCGCAAGATACATTTGTGAATATGGCTTCTGATATTGAAAGCTGAATTTCATGTGACATGCATAAAGGCATTTATCAATTCATGTCTCGCCGAACTATTCATATTCTACCCCTTAAACACTCACTGGATGAATACTCTAAGGTATAGGTTGAAATATTTCAATGCATCATTGATTGCCCTATAAAAACTACATTCATTCATGTTTCCTGGGCTTCAAAGTTTCTCAATATCCCCCGCATTTCATTAAAGTGATTTGCGCGTTCCTAAAATAACGAAGTGTTAGCCCGGAGAGAATAGTGGCAATAAGTTTTATTGAAAAAGAATAAGGATACACATCAAAAGTGTTTTTTACGAGTATGTCTGTGTATGCCTGCACGTGCGTTCATTTGTGTGCCTGTCTTCGTGCGTGCCAATGTGAGTGAACATCTGCGTGCGCTAGTGCATACATTCGCGCGCTAGCCTGCACGCGAGTGTGCTTACGTATTTTTTGTATGTAAACTAACGTGTGCGTTTGTTTGTGTGCGTATAGAGGGCCAATATAAGGTACCATAAGATTAGAAGCTTCTGTATGAGCAGTGACCTTTTTTTTTTAGTTTAGGAGACTGAGGTACGTCGCAGAGCTAATAGAATACAAATCTCGCTGTTTCATCGGGGTTAAATAGAGGCATATGCATTTTTTTTTTCACTCTAGCTTTTTGTTAACACATAAATATTTAACTTGGACGTTCATATAAAAGCGCATCAGGTCGACATATTTCGATGAGTTCATTGTTTAAATCACCACGCCATTGTTAGGTTACCTTCTTTCAGCTCATCAAGACCATAATAAATTTAAAAAATATCATTGTAAACCTTATGCGCTTACATTAGAGCCCTTTTACACGCCTCCGCGTTACGATCAGCCGAAGCGTAAACGAGGTGAAGCGCCCAGCCGCAAGTTTGTACAAATGTATTTAAGCGCTTCCGCTTGTACTTATTGAAGCGCATTAAAGCAACATACGAGCCGCTGTGTTCTACCTAAAGCCTATTTCGTCCAGGCGGTGTTTTTAGGTGACAGAACTTTGTAAAATGACTCAAGAAGCCTGGTAAAGAATCGTACGCATTGTTTCTAATGCAACTACAGTGAGCCAGCGGTCAGTTCAGCGCCGCGCTGGTCAGGAGAAGTCGAGGCGAATCGAGGAGGAAAATGCGCGCGCGGACGAGTGGCGCCGCTTTCAAATTATAGGGGTTTTATGAAAAGCGCCAGCCCTGGACGATCACTTCGGCGTCGTGTTGAGGCCTCATATGCTACGCAAAGCCCAAGGTATATCCCACCCAATGACAGCAAACAATAGCATCCTTAGGTACTAGTACATAGTATAGTGTGCTGGTGTAGGGGGTGTGCCCTCACGAACATGCACTGTACTCTCCTTGGTTGGAGTGCAGATCTCCAACCAATATGCTAGGGCAATACCCAATTCAAGCTTACATATACACTGTTATGGAACAGGCAGTTATAACTTTTGTTTTCCACGTCGTCACTTCGCGACAAGGATATTTATACTTATGCTCTTCTGACACTTTCTAAATGTCAATCTAACCAGTACACATTTTCTCATATTAATTTAAGGCAAATCGACTAGTTTATTTCATTATATTTTCATCTCACTGCGCATTGTAGCAAAATAGTGTAATTGTTCGAATGACACAATGAATGTTTTACAAGGAACCAATAGTTACAACGAACTAGTTAGCGAAAGGTAAGCGTGTATTGTGTGAACACTTTTTTTTTTATTGCGCAGCAACTCCTGAAATTCTACGCTTTATACATTTATCGGCTGTATAGTGTAGACACCACACATTCAAAATTTGGGGAACTTGCCTAAACTGTTCATTTTTGATCTCATTTTTTTTTTGTTTCATTCTTTATCCAACTCGCCTCGAATGTTGCATGGCCTTGATGAAAAAATATATGAACACTAACTAAGGTGTTTGGAAAGCGAACAGAAAAGCATAAGGCGACAATCGCCGCCGTTGCTTGGCATTGCCTCACTGCGGGCGTACTGCTGTGCGAGACTTGTGTAGCTGTGTCACAAGAAGGCAATATTTCCCGACCAGCTTACCTCATGAACAGTTTTTTTTTTTTTTGCAACGCGGCACTTTCTGCTCTTTCAAGCCACAACGAAAGCCTATCAAGATCATACTATGTCCAATCAGAAAAGAATCGGCACAGACAACGAAAGGTTTTTACTACTCGGCGCGTACGATGTGCAGCCGCAGAACCGAGCTATGCAAACGCGCCCATTCCTTCACACCTGGGTCACTCGCCCAGGCTGTGTAGCGCCTGTAGTCCGCGAGATCTGTACAGTTGCTGCACGCCTCGGACAAAGGACGTGACAAAGCGTTCCAGGTAGAAGGGCTGCCGTGGCCAGAGACAGCCGTCCACGAAACCCATGTGGCCGCCGCGTGGCGTCACCACTGCGGCAAGCCAGGGCGACTTGGCGATTTCCTCTTCCGGAAAGGCGCCGCGCGGGTTCAGCGTGTCATCAGACGCCACGAGGAACACCAGGGGGCGTTTCACCATGTCCAGCTGTCCCTGCACTGTACGAGCCAATACAAGCCAGGATTGTGTAATCGACAAGACTAAGAAATAGTAGTTCTTGCAGAAACGTACTACTGGCCCGAATATACATTCAAAAAAAGAGAGAAAAACAATACATAGAAATGAAGGGCACGACATGACGCGCTGCTGGCCATTAATGTTGATGAAAAGCGCAGACTCACAGAGGACAACGATATTACTATGAAAGAATCGAGCGATCCCCAACGAGTATGCATACGATAAAATGAAAAAAAAAACTTCAAGGCACATTTAGGTCACGAGGCTAAGGTACGTCAAGCTGATCCACCTCACAACCAGAGCGCCTCCGAAGGGAAGCTCATGCACAAAACACACGCACTTTCGCGATATAAGCGGCTTCGAACAAGTTTACGATGGCTGCTGATAGGGGTCTGAAAACAGAACACGGAACTATATTTACTGACGCAATAAGCCTTGTCAGCCCACAATGCGTTGCATCTGATATAAAAAAAAATGGAGTATAGCTCGGTCGCGCAGGGATGCGAACAAAGTGGAAATTTCGGCTGCTGTGCAAGACATGCATCGCCAACGCCAGGAGGTGCTGACTTCGCCAAGTTCGAGGAGGCTTAATTGCATGTATTACCCTCTTCCCGTCCGAGAAAACTTCTCTCCCCACTTTCATCTAGGTGCAAGCTTTTCCTCTTCCTACAAAGCCCCATTCGCACCAGACCGCTATGGTCCCCATAGAAGTACATTACAGACACTATAGAACCGCAAGGTACCGTATACCAGTGGGGAATCTGGTAGTTTGCGCGGCTCTGCGTGAAGACCAGAGCCCTTCCCCTGACATGGCTTAAACAGCTCGCTGTGAAAAAGCTAAAAACAAAGAAGAAGCAACAAGAGCGAAATATTCACAGCAAAAGTGAAAATGTGCTCCATGGCTTCACCGCTTCTCGCGATATCTGCCAGAACCATCACTCTGCCAGCACCATCACTCTGCCTTTAACTGTACAGATGGCAAAGACACTATTATCTTGTACATTTGTCTCGGCAATAGACGCTGTCCGTATGATGTTGGTAAAAACATCTAACAATAAAAAACAAAGGGACGTATGAAGTGACCGCCTCATAGGAGCACGGCATCCACAACTAGTTGTTGAGGATCCCTAGTACGGGACCCCATTGGCGTCGGCTGCTGCCTGGGCTTGTCAAACCAAGGCCTTTGGGGCTGAAGATTAGAGCAGTCAAACAGGGTCACCTCCCACTCCTCCCGGGTAGGGTTGGGGATAGGGGGTACAACAGGGTCAGGGGCAGGCCCACACCTATTCGTAGATGTCCGAAGGCTTTTCCCAAGAGCGTGAGCAACTGCCAGAAAAGGTGTAATCGAAATGTTTGCGGGCTGCCGGGCACATCATAGTGTTCGTAAAAAGTCCGAGTAAAAGCCGCTCCTCCTCCTTACTCAGGATTTTGCATGGGTGGGGATATAGGCTGTGATTGAAATGGTAATAGTCAACGATTTCGCGAAAGTATGAGCAAGTTCAGCGAACGATGAACTCGCTCGTATACTATGGACATGCAAATCAACGAGATCAGTAATTTCAAAAGCATCTACGGAAGCGCGGTGGAGTGCACGTGCTTTGTGTTTTAACTTAAATCCGGTAGGAGCTATCAATAGACGGCGTCATCACACGTTATCCTGTGAATCGGGAATCTGCGGATAGTGAACTGCATAAGCACGAATATTACTTAAGGAATTTGATAATGAGGATAAAACCATCATTCTTGATGGATATTCAGACATGAATGCGAAGTTATTGCTGGTTCCTTGCGAACAACATCGATTTGAGGTTGTTAACACGGGGTTTATGTGTGATGCCGAATCGCGTGAGATGTCTAAAGAAAGCAAATGAAGATTGCCTATTCTTTTGTTACAGCAGGAATTTATCACAAACCGAGAGAGATGAGAATATACAATGAATTAATTGATATGTAAGGGTTTAACGTCCCAAAACCACCATATGAATATGAGAGACGCCGTAGTGGAGGGCTCCGGAAATTTCGACGCCCTGGGGTTCTTTAACGTGCACCCAAATCTGAGCACACGGGCCTGCAACATTTCCGCCTCCATCGGAAATGCAGCCGCCGCAGCCGGGATTTGAACCCGCGACCTGCGGGTCAGCAGCCGAGTACCTTAGCCACTAGACCACCGCGGCGGGGCTACAATGAATTAATTAACAACTTGAATACTTATAGGGAACTCCTTACTTGACAGATCGGATACAAGGACCGTAGAAACGAGAGCACAGAATCAAAGTCTGGCAGATGAAAAACAAAGGTAAAAAAATTCATAACTACTCGCAATAGACAAAAAGTTCACGCGGATCTTAGAAATTTCACCATAGTCATATCGCAGTTCTCGTACGTAAAACACCATATGCTATTAATATTAGGAATCTCACCTTGAGGCTGCAGTTTTCGTAGAAATCCTCCACAAAGGAGAACCCGTACACCGGAGCTGCATAGCGCTTGTTGAATGAGGACAGCGTCCAGCAATGCAACACCTTGTCTGCATCGAATTCCCTCTGCGAGGAAACGATGTAAGAAAACGTTTTTGAATGATGCAAGATTATTTGACGTTTACATAGTCCAGTACCTTTGTTACAAAGTTGTAGCATTCGTTCCAGAAGGAAAGTTTGGCCATCTCAAGGTCGTCTGTTTCTGATGGGGGCCCGGTTTTCTTTTAAACGTGATTGCTTTATTGCGATAGCAATTATATGGAGATTCTCGACTAAATTTTGCCGCTGGCGTAGGCTTCAGCGTCGCCGTCACTCCCCGTTCGGTGTCCAACTAGTCAAGCTCTTCTGGCTGTAACACCATTTCTCCGTTTCCGCTCTCCCTGTTTACTACTACAGCTACTACAAGCGTCTACTACTAGAAGAGTTTGCTTAATCATCAACCATTAACGTAATTCATCAGGGTGTAAATGTGCCACTCAACGTCAACGTGTATGGATTCAAGATAAGTGGTGCCATTGCAAGCGCTCGGATACCTATGTACAGTGAACATTCTACGAGTTCTGTAAGGACTCGTTTTATATCGTAATGCACCAATTTCTATAAGGAAGGGAAAAACCACGTTCTTTTTTTTCTGTACAGCGAAAACGTAAGCGACAGAATACTTTCATTAAAACTTAGATTGACTTTGGAGATCCTGGAGGAAGTTTTACGAGATCAACTATATATGTACTCACGGTACCGTACACCATCTCCTCGTTGTGGCGTAGGAGGCGCACCATACGGCGCGTCATCCAAACATTTAGCAGCATGTTCGTGCCCCAGCGGCCTAGATTGCGGCTGGCCAGCCCCAACTGAAAAGGTGCTGACACGGCCACCACCGCGTCAAGCTGCGCTCGGGGACCCCACTGGCTCAAGTACAGCGCCATCTGCAGTCCGCCCAGGGACACGCCCACGCCAACAACACACTCTTGCGGGTACCGTCGGTGCACCTCGTCCGCCACCTGCAAATGAGCAACTATCTTCGTACACTATTCGGATTAGGAAGTATCAACAACTGAAACCTTCGGCGGGCTAATGAGGCACACTTTACTATAGGAAAGACCACATTAATTATGATTAAGGAATTATGCTAATTATGCTGATGAATTAGCAATTATGCTAATTGCTGGTATTACAATGAAGCCGGCAGCCGTTCACTATCTTACATGCGGCTTCGATTCTTCAAAGATTACTCGGAATTGGCCGAAGATGTTATATGAGGGGTGTTACAGGTGGTGAAAAAGAAAAGTCTTCATTCGAACAGCACACTCACTTTTCACGCATTCGGTTCTACTGCATAATATTTCGGACAATCATTGTTTTGACAAAAAAAAGTTAGCAAGGAGTTTTTCCTGGCATTGTACTCGTGTGTTTTAAGGAGGAGGACATTACGCCTAGAAGCCTAATGTGGTACTAATAATTTATGTAGTTTAACACCTCAAAACGACGGTATGATTATGAGAGACGCCATATATAGTGGCGGGTGCCAAAAACTCGACCACCTGGGATTCACGCACTTAAATATGTATGCACGGGCCTTAAGCACTTTCACCTCCGTTGAAAACCCGGCCGCCTTGGCGCGGATTCGATCAAGTGACCTGCTTAAGAGTTGTAAAGTTTAATTTAAAAGAAACGGCGCCTTTGACAGATATGCTTTTAAACTTCTCATGACGGTAAGCTATTATGATATTCCTACTATTCATCTTAAACGATATGAAAAAAGGCCGCCTCGCTGTTTGCCCAAGCTGATTCACTACTTGTTGGTTGAAAGTGAAAGAAGAAATGAATCTTGGCGGTCATCTGTTGTTCATAGGCGTTAAAAAATTGTGTAAATTCGTGCGTTGCATACAGCCACATAAAAGAGAAGAATAAAGTAGGCATGTGAACACTACTCTCAGTTTTTTGCTGCATAACCATGAATAGTATTGCTGAAATCAATTTCTTTCATAGATCAAATCAATATATCTTGCATATAAATTTTTATCTGATCTAATAATGCGCTCCAAAACTTCTTCTGGGAAACACTATAATCTTCCTAGTCTCATATTGTCGCATTTTGTGACGCCGCTGCTACTGTTAATCAGAAACAGTGGTCAATAAAAACAAATTCTTTATATACAAACGCTCTTTTACGTTATTTTTATAATAAACAACACGGTAATTTGCCGCCACTCCCATTCACCGACTACCAAGTTACTATGCCCGCGGCACTATATACAAACTTGGCGCCAAAGCATGGCTTATGTAGGGTATGTAGAATTTAGGTGTCCTGTATTGTACTCAGTATCCGGTGTCTCTTGCTAACCATGACCGAAAGAACAAACGTACCGAAAACTGGTGGCGAGCTCCGAGTGCGGCAAAAATGTGCGAAAGTGATCTCGGTTCAGGCACCGCCAGTGCTACCAATGAAGGAGCCCATCGAGAGATGGCGCCATAGTATTTCCACCCTGATTACAGGCGCTAGGTGAATCACGTAGTACTTTCAAGAATCTGATCGATTTCTCTGGAACCTTCGACGAGTCATTCATACACGCTGACGAGCTTGATCCGTATATTAGTCTTATATAAGTTCTTTAACAATAAACTAAGAAAACTTTTCTGTGAGTGTACGTGCATACACGTCGGTCAAGTTCTTCGCCCCAACATATCGTAAAACAAAAACCCGCGTAGAGCTGCGCTGAATTTTTCACGTTTGAGTGTCGGTATCCCCATCAGTTATATTCATGAACTATTTAAACATAGTCGTACAAAAATAGAGCCGACTTAGAGGAGCTTTAGTCAACAACAGAGTCCTTTATGATGCCTCAAAGCACTATTATGTCAAAGTAGTGAGTATACGGACAAGCACGCTGACAACAGCCAAGAACCGAGCCACATTAAGCACGTTGTCAAAATTTGTGCGTTAACAAAGCGTCAGCATTGGCACAGGCACACGAAGATGGCCATCTATGCGTCATGTGTTGGAGAAGCCACAACACTGTCCACTGACAGTACACAGCTGAGATGTTTTGAGCGTGTCACTGAAATCGGACGATATGTGTTGTCATCCACCCAGATGTTTTGGATAGTGGAAAAACGGGTTCCTGGATTTAACAAACGCTTCGTTTAAAATTAGCGGCCAAATAAACAAAGCTTTAGCGTGCATGTTTTTGGTGATTCACCGGCCGCAGCTATAGAAATATATCCAGGTTTCCAGTGAGCTGGAACTATTGCCAAAAGAATAAGTGTATGAAATATATAAGTACATGGCAAATAGATCGTTCAACGCCCAGAATTCCTTTCGAAGTTCAGTCGCACTGCGAGAATGGCATACGAGAATGACCCAGCGAAAATCCAGTCACCCACCCTTTGCCATCGCATTCCTCGTCATCACGGTAAAGAATTCTATAGTGAACGATTCGCGCAGTCGCAAAGGGAGCTAATCGTGACGTGGCGCTCTCTGTGCGATACAGATACAGCCGGTGGCTGAATCCCATTTCTTTGTTCTGACTGAGTATTAACGCACGTTGCATCAGGTGTCTCGGTAGCGTCTTTGTTGAAAGGTGATGTCGATTAGTTTTCCGCACTTCAAATCACCCCATGAAATAACTTGGAAACAACATCTCGTTCGCCCAGCGACGCTATTATCTGTCTGAAATCTTCGAGTAACGGCGCTTTGCAGTCGGATCAATTCGCGCTTGTGACGTTCCAACAAATGAATAACGACGTAGCTGCAGAACACACGGTACTGGTGAAAAGGGCAAGGTCATGAATGTCCGTTTTGATGCGCTGAGAGCGGTGACGTGCGTAGAAGGGCATTGAAACGTTGATACATCTATATCACACGTTGTCTGTTAGTGTGCGTAAAAGAGCAGCGACTGAAACTTTTCTCATGCTTGCTTACGAAAAGTCGTCAGCAATCTTAACACGAACGCTCCGACATGAGAGATGGACTAGGTTGACTTATTGCCAGCCGAGGAACGCTGGGCACTGTTGCCGAGATAATATCTCGGTAGGCTTAGATAGCTTACGGCAGCATGCATGAGTAGCATCTCGGCAACGGAACCCAAAGCTACGTGGCGCTAGCGTAAATCAAACTGTAAACACACGCTGCGGAGCGTTCGTGCTAAGCTTCCTAAATCCATCGCCCACTAATCGAGCAAACACTAATGCACTGATGCAGCAAGTACACAGACTACATCTATCATGCACTAATGGAGTAAACGAAGACGAACTATTAAACAATAAGATTATTCAATTAGGCTTTCGTAATGCCAACAACCAAGAAAATTAAATCTGTCAGAACTGTAGATGGTACATATAGACTCCAAACGTTTGTTCTTTGGTGACTGAATAAATATTTCAGTGACGTTGGTGGTATCGCCGATTCTGCATCTTATTGGATGCTTACTAGGGTGAATGCAAGAATGGCAAATCCAGTAAGCAAAGCGATCATGACTTTCTTTATGTTAATAAATGACTTCATAGCGCTTTCAGTATTTCATTCCTCGCAGTACACCTACCTCTGCGATGTCGCTGACACTGGCCACGTAGGTGACTCGATGAGTGGTCAGAGGGACGCCACAGCCGCGGCCGTTGACCACCACGCAGGGGCAGCCGAGAGTCGCCAGTGCTGGCAAGAGGGCGCGCCAGGGCCGGCTCTGGCTGTCCGTGAAACCGCCGCCAGCGAGGATAACCACCGGGCCCGGCTGCTCCTCGTTCACCCAGTCGAGTGCCACAAGACCGCGGTCCGAGAGCACGAAGAGCTCGCGTCTGTACGACAGCCGTGGAAGCCAGCTCTGCAAAGGACACGACCATGCACGACTTGAAGTGGCGTTTTAAGTCAGTCCATGCGCACACCCAACTCATAGCATGCATAGCCCAGCTTGAAGGGACCCCGAAACAGTTTTTCAAGTAACCATGGAATTAGTTCACTGGAAGAGCTTACTGCCTCACGAATCCAACACCGCAAAAAGTTTAAGAATCCGTCCAGTACGAGCGGAGTTACAAAATTTGTGACGCGCTGCAATCGCATTCTCTCTCCTCTCGTCCCGATGAAAGCGCTGAAAGCTAAGCAGGGAGGGATGGCAGGGCCACAGAGAAACGTCACGCGCACCCCGGGACCTTGATTACTTTTTTCTTTTTTTCTTCGAATGAGTGGCCTTTCAATGTGATCGCGCGCGCATGCGTGTACAAGTAGCCGCCTATACCGCGGCGATCTCTGTAACGAGCGAACGCGCCATAGTCAAATAAGCCAAGGGCTGATAGAGGGGCTTGTTACGTGTGATTTTGGGTATATTGCGTGATTTGTTGAGACAAGAGAAAGCAATTTTTAGCTCACTTTGATATCTTTTGTGAATTCCAGGCCGCATGCTGTGCTATATAATTAGCTCGCGCGTTATCGGGAGCCTCTACTACCGATTGGCAGCGTTTTACTGACCATGCTCAGTAAGTGTTGCAGGGCCCCTCTATTTTCCAATATATGGGACTACCTTCATAAGCGTACTCAAGTCGGGCCCGAAGATGGTGAACACAGGCGTGCGTAGGCTTCCCTTCCATAGGGAGTGGTGTGAAGGTTCGTCGCAGCGCCTCTTCCTATAGATAGTATTGTTTAGCGCAGCTCAAATTTAGCGACAAGAAAAGATGTGATACGGTCAAGAAAGAGAAGCTTCCACTGCTAAGCTTACCTTCTGCCATTTTATCATGCAGCGCTGCGCTCACTCAGTCAGCCGTACCTACCTCTCCGCAATATGTAAATGTATGGGGCTGACTTGACGCCCCCCCCCCGCTCTGACTTGCAGAGCCACACTCCCTATTATGTCAATGTATAGAGTTGACCTTTTCACCCCTCCCTTGGGTGGCCAGGGGGGGTCGACCACCTTCTCGATCCCCAGGCGTACGCGTATGGTCGTGAAACATGCATGATGCCCCTGTAGAAAGGGGGCGGGGGGGGCACCGCCTTTTTTCACGGTATGAACCAAGCGACAGCGAAGCGCGGATCGCATGACACATGCTTCGCAACGGATCCATCCGGAAGTTTTGGTCCTCGGACTTCCGGGTGTAAAGATGGGAGATGAACTACTCTTGGGACCAAACGTCAGGGTGTCGCGGCCCCTAATGTCGTCGATATTAAGGGCCGCGGTAACAGGGGCTGTAAAATTCTGCAAGATGTATTTAAAGACAAATTTTCTGCTGACAGTTTTAATCACTCACCAATTCAAGCCGATCCTGGTTATCACCAAATGAAAGCAATAATCATTGAATACGGCCTTTTTCACCTCGTGCATACTTTTGTCATGAAAATGAAAGCGTAATCAGCTGGCATAAGTGAAATCGCTCCCCAATTTCTCAAACAGACGTGCATTTATTGTTCAATCAATTTTTCACAGCTTTATTTTTTTTAACATTCATTGCAACATGTCTCATTACCCACTGACTGGAAGGCGGGAAAGTTGGTTCTTGTGCCTAAAGCAGCTGACTCATTTAATACTTTTAATTACAGGCCCATTACTTTGACTAGTGTATCATGTAAGCTTCTAGAATATATCTATTCTAACTTAATTTTATTTCTCGAAGAAAATATATTCGTTCACAACCGTTAGCCTGGTTTTAGGAAACACTACTTATGCAAAACCCAACTACGTCTCTTCACCAACGCCTTATTTTCATCATCTGACACTGCCTCGGTTATCGATGGTATTTTGGTTGATTTCCAAAAAAGCTTTTGACACCGTTTCCTCCAACTAAAACTAAGCATAGCAAATATTGACTCAAACTTATGACAGTGTATTGAATTATTCCTTTGAACAAAACTCAACAACAATTGCATAATATGTGAAGTTTAATACCCCAAAACCACACTAAGATTTTGAGATACACCGTAGTGATAAGTTCCAGACATTTCGATCGCCACAGTTCTTTAACGTGCCCCCAAATCTGAGCAATCGGGCCTACAGAATTTTCGCCTCCATCGAAAATGTAGCCACGCAGCCGGGATTCGATCCCGCGACCTGCGAGTCAGCAGCCGAGTACCCTAAGCACTACCTAGATGATTGCGGCGGGGCAAAACAACAAGTAACAGTTAACGGTCATAACTCACGCAATTGTTCTGTAGCAACTGGTATGCCGCAAGGTTCCATCCTTGGACCCTCACTCTTTCCAATTTATATAAACAACCTTCCATCCCACATTACATTGACAATCAGGCTCTTTGCCAAATATTGTGCCATCTACCGATAAATAACTAACCCGCATAATTCATCACAACTTCAATCCGATCTTGACAACATTACCTCGTGGTATTCACTCTGCAGGGTCCATGAATCCGAATACTGACAAGTGTAAAGTAATAAAAAACTCTGTACTGACTGCACTATAGCCCCAATATTCAATTACTAATTTTTAGTTATCTGTTGTCACTACAATATCTATGCGTTCACATCGATAACATTTTAACATGGAATAGCCATATTACAAGTGATCAACAAGTCAAACCACACTCTTGGCTTCTTGCGCCATAAATTTTCATTAGTACCTGTTTCATTAAAACTACTTTATAAAAAAAGACTAGTCAGATGTAAACACGAGCACACTTCATCAATCTAGGATCCTCATTCTTGACCACATGTTAACGCACTAGAAGCCATTCAGAATCGCAAAGCTCGTTTATTGTCTGTAATTACTCTCGCACTGCTAGTATCTCATCAATCAAAACTTCTCTTTACCTACTCCCTATTCTTTCTAACTGAAGGAAGCAGACCCGCCTATATATGCCTCTTCCACCATTTTTTTTTCATGAATCCTGAAATAATGCCCATTGCTCTTGCCACATTCTTACGTTTCATCTCGCGTAAACCACAACTTCAAGGTTCATATGCCATTCTGCCACACCGACATCTACTTACACTACTATTTGCGGAAGACTTCATCTGAATGGAACCACATCCCTGCCTACATCGCTAGCAATCCCGATCATGCATCATTCAAGACTACCATTTCTGACTGGTAGCACCACTCCTCTCTGTAATGCTGCAAATGGCACTGAGAGTATTTAAATAAACAAATAACTAGATAAGCAAATAAAATGAATAAATAAGCGGCAAGGATGGAATATCACCAGATGGAATGGTAGCATAGGCTAGAAAAAAAGCGCTGCCTTTATTTAAACTCGGAGTGGTTTAGGTGGCCTTTTAATGTGAGAAGAGAAATGAAGCTGCGTTGAAACTTCACTGCCCTCTTAAGTATACTCTGCCCACGCCTACGCTTACAACATAGTTTTAAAGCACATTCTTTATGGGGAAAATATCCCATAAGCTCTAAGTTCACGCATTCATTTTTTTTATATAACGTCATCCTGACAATTGGTTGCTTTCCATTCCTGCAATTTTCATCTTGCTTATCACGATTGCTTCACTCTCGTAAAGTGCGCTGTGCAAAATTCATGGTAGATCACGTGCACTCTTTGATAAACAGTGGTACGTAGCGATTGGTTTTGATTTTGGAAGGCGTTTTTATCTTTTCATCTCACGATAATCAGATGGCAACCATAGTATGAACGACGAGTGACCAAATTTTTACGCACGCCATAATTATTTGCGACCAGTGGGGCGAAACGAACATAATCCAATCAAGGAAAGACAACCAAGTGCTGACATTCTTCCTTCGTCCTGGTAAGCTTGTCTCACCCACATTGCCAGGAGACACTTGATTTACTAGACCAGAAAACCATTTTTCTGAAGCTTACTCCATGGAAGTCTTAAGATCAACTACTGGTCATGCCCTTTGTGAATTTCTCGGAGAAACAGCAGATGCGTTCTGGCTATTTAGCCATCGATTTTAACTAGTGCTTTACATCGTTGTATTTGTTAGTGTACGTCTTCAAAAGCACAACATTATGAAGCATGCCACTTTCAGGGACGCCGGTTTGACTTCGATTGCCAGGGATCCTTCAATGCCCACTGAAATCTAACACCACCCTCCTTCCCTGCCTCACTTTTATTTAAGTATGTGGCCCCCATCTACTTGAAATTGAGTCTAACCCTCGAGCTTAGCTACGCGACATTTAACGTGTTAGCGATCAATTAAACAGTGCCACTTTACGCCTGCACCGATACCCCTGCAGGTCAAACATTTAGGCGTTCGACTTTCATTAAAAGCAAAATATTCAGACTCAAAACAAAACTTCAAAAATTCTTAAAGAGTATCGCTTCTCTGCGCTGGTCATTCCTGAAAATTTACGCCCAACCTGCGCTATCATCCGAAATAGCCCGTACGCTGCGTACGAAGCGCCATCTTCTCTCGCGCATTGGCACACTCACGTTGTAGAGGCAGCCGACGAGAAACTGCAGGTTGCCGCCGAAGCACCAGATCGGGGCCCAGTAGTAGCTCTTGATGAATTCGTCCATATTGGCCGAAAGGAAGCGGCGCAGGCGGCCGGCGCGGCAGACGAGCCGCGGCTTGCGCACCACTACCAGGATATAGTAGACGACGTACACGGCACACGAGACGCACACGGCGAGTTCGGCCCTGGTGGACAGCTTCATGCGCGGTACGATGGTCATTGTAGCGTATGATCCTCGCTCGTCGCCTCTCTTCTTAGCACTATTTCGTTCTACGGCTCGGGAGGGTCACGTGTCGACTGTTGCGAATGGCGATGATAGTGAATCTGGTGACAGCACACCTTTGGGTATACAAGTGAGTGTCACAAACTAACGTGACTCTTTAAAGCGAAATTTGTTTTATCTCGTCTTTCGCCATCAGCCGTGTTGAACACACGCTTAAGAACCAGGAACAAAAACAGCAACACAGACATACTTCAGATATACTGGCAAGTCTCTATGAAGTTTGGAGTAAAAACGAACTAGAAAAATAGGACCGCTTGGGCAGAAGACGCAATAGAGAGATCGGAGCTGATCGCACTGCTATGCGCATTGCTCATTTTAAACGCCAACTCGCCACTCCGCGTTCTAAGACGAGAGCGGCGGTTTTTTCCTCTCCTCGTGAACCATGTCGGCACGAAGCGCTGGAGCCTATCAGTATTTCGCACTTCTTGGCTACACGCTGGCGTTGCCGCTTTCGCTGTTGTGAACACACGAAATTAAGTGTGATCGGTTGATCGTGCGCGATATTCATTCGATAAGAGGAAGAACGGACGGGCGGCTGCATGGAACTACTGTCTGCGTCACAGAAGTGCGCGAGGTGGGCAGGAAAATAGCAGGACAGAATATTGTGCTCGTTTTTTTTTTGTATTGTGAGAGCCTTGTGATTGGTTTTTAAAGCTTAGCGAATTTCCCTCACATTTGTTTTTCTCTAGTTCGTTCTTTTTCCTTAGAAGTAATTATAACTAATTTAATTATTTTTGTATTTAAACAGTTGCTTCTTTTTTTCTGCCCTCGTTGTCTCGCCCCCTGAATTTATTGCATCCCACGCCGGCAAAAGTGAACGTGCTGTGGAAGCAGATTATAAAGAAGGCAATGACGATGAAGAAGGGGAAAATAGCGTGCGCCGGTTTATGTTGACAATAGTTTTCTGTTTCCAACGAGCAGATGACGGCCTGCTTACAGAACTCCGCTGTTATATTGGGTGGAGCTCGCTCTATAGTGCCGCAAAGCCGGAATGAACAGATTAGCTAGTATTTGACCTAATGTCGCTATGTATTTGTTATATAGTAATGCCAACCATTTGCTGATGATTCGATTCATATATGGGGTTCAACGTGCCGAAACACCCATATGATTACGAGAAACGCCGTAGTGGACGACTCCAAAAATTTCTAACACCTGGGGCTCTTGTGAACCATTTGCTAGACATACTTTGCTTTTGCTAGCAGCATTAAGAACTTTGCTAAGCTTGGCTTTCATTCGACTGTTTCACCGGTTGCCGATGATACGCACGTGTTACGCAGTTATCGTGAGAATGTCTCATACCCCTGTCACACGGGCACTTAAATGTCTTTTAAGTAAGCGGTCTTTTTCCGAAAAGGAGTTCCTGACCGCAGACACACGGCACAGAGCGAACTCCTTTTCAGAAGCGGTCTTTTTCGTAAACGGAGTTGGTCGATCTCTTTTAGGGCTCCGAATGAGTAGCCTCGAAACCAGTGGGCGCCAGCAATTTTCGAGTGGTGGGAAAAAAAAGAGCGAACGTTTATTTTTCTGTCACCAAAACTCTTTGTAAAAACGAATTTCATATCCTGCGGAAGGTGTAATGAACTCTTTTAATGGTTATCTTCTTTTCTATTCTCGTAAGCAGCTACAACGCGTCGGCAATATCACGTGGTGACGCTCGGCCTCGCGCCGCGCCATTTTGCACAAGCGAGGAAAGCGTGGCAGTCGTGTGTTTGCCCGTCATTCAAGTGGTCCGAGTCCGAGCGTCTATGGCCAACTCCGCAGATTAACTCCGCGTCTGCCTCGCTTTCCAGAGCCAGAAGGCAGGCCGTGAGGCTTGCTATCCTCGCTTTTTCTTCCGTACGGTCGCCCATAACATGTTGAGAGCAGTCGAGAGCAGCGAAAAACAAATACGGTAAATAAAAGCCCAGTGGTTCCAGACGGACTTGTGCGCGTCGCTAGTTATGGGAATGCTTCATGTCTCACTTGACTAGAGGCTATACGAGACGCTTTCATTTCTTTCACATTACTAGTCACATGACAGCTTGACTAGTTGTCACGTGCGTTGTGTGATTTTGGGGATGTGTTATTACACTATTTCACGAGATAATCAGCCACGTAACTAGTTGTCTTGTGACGCAACGTGGTCTTACCGTCGTATTTTAGAACGTTCTCTCACTCAAGTGCTTCCCATTGACTTAAAAAGTCGACGGGAGCGCCGTCTCTTGGCAGAACAAGTCAATGCATATCGGCAATAATCTGCAGTTATTCTTGAGAAGCGCCGCGTCCGTTTCAGTCGAACAACACCACACTGCTGATCTCAGTCAAATGAAGGACGGATTTCAAGTCGAGGAGCGTTTCTGAATACGGGGGTTAGTCATGTTACGAACGCTTCAATGATGTTGTGTGATTGTATTGACGTGACGAGCTGTTACGTTGTCTTTCAGGAGAACGTGTCATGTGAGTGTAGTCTTGTCACGCGACGTGACATGATTTTATCCACGTGACGGTACTACGTCACTTTACACTTGTTGTAACCTGATGTTATCGGAAAGTTAGGTGCTTTTATTCATGTGAACAGGTGTTACGTAATGTTGAGTGATTTTATTGTCGGGGCTAGACGTTACGAGACAGTATAGAAGATTTTATTTACGGGACGTCTTGTTACGTTTACAAATGACTACTAGTGTGACGTGTTGGTATGTGTTAATGGTGGCGAAGCGCTTAAAACAACTGGGACTTTCGGAAGGACACCTGTGGCGTTGTTTTTGGCGACAGAATGTCCCTTCACTAGCTGTTCTGTATAGTTCAGAGAGAGATTTGAGTATACTTTTGTGTTAGTTCTTTATAGTGATTTCTAACCATAAACTGTTCCAATGTATGGTGATGTAAAAAATGGATCACATAGCATGAGACGATAAGTGACACTTCACGTGTTTGGCATGTCAATAATTATCACGTCGAACGTAAATGGCGTAGGGTGGTTGAAAGAAGTGGTTCTTAAGAGATGGATAGTGATGAAGCTTATGCAAAGTTTGAAACGGCCAAATATGGTTTTGGATATATGGGTCTTTCAGTTCGGCACGGGTTTTGTTTAGTCAATTTACAGACGCTTCTCGAGGTTGAGTTCTCTGAAACACAGAGCCATGCAAGAATTTCATTTTTGTGAACGTGTAGGATTGATGGGGAACTTGAAATCGGCTCAGACTACTGAATTTTAGGGCTCATTAAAGTATTAAGAGTGAGATTTATTGCGCGATGATAATATACAACTCATTTAGCGAAAATTTGGGTGTCGGTGTTGGTGTCTTTGCAGATGACCAAAAAATTATTCATAACGCCATACAAAAATGGCAGTCATACCATGTCATTCATAATGGCGACAGAAGCCGCGAAGAAGTGTAATTCGTCAACGGGTTCTACTTTCTTTTATTTATTTTAATTGCTCGACTGATTTTCACCGTCGTGTCCCCAATATATATAGGAAAGAAATGTATACCTAAGGCTTGTTTTTCTGTGTATTACACAATATTATTGAGATCTAACAGGCAATAATACCAAGGAAAGTATAGGGGAAGATATTAGACCAAATGGCAAGGCAAATATGACAAATAAAAGTGGGTGGAAAGATAACTTGCCGTGGGCAGGAACCGAACCTGTGACCTACGAATGACAAGTTCGCTGCTCTACCACTGAGCTGCCACGACAACTATCCCCCAGCCACTTTATTCGGTTTAAATGTGGATTTGAAAGTGAATATATATATATATATATATATATATATATATATATATATATATATATATATATATATATATATATATATGAAATGCGTATCGCCACTTTGACTTTAGACAGACAAACTCGCTGCCTTAGATGTGTTGTGGTGATACTTATCGCACGGCTTCGTCGTCTCAACAGTGTACATCTCACCAGGAACCTCGTGGACTGGCGTCGTGAACTTCTTGCTGCACAACTTAACTTCCGTGCGATGTGCCTGCAGGAAGTGCCGGTGATCGTCACTGAAGACTTTTACGTTAGTGTACTTCAATGTGAGAACCAGTGGCATGTCGCGTTACTGGATGGCGAACTTGGACTTCGCCTCCTGTTGAACGTCGCTCAATCAACTATAGACAACAGGGCTAGTTTGATATTTTGCTTACAGTAATACTGTGAATTAAAGCACAATCGATCATGTTTACTACGCTTTGTATGATTGCTAAATCTGCTAGCGTCACTACGGAAAACAGCCCATTATATTGCTATCACATTCATTAACCCGGTCTTGTGCCGAAACTGTGACTTTATTGAAGTCCGCACACTTATACAGCCACTGCGCCACCATAGGCTCCAGGTTTTTGAATGTGTAGGAGAATTCGCATTGTACTATTTTTAGAACACAATGCTGCGCACTGTTATGCCTGCGAGTCCATGCCTCTGAAAAAGGCAATATGTGTCAAGGCCAGCCCGCGAGCCCGCCTGACGCGAACAACTCAACGGCGTCAACACGCGACGGCGCCTTTCTGGCGCGCACGTGCAGTGAGTCACTCGAGCAGCCCGTCGAGCCAGCAACCGGCGCCTTCCTGTCTGGCGGGTCTGACGCAATGCCTAGTGACGTCACTCGTCCTTGGGTGCAGCCACCTGCAGTGCAGCCTCTCCAGATTCGATGAGAAAGAATGACGCGGGCCAGCGGCGACCCCATTGGAGGAGTCTGACCTCACGACCAGTGGCGCTTCTGGTTGCACATTTGGTTATTGAAAGAATGCACCCGATGCATATAAAAGAAGCCCTGCGGCGCGTCGCGAGCAGCAGACCTATTTGAGAGCAGACCTATGTGTTAGCGAGGAAGAGCTCGGCTCTTCGGGTCTCTAAGCTGTCGGCCCCTGTGCCGAATTTGTAACGCCTCTGCATATATGCTGTACATAAACCTTGTTTAACTCACCGTCGTCTCGTCCGCTCGTCTATCAGCTGTGCGCAGAAGCAGTCGCGAGCTGAGACACCTACGCTACCAAACGGTCTGCTGACCTTCCCGGCGGAGTTCGAAGCAGTGGCTGCCTTCGGGACCGTGTTGGCGTCGCCGTCTTTCGAAACAGTGGTTGCAGCGGTGAGATTCATAGCGCCCTTCGTAACGTCGTCGGAGGCGCGCTTCGCGACAGTGGTTGGCAGCTGCGGGATCGGCCGGCGTCAGCGACATCGATGCGGTGAGTGCCTGATGTTTTCCCCTCAGTTCACCAGACTACTCTAGCTCAGGTTATAGTAGTTTAGAGAAGGGCTGTGTGAAGCATTAGAGTGAGCTTCGATCGTTTCAAGCAAAGTCGAAGTGCTTTAAAACCAAAGTTAATGTGGAGGGGGTAAACACGGGAGTGTTCAAAATTGCTTGCGCGTCTTGCTAGTTGACTTATAGTGGGTACGGCAAGTAAATTCTTAAAAGCGGCAAACAGCAAAAGGCTAGTGTAAACGATGGAGAACCTTAAGGTGAAGGAACTCATCGAAATTTGTGAGGAACTCGGCATTACTTTGGGTCGTGCGAAACAAAAGCAAGCGATCCTTGAGATCATGAGGGATGAAGGAGTGTCGGCTGAGGAAGTCGATGAAGCCTGGGCGGATATCAAAGCACGCCGAGAGGAGGCTGAAAGGCGAGAAGTAGAAGCTCGTGAACGTGAAGAAGCTGATAGACGAGCGGACGAGACGACGGTGAGTTAAACAAGGTTTATGTACAGCATATATACAGAGGCGTTACAAATTCGGCACTGGGGCCGACAGCTTAGAGACCCGAAGAGCCGAGCTTTGCTCACTAACACATAAGTCTGCTCTCAAATAGGTCTGCCCTCAAATAGGTCTGCTGCTCGCGACGCGCCGCAGGGCTTCTTTTATATGCACGTGGTGGATTCTTTGAATAACCAAATGTCCAACCAGAAGCGCCGCTGGTCGTGAGGTCAGACTCCTCCAATGGGGTCGCCGCTGGGCCGCGTCATTCTTTCTCATCGAATCTGGAGATGCTGCGCTGCAGGTGGCTGCACCAAAGGACGAGTGACGTCGCCAGGCATTGCGTCAGACCCGCCAGACAGGAAGGCGCCGGTTGCTGGCTCGATGGGCTGCTCGAGTGACTCACTGCACGTGCGCGCCAGAAAGGCGCCGTCGCGTGTTGACGCCGTTGAGTTGTTCGCGTCAGGCGGGCTCGCGGGCTGGCCTTGACACAGATTGCCTTTTTCAGAGGCATGGACGTTCGCTGTGGACTCGCAGGCATAACAGCACATAATAAAATATGCGTGCTGACACTGTGGTACTAGGAAGGCACCAGACACCTAAATCTTTCAGCGTTTCTTTTGGGGGTGCGTAGAAGCTGTTTTATTGGGGTCACATGCTGTAGGCGCCAGGCTGTCGTCAAAAACCAGGCTTTTCTTCTTGAGTGAGTAGATGTAGGCAATGTCAGTTTTTTCAGCCATGTCGCCCCACCACTCTCTGTCGTCCTTCTGCGCCGACGCAAGCTTAATCTGAAACGAAACAATGTGAGAAATGCGTTAGGACTAAGTCCACCTGTTCACCAGCCCGAAATTGGGAAACTAATCGGTGCTTATTTATCGCAATGAATTAGCGACTGACAGCTTAGCATTCTATGGCGGAGACCCGAAATGCATGCTTTTGTGGCTCCTTAAGAAATAAATTTTGTAACTTTGCTAAATAACATTAGCTATGATTTCTTGTCTATTGCTAATAATAATGCGTTGTTCGGGTGAGGTAAACAGAGGGTACTGAACTCAAGAATTTTTTTTCTAGAGTAATTTCATGCAGTCACTATACGCGTCGAAAATTCACTGTCGAACAAAGGCTCTGGATATCCACATTGAAACAGATCACACATTACCATCATTTTTCTTTCTTTTTTCTTTTGGTCTTCTTTTTCCTTTTTCCTGCAGGCTATCCGTGGTTTTTCTTATTGAAATAGAAAATATACGAAGGAGTTGTTGTCATCATTACTTGGCGACGGCTAGCCCTTTCCACTTAATTGGTACAAAAGAATATAAAAAAAACAATAGCATATATCATATACACACGTCCTACATGGGTGAGAGCAAAAGTTTCTCTATGGGCAGAACAAACATGTGGACGCCACGCTCACTTTTAACTTTCGTCCGCTCAGTATTCGTCGCAAATCTTCGTTTCTTCGAAGAACTGTTGCAGCGCCTTCATTGCTTTGCCTTTGTTTCGGATGGACCTGGTATTTTATTCAACCCGATTGGCCACTCGGGCTAAACTATGCAGTTCCTGTTCTAGTCGCCTTCGGTGTGTGTCGTGTTTCGGACAGTCGAGCAAGAGGTGACAGATATCCTTGTCGTCGTGGCCGCTATGAACATGCTGACGATGTTGCACACTGAATACGAAGTAGGAAGTGCTTTGGGTAAGCAGTTCCGAGTCGTAGGCGATAAATGAGTGCGTTGATACGTCTTGGAAGGTCACGGTCTAATTGGTATTCAAGATTAGGATCAACAGAATATAGGATCGATTCTTTTGTTTTGTCTGTGAACCAGGTAGACAGGCATATTTCACGTTTTGTGGTTCTTAAAATTCTATTTACACCCTATTGAGATACCGGAATGAGGTACGTTTGCATAGAATTATCAGCGGTTTTCGCCAACTCATCCGCCATTTCAATTCCCTTAATTCCACAGTGACTGGGAACCCACTGAACAGCCACTCGATGATTCGACTTCGTAGCTTCTGAGAGCTTTTTTAGTATAGCGTATACTATACGCGCAATAATGTGTCTTGAAGTGGCATTTTCCCTACATGCCAGTGCTGCCAGAGAGTCTGCAATTACCAACCATTTTCTTGGTGTCGTTGATAGTTTAATAAAGCTTATGGCCTAGCACTTATGAATCAGTCACCTGATGTCAGCAAGGTTGGGCATTTTCGGCCAGCTTGTCCAATTTCACTACTGCCACGCTCAAGTCGAATCCTTGCTATATAATACACACCTGTAGAGAGCAAATCCGTTAAAGTTATGGCCACTTCTGTTCAGTTCATTACGTGGCTCCGTAGCCGTGTCTCAGAGGAAGCGGACGTATTCAAAGGGGCCTTCAGAATAGCCCTGACAAAGATTAGCTGCGGTTTTAAGTCACATTGTTCCTGGCTAGTTACGGCCTACTGTAACGCGTGAAAGCGTAACGTGTGGCGGCACTAACATAGTTGCGGAAGAAAAATTGCGCTGCTTCACCATATGCCTGTACTGAACCTTTTTACTACAAGTCAGAAAACAGATAATACCATAATCGTTATTATATGTAACATTAACATAAAAATCACGCAAAGCATTGCTATCGAATTTCGGACCCCATTAATGTGAAAAAAAAACCTTGTCTATTGCACGACCGTGCCACCCATGAGCCCACGTACTTTTTTCGTGGGTTATATAAAATGGGGGTTAGCTGTTGGGCTTGCGAAATTACTTTTTTAATACATACCAAATGTCATATTTGGCAAATCATGAAATGTCAAAGCTTTGCCGCAAAGGCGAAGCAATGAACGCGACAGCAACTAATTGAAAGGTCACGTGAACAATTGCAAGCAGATCGAAACGTGCTCAGCGTTTCTCACGCACAAATGATGCGCGAAACGTACTCACAGGTACAGATGTACGCGAATAAAAGTCGCAGTTGTTACATCGCTGTGTCTGAAAAGCGCGCCTCGCAAACGGAGACTGCGCAGCGGGAGCAGTGACCTTTGTGCGCCCGGTAACTGCAGCAGGAACGTTCCGGCGAAAACTCAAGGGCACGATCTACCCCACCGCGAAAGGAGCGAACTCACGCGTGACCATCTACATACCCTCTCTCTCTCTCTCTATCCTTGAGGCAAAGTACGCGTCGGAGATGAGAGTGCGCGCCGCCGCTTGGTGATGATCTGGCGACGCTAGAGTGCCTCGATGTGCTCATAGCGTCGCGCTCATTGAGGTACTCTAGGTGAAGCTAAAGCTTTAGGCGACGCGCGTTCATAGCGCCATCTCACTGGTAACGCTGAAAACACGATATGGTAATTGCCAGCGGTAGATGGTAGATAAAAATAGCTTGCCGTGTCAACCTTCATGTAGCTGCTCCTTCGTCGCTCAGTGGCTAACGCCTCGCTCTCACAAGCGTCGGACGTGTGATTCCGTGCCCCGGAGCCTTTCGGGTTATTTTTTATTCTTGCATTTTCATATATATAGACAAGTATACATATACGGTGAATGATGGTGATATCCACACCAACGCTGGCGCAAAATATTGCCGAGAGTGTTCACATATTCGCTATCGCAATAAAAGTAATTTTGTTCTAGGTCTCTTATTGGTCTCAAAACAGTATCTGAGACTGTGCTAGTTCCAATGTATGCCCAAATGTAGAGAGATGCATGATATCCAGATTAAAGTGTGTCTTGAGGCACTGGAAAATGTTGCCATCGTAGAACATCTTGTAAAAAAAACAGGTAGTTCAATAAATCTTCTTGCTTCGCCAGAAGAGTCTTCCTGAATACAATATGAAACATGTTGGTTCATTAAGCATACAGCATTCATGATATTGGATGTTTAACTGAAAACTCTGGCTCGACTTCTTTACTGCACCTTTTATTTTCTTTCAAAAACTCATAATATTATTAAATTTCACATATTGCTGGCTGAGATTTCATGACTTTTGCACTTAGTGAGCAAAGCATAGAATGCACTGTTGTTCTTGTGATATGTAGATAACCATGGCTAAAAAAAAAAGGAGTGCAGGTTAGCGAGAATTGTATTTGTTGTGAAAAAAACAAGGTTAGCTAGTTCATGTTTTTTTTACTATGTCTTAACGCTAGCCAAAAGAACAATAGATGATCGCTCGTATTCGTTGCCGATCAATGTTTTACGAAAGGCGCTTTTAGAAAAAAAAAGATAATTTCTTGATTCTAGAAACTTAGTGCACGTTCTGACGACTAGCTTATTTACATCTGGGGCGAGATGATGCAAAACAGATATTTAACATACGAAGATTACCAAAAGTGGACAGTTATGATTTGTTGCTGTGCATATAAATCAAACTCTGCGAATGTCACAAAAGAACCTAACTATTCTTATTGGTGCTTCACTCCCTCATGACAAATCCTATAAAGGTGTACGTAAAACCTGTCTGTGAGCCACATCCCAAGCCAGTGGCCATACAAAGCATATTAGAGCTGTCTTCAAAGTAGCACGTATAGTCACTCGATATTTCTTTTTATCCACCGGCCGTAACAGTATAGTCTTCTGACGTCCATCAAGCACATCGCATTGTTGCTACTTGTCCTCAGTGCACATTCTTATCATTTTTTTTTGCTTTTCATTGCTTTTCATTCTACTTTCACCGCGACACACTGTGCAGAGCGACATCTGCAAGTGCCCGAGCGACGATGCGGACGAGCCAACATAACACAGAAGCATTAAATACCGTTGGGCTTCCGGACTGCCCCGAACACGCAACGTGCGTATCATTTGGCTTGGCAGTCGCGATGGCAGGCTCGCTCGAGGCTCGCGTTCGAGGAACATCATTATTCACAAAAGCAGCAAGTTTACAGGAGCAGAAATGAGGCAAAGACGGCGTCTGAACTGCTGCAATACATTTGTATCACGTATCATTTGTTCATTATTTGTTACAAAACCAGTCAAATTATGCGGCATGTAAGCATAAATAGCCTATTTTAAATGCGAAACATTCCTTGGCGAACTTCGGTGACTTATAGCGTATCATCTATCTATCTATCTATCTATCTATCTATCTATCTATCTATCTATCTATCTATCTATCTATCTATCTATCTATCTATCTATCTATCTATCTGTCTGTCTATCTATCTATCTATCAATACGACATTTAGCTCTCCTAGCCGTTCTGATAAATTTGTCGATACAGAAATTCGTTTGACACAACTTGACCATAGTGACTAGTCATAACATGAAAATCATGACATGTATGCCATGAATGTCATTACTTACATTTCATGGCCTTGCGGCACTTGTCGCAGTTTCGTTCGCATGACATGTTGCAAAACCAATGTGGTATGACAACACTGCATGGCGAACATGAGTGACCAACCCTAACGTGGAAATCATGACATGTATGCCATGAATGTCATTACTTACATTTCATGGCCTTGCTGCACTTGTCGCAGTTTCGTTCGCATGACATGTTGCAAAACCAATGTGGTATGACAACACTGCATGGCGAACATGAGTGACCAACCCTAACGTGGAAATCATGACATGTATGCCATGAATGTCATTACTTACATTTCATGGCCTTGCTGCACTTGTCGCAGTTTCGTTCGCATGACATGTTGCAAAACCAATGTGGTATGACAACACTGCATGGCGAACATGAGTGACCAACCCTATTCCACCCTATTCCACAACTATTCCACGATGGACCCGTCCAAGCATGATATTCATGACGTGTGTCATGTGAAAGATGACTACATCTTATGCTCTTAGTGCACTTGCAGTTGCTTGGCTAGCCTAATTCACATATACCAAATTTGGTTTATCGGGACGTCAATGGTATCTGACTTATGCAAACATGATACACGAATTGGAATACAATATTGGAATGCAATCAGAATAAAAGGAATACATAAACGAATTGTACCATTTCGTGTATGTATTCCTGTTACGCTCCCCTTACACAATGCCCTGTTGGGTCTTTAAAGTATTTTAAATAAATAAATAAATAATCATGACATGCGTGTCACGTAAGAATATGACTGCATGCCACGCTCATTATGCGCTCATGGCCATTTCGCTAGCTTCACATAAATCAAATTTGGCATTACGTGACGTGAATGAACGATGATGGTAAGTGACACGTCCAAGTATGATAATCATGGCATGCGTGTAAATGAAAACGTGACTACAAGGACTACAAGCGGCGCTCATAGTGTGCTCGTGGCTGTTTCGCTAGCTCCACATTTACCAATTTTCGTATTATGTGACGTGAACGGACAATGAAGGTAACTGACACGTTCAAGCATGATAACCATCATATAAAAGACATGTACGGCTTGATTTACGTCCACCTTGTACCGTTGCGCTGATTTTAAAGTGACCCATCATCCTTCCTAATTCGAGATTCGCACATCATTAATTGCCACTGTACGTGAAATCTGGCGATTTTTTTAGCCACCAATAAATTGGGGCTCTCAATCGACGTGGCGTTGTCACTTTGTTGGCTAAGAGCTCACTTAATTCCGTGCGCTAAATGTGGCCTGTGCGAAGTTCCGTAACCATGCGGTGGTCAAATGTCGCGCTGTATCCCTTATCGTTTGACGAATACCGAACCAGCAGAATCAACAAATGTGCGAGAACAATGACACAACCAGGTATCATTATTATTTTTTCCTTTTGTGGACTGTTCTCAAGCAGTTGAAATTGTTGCGTCTTTTTAACTTTTATTTATAACTCTTTGCATTCCTGTTAAAACCAACAAAGTTATCTCGTACCCATGTCTGACTTCGGACAGCGTACATAAGGGCTCTCCTACAAAAACCTGGAACTCCTCTATAGCTATAAAATTAATTCAGTGAAGGAGCTTATTGCCTCATAAATCGACCACCACACAATATTTTAGCATCCATTCAGTACGAGGGAAGTTACAAAGATTTGTCCCACGCTGAAATCGCCTTTTTTCTTCTCCCGTCCCTTTCAAAGTACAGGAAACTTAACACAGAGGAAAGGAAAGGAGAAAGAAATACGTCACATCGTCTTGTTAACTTCAGCCCATATTGTTTTTTTGTTTTGTTCTAACGCGCGGTTTTTCCAGTGCGATCGCGCATGCACGTACGGACATGCCGCGGCCTCCCGCGGCGGCCGCTGAAAATGCGCCATGCTCAAACCAAATATGGCGTGATATTTAAACATATTTTTAACACAGCGCACACCTACGTAGACCCAAGAGAAGAGACAAACTGCAGCTCTGTCTCGTCACTGAATTTTTTATTGGAAAAACATGAATGCAAAAGGGACCACACTTCCATGTGACCACACTAAAGCAAGAAAAGCAGATCAGCTGACATTTTAAACAATGAAAACACCTTGATATCTCACGTGTACGCTCCAACAGCATAAAATTCAAGAAATTGTGCCATATAAAAACCAAAGATCCCTGTCATGTAGAGCTATAGAAGGCACGCAAAGGCATTGTTCACTTCCTTTTTTATATTTTATGCTTTAGATAGTTCTCGTGTGGTTTGAGCTCTTTGCGTCAATAAAATGATTGCTTCATAAACGATCGGTGCGCAATGGCACTGCGGAACATATTGGAACACATGTGAGTATATATGCCTATGCAAAGAACGTCTTTGTTCCAACAACCTAATGGTATGCATCTACTTGCTAATGTTAATGCATCCGTTGGAGAGTACTCGTGGCATGTATCGAGGTTTTTCATTGTTCAAAACGTCACCTGATGTGCTTTTTTGCATCGGTGTGGTCACATGGGTGTGAAGGTTGAAGTGTTCCTTTTCCGTTCATGTTTTCCAACAAAAAATTCAGTTGTGAGTATAGGAGCTTTGCATTCTCTCTTGTGTCTGCGAAGTTGTGCGCTGCGTTAAAATATGTTCAAGTGCTATCACCAACTGGCCAATGTTCAGTGCTTGTACAATGGTGTGATACTTGGGCCTGAGACGCAATAATGTTTGAGTATTTATCACCATTTGCCGATAGAAGAGAAACTTGAAAGCAGTTTTTCGCTGTCTTTGTGAACATATTTTGAATTACAGGTCATATGCGGAGCTATATCTTTGGTTCTTGCATTCTCGGACACCTCGAGTACCGATCGGTTATAAAAATGCCGTTTACCTGTAAGAAATGCACAATGGGCATTGCTTCAATAAGCAGGGATTAACACGTATCATAGCCTTGGCCAAGCTGATTGATAGTTTCGTCTATAAGTACATGTCAATCCCATTGGATAGTTCATGTTCAAGCGAATAAGGTTTGCTCAATGGTCATTGACTGTTTCGTTTTCTTTGCTCTGTGCATGGACTTGCGCGTGATATCTGCCACAAGCTGCCGTATATATCCCGCCTTGCGGTCCTCAATAAAGTGTTGCAAATAAGACCCGGTGTGTCTACCGTGTTCACTTCTTTCGTCTGGTATAGTGCGCTTACTCATAATAGTTATGCCTTAAGACTATGGTGAAACATCTATCTGATGAAACAAGCGCTAAATATACACACACTCAGAGAGGACGCAGACAAGCGCTTACTAACAACTGAAAATTTTATTTCGAAGCGAACACTAATAAATACCTCACACGCATATACGTCCTTCCCAACTTCCCCCTGTCATCATCAACAACGTGATATACCAAAATAGTCACTCCTATAATTGATGGCACACAACCGGAAACAAACACGTGTAAATAACTAAGAAAGGAAAAGAAAACGTACAACAGAAAAAAAAGAGAAAATGCACTGGGTTATGTTACGTCCAAAAAAGCTAATTTCGCATCTGTTAGTAGAACAGACGCTCGACTGCCGCAACTGTCACCTTCTTTCCTAATTGTATACGCTTCCATTATTTCCCTCGCCACCCGCGTCTTGTTCCTGTCAACTATTTATTCGTGTTTCTGAAAATTTCGGTTGGCAGCTGCACTCCTTGCAGTGCATCGCTAAGAGTGAGTAAGGGGCCCCCTTTAGTGAGCTATCATGTTCCCGAAGGTGCACATAGAGGCACCGAGCCGTCTGACCAGCTTATTCCTTTCCACATGTGAAAGGAGTTCCGTATATACATCTTTTTTGCACTCAACGTACCTCCTGCCATGTTTTATGCTACATCTGTCCGATTCTCCCGTTCATTTCTTGTTCGCTAGCCTTTCTACCGCTGGGAAAATCTTCGATAATTTGTTTTCAGCTGAAAATACAACCCGCACGCCATACCTTAATGCAACTTTTTTGAATTACAGGTCATATGCGGAGCTATATCTTTGGTTCTTGCATTCTCGGAGACCTCGTGTACCAATCGGTTATAAAAATTCCGTTTACCTGTAAGAAATGCACAATGGTCATTGCTTCAATAAGCAGGGATTAACGCGTATCATAGCCTTGGCCAAGCTGATTGATAGATTCGTCTATAAGTGCATGTCAATCCCATTGGATAGTTCATGTTCAAACGAATAAGGAGGAGGAGGAATAAATGAGGAAGAACAGGGAGGTTAGCCAGTTCTCAAACCGACTGGCTACCCTGTACTGGGGAAGGGGGTAAGGGAGATAAAGGATGAGAGAAAAGAGACGTTGCAAAAAAAAAAGGGGGAGAAGGTCATCAGATGATCCACGACGCTGTTTACAGTCTGTCTCTAAGACCACTTGCCCGCAGAAAGCGCAACAACGCTCTCAGTGCCTTGCGTGCAGAAGACGGTCTCAGCCAGTGTCCTAATACCCTTTCTTCCGACAATTGGCGATTGTCTATTCTATCTAAAGCTTTCGACAGTTCTTTTCTTGGCACGCTGAAGCGGGGACACTCGCAGAGAAGATGGGAGAAAGTCTGCGCAGCCACAGTCGTCACATGTCGGGCTTCTGGCCATTCCGATTCGAAACGAATAAGCATTCGTAAAGGCCACCCCAATCCACAGACGGCACAAACGTGTCTCCTCTGCTCTGGTTATTCCTGATGAAAGACGGAGCTGTAGGTGTGGGTCCAAATTATGAAGGCGGGCGTTGGTGATTGTCGGTGAATTCCACTGAGCGAGTGTCAGTTGTCGTGCAAGTGATCGAAGCTTTGCAGCGGCGTCCGTTCTTGATAATTGTATAGCTACACAAGGGGAATCATCATCAGCAGTTCGGGCTGCTTCATCTGCACGGTCGTTTCCATCAATGCTGCAGTGGCCTGGTATCTACTGATACGCTATGTCATGTTGTTTCTCTATAGCACAGTGATTAAGCAGTCGTATTTCAGCAATTAGCTGTTCGTTTGGTCCATGACGATATGGCGAGACAATGCCCTGGAGAGCTGCTTTGGAGTCGGAGAATATTGACCATGTCTGCTGCGGTTCTCCAACTAGGAACTCCAGAGCGGCACGAATGGCGGCGAGTTCTGCCGCCGTGGATGATGTCAGATGCGAGGTCCTGAACTTTATCGTGATGGATTTCTCCGGAATTACCACTGCGCCTGTTGAACTTGTTGAAGTGACCGACCCATCCGTGTAAATGTGAATGCATCCACTGTGTTTCTCATGCAGAAACAGTAATGTTGTTTGTTTTAGGGCCAGATTTGACAAATTTTTCTTCTTTTGCATTCCGGGGATGGTTATCAGGGCTTCCAGTGGACGTAGACACCACAATGGTAACGACGGTCTTGCTGCGTGCGTGAAGTTCGTGGGAATCACCGTGCGATATGGGGCAATATTAGAGCAGAACGCAGAGCATGGCCTGGCAGTTGCAAGGGAGGCGAGGTGATGCGATTGAATCCGGGTGGCATGTCTTATGTGCGTTCTTAAAGCATCGACACGAATATAGGTTGTGACAGGGTGTTCATGAGCGATTGCGACAGTCGCTGCTTAGGATGCGCATCTCGGCAGCCCGAGGCATATTCTCAGTGCTTGAGCTTGTAATGACTGGAGGACGTGTACGTTTGTTATGCGGGCCTTGCCAAGCACAGGTAGGCTGTAGCGCATGAAGCCAAGAAAAAGTGCCGCATACAGTTGAAGCATGGCTCGTACCGATGCACCCTATGATTTTCCCGCAAGAAACCTTAGGACGTGGGTGATCATGGTCAGTTTCTTCTTCATGTAAGCGATATGAGGGCTCCAAGATTAATCACCATCTATTATTACTCCCAGAAAACGGTGAGTCTTTTGATAGGTGATTGTGTGTCCATTAATTCTGATGCGGTATGGCGTCATTGTCGTGCGCGTAAACGCGACTAGTGAGCATATCTCATATGACAGATCCAGTCCTCGTCCTTGAAGGTAGCTTGACGTCAGTGTAGCCGCTGTCTGAAGCCTGACTCGTACGTATAGACGCGTGACCCCTGATGTCCAGATGCAGATGTCATCCGCGTATATCGACAGATGTACGGAGTGTGGCAGGACGTCAACGAGGCCGATGAGCGCAAGGTTGAAAAGTATGGGGCTTAAGACCCCACCTTGAGGTACGCCACGATAAGTATGATGTTGCCTTTTTGCGCCATCTTCTGTCTGAACGAAGAAGGTTCTGTCCTTCAAATAGCTGTAGATCCATTGGAAAACGTGGCCTCCCAATCCAATGCTGCCCAAGGCGTCCAGGATGGTTTCATGTAATACATTGTCGTATGCAGCCTTAATATCCCAGAAAAGTGCCGCTGATAATCTCTTCAGGCTCTTCTGCTGTTGTACAGACGTCACAAGATCAACAGCATTGTCTATGGAAGACCGTCCACGTCGAAAGCCGGTCAAAGTATCGAGGTATATATTGTTATGTTCCAAGTACCACTCCCGGCGAGTCAGCACCATTCTCTCCATCACCTTTCCAATACAGCTGGCGAGCGCGATGGGGCGATAGGAGGCCATGTCCAGAGGCGATTTGCCTGGTTTGAGCAGGGGCACAAGGCGGCTGCACTTCCACGAAGGAGGAACCAAACCGTTGCTCCACGAGTCATTGTATACAGCTAGAAGGGCACGCCGAGCTTTTCGTCCTAGGTTAGCGAGGGCCATGTAAGTGACTACATCGGGTCCAGGCGATGACGAGCGCTTGCATGCTGCCAATGCTGCCTGAAGCTCCTCTAGAGAAAACATATTGTCCATCCGAGTGTCTCTGAACACCGGCGCGTTTTGTAGGTTACTCATGTTGATCCCGGACCCCTTGTTTGCAACCCTGGCACAGAAGTCTTCCGCTACATCAATTTCACGCCGGCCTTGGTGGAGAGCAAGGCATTTGAACAGACGATTTTGCTGTGGCAATGTTCGTAAGCCGCGGATTATTCTCCATATTTGCGAAAGAGGTTTGTGGGGATCGAGTGACTCACATAGTGACTTCCATCGTTGCGACTGTAGTGCATTGATTCGACGTTGAATCTTCTTTTGTAGACGTCTCGCTTCCCTCAAGTCGTAGATGGATTTCATGCGCCTATAACAACGAATCAAACGAATAAGGTTTGCTCAGTGGTCATTGACTGTTTCGTTTTCTTTGCTCTCTGCATGGACTTGCACGTGATATCCGCCACAAGCTGCCGTATATATCCCGCCTTGCGGTCCTCAATAAAGTGTTGCAAATAAGACCCGGTGTGTCTACCGTGTTCTCTTCCTTCGTCGGGTATAGTGCGCTTACTCATAATAGTGATGCCTTACGACTATGGTTAAATATCTATCTGATTAAACAAGCACTAAAAATACACACTCTCAGAGAGGACGCAGATGAGCGCTTACTAGCAGCTAAAACTTTTATTTCGAAGCGAGCACTAATAAATGCATCACACGCATGAACGTCATTCTCAACTTCCCCCTGTCATCATAAACAACGTGATATAACAAACTAATCACTCCCATAACTGATGGCACACAACCGGAAACAACCACGTGTCAAGAACTAAGAAAAAAAAACGTAAAACAGAAAAAAAAGAAAAGAAACTGTACTGGGTTATGTGACGTCTAAAGAAGCGAATTCCGCATCTGTTAGTAGAACAGACGCTTGACTGACGCAACTGTCACTTCCTTTCCTAATTCTATACGCTTCCATTATTTCCATCGCCATCCGCTTCTTGTGCCTGTCAATTATTCGTGTGTCTGAAAATTTCGGTTCGCAAGTGCACTCCTTGCAGAGCGTCGCTAAGTGTGAGTAAGGGGCCCCCTTTAGTGAGCAATCATGTTCACGAAGGCGCACATTCAGGCACCGACCCGTGTGACCAACGTATTCTTTTCTACATGTGAAAGGAGTTTCATATACAACATCTTTTTTTGCACTCAACGTACCTCCTGCCATGTTTTATGCTACATCTCTCCGATTCTCCCGTTCCTTTCTCGTCGGCTAGCCTTTCTACTGCTGGGCAAATCTTCGATAAGTTGTTTTAAGCTGAAAAGACAACCCACGCGCCATACGTTAATGCGACTTTTTTCAACCAATGTGAAATATTGTGCAGATATGGGATGACCACTGTACGCTCTTTTTCACCCTCAACTTGTCTCCCCTCTTCGCGTGTGCCGATCATTGTATTTTTCTCTTCCCGACGATTCTTCTCACAGGCCAATAGGATACAATCATCTTGGTAACCCACTCCCCTTAAGCACTTGATCTGCGTGGAAACGCTCTCATTGTACGCACAATTTCCTGAGGGCAGCTTTTATGCAAGAAGTTGCGATCCTATTCTTTACAATCTTCGAATGTGCCGAATGATAGCTCAGCAATGCTTTTTCTGATCTAGGGTGACACACCTAACACGTGTGAAAGAGAGGCAACCTAATTTTTAGGTCCAGAAACTGAATGCATCGTTCCTTTGGCACCTCAAAGGTAAACTGTAAGCTGCACCCGTTTTTCTTAAAGGCTTTCAAAACAGTCACTAACGTGCTCTCACCCAGATCGTATTTTACCAAAACAAGGTAGTGATCTAGGAAAGAAATCTGAACATCTTCAGATCCATACCATCTAGCTCCTTACCTGCTGCTGTGTCAAGTTCGCTGAAAAACACAAAAAAAAACATTGCACAAGATCGGGGTGACACTAGACCCAATGCAAATTCCATCCTTCTGGACGTACAATTTTTCATTCCACCCCACTAGCGTGGAACTCAGATACATCGCTAAAATTTCCACAATACCTTCTACAGACACACCACTGGCGTTACGAGAAGCCATTTCATCAGTCTTGTCTGTGATGCACTGTTTTACGCTTTGTAGTAACCGACCATGCGGAACAGAATAGTAGAGATTGACGACATCAATACTGAAGGCATCAGAGATCCTTGCGTCATCTCCCTTTAGGTAGTGTACTACTCCTATGGAGTTGGAAACCAAAAACGAATAAAAAAACCGGAACGCTTTCAAATGTTTTTGTAAAAATTCGGACAAAAGACGTAGCCAGGTACCCCTTTCTGAGACAGTGGTTCGGAACGGAAGGTTTTCCTTGTATGTTTTTACCCTAAAGAACGCTTCCAGCAACAAGCCATTGTCGCCCTTCACCGCTGAAGACAACCTGCTAAGGTTCAGGTCAGCTAGCTTCCTAACCACCTAAAGATTTACTAGGCTGACCTTCTCATCAACTTTCCGGAAACTTTATGGGCGAAGCTCCTGAAAGCGGCACCCGTTCGTCCCTCGTAGTCGTAGTAGTAGTCGTAGTGTGTAACGAGTCTTATATTTTGACCCCCAAGGTGGCGCCGTTGAAAGATTTCTTCTGTATGTTGTTGAACAATAAAGGATAGTGCTCAATGTACGTGCCAATGGCTGTTAAGGGGAAATGAGAGACAGGAGAATTCGGCTTTTAGTAAATGCGCACGCGGCGAATTTTTTATTGTTCAGCAACGCACAGAAGACAAGAAAGGGTTGCTACGTTATGCTCGCTGGGCGTAACCTCCTAGGTTTTAGAAAGGTTTAGCGAGCGTTGGGCCGCAGTGCCATCAATACAGTGAACTAGTATATACCATGAACTCGAGGTGGTTAAAGGTGGGAAGTAGACACGAAGCCCAAGCCGTAAGAAAGTGTGCGTGTGCCTCCTCTCATTCAGTCCTTGGAATGTCCGCTGGATGGCGGTGCTTCTATACGAGGAATATATGATGAAAAGATGCGAGATGTTGGTACCTGGATTGTTGAATAGGTGGACGAATGGACATACAGACAGATGCATGGATGGGCGCACAGATGGCTGCACGGACGGATGGACGCATGGACGGACGCAGGAGCGGATGCATGAACGAAAGTAGGGACGGACGCACAGATGAACGTGCGGACGCACGAACAGACGCACGCACGGATGGGCGGATGGACGCACGGGCGGCCACACAGACGAGCCCATGGATGGACGGAAGCAAGAACGAATGGCGGTCGGATGCTTCGCCCCACTATCTATTATTCACTCCGTGTATATGCTGCCATTTTTTTTCTATAGCGGCCTGAGCCTTCTCCAAATACAACTTCTCCGGCAAAATCACAAAGTAACCCTCTTACCTGAAACCGCTATACGACTACCGCTATCAGACTGGAACCTAATCACAGGTTCAATTTTCTTTGCTATGTGTGGGGTTACATTGCTGGACGAAAACACATTCAAGCAATCAGTACTGCACCTCATTTTTTTCTCCTCCTTCACACAGCTTGCAACAGACCTGACCACTTCCATCTTCTCGGCATTGGAGAGAACCAGTTCCACACAGAACTTGCGTTCGTGGTAAAGAAGCTTTTAATGATGGTCGGGTAATACCAGATCTCCTAGCATCATGATCTTTCCTTCCGTACTTGTGCATCTTTCCTTCTCGGGTAAACCTTTACGTGTCTGATTCGACAAGGCTTCTGTGGCACTTTCTGACAGCCGTAGCCCCTCTCGGCAGTGACGGTAACCATTTCCGCTCTGACTGCGATAGGCCCCTCGCAAGCAGTCTTTGAAGTACCGAACCTGAAGGCTCCGTTCCGAGGACAGATTTTTGCATGCTGTTTCAACGAGTGGGAGCCAATAGCCCGCACAAAATTTGCACATCTGGGGGGCAAAGCGACGCTCGGTTGTACCATGAGGCAATGCGAATCTTGCAAACGTAGAGAGCGATTAACGAGGTGATGGTGGCAGGGTTAGAAAGGAAGGCGGTATTAACACAGGGAAAAGGGCCCTTTGTACTGGAACTTATATTTAGCATGACTGCCAGTTGGGCGTGTTGGTAAAGGCTGATGATTGATTGATTTAAGGTGTTTCACGCCCCGAAACCACCACATGATTATGAGAGACGCCGTAGTGGAGGGCTCCGGAAATTTTGACCACGTGGGGTTCTTTAACGTGCACCCAAATCTGAGCACATGGGCCTACAACATTTCCGCCTCCATCGGAAATGCAGCCGCCGCAGCCGGGTCCGAACCCGCGACGTGCGGGTCAGCAGCCGAGTACCTTAGCCACAAGACCACCATGGCGGGGCTTGTTGGTAAAGGTTCATGATGAAACAAGCGCTAAAGTTTACACATACTCAGAGAGAACTCGGACGAGTGCTTACTAGCAAACGAAAATTTTATTTCGAAGCGAACACTAATAAATACATCACACGCATGTACGTGGAGTGCACCTGCCAACCGAAATTTTCAGACACGCAAATAATTGACAGACACAAGAAGCGGACGACGAGGGAAATAATGGAAGCGTGTAGAATCAGGAAAGGAGGTGACAGTCTCGTCAGTCAAGTGTCTGTTCTACTTACATATGCGGGATTTGCTTCTTTAGACATAACATAACCCAGTGCATTTTCTTCTTTTTTTCTGTTTTATGTTTTCTTTTTTTCTTAGTTCTTGACACGTGTTTGTTTCCGGTCGTGTGCCACCGATTATGGGAGTGATTATTCTGGTATATCACGTTGTTGATGATGACAGGGAGAAGTTGGGAACGACGTACATGCGTGCGATGTATTTATTATTGTTCGCTTTGAAATAAAATATTCAATTGCTAGTAAGCGCCCGTCCGTGTCCTCCCTGAGTGTGGGTAAATTTTAATGCTTGTTTCATCATAAACCGTTTACCAACACGCCCAGCTGGCAGTCATCTTATATCTATCTGCTTTACCCACGTAAACGTAAACACTAATACCAGTTTCTAAGAGCGATGAACGATAAAAAATACATAGCATGAAAACCCAGGACCCCTTGAAAAACACGGCTCCTGATCACTTGGGACAGAATTTCGTTTTCATTTGTTGCAAGCAGGTTTTGCTATTCGCGGCGAGACCGGGCTGTAGTTGGCAGCACCGTCCCCGTAGAAGTGTGGACCGGCGCTTCGTTGCGTGCTGTCTGACCCGATTGATGGCTAATAAAACGCGTTGACTGATATCTACCCTTTCATCTACTGATTCAGTTCACGAAGCCTATGCAACGTTGCCATTAGGAGCGAGTGAAGTGCATTATGCTTGTCATATGAGTGCTGACCCTGAATGACTGTCTGCGCGCTTTCGCCCTAAATGACGCATTTGCTGTGTCGTTTGTACGTGTTTAGCTAGCGTTCCGTTTGCTTCGCACTGCTGTAGCTTGACTGAACTACTTAATTACATCTTCCCCATCTGCATACGACAAAAATACAAAGAAAGGACGTAGAAAGCCCACATATCTGTGTGATAAGTTCAGTACCACTGTTCGGACTCATACGCATATGCATCTCTTTTTCTCATTCTGTTCGCCATGAAATGTGAAAAAGTCCATAGGTTCACTCAGGAAAGCTTAGTGGCTAACAGCGCTTTGCGCTACAATGCATTTACCACGTATATCCACAAGTAAATGTCTTGTAATAGCTCAACAAAAAGCTTTAATCGAAGGATTACGTGCGTGACAGTGCTACAACAAAGTTCTCGTTATTTTATAGAACAAGCTGATTTTTTTTGTTAAGGATAATGACCGCTGCCTTCCATCGGTCAATAACAATGTCACATAAACGCTAAGACAATGTAACATGGAGGAGATTTTCAGTGCAACTTTAAAACAATAAGTGTAAAGCATGCCACCCGCAATAATTTTGAACGTTTGGGCTTTTTAAAGTGTTCTAAAGTATTTAAGCATACGGTTGAACACAGCAATCCCATTTCAAGTACAGTTCCAGTACTGTAGTGTCACAGTTAGTATTTGATAGAAATATTTTTCACGTAGTGGTACCGCGGGCAGCTAAACACAACTAAAGCTCCTCGCATAATTGATAAGTCACAATGCCATATTTGTTCACTTACCAATGATTACACTCGCGCAAGTGCATTAGTAGGGCCTCGTTTTCTTTTTTGTTGTTTTTTGTTGTGTGCAACCGAGTCACTGAAACGATGCATTCACTCACCATCTGTTGCTCCTAATGCTTGACAGGATGCCAACAACATTTCACGATGTGCTTGAGGCTGAAAGCGGTACCCACTCGCATAATATTCTGGTGAATGGAGGGTGCGACGACAATAAACAGCACTCTAGAAAGTTGCACTCACCGATATTATTACCAATTCATTAGCAGACAAGCAAGAACAAATGTTCTCGTGCGCCCTTTCAGGCATAAGTATAGGCGGTTACACTGGCACTCAGATAACCAGACAAACCTCCTTTGGATAACGGGCGTGACCTACGTGCACATAGAAGTACGACGTGGCTAGCGGTCGACGCGTAGCAGCAATCCAGACTTCCGCGTTTCAGCCAGTTGCCGCAATTAAGGCGGCGACTCCGCGCGATTTCACGGCCGATTTCTTAGCGAAAGCACAAGTCATATGCATCCATAGAAGTAGAAAGGCGTGCATGAGCAAATTAGGAGCTACACATGATTTTCAAACATGGTAAGACATGTGAATTAATTCATTCATTTGACGTGTCCTCATTTCCGCAGAATTGCCGCGTAAGATTCACCAACGGCATCACGAAGGGTTTTCGCGGCGTCACTTTGTTTCTGGAATATGACGTTGTGTACACGAAAGAATATATGAGAAGGTCCGTAGTGTTCTACGGTCGCATTAGGCATTTGAATTTTTCAGCATTTTCTATGACGTAGGTGGGAGCCGTTTCGTTGGGGTCACGTGCTGTAAGCGCCGGAAGGTTGTCGTCGAATAGCAGGCCTTTCTTCCTTAAGGAGTCGATATAGCCTGCGTCAGTTTTTTCGGCAATGTCGCCCCACCGCACTCCGTCGTCCCTCTGCGCCGCTGCAAGCTTCATCTGCAAGGTGGAACGTAAGAAAGAATGTACACAAGATTCGCCTACATGCAGTCAAAAAGACTAGAACAAATTGTTTTACATAGTTAATTCAATTGCATTGATATTCCTTTTACCATCAGTGTAGCGCTAATGACTTCAGCATTCCGGTTTCGAGTGGCCACTTTAATTTCGGTTGGACAGTTTCATATATGTGTTTTAGTAATTGTTTAAATGCAGGTACGAAGGTGTGAGTGAACGTAGCCCAAGTTTCGCCCCCCCTTCCCAAAATGAACTTGCCCTGTATACGACATGCTCATAAAACACATGACGGCTCTGGCAAGAGAATAGTTTGTTTTGCAGCGAAAGCTGTTATTTGATCACAACAAGGGTCGCCTGTACCGTAGTTGTCCGCCGCCACTGACTCCAGACAACCCCTATCTCGTTAAATAAAAAAAACACCAAGGACGGAATAGGATTCGAACCCGGGTACCTTTCCTTCCAGTGCAGTATTGTAGCACTGTGTGGCTGCTGCTCTTTGCTCTTCCGTTCGCACCCCTGTGGCAGCAGCTGGTTGAGATCAATATAAGTGGGCAGCGCAATGAAACAGTAGCAAGATTCTTGGTGGTGACTATCGATATCAAAAAAGGGGCCCAGATTGCATCACTGACACTTTTATATGCAAAGCATTTCTTAGCGAACTTCGGCGACATTGACGTATCCATCTATCTATCTATCTATTCATCTATCTATCCATCTATCTATCCATCTATCTATCCATCCATCTATCTATCTATCTATCTATCTATCTATCTATCTATCTATCTATCTATCTATCTATCTATCTATCTATCTATCTATCTATCTATCTAGCCACCTACAACCTTTACCTCTCCTGGCAGTTTCGATAATGGTATCGATACCGAAATTAATATGGCATAACTTGACTGTATGAAAAGCCTAAGCGACTAGTCGTAAAATGAAAATCGGGACATGTATGTCATGAATCTCATGATTTACATTTCATGGTCTTGCTTCTCTTGCTGTGCTTTCGTTTACATGACATGTTGCAAAACTGGTACGGCATATATGACATGATCACATGGCGAACAAAAGCGACATACCCTATCATGAAATCATGACATGCGTTTCATGTAACAACAAGACTACATGCCACACTCGTGTTGCGCTCGCGGTCGTTTCGCTAGCTTCACATATACCAAATTTGGTATTACGGGGCGTGAATGGAGAACGAAGGTGTGTGACTGGTTCAAATATTATAATTATGAGATGCGGGTCGTATGACAACATGGCTACATGCCACGCTCATGATGCGCTCGCCGCCGCTTCGCTAGCTCCACATATACAAATTTGGTGTTACGGGACGTGAAAGAACGACAAAGGGACGTGACTGGTGAAAACATGATAAGCATGACATGCGTTTCATGTAACAACATGGCTACATGCCAGGCTCATGATGTGCTCGCAGCCGATTTGCTAGCTCCACATTTACCGTATTTGGTATCGAATCACGCGAATGGACGACGAAGGTAAATGTCGCGTCCAAACTTGAAATCATGGCATGCGTGACATGTAAAACATGACTACTTGCTACGCCATAGTGAGCTCGTGGTTGTTTCACTATAGCTTCACGTATACCAATTTTCGTGTTACGTGATCGTCAATGAATGACGAAGGTATATGACTGGCGCAAACATGATAATCATGACACGCGTGTCATGTAGGAAGATGACAACATACCACGCTCATGATGCGCTCCCGGCCGTTCCGCTAGCTCCGCATATACCTAATTTGGTATCACGTGACGTGAATAGACGGTGAAGGGAAATGACACGTCCAAATATGATAATCATGATATGCGTTTCATGTAAAACATAACTACATACTACGCTTAAGGCGTTCTCCTGGTCATTTCACTAGTTACACATATACCACACTTGGACGTGACGTGAATGGTAGACAAATGTAAATGACACGCCCAAGCATGATAGTCATGACACGCATGTCATGTATAACATAACTGCATGCTACGCTCATAGCGCGCTCTTGACCGTTTTGCTAGCTCAACCTATATGAAATTCGGTATTACATGACGTGTATAGACGACGAAGGTATACGATACGTCTAAACAAGATAATCATGGCATGCGGGTCGTGTAAAACTTGACATCATGCTACGCTCATTGGACGCTCGCGACCGTTTCGCTAGCTTCACATATACCGAATTAGGTATCAGTTGACCTGAACAGATGCCGAAAGTAAATGAAACATGCAACATGCAACATGCATACATCATATTCGTGGCATAGAAGCAATGTACGGCATCATTTTCCCACCTCATATTGTTTTGCTGATCTTAAAGTGACATATCAACCTTCCTCTTTCGTGCTTCGCATATCATCGATTCCCACTGTACGTGGGATCTGGCAATTCTTTATGTTTATTTAGAAAATACACCCCTTAAAATGACTGGTTTGTGTGACTTTCGCCTTGCCGCGGTGGTCTAGTGGCTAAGGTACTCAGCTGCTGACCCGCAGGTCGCGGGATCAAATCCCGGCTGTGGCGGCTGCATTTTCGATGGAGGTGAAAATGCTGAAGCCCGAGTGCTCAGATTTGGGTGTACGTTAAAGAACCCCAGGTGGTCGAAATTTCCGGAGCCCTCCACTACGGCGTCTCTAATAATCATATAGTGGTTTTGGGACGTTAAACCCCACATATCAATTAGTCTGATTTTTCTGTTAGCACTTAGCATGCGTGCACATTATTGGCATTAGCTTGGTCCTGGAGCAAAGTCCGCCACTTACTTTTAGCAACCGAACTTTCGCTTTTTATCGCTGCGTGTACAGAGGTTTGTTTTGTTCTCATAGTTTTATCAAGCACTCTTTGGAGCACACAAAGAAACACTGTGTTTGTCTTCTTCATTCGTTTAGGCATGAAAGGTCACACTTAGAAAGGTACTTAATAGACACTTATGCAGCTTCTGCAGCCGGTCAGAGAGAAAACACTTATCACGACTGGCCTATACGCAATTAACCTGCGTATAAAAAGCGTTTGGCATTCTGTTTAAGAAAGAGGCTTGTAGATTTTGTGACAAATAAGAATCTGCTCTTTATACCGAATTTTTACGGCTGTTTACATAAAAAGTTCTTTGGGTGCCGCCACACTCACCCCTGCAGGGACTGTGTAAAAGAGCCGCGTCACGTTCCCGTCCCCCTCTCCTTAAAAACAAAAAATACAGGATTAAAGGTGAATGAAAGCAGAAATTCCGAGCATTGCCTACGTCATCAGTGCATCACTAAGATGACTCAAAAGTTAAAGCCTCAGTGGCGATGATTCAAACACCAAAAGGTCTCATAAGACTCCAACAGGTCATATGACGCTTAACTCATTATGCCCATGCAAGAGCCATGAGTGAATTTCATCGAAAGTTTGCATATCTATTCAACCACAGTAGACAACAACTGCTGTTGATTTTCATGTTATGCTTATTTCTGCAGAAGTTATGATAGTAAAATAGTAGGTTGGGCTCTTGCCATAGCAATGGACAAACTAGCTTGGTATGAGATTAGTAAGCACGTTAGGCCCTTGTCAAACTAATTTATTGTTAGCTTAGTATGCTAAACTTGTCGGAACGCCAACGCTTTTCGCGTAATATAACGCCACGCCTTTCGCGGCACCATTTCTTTCGTGTATGATGGACAGTAAACCTGAGCCATTTTTCAATCTTCATGTGCGAATATCTGTATAGGTAGAGTATAAGAGCAGGCGCAATAGGCGCTGGCGTCCACATGATACTTCTGTTCGGTACAGGGCGTAGGCAGTGTCTTGCTAATGTTCAGGTGAATGGCAGCAGTCAATGCATATTGGCTGAAAAACTCGAATAGGTTAGCGTATCCTCCTTAGGTTCAGTGCAGCAATGCCCATCATCAATGTAAATAGAGGCCTCTGCCACTTTTTTCAACGGCTGAAAATTCTGTAGTTATATATACGCAGTTTTGTAATAGAGGTTATTCTCTCGTATGCCACTGCTCAAGCTGCTGACGAGCTTAGGTGGTGGCATTACGTTTTCAGCGAAAGCTGTTATGAGATCACTTTTCGGGCCACGCACAGTTGCGTGTTGTCCGCCGCCGCCATGGCCGGTGTCCGTAACCACATCGCGCGAAATTAAAAATGGCAGCATATCCACGGAGTGAATGATGGAGAGTGGGGCGAAGCATTCGTCCGTCCATGCGTCCGTCTGTGTGACCATCCATGCGTCTGTTCGTGCGCCCGTCCCTGCGTTCGTTCATGCATCCGCCCCTGCGTCCGTTCATGCGTCCATCCATGCATCTGTCTGTGTGTCCGTTCATCCATATATTCAACACTCCAAGCCCCACCATCTCGCATCTTTTTATCATATATTCCCCATATAGAAGCACAGCCATTCAGTGGATATTCCAAGGACTAAACGAGAGGTGCCACACGCACACTTTCTTACGGCTTGCGCTTCGGGTCTACTTCCCACCTTCAACCACCTTGAGTTCATGGTATAAACTAGTTCACTGTATTCATGGCACTGCAGCCCAATGCTCGCTAAACCTTTCTAAAACCAAGGAGGTTACGCCCAGCGAGTATAACGTAGCAACCATTTCCTGTCAGATAGTGCTCAATGTACATGCCAGTGGCTGCTAATGTGAAATGAGAGACAGGAGGATTCAGCTTTTAATTTCTTACGGCTTGCGCTTCGTATCTGCTTCCCCCCTTTAACCACCTCGAATTCATTCATGGTATATCCTAGTTCATTGTATTCATGGCCATGCGGCTCAACGCTCGCTAAACCTTTCTAAACCTAAGGAGGTTACACCCAGCGAGTATAATGTAGCAACCCTTTCTTGTCCGATAGTGCTCAATGTACATGCCAATGGCCGCTTATGGGGATCACAGCGTGCGCGTTGACTGAAAGCCGAATGATCCTGTCTCTCATTCCCCATTAGCAACCATTGGCATGTACATTGAGCACTATTTTTTTATTGTTAAACAACGCACAGAAGAAATCTCTCACCGGCACCACCTTGGAGGTCAAATGTTATACCTATTTCGTGGGATGTGCCACTGGTGGTTACGTACGAGGGACGCCCAAGCCACGCCATAAGGAGCTTCGCCCCTAAAAAAAACTTTCACCTATGACCCAGTGGGGCTTAAACCCGGGTCCGCTGGGTACCAGCCCGATATTCTACCAGTGAGTTACGCCGGTGTTTGTAACTTGTCAAACTTGCCTTAGGCAGGCATGACCTAGCCCCAATGGCACAGTGTGGCTCAAACCCGGGTCCGCTGGGGGCCAGCCCAGAATTCTACCACTGAGCTACACCGGTGCTTGTGAGTTGTCAAATTTGGCTTAGGCAGGCTTGATGTCGGGAAAGCAATCGCGTTAATACGACTTATAAAGCGAAAGAACAACAAGTCGTCGCACAATGCGAATAGCGTAACGAGCGCGCCGTCTAACGCTCCAACCCATTACGAAATCTTTTTTTTTTTGTTTCCTTATTAACTGTGGCGCATACACACTTCAGCCTTAATTCCTCATCGTCGTCAGCCACTGCATGGACAATTGGCACAAAATTCCTTGAAAGTGTTTAGCGGATGCCACGCTTCTCAGAAGAATGAAAACAAATAGCTTATCGAATGCCGGCCTACTACCCAAAAGCTTATTATGAATGCCCTAATGGGTACCAAGCAAGTGTGCTTGCAGTAGTTACCCAATGAGTGCTTTGAAAAGGCTCTGAAAGGCCGCTTTTCTAGCTTTCGCTGTGACTGTGCCGCGCCTACCGCACAGGCCTGGCGTTTTTTTTTTCTTTTGAGCAGATTACCGTGGCTATTTCCTCCTTTTTAACACTCTTTATTTTCATTTGTGTATCAACTTTTTGTAATAGCCACCTTATGTCGTGAGTGTTCTGTAGTTACGTTGTTAGCATTTCAACGCGTTCGGATCCCGGCTGCGGCGGCTGCATTTCCGATGGAGGCGGAAATGTTGTAGGCCCGTATGCTCAGATTTGGGTGCACGTTAAAAAACCCCAGGTGGTCGAAATTTCCGGAGCCCTCCACCACGGCGTCTCTCATAATCATATGGTGGTTTTGGGACGTTAAACCCCACATATCAATCAATCAAGCATTTCAACGCGCAGAATTTTATTGTGCAAATGAGCTGTCATGATTCAAACATTTCCCATTGTCTTTTTTGTTTTATGCCACATGATGCAGTAATCACTACCTTCCCGTTTTTGCTGAAGTATCATTTCTGTGTGCTTCTCGTTCTCGACCGTATGTATTTACATTATTTCAACAAGAAGATGTTTAACACGTCGATTGAATCGATCAATCAACGTCTTAAACGTTTTCTTGTAATAATTCCCTCAAACAAGGCCTCTCATGGTATGTAAGGTACTTTTCATTAAACAAATAACTTAAAAGTCACAGCTTTACCGCAAAAGCGAAAGAATGAACGTGGTAGCAAAAAATTGGAAGGTCACACGCAGAATGGCAAACAGATCGAAACATTCCCCGCGTTTCTCACGCGAATGACGCGCGAAACGTACTCACAGGTACACATATACGCAAATAAACGTCTCAGTATTTACTTTGGTGTGTATTAAAAGCACGCCCTTTTTGAAAAACAGAGACTGCAACGATTGCAGTGATCTGTGTGCACCCAGTAACTACAACTAAATCGCTCACGAGAAAGCCACAGGCAAACCAAGACGTACGATTGTCCCCACCACGAGATAAGCGCACGCCTGAGCGGAACACCGAATAAATTTCAAGGCCGAAGGGCTGCAGCAGGGACGTAAGAGGGTGGGGGCCCAGTTACGCCGCGAAGGCGGCGGAAAGCCCGTGTTTCGTTCGCGTTTTAGGACAACCAACGCTCCCGCTGTCACAGCTGCTGCGGCTAGATAGGGCCGAATAAAAAATGTGAGAAAAAAATCTTACTGAGCATGCTCAGGAAGTTAACTGGGCCCCCACCCTCTGACGTCACTGTGGCAGCCCTTCAGCTTTGAAATTTAGTTGGTGTTGGTGATCGTCCATGCTCCCCGTCTCCGCGGGAAAAAGTATGCGTGGGAGATGAAAGCACGCGCCGCCGCGTCATGACGATGTGGCGACGTGCGCTCATTGCGACATCTTGCTGGTAATGCTGAAAACACGATATTTCACCCTGAGATGCCCATCACCAGCTGTGTGTGGTAGATATAAATAGCTTCGTGTTAGAACGTCGAAGGAGTTGCTCCTTCGTGGCTCAGTGGCTAACGCCTCACACTCGCATTTGGGAGGTCCCACGTTAGATTACGTGCGCCGGAGTCTTTTTGTGCATTATCTTTCCCAGTTGTATTTTCATATACATAAATATGTATTTATATACGGCGAGTGACGGTGACGCCAACGTTGACGCCGACGCCGGTGACAAAATCCAACCGAGAGTGTCCATATAATTAATATCGTAATAATAAATAATAAATAAATATGTTCCCTCTGAGAATTTTCCCAAATATGCCGTAGTTCTTTGCCATATAGCAACTAAACTATGTTTTTAGCCCTTTTAGAAAAAATGCTTGTTTCCGTGATCCTAACAGAGCCCCGCCGCGATAGTCTAGTGTCTAAGGTACTCGGCTGCTGAAGCGCAGGTCGTGGGATCGAATCCCAGTGACGGCGGCAGCATTTCCGATGGAGGCGAAAATGCTGTAGGCCCACGTGCTGAGATTTGTGTGCACGTTAAAGAACCCCAGGTGGTCTAAAGTTTTGGAGCCTACAACTACAGCATCTCTCATAATCATATGGTGGTTTTGGGACGTTAAACCCCACATATTATTCAATCAATGAAACCAATCAAGATCTCAACAGAAGTAGCATTCTGTCCGCTTCTTGTTCTATCATTTTTATCGCTGGCAGAAGGCATTCAATCGTGTATACAATCGTCTCCCCTCTCATCTTAATTTTTTTCTAAGTTAGAGTTGGCCACGCAAATGGGCACTCACATATCTACACAGACATCTGTTGTAGTCTCACGAGTCTCAGACAACCGTCAAAACGGAGTTCTTCCGAAGAAAATACCTGGCTCGACCTCTGAGGCAACCTACAACAAAATTCTCATGTAAGCGGCCACAAAAGCCTAGTGAACAACGTAGAGTACACGCCCAAATTTGATTACTCATCAGATGAACACTGTACAATTCAGCTGATTCTTGCGCTTTGCATCGAGTAGTTTGTTCCTTCTGAAGCCCAATTATTTTGCTCGTTTCAATATATAAAGTGCGACTCTTCAAATGAACACACAAGTGTACGTACCACGCGCAGTACACGTGCACTCGCTTAGTTTGACGACTTAGTATTTTACTGCTACCGCAGAGTTCGAAAATGCAAATCACTGAAATTATAATATTATAATATGTATTTTTCTTTACCAAAAATGAAGTGTACTTTGAAAAGTACTCTGGGGGCAAATGGGTTTTAACGTAGTATTTCATACTCATCAGGCGTCTCTTGGCGTATGTTCTGCCATAACTGTGTGAAATGCTGTCACACCTCACTACACCACGTGCGTAGCGTAGTAAGCAGCCATGGGTCATGCCCGACTACCTGGCTAAAACTGAATTCAAATGTCGATGTCCATTGCGTTCACATTTTTTAGAACGCTACCTCTCGCTTCGACGTCGACCATCTTTTAGCGCCGAGCGGTGGTGGTCGATAGCCCATACTGGCAAAACTAAACGCACCAACCGACGAAGGGGCCATTCCCGTAGGACGGTAAAGAAAAGACCCTATATTTATACTCTGACAAGATGACGTTTCAGTTTAGAACTCGACAGCTCAAGGAAGACGAAGCAACATACACACGAAGGAAATAACGTACAGGATCCTACTTGGCGTCAGGAAAAAGGAACGACACGACGTAGTAAAAGCAGTGGGACAAGTCGACGCTGCCCTGGTGCGATACCACAACCCAATCCTTTCTCACGACAAGCCAGTGCATGCGCCCTTTCCCAGCGAAAAAGTCACGGAACGCCTCTTCATTTGAGAGGCTTTCCTTCGTGCAGTATCGGTTGTCCCGGCCTCTACTAAACACGTACCAAAATGACAGAGACCACAACAGGAACACGAAAGAGACAAATTGGAGCGCTCGATGAGGATTCTCTGAAGTTGACGTGCATCATGACGCCCACAAAGCCATTGTTTCAGTGAACACTGGATCTTTCGCAGTCAAAATGAAGACAGGCGGAACGACCTGGCTTCGCCCTTAAATATAAGATTCTAACTTGTTGACTCGTACAAACACTAGACACAAAAGGACGCCGAGCCAGTGTGGTTCTAATACAATATTGCCAGCGAAGCCACTATCATACACTTTTCTAAAAGAAAACTCTGATTGCGCACGCCACATAAACAAACCGCAAAAATTTTAAACAAACCTTGTCACTGTTCTGCATCGATTTTTTTCCTAAATATTGTGCCCTAACGTCTGTTTCTAGTTAATATTCAAAGCCATGATTGCACCCAACTTTGTAAAAACAGAATGCCGAATTTTGACACTAGAAAGATGGGCTTGTTTATGGGGATTTTTTTTTTCAAACACAGCACAGACCCGCTGTCAGAGGCATAGGAGCAGGTAACAAAATCTTCTCATATGTAGATATTGCTTTAGCGCCGATCAGTTTCAGCGTCAAGAAAAGATGCCATGCAGTAAAGAAGGGGGAAAAACAGACAACAGTGTGAACGCTCACAATTTCGCCTGTTTTTCCCCTTTTATACTGTATAGTTTTTTTTTTCTTCACGCTCAAACTGACCTGCGCTAAAGCAGTATTCATTTATCGGGCACTAACTCGCCCTGTCAGCCGTACTTTTCATACGTCCTCGTCAGCACGCCTACGTTATTTAACGTCGTCAACTTTCGTGGGGGTACAACGCTTAGATTACGAAGCATGAGGTTATTGTTATGCCGAAGCAACAACATAGTGGACATGTGAGAAGTTTTGATTTCATTAACGATTATGGAAGAAATAGCATTCTCACCTGAATGCCTTCCACATCGAAACACCATGAGCAATGCCACCCCGCGTAGCGTGGCCATGTCCCCGTTATTGTCCACGTCTCTCTGAGCGTTCCCGTGTTTGGCAAGTTCTCTTGTGAAAACATTTCCATCCTACGGAGCCGCACCGAGTCGTCTTCATAGACATCTCGAATATAAGCCACCGTGCACACACCGCTCACATCTATAGGTATGCTATTCTCCCAGAAGAAGCCATAGATAAACCATCGCAGCCGCAGCTTCATTGGTTCACCGAAACCATCGTGATGCTTAAGGAATAGCACCACGTCTCGGCTAGGTATTTCGTCAGCGTCGGACATGATGAAGAGGTCATCATCTCGGATGTTCGTCAACCGGCGGTGGCCTTCGTACCAAACGGATGTGCGGAAGTAGTTTTCGGGGCCCCAAGGATCCCCTCCGGCGTAGTTGTAGAAGTCCACAGATATCGGAACAATCTTGTGCTTATGCTCACGCAGAAATCCGGCACTAAGGTTGTTCTTGAGGTATAATGGCTTTTGCGTGCCGAAGTACGTGTATGGAGATTCAACGACGAGATAATGGTCAACAGCGTCGCCCAGCTCTTGCACACGAACCTCCAGCAGGTCAAGCTCATGGTTGAAGACCAGCCCATTTATTACTTTGCGTGGCTTCGAGCGCCGTCGAATAAGACCTTCAGAATACCATCTCTTGAAATCTGCTGCAAACCAAATGGTTTCGGGTATGGAGCACTCTCGCCCATGCCAACCCTTCTTGCAGACGCATGTGGAGGGTTTCATTGTTGGTACACTACCTTCCTGAAAGCATTTGACTGGATTCACGCGAGGCACTGTCGTAAGATTTGAGTTCACAGGACGAACTCTTACGTATGGTGACGATGAGTTGGGAAGCTCTTTCAGCTTAAGGCTCGGCACACCTCTTGCATTAAGCGCTCCAGTGGGGACTGTAGAACTCCTCTTTCGATTCAATGAGCTTCTCACTTGGTTGTAGTGCGAAACGTAGACGAATACAACGGCGGAAACAAAGCCGAAAAAACACAACGTCGCGATCATTGTTTTGAACCTTGGAAGCATGACAAGGTTTTCTTGTGACACGGAAGTCGTATTACTCCTTACCCAAGGTTATGGAATGCGAGCAAGAGAAAGTACAGTATGAAGAAGTCTCAGATGATACAAGCATTTGTAGTAAGCAGGCTTCTACGATCGAGTTCACGCTGCCTCTGAGACAGATCGGTTCTCTTCATGTATTGCCAGTTGTGTGATGACGCACATTCTTTCTTTCAGCACCTGTGTAGAGACTAATGATATATTTGGTCTGTGTGCGAAATAAAACCGGTACAGAAAAGTTTCCAGCTGTGGCAGTACTCACTTGTCTATTGAGGGGCGTTGTCAATCTTTTCTTTTTGATCTATAGTTTTCGAAAGGCGTTTTTTTCACAGCGGGTATCTTGTTACTTGAGCGTCGAAGTCAAGACGATTGAGTCGGGTTTAATGTCACGGACAGAAATCGTAGCGTAGTTCTTCTTGAAGTGAAAAGTATCCGGCTATTATTCGCTATTACAAGCTCATAGCACTTTCTATCGTGTAAGCGTCCTGTCCTTTATAATATAAAACCTTTATCTTTACGAAGCGGCGACGATACTATGCCTAACATACTTTGCAGGAGCTGAACCATGCTCATTCATTGAGATACGCAAGGTATACACAACATTGCACTCGACGTGATTTTAGTTTTTTTTCTTTATATTTTTAGAACAATGCTTGTCAAATGAACATAGCAAAGGGTAATAATGTCCGTCAGAAAATGTGAGTGACGTTTCGATTCGCCTTTTCTACGGTGCGATGCCGTACGCGTTCTTCATCGGACGTTAATTATTATCGTGGAACGTTGCTTGATCCTGGAGGCTGTGATTCGGGCAATATCGGCCCTACAAGCTCTTACGAAAGCCCTCTTTTACTAGCAGAGGGCAACTCAAAAAATATCAAGAACGGCAGATTTGTGGACCCCTTTTTTTCACGGTTGTACTGTGCGTTCATATTGTGGCAATGTGTCGCTGCTTAGTTGTTGCTTCTGTTTCCTCGGCACGTGCAACTACGTCACTGAACTTCAGCCACTACGTTCGCCATCTACAGGCGCCATCGTTCGCCATTGCTCGTCATTTTGGCAGCAGTGGTTGCGGCTGTGTGCAAGCATTGACCTTTGTCTTCACTCCGTCCAGGTTCCTTACGTGTTGATAGTTCCTTCAGTTTTGCGTTTTTTCCCGCTTCTACTGCTGTCTTTGACATAGACTGTTTTATTGTGTGCTTTGTATTTCGGTTTATTCTCTTCATTGCTTATCCTGAAAATGCCGACTTGTGTGGAATTAGCAAAGGAACTACGGGCTCTTCGGCAGGAGGTTGTAGAGATAAAAACAAGCCTTGCGATGTTCAATGAGCTGTATGAACATGTTGTGAAGAAGATGTGCCTGCAGCAAGCAGCATCGCCAACGCCCGGCTCTCTCGGCTCGTGCTTCGGTTCGTTGCTGTGCCGATCGCTGGACGGTTCTTCACGCTGTCTCGTCGCTGTCTTTAACGGCTAATAAACCTCCTCACATTTGGTGGAGGTGCTGTTAATCCCCGTTGCTACACCCTGGAGCTGCGAAGCCGCACGCTACCATTTGTCATGACTACCAACGCCACTACATCGACGCCTTCACTCCAGTTCAACTTCCCTGGCCATGCTAGGCTGCGGGAGCCGAAGGTCTTCAGCGGTGCGGATGGGACCGACGTCGAAGACTGGCTCGAGCACTACGAACTGGTGAGCGCCAACAATAAGTGGGATGAAGCCGACAAGCTGGGCCACGTGATATTTTATCTCACTGGCGTCGCCGAATTGTGGTTTAATAACCACAAACACAACATCCCCACATGGAGCGTCTTCAAGACGTCATGTGCTGAAGTGTTCGGTCGGCCGGCTGTCCGCAAGCAGAGGGCGGAACAGCGCTTGCGCGTCCACTCTCAGCAGACTGGCGAGACCTTTACCAGCTATATTGAGGACGTCGTCGACCTTTGTCGACGTGGGAATGACACCATGCCCGAATCTGACCAGGTCAAAAACATCCTGAAGCGCATCGACGACGGCGCATTTCAAATGCTCTTGGCAAGAAATCCGAGCACAGTTTCCGAAGTCGTCAGCCTGTGTCAGAGCTACGACGAGTTGAAGAAACAACGCACTCTGACTCGGCAGCCTCAGCATGGTGGTGAGTCACTGTCCAGTTTCGACAGACAATTCACCTGCCGGACAATTCACCGCTGCTTTCTCACGGACGAAGTTCGAGCCTTCGTCCGTGAGAAAGTCGCCGGCCAACTTTCCCTTGTGCCCTTCACTCACGAGACCACCACCCGTCTACCTGCCTCGCTTCGCACTGCTATTTCGGAAGAGGTTGCCCAAGCTGTTCCTGTTGCGCACCACGAGCCGCCTATATCCAGCCTTGCCCACTGCCAGCGTGCCGCGCAGCTGGTAGGCCCTCCTGTTGCCTATCCGCCAGCCGTGCAGCCTGTGGCCACGCCCCTAATGTATGCAGCGCAGCCTGTGGCTCCTCCTGTCGCCTTCTCGCAAGTGATGCAGCCTGTAGCAGCGTCGTTCACATATGCAGACGCTGTGCGTAGGCTTCCGCAACCACCCTACACCTCGCGCTCACAGCACGCACACCCGGCAGCTTATACTGCACCTTGGGCGGCACCACCAGTAGCCAATTCTTGGAGGACGCCCGATAACCGACCGATATGCTACGCCTGCTTTACTCCCGGACACGTTGCCCGCTATTGCCGCCGTCGACCTCAGACGTTCGGCGACTATGTCTGATCGTCGCAACCCGGCAGCCAACCCTTCGCGCAATACGGGCCGGTCTCGTCACCTCGCTATGCCCATCCTAACGGCATCTTAACGGCTAATAAACCTCCTCACAATGTAAAGAATGGCAATGAGGCACTAGCAGAGGAAAACAAGGTCCTGAGAGATGAGAATAAGCAACTCGGTAAAAAGGTGTGTGATCTTGAACAATATTCGTGGCTCAATAATATTTAGCTGAAAGGAATTCCTGAGACAAAGGGCGAGAACTGCCTGGGAGTTGTCCAAGTTATCAGTGATTGGTTGTCCAATTGCTGATACGGACATTGACACTGCGCACCGGGCGCCTGCAAAAATTGGAAGCAACATTATTGCGTGATTTTGTTCGAGAAATAAGAAGGTTGCATTTGCCAAAAAGGCAAGGAAGGCGCGGCTGTCTACCACAGATATTGGATTTCCTCAAAGCGTAGGCCCTATACCAGTGTATGTCAATGATCACCTCACACCCGAGCGAAAACGTCTGTTTGCGCAGGCCCTAGCCCTAAAAAAATAAAAATCAGTGGAAGCATCGTTGGACCGACAACTGCACAATTAAAGCCAGGAAAGCGGATGTCAGCAGCTTGTTTCGAATTGCATGCGCAGAAGATCTTCGCACACTCTGTTATATATCCTATCACTCCTCAATTTTAATCAACCTTCGTTAAACATGACTACGTTCTCGTGCCAGCAAACACCTGAATTGCTACACGAAAAGTCACCAGCGCTATCGCATCTGCATTTAAACAATCGCAGTCTTAGGAAACATCAGGATGATCTTGTCGCATTGGTCTCATTGCTTGATCATTCATTTTTTGTAGTATGTTTATCTGAGACTTGGATATCTGACAATGAGAGTACTTGTATAGATTGCCAGATTATTATTCAGAATACTGTAATCGAGAGTTTGGTCGTGGTGGGCGCGGTGCCATACTCGTTAATTCATCTTTAACATACACACGCTGCCTTGACATCATGTTCAACAATAATTCGTGTGAATCAGTCTAGCTTGAATTGAACCACAATATTATACCAGTCAATAGCCGCAACACTATCATAACTTTCATTTATAGGTCACCTTCATCATCATATTCCGACTTTTGTCTTCAGTTAAACAGCGTTTAACAACCTAGTGAAAGAAAATAAGAACGTTGTCTTATGTGGCGATTTTAACATAAATATCATTGATTCTGAGAGCGCCTCGTGCCTGGAATATATTCACTGTTTACTCACTACTGGCTTTACTACGTATATTTCCGCACCACCTAGAAGCCTCTTAGGTTCGAAAACATTATTGGATAACGTAATCTCGAATATTTCAAGTGATCACATTGCTGGTGTGTTAGATCATAATATTACAGATCATAATCCAGTTTCTTTATTTCATTTTGGGTTCCAAAAATACCAAGGTCAGTAATGTTTTCACTAAACGCCGATTCGATTCAGATAAATTTGGGCAAATAACTAATGCAGTCGACTGGACTTCAGTGGCTCGTGAGGACTGCGCAAAAAAGGATTTTGAGGCTTTCTCAGAAGTAATTGCCAAAAGTATAGAGGCATGCACCACTTCGAGTACTGTCACGAAGTGGTATCGTTCACCCACAAATCCATGGATAACTAACCCATTGTTGAAGTCTTATAATAAAAAGAATAACCTTCAACAAAAACTCAAGTTGCAGCCTTTCAACATTGCATTAAAATCCCACTTCCAGAAGTATTGATCGATAATATCTTCTTGAAGCGTGCTAAACAAAATTACTACCAGGATATTATTTTTAAATGAATACGGGTAACACGAGACATTGCTGGAAAATCATTAAACATTTTTGAACAAAAAAAGAGTGCTTAGCAACCACAATAAAAATAAAGCAAGGGGAAGAGATGTCTACCGGCCCAGAAAAAGTGCCGCCACATCCACGAAGTGAATGATGATGAGTGGGCGAAGCTCCGGAGGTAAACCTGGTAAACCATGAATCCTCCGTACATTTTGCCCACTCGATTTTATTGCAACGCTCCCCCTAGCGTACGTCGCCGCACTATATCGAACGATGACACGCGCCATATGTGGCATCATTCCTATTTTATAACACCTCACATCTTTCATAATCAACTACACGTACCGCCGTCTAGTTTATAACATCTTGCATCTTTTGGATGGATGGATGGATGGATGGATGGATGGATGGATGGATGGATGGATGGATGGATGGATGGATGGATGGATGAATGGATGGATGGATGGATGGATGGATGGATGGATGGATGGACGGACAGACGGACGGACGGACGGACGGATGGATGGACGGACGGACGGACGGACGGACGGACGGACGGACGGATGGATGGATGGATGGATGGATGGATGGATGGATGGATGGACGGACGGATGAACGGATGGACGGATGGATATGGCTGTACCCTTTAGATCGGGCGGTGGCTAGCGTAATACTTAATGCCATCAGCTACAAGTACCGCCATCTAGTGAACACTGCAAGAACTGAACGAGAGGTGGCTACATACAGGGGACGCACAGCCCACGCCTTAAGGAGCTTCGCTCCTAAAAGTGGCCACAGTGTTTAGTGTGCACTTCTGCGCATCTGCGGAGAAGCAGCAGTCAGCAATTCATGTATCTGATATACCACGGTGTAGTCATTCATTTGATATACATTCTACATCCTCAGATGAATTCTTTCAGTTCATCGTATCATTGAAGACCACGAGCCCTTGTTTAGAAAATATTGATCATTTTAAAGTGAAACTAGTCTCAGGCATAATATCCTAATCTTTGTCACTTATTATCAATGAGCTGTTTTTTGCGTGTGTGTTTCCGAGCTGCCTTAAGTTTGGTCAAATAGTTCCCGTTGTTAAGAAGGGCGATAAGGCTTCTGTAAAGAACTATACGCCTATCTGTATTCTCCCTTTTTTCGGTAAAGTACTCGAAAAACTATTCCACATAAGATCAATGAGTTATCTGAAAAAAAAATTAAACTTTTGTCTCCACAAAAATTTGGACATTCTACCGAGCTGGCACTAATCACATTAACTGAAGAAATTAAACAAGCTCTTGACAGAGGGCTACTCGTGGGATCTGTTTTTATTTATTTGACGAAGGCTTTCGACACAATAAATAATCGCATACTACTTGAGAAACTGGAATCTTTCGGCATGCCTGGTCCTACTCTAAGCTTTATTAAAAGCTGCCTCGCTAATCGGTCTCAAGTGGTACACGTAAACGGTCGTCTTTCATCACCCAAGTTCATTAACGTAGGTGTGCCACAGGGATCAATTTTAGGCCCACTATTATTTTTTATGTTTATTAATGACCTGCCTACCATTCTTACTAGAACCAAGTGCATATTCTACGCTGACGATACAACAATCTTTACATTATCTAAATTAGTTTCTATGCTCTAGACTGACCTCAACATAGATTTACATTACATAACTCTGGATTTTACAGAATACCACTCCATAGACTAGGAAGACCTTCTGCTAATAATGCACGGCCGATAATACTAAAGCTTCTAGATTTCCGGGGAAAGACTGCTCTTCTTAGGAATTGCTATAAATAAACAGAATCAAAGATCGCGGTGGGAGAAGATTTTTCTCCCCGCGTGCGAAACATCAGGAACAAGCTGTGGCAAGCAGCTAAAGCAAAGAAAATGGCGGGTGAAAAGGTAAATCTCGTATTTGACAAGTTGAAAATCAACGGTGAAGTATTTGGATGGGATGAAGAGGCAAACTGCATTCGGCCTATTAAACGTGACGCTCAGCGAAAAAAAAAAACGAAGAAATCCAACTGCGCACTTTGCGACCACGCGGTACCTTGAAACGCACCAAGTAAAGTTCGCAAACGTAAACGTTCGCAGCTTTATTCTCAAGACAACCTGGCTAGAAGCTTTTTTACTTGGCACAGATCCCGACTTTGTCGCACTCACTGAAACGTGGCTGTCAAGTGACGTCAGGGACTTCGAGATAACGCCACCAATTTATGTAATCTTACGTAAAAATGGGAATACACGAGGAGGAGGTGTGGCCATCCTTGTAAGAAAAAATTTACAGCACTCCCCGATGTCGAAGGAGTGGAAGTGGTATTCTGTAAAATCCACTTAACCACCTATTCAACGATTATAGGTTGCGTTTATCGCAGTCCCTCATCATCTTTTGAAGCAATGCATACCCTGCATCAATCCCTGCACATTCACGGTTTTGCAACTAGACTAATACTAATTGGCGATTTTAGCCTTCCTGATATCGACTGGCTCACCATGAACCATCAATCAGGCTCATCCGACATTATTGTTGACACTATGCTGACATTTAATCTCTCTCAAATTGTTAGAGAGCCCACACGTGTACAGGGGTGTTCTTCAAATGTGCTTGACCTAATTTTTATTAGTGACCACTTCCCCGCAAATAAGGCCACCATTGAACTAACAGATGGCATATCCGATCACAAGATAGTATCATGCTCGATTCCCTTACATGAGCGTATCAGGCATTCCAACTCAATTGTGTCTTATCTCGACTTCAGCAATGCTGATGACACTAGTATACTGGACCACTTATCACACGAACTTAGTTCATTTGAGCAGCTAGCCAGTCATCTGGATATTGATAAGAAAACCTTGTAGCAAAAATTTAATGAACTTGTGTCGTATTGCATATCTCCCTACGTACCAACTAAAACAAAGAGGGAGAGATGGTTCAATCCATGAATAAATCTTGACATTATTCATACAAAACGTGAAGTAAAGCGCTTGAGAAAGTTTTTAAAACAAACCTCAAATGTCATAGTTACTAAGCGCCTTATGGAAGCCATTAGTTCCATGAAGTCTCAAATTAAAACGGCAAAACTACTACTTTTCTTTCACTTTACCCATCTTTATAAATGATGCACCTCAAAAGTTTTGGAACTATTTAAATCCTAAAATAAAAAGATAGAAAAAAATATCTCTTGATGAAAGCAGAGAACGAGCTAATTTGTTCAATAACTACTTTCATTCAGTTTTCTCCACAGACAACAAAATCCCTCCGCCTCTCGAAATTCATAGCGTCAACCCCATTTAACCTGTCCGCTTAAGCAAAGCAGGTATATTTGACCTTTTGCTAAAAAACAAAGGTTAAGAAACAACCAGGCCCTGATAACATACCGAATCAGTTTCTCACCCGTTACGCCGAATGGATAACCAAATATCTGTTCATCTTGAGCACGTCTCTAACAAAAGGCTCACTTCCCAATGACTACAAAGTGAGTGACAAGAGTCATACCAAATTCACAAATCGGGTAGTGAGGTTGACGTCGCTAATTATCGCCCGATATCTTTGACAAGCACTACTTGCAAAATACTAGAGCACATTATTTATTTATTTATTTACAGATACTGCTGTCTCAATACACAAGACATAGCAGGAGTGGGTACATTAGGAAAAGGAACAAACATACATTAAGCAATACCAAAGAAACATACAAAGCATTTAAAACATATTACAAAATATGGTTAGGCAGTTCTTTCAAAAACAGTTCAATTGGTTTTTCGCGTAGGGAACCATCTAGGTTGTTCCAAATCTCAACAACGGCTGGAAAAAAGGAATGCTTAAAGTAATTTACAAATGGCTGGAAGGGAACGATGTTGAGTGGGTGAGATCGGCGCGTGGTTCGTCGTGCTGAATCACAAAAAGTAATCGGTGCTTCAATGCAACTGCGGCTGTGTACAATCTTATGTAGCAGAGTTATACGGTCAAGTGTGCGTCGGAAAGCAAGGGGTTTTAACGACAATGAACATGTGTGAGATGAGGGAGAAAAATTGCGGTCATACCAGCCAAATATAAATCGTATTGCTTTTTTCTGTATGCCCTCGAGCATATTTATGTCAATTGATTGATTGATATGTGGGGTTTAACGTCCCAAAACCACTATATGATTATGAGAGACGCCGTAGTGGAGGGCTCCGGAAATTTAGACCACCTGGGGTTCTTTAACGTGCACCCAAATCTGAGCACACGGGCCTACAACATTTCCGCCTCCATCGGAAATACAGGCGCCGCAGCCAGGATTTGAACCCGCGCCCTGTGGGTCAGCAGCCGAGTACCTTAGCCACTAGACCACCGCGGCGGGGCATATATTTATGTCAAGTGCAGTATAGGGTGACCATACCGCTGAGGCGTACTCTAGCAATGGTCGGACGAGCGATTTATACGCCGTTAATTTGCAGTCCTTGGTATAGTGCTTGAGTGTTCGTTTTATGTATCCCAGTTTTCTAAGTGCTCTAGCGCAAATTGTTTCAATGGGATGGTGCCACTTTAGATTTTGAGTGTAGGTAACACCAAGATATTTGAATGTATTAACAGAGTTTAGGTAGTGCCCATTGTAACTACAACTAAACCACAGCGGCTGTTTTTTATTAGTAAATGTCATTTGAACAGTTTTTTGGTAATTAATGTTCATTTGCCACGTGGCACTTCAATCACAAAAGGACGAAAATACTTTGTTCAGAACATCTTGGTCATGAGCATTATTTACGCTATTATATAAAACGCAGTCGTCAGCGTACAATCGCAGCTTCACTGATGTGTCCTTAATGACCTGTGTGACATCATTAATATAAATAATGAACAATAGGGGCCCAAGCACCGAGCCCTGTGAAACCCCGGAAGTGACTGCACACGACGATGACGGCGCATGCTCAAACGTAACAAATTGTGACCTTAAACGTAACCAATCAGCTATCCAGCCTATTATTTTGTCATCGTGAATAATACTTCTGAGTCTAGTAAGAAGTTTTTTGTGACATACTACATCAAATGCTTTGCTATAATCTATGAATATGGCGTCAACCTGTCCTCGAGTATTAAGAGCCGAAGCGATGTCGTGAGTGAATTCAATGAGCTGTGTAGTTGTAGAAAAACCAGAGCGGAAACCATGCTGATTACGGGACAATAAGTTGTTATTAGTGAGGTGCTGAAGTGCATGTTTATAAATTATGTGCTCTAAAAGCTTGCAACAGGTACACGTTAATGAAATAGGCCTGTAGTTAAAAATGAGTTGCTTATTACCCGATTTAAACACAAAAATTACATTGGCAATTTTCCAAACGGTCGGCACAGTTTCTAATTATTTAACAAAAATTATTGATAAATAACGAGCATTCCATTCTGCGTAACGCTTCAAAAACATGTTTGGTATGCCATCTGGCCCAGCACCTTTAGTAGTGTCGATATTCAAAAGAAGGTTAAGAACGCCAGTGTAGCTAATTTCAATTGCTGTAAACGAATCTATTTCCTGGCTGCTACGAATGTCAGGGGTCGTTTCATTGTCATCTTCTAATACAGTTTGGAAATACTTATTAAAGGCTTCAGAAATTTTGGATGAATCAGAGCAGGACACATCATCTATCATGAAGGTTGACGGAAAGGCCGTGGTAGGATTGATAGTTTTCCAAAACTTGATGGGATTATTTTTCATAAAATAGCTTAACGTGGTATCAAAGTAAAACTTTCTGGCATCACTCATTTTAGCTTTTAGTTCAGATTTAAGCAAGTTAATTTGGGTTCTCCCTCTCATTATTGTGAACCCTCCGTCGCTTTCGCAGTCGCTTAATACGACGTTTAAGCTGTATAATTGACCTGGTATACCAAGGGTGTTGTGAGGAACAAACTGCGCTATACATTCATTAATTATACTGTGAAATTGGTTAGTCAACGTATCAATACTGCAGTGGTCACTACTCGATAAGAAATCGTCAAAGCATGTTGCAAGTTTAGCAAAAATAGAAGTGTCGTCTGCGCGTTCAAAATTCGGCACAGTCTTAAACGTTGGTCGTACTGGCTTACAAGGAACATTTAAATCAACAATAACGGCCTTATGGTCGGAAATTTCATCGACAACCCTGCACTGATATCCATTCGTAACCAACTCATGGTTGGCACAAACAAGATCTAGTATAGAATTCTCGCGTGTAGCCTGATCAACCAGCTGCGATAGATTGAAAGCTAGTGACAGATTAATTAAAGAATCACAAATTATTCTGTCACGACCAGTTGATGGTAACAAATTCCAATCTATTGAGAGGGAATTAAAGTCACTGGTCAATACGAGTTTAGAACAGTCCAGCCTTTGTCCCACAATATAGTCACTGACTGTCGAAAAAACGTCTGAGGCAGAGTTAGGAGGACGATAGAGAGCACCAACAATTATAGCGAAACCATCAAGCATTAGTTTGCACCATATAGATTCAGTATTTGGGAGTTCTGGCAGTAAAAAAAAATTCAATACCACTTTTAATAAAAAGTGCCACTCCGCCACCATGGCCAGACGGCCTATCTTTTCTTAGAACCGTGTAACCAGGAGGCAAGAAGTCATGATCAAGGATAGATTCATTTCACCAAGTCTCGGTCACACAGATAGCTGATGAATGATGACACTCAATGAGCCAGTTAAAGTTTGCAATTTTATTAACTAGGCTACTCGCATTTAAATTCAAAAGCGCAAAGGACTTCGCACTAAGCCGTCATTCATTGTTTGTAGCAGACAGCCGACGGCTTTCGTTAACAATAACTTTTTTCTTCTCATCCCAAGAATACCGAACGTTGTCCACCAACAAATGATCGTAGTGCAGCCTGGCTTTTTTCGCATCCCTTCTTATCTCGGCTGAATTCTGCCACAGTTCCCTGCGTATCTGCCTCACGCGCTCAGAGAAGTCTTCATTTATAAATATTTTTGTGCCCTTCAACTTGCTTGCATTGCTTAAAATAGCGACCTTAGTTCTAAAATCCAGCAACTTAATATTAACAGGTCTTGGGCTAGTGCTACTGCTCTTACGCACTCCCAGCCTATGGCATCGTTCGATATCGCCACACTTAACATCTAGTTCTGATGTAATCAGTCCAGTTACCGTTTCCAGCAACTCGCCTGAAGTTACCCCAGAGTTTTCGGTTAAGCCATAGATGAACAGGTTATTTCTACGGGACCTATTCTCTAAATCGTCGTTTTTATGGCCCAGTTTACTAACAATCTCTCGAATGTCCGCTACGGCTTTCTCGAGTTCAGACACGCATGGTGCAACATCAGTAATTGACGCAATGGACAGCTCAATTTCAGTTAATCATTCTTCGAAGGATGCAACCCTAGAGTAAAGACCTGTTATCTCCTGTGCAATTTTAGTCTGCCCCGAGAGCAACTCTCGCAACATATCTTCGACCTCAGGACCAGGGTTACTCTCCACATCACCACACACAAGCAACAGCATTCTTAAGAAATTCATCAGCACAAAAGACATATTCATGAGGTCTGCAGGGGGGTCCGGCAGCAGCAGTAAGAAATAGTTGCCACTTCTATAGCTTTTGAAATTGTACTTTAAGCTTACCTGCAAGACAGAGCATAAGAATTTGAAGCGAGTGCTTTTCATGCTGCCGCCGGACCCACTGAAGAGCAGCGGGCGATGCGATGCCTTTATACATTCCGGTGTCGTCACAGATGTCGCCTTGTTCCTGATATCGCACCATGCGCACACACTTTCAGTCCATCTGATACGGTTGCCAAAAAGTTTCTTCGCCGTAACCGAGCAAGCTACTTCGCCGCACGAGGAATAGACGAAACATTCGTTGACCGGCCCAGGGGGTACGTTGCTTGAAAAATATGGTCCGTCCAGAACACTGTAGATTCCGGTGCATGCAGCAATCTGCAAGACAGAGCATAAGAATTTGAAGCGACTGCTTTCCATGCTGCCGCCGGACCCACTCATTCTTAAGCACATCACTACTTACCTTGAAAAAGAGCACATATTGTCACCATTTCAGCACGGGTTTCGTAAAGGCCTATTTATCGTTACGCAGCTCACTGAATTAATACATGAGCTGTCATCGGTCATTGACCATCAAAAGCAGATTGACCTTATTTCACTTGACTTTTCAAAAAAAATTCGACCAGGTTTCGCGTCAAAAGTTAATAATTAAACTGCAGGCGACATTAGGTAAAGGACCAATTACAAAATAAATTAGCACATATCTGTCCGAGCGAACACAGTCCGTAAAATAAACGAGCAAACATCGGAGCTATCAAAAGTTACATCAGGTGTAGCACAGGGTAGCGTCTTAACCCCTATTTTATTTCTTATATTTATCAACGATTTGCCCTAGTCCATTGGAACGAACATCAAGCTTTTCGCTGACGATTGTATTATTTATAAAGAAATTAACTCTTCTTTGGAACATATTTCTCTCAGCGATGCGCTATTATCGGTATCTAATTGGTGCATGAAATAGCAGATGACCCTAAACCTGAAAAATCAGCTTTGTGAAGAATATCGCGTAAACAAACGCTATCATATTTTTACTATACTATTGACAACATACCACTAACTTCCCTAAAACAGCATAAGTACCTTGTACTAGTGATTTCTAATGATCTTAGATGGGAGGCACATGTTAACTATGTTACATCTTCAGACTTAAAAAGATTATTTTTCCTAAAAAGACGACTACGTTCTGCACCACCTCAAACAAAACGATTAGCCTATAAAGCCTTTATCCACCCATTATTAGAAGCGCCAACTTAGTCTGGTTCCCTGCAACAAAGAACCGAATTAAAAAGCTATAAAGGGTACAAAGGAAAGCAGTTAGATTTACCTATAATAAATACAGTTTGCTCGACTCACCCTCCGAACTGATCGTAAAAGCCGGGCTACTAACATTACGAAATAGCGCTAAACTCGCACGCCTAAAAATGCTCTTCCAACTTATTCATAGGCAGCTAAACATCGACTGCTCGAGATTTATATGTACTTCAGAAACCCGATAGACACGCCATAAACATCCGCTAACATTACAAGAATACCATTTCAGCACCAACTGTTTCAAGTACTCCTTCTTCCCACAGTCAATTAGAGAATCGAATAGATTGCTCGCTTCTCTGACTAATACGAAAGATTTGAATACTTTTTTAACTTTGCTTGAGTATCACATTCGTGACACTCTTAGCTGAAATGATGTTTTTTCTTTCTATGCTTTTTTCTCACTTGTACAGTTCTTGGTGCTTCTTGAATATGCCAGTGTTACCAGTGCATTACATATTATAATATTTTTGTGTAAATCTGGCTGACATAGGTTGTGTTTTTATACTCTTCATGTATCATTATAGAATATCTGCTGTCGCGCATTCTCACATGTAAGTGCAAGTGTATCTATTGTGTATTTGGTTGTATATGTATTTCTTGTGTATCTTGTTTGCCCTCTTGCAATAGTCCCCTTTGGGACTGACAGTATGTAAAAATAAAAATAAATAAATAAATAACTCTATGGTGCCAAAGAAATCAGCTGCAGACAAATGCATTCAAAACCGTCTTTACGATGTTTCATTCTCCACGAATTTCGCTTGATATACCGCCATCTCTTCACTTTGGTAATGAAGCACGGTTTCTTGGCGTCATCTTAGATACGAACTAAAATTTCATAAGCATGCCGCTTCACTCATTAAAAAGATTGCAATTGGAATTAATGTTATCATCAAGATACGTACGTATTTTCTACCTTACGTCATACGTTCCTTGTATTTTGCCTACATTCAAAGTCATATTTCGTATTGTGTATCATCTTTGGCCAATACTTACATCACGCACATTGAACGACTGCAGTGACTGCAGGATCAAGCGGTTCGACTAATGACATTTAGAGCATTTTATTCTTCCTGCAGCTCATTGTTTCTAACACCTAACATACTATCATTAATACAATTACTTCACCGCAGATTGTTCATAGTAGCCTATAGGCTCATCACGCATGATATTGTCATTGCATGCATTGATCATAATCATTTAACTAACAGCAATATTACCAGGCTTTCCCGGTGCAATAATCTTCCTTTACCAGCCGTAAGAACAAACTACGGCAAGTTCACAACCTTGTTTCAAGCATAGTGATTTGGAATTCATTGCCCTTCGAATTAAAATCATCTTAACACGCTCATATTTTCAGCTCGCGTACCGAAGAAACATTTTCTTCAGCAAGTAATGGAATCGACTGATTTGTGTATTTAACTGTTGGTAGCATTCAACAGTTCAGTGTTAGTTCTATATTAGCGTTTGCCTTTCTTCAAATTACGCGACTGAGAAATAAGGAGTTGCATTTGTCATATACAATTCTTTAATTTTGCTTTGTTCTAGTTTTATCCCTTTCTATTGATAAATTTATGTCTACTTTTTTGGTATTATCACCATCATCGTATGTAATAATTGTATTGTTACTGTTATTTAGGTTCATTAGTATTCGCTCAAAAATTCGCACCTTTTGCTGTACTTTTTTTGTAATTACCCCGTTCACGTCGCCATAGGAAGTCCCCCTGTCAGTTTCTATAAAACTTTGGGACCTCCTCCTGTACTATTTCAACCATGTAACCAAATGTGAAATATGTAATAAACTTGACTTGACTTGAAATGTACTGGTTACCAGACGGTGTTACGTGGTGTCGTTATTAACGCGATAGCGTTTAAGAGTTCATGTCGCAAGAAACCCGCCGCCGGAGTCGGTCCCGTTGGTTGTGAGCGAAAAGTTGACTGTGCTTCTGTGACCAAAAAATCAAGTTACTGAGATAGTCGTTGGAGGCCGCTACTTGTCCACGCGTGCACGCGCGGTCACACTGAAAAAGCCGCGCATTTAAAGATAAAAGAAGTGCTTAAGGTCCAGAGGTGCTGTAGTTTATTTGCCCTGCCACCCATCCCTGCTAAGCTTTCATTGCTTTCGTCGGGATGAGAGAAGAGATAATTCGATTTCAATATGCGACAAACCTTTGTAACTCCACTCGCACTGAACGGATTCTGAAAACATTTTGTGGCATTGAATTTTTGAGGCAATAAACTCTTCTAGTAAATTCATTCCATGCATGGTTACTTGAAAAAGTGTTTTAGGGCCCCTTTAACGCATTTTCTACGACACGTGTCACGACGAAAACGAGCCCATTCGGCGATAATAGCGTGCACTGGTCCAATCTACTATGTGCGTTTTATGTGCGTGCGTATGTAACAAAACCGATGAATAAATATGCACTTGGCGGTTAAAGGGTGCACTAGGGGCCTGATTTCACTATCATGTTCCACTCTTAAAGGCGAAGCTTGAGAGTCCCCCAATTCTTTTGGTGGTTGCTGTAATGCAATGAAAAAACTCTATTTAGTACTGCTCTTTCGTGTAGGTAATCATACCGGCGGACCGTGGCGAGTCGGAAAAGCAGAAGGCACGTCCCAAATGAAGACGTACCGGGGCGTAATTTTAAATGGAAATGAAGGGAAAGAGACTTGTCCTAGCTTAGCATAGGTAACCGTCTCAAAACCAATGATAACCAACATATGTGTTGGATTCATAAACTCGTGCCTGAGGATAATGATATCTGTGGTATAACGTCCCCAAACCACGATCTCATTATGAGAGACGTTTAGTGGAAGCCTCCGGAAGTTTAGATCACCTGGTGTTCTTTAACAAGCACATAAATCAAAGCACACGGGCCTGGCTCATCTTCGCCGCCCCCATCGAAAGTGTAGCCGCCGTAGCCGGGATGCGAACCCGCGACCTTCGGGTTAGCAGTGGATCGCCATAACCACCAGACCACCGCGGCGTGGCGACAGCTGAGGAGAGAAACGACGCGGTTGTCAACGCAGGAATCCAAAATAGTACTGATTATTGTGAAGTCCGCCACCTAAGCGGCAAACGTCGCATCAGAATATTTGCAAACTTAAAACCTGGACTGTGTGGTTTTTCGCGCCTAAACTATGCTGCTAGTGACGCTGGTTTACTCTTCGCCACCAAGCGTTTCTAAACGTGCACCTTAGTCCAAAGTCGTCGAGTTCCTTATGAACTCATTTTACAGGGCTCTAAGGTAAAAGCCATCTTGTATTTTTTAGCACAAATATTCTGGCACTTGAAAGGGTGGTGCTAACACATTTGTGGCTTGCACGTTCTTTGCTGCAAACGTTTCCTACAGCTACAAGAAGCCTAACAAACGCAGCAAAATGAATATATGCTTTCTAAATAAATAATCATCGCCTAACTTAGGGGGACAATTTTCGGTTTCGTTTACTGGGCGCTGAGCTGAACAGTAGCAGTGTATAGCTGGTTTGGTGACGTATCACGCAAATTTGTGACACGTTTCGTGCTAAGTATCGTCAACTCTGGCCCACGCACTCTAAACAAGCACTTTCCAAACAAATGCCCCAGCAGTTGTCATGGCTAGCTGCAGCAGCCACGATGCTTTGCTAACACGTAAGTACATGGTGGAGGTCACTCATCTCACTTCAGATCTGGTGCGACGTCACTAGAAATTTCGCTGCCCTTCCTTCTGAGCTACGTCAGTGTCGGGCGCGCTAGCGATTGACGTCGATCGGGAGAACAAGCAATTAGGTTCAATGGAATTAATAAATCGAACCTTTAATTCCAAGAAGGTTTTACAAGTTTTGGGGGGTCCTTCAGGCGAAGAGCTCTTTCAAACAGCTTGAGCGAGCCTGAAGGCTCTTCATGGCAGCATGCACTATAGACAGCGTACAACAAGACAAAGTAAATAAGTGCACATAAATTTTAATGATAACATATTGATAGAAACATAAAAATTATATTGTGTAAAACAGTGGTCAATTTACACAGGTATTAAAAGCAAAAAGCAGTAAGACATTTCAACTTTATGTGAAAAAAGAAGCAAGAAATAAATACCATAATATCAAGAGAGCGACACCTTTAGCAATAGTTTACCTAGTCTACACACTTTTCCCTACACACAGGTGTCATCTATCAATGGAACCAAAGAAAAAAGATGATGTCTTATCTCCTTCCGGGTTAAAGCATGAACAGCAATATTGTCGTTTTCATACTTATTGAGAAGTGAAGAGACATTGCAGACTATTGATTGCATTAGGTAATTATTATGCCTTTTCGGGACAAGACATTGTACTTACTACAAGTGCGTTGGTCAATGAACTACCAATGTAGTGCTGACAGTGATTTTGGAAGTGAAGATAACTTCTTAGAGGAAAAGAAGTATAAAGAAAGCAAATGAAACTGAGACACCTCAGTAACTTTGATTATGTTGAATTTATCGAAAAGAGATAACGTTGTGTGGAGTTGTGGAACGTTGGCTATGCTTCGAAGTTCACGTTTATGAAGAACAAGAATTTTGTGTATATTAGTATTTGTAGTGGTGCCCCATACAAGCATGGATAAGTAATGTGAGATGCAACAAGTGCCTCATAAATTTGTATTTCAACCTTTTCCGGATAGAAAGGGGGACATTGTGACAAGGCTCACACCGCTTTCTTGGGTCCCGTTGCTAATACCTTTTGGTAATACCACCTGGTAATAATAATAGGCACCTGTTGCTAATACCAAGGATCTCACTTTTAAAATGAAATAATTGTGGCTGATTCCTCCGTCTTAGGGGTAAGTATAACACAAAAGTAAAACGTGTGGGAATTGAGGCTAGCCCGCTGCCTTTTGTCACTACAAACATCTAGCCCGTTTTTCACTACAAACGTCTCCTTACAGAAGTAGTTTATTGTGTATGTTAGACTGATACAACAAAGCTAATGCATTGTGGGTTGGTGCTTGACAACTAAAACACCGTTTAACGCAAATGCATCTACGTTGACACTTTGGGTTGATTGATTAATGATAAACATGATCTTATGGTAATGCATGCCTGTGGTAGTTGTACTAGTTTATGGTGAAAACGGGACTCAAGAAAGCGGTGTGAGATGATGACAAGCGTGCTCGATTGCACGGCAATCTTAGGCTAATGTCACCTACTCGCGGCACGTTCCAGTGCACGCCACAGCTTGATTAAAGGAAAACGCACCACGCGTTGTCTCTTTCCTGTTGGCCAGCACAATATTTATCGGGGCGAGTGTAAGTAGGCAACGTGGAGTTGCATCGTAGAGCTACTCTCTATGAATAGATGCTTCGAGCCACATCGATGCTTTGGGTAAAGTGGCTACCTCGCGATGCATTAAGGCATTGGCTAAATAGAGGGAGAAGAGGAAGACCAGAAGGATAACCAGATATTGGCATCTGGTTTGCTACCCAGGACTGGGAGTGGGGAAATGAGTGTAGAAAGAAGGTGTAGAGAGAAAAAAATGTAAAAAAAAGAAACGCATGTGCACTCAGGAGAAAACAAAAAAAAACGTACACACAGGAAAGGCATTCGGGCTACAACCATCCAGAAAAACAGGTTGATTGCAGGAAGTTTAGAGAAAATTGCACTTCTCCTATTGGACATGTGCCGAATAGGATGGACGCATAGATACGACGCGTTGAAGGAAGTAATCGCGGGCGACACGGACACGATGCATTATTGCACTTCACTAAGAGCACTGCAAGAAGACAGTGGTAGATATAAAAATCGTGTTTCCAAAGTCCATGATATGTGTGACCGTGGCGCAGCGGATAGCGTCCCCGGCATTTGATATCGTGCACCGAGAGGTCGTGAGTTCGACTGCCGCTTACAGAACCTTGCTTCGCCTCTAACCATGTGTATATTACTTGCAGTCACTTCCATGACAGACGTACGTGACGGAAGTACGGAAGTGAAGCCTTGGTGAATCCCGGCGTTAAGCACTTCAGCGTTAAAAATATTTTAAACGTTTACTGTGTAAGAACATTCATGTGGTGCATACATCATGCATACAGAAGAAACCCTCGGCAGACTTGTTATTGCCTCGAAATTTGATGTCAGCACCCCTTTTACGTGCTATCGCAATGCCTCCAGGTTGAGAGGTACCTCACCTGGTAATGCACGTATACTCCTTGGACTGCCCATCTTGAGCAAGATACGACGTCACCTTGTGGCGTTACGCCACATGACGTTCTCATCGCGATGTGATGACGTCATAGTTACGGGGCAAGTTTTCGATTTCAGTGACGTCATTATTATGCCATACAGCGCGGTCCTAACGTTATACTTTTTGTACCGCTCATCTTAACACGGCTGAATGGAGACGCCAACGCGGGACGCTGGTCAATTTTCGCGTTTAATGGGGCATCTAAAGCTTTCGTCTTCGTAAAAACTACATGCATGGCATTCAGCTTTTACCAAAACGTGGTCACCAAAGCAGGCAGCTCGCCTGCACACTACCTAAGACTCCAAGCTGAAAGGTCGGGCGCTTAATATAAGCTGTTTACTCAAAAGGTGAAGCTCCAGTTCTAGCAAAATGCAATTGCACTAAAATTTCAAAGTGCGGCTCCTTATTTTTAAATAGAGGAAGAAAAGCATCGCTAATACCATTTGTGCCTCTATTTTTATTGTCAAAAGTCTGCAATACCTCTAATAAGTCACTACTTGTGCCGTTTATCTTCATCCCACACAGCAGTGGCCCAAATATAGGCTGCCCGATGTGCATATTGATCTCTCGAAGAATTCCCAAGTAGCGGTCTCTCAAAATAGAAAAAAAAAACGAAGGCATTGTTCTCTCCTTATGCTTCATGTCCTCCTTGCACACTTCATGACGCAGACGGCGATCACCGTGACGTCGACAGTTTACGTGCTCTCGTTTGGTCTATATACGCCCTAGGGTTTTTTAAATATATCTGGAGAAGCCTCAGGCGCTCTGGTCGTTCATCGACCATAGAAATGATGAGCGGGACACGCATTTGCCTATTCTTCGTGCTTGCGACCTTCGAACACAGTTGTGGCTTCGTTTTTTGCAGTGCTTCGCTTTTGTTTTTAGCCTAAAGAACAAACCGTCTGGAACTTTGTGACCCACCTCGAATATGTGAGCCTAAAAGGTTGCGGTGGCTAAGCGTAACCGATCAAATATAGGTGATTGTTTTTTCGTGACAATACCATTTCAAGCCACGCGAAATTTAACGGAGCATAGCGTACGAAGACTATAGGCAAATTCATGTACTACTGATCATTCCCACGCTAGATGAAGTGTCATTCGTTGCCCCACCGTGGTGGTCTAGTGGATAAGGTACTCGGCTGCTGACCCACAGGCCACGGGATTGAACCCGGTGGCGGCGGCTGCATTTTCGATACAGGCGAAAATTCTGTAAGGCCGTGTGCTCTGATTTGAGTTTTTGATTGATTGATTGATTGATTGATTGATTGATTGATTGATTGATTGATTGATTGATATGTGGGGCTCAGGGCTCAACGTCCCAAAACCACCATATGATTATGAGAGACACCGTAGTGGAGGGCTTCGGAAATTTCGACCACCTGGGGCTCTTTAACGTGCACCCAAATCTGAGCACACGTGCCTACAACATTACCGCCTTCATAGAAAATGCAGCCGCTGCAGCCGGGATTCGATCCCGCGACCTGCGGGTCAGTAGCCGAGTACCTTAGCCACTAGGCCCACCACGGTGGGGTGGCTATGAGAACGTGCGGTAGCGTGAAAAGGGGAAGAAAATGTTGGAAAGTGTCTCTCCCTTCTCTGGGACTTCAGTGGCTAACAAATTGTACCAGTGCTAAAACTTGATAACAGCAGCCAAGATCTTGTCAAGAAAATCTGCTTGTTGAAGTGCTTGCCTTCTAGTTGGCTAGGCTACATAGTTTTAGTCTTTTTTTTTTACATTTGGCGTGTAGTTCAAATGATGTCAAGTGATTATAGGCTCAGAAAATTCTTGCAGCCGTGTTTTGGAAATATGGGAGTCTTCATTTTTTATAGTATCACTCAAATACACGTAATGAAATAAGTGCTTCTAAAATTATTACAGAGAATGTCGGTGGAGCCAACGTTTTGACAAGAGAACTTTTATTCGTCAAAGCAACGCTGTTGCCCTGATGAATACAAGTAAACTTGCCGAAACACTGTTTCCAGCGACGCGCTTTTAGAAAAACTTCTAAAAATTGCTTGAAAACTCTCGGTGCTTCTGAACTTCATGCTCGTTTGGTGCTCAACTTCTGTGAAGAAACTGTGCGCACTGCCATAACAAACGTGGCTGAGCCAAATACGACGTGCCATACTCGCCACTGCCAATAATTTTCAAATTTGTTCGAGTATTACGGATTCAACGTTTGCTCATTATATCCGTATGTCAGTTGTGAATTGAAGCCTCGGTTTTCAATTGATGCTTTCACAATACGTGTATGTCTGTTTCTTTTTGTATAGAAGACGCGCAATTGAGAAGTTAGTTTTGTTTGTGCTGATATAGTTTTGTAATACTCAAAATTTAGTCAGCTTAACCTTCGCCTCTTCAGAAAACACGAACAAAACTTCAAGAAAAAAGATTAACGAAATTTTATGGCTGGAATGCTCAAGTGACCAGCAGACCCGAAAAAAGGCACGAGCTTATTCCGCTTGCATGTTAATTCCGAAAGGAGGGCTTCCGCAGCAAACCTCCATTATCTGGGTTTTCTTGTCTTTTTCCTTTATATGGGGACGTCACCAGTCACGTCAAGAAAGAAATTTTCTCTTCGTGATTCACTTCTAGCAGGATGCCCTGCAACCCCCAGTGGTAAAAGCTGCGCTGCCACTACCGAGAGCTAATGCATGGGATGTATAGGGGCTTTCCGCCCCTGATTACCCTCCGAACAACGTTTCGTTACTTTTACCGTGGCACTCGCATGTGAGAATCTCTCACCTTTCGGAGAGAGATTCCCCTTGTACTTTCGTCACTGACAGACGTCACTCACTGCGATTTTCTGTACTGAGAAGTCCTCGTTTTAGACAAACATGTTCACCTCCGCGTCCACGAAACATATTGAGCACGTCGGGGGCTAAAATACTCCTAGTCACGTTCTCGACATGTGTACATATGCACGAAACAGTATATAAAGGTCAATGACGATCACTGTACTGTCGAAGGCTATCTCTGAGTCACAACTAACACCCTCTAAAGATTTATTCACTTCGTCATTTGTTGGCATTAAGTGGCTGAACTTAAGGAAAAGCACTGTTTTGATTTTCCTTCATGTTCTATGAATCTGAAGGTGAAACACTTCTTCGAAGTTCTTTCGATCTGCTTTTAGACTTTCGCATCGACACGCCGTTGATGGGTTTTTAAATGCAATACTTAGTGGTGGTGCCCGCGGAAGGCATTTCTGTCAGCCTTTAAATATAAATTGGGTTAAAGTTTTTGTTACGTCTTGGAAGAAATTCCTTTTGAAGAACATATGCATTCTGTTTTCATTTCTCAACTGCTAGAAAATTTAGATAACGTTTTCTTTACCTTCTACCTGGATTACGTTTAAAATGATGCTGTACTACGACTGCGTATATTAAAATGTTTATGTGACCTCCCAAAATACTCCCTGTTTTTCCTTGTCTATGTACTCCAACCACGCGATATATCCCGCTAACATAATTCTCTCCTTCCCGCTCTACCAGTGTGAAGTCACCAAGTGAAGTTTGCCGCTGGAAGGACCTCAACAATAGACAAAAACTTGAGCCTAAATATCCAAAATAACCACACAATTCCGTTTTGTCGCCATATTTGTAGTCAAACAGAACCCAAACTGTAGTATAAGTAAAAGTACAAGTTGCCGGTAATTATTTTAATAAATTTTAAGAGTTCAGTGTGCTTGCACATAGTTTACGTAGAACCTAATCAGTTAATGCCTAGTGAAGTGTCATTTTAGATCATCCTCGCAAGGCAGCCCACCGGAGCTCTGAACGTTGCAGCAGTTTTTTTTTTTTAATGCGAAGCATTTCTTAGTGAACTTTGGCGACTTTGAGCGTATCTATCTATCTATCTATCTATCTATCTATCTATCTATCTATCTATCTATTTATCTATCTATCTATCTATCTATCTATCTATCTATCTATCTATCTATCTATCTACCTATCTATCTAGTCGTCTACGACCTTTAGCTCACATGGCCGTTTCGATAATGGTATCGATACCGAACTTGGTATGCCATAACATGACTGTATAAAGGACATATTTGACTAGTCATAACATGAAAAACAGGACATGTATGTCATGAATGTCATGATTTACATTTCATGGTCGTGCTGCTCCTGCAGTAGTTTAGTTCACATAGCATGTTGCATAACTGGGATGGTATGGCATGACTGCATGGCGAGCACAAGCAACAGATTCTAACATGAAGATTATGACATGCGTGTCATGTAACAACATGACTACATGCCACGCTCATGATGCGCTCGCGGCTGTTTCACTCGCGTCACATATTCCAAATTTGGTATTACGATACGTGAATGGATGATGAAGGTATGTGACTGGTGCAAACACGATAGCCATGAGATACGTGTCATGTAGCAGCATGACTAAATGCTACGCTCATCATACGCCGGCCGCCTTTACGCTAGCTTCACTCTTACCAAATTTGGTACTACGGGACCTGAATGGACGACGTAGGTAAATTACACATCCAGACATAACAATCGCTACATGACTACATGTTACACTGATGATGCGCTGCATGATGCACTACATGTTACACTACATGATGATGCGCTACATGTTACACTGACACACGATGATGGTCGTTTCGCTAGCTTCACATATGCCAAATTTGGTATTACGTGACGCCAATGGATGACGAAGGTATGTGACTGGTGCGAACATGATAATCACGAAAGGCGCTCCATGTGAGAACATGACTACATGTCACAGTCAAGGCGCCAATAAATTTCGACGTGATGCGGTGCACGTACTCTCTGGCGTTCATTTCGTCGTGTCATGCCGGTGTTGCCACGCCAGGCACCTCTCCTGCCATATACTCGCAGGCGTGCGCCGCGTTGCGTTGCTGTGACGAGTGCGCGTTCCAGCGCGTCTGGCGTCCCTCCATCACGAGAAGGGGGAGCAGCAGTGTTGTCTGGGTAAAGCCCGTTTCACATGACACATAAAGTAGAGATTTTCAGGCTGCGAATTCGCTCGCAGTGAAAAAAAGGGCAGTTCGCTCCCGCAGCAGCGGTCCGCGGCGAGCTTTCAGTGTTGGAAATTTTCGCTCTGATCGCAGCGGCGGGAGCGATTTTTTGTCCGGACCCGTCGAAATAGGGCTGGTCCGGCTAACCAGTCGAAATAGAGTCATTGTGTTTGTTTTGGTAATGGCCAATGCTGTGGATTTTAAAATGAATTCAGACTGGAAAGTGTTCTTAAATGACGAAACAAGCGAGCCCTTCGCTACCATTCACGGTAACTTCATGATATCACAGTGCACACATTATTGCATTACATTCGGGTCTGTCAGAATGAATGGTGGCAAGAACTTGCCGCTTCAGTTGCAGAGCGAAAATTGTGGACCATTCGCGGTCCATGTGAAACGAAACTACCATTAGCGACGGTTGTGAACAGAGCTATTGGAGCGAACGGAACGATTTTATTCGCTGCAATCACGGCATGTGAAACAGCCTTAACGCATCAGCGCGAAATGCAGCATGTCGCATTTCGCGCCGGTTGCCGTCGGGCCGCGCCGACGGACGCTGGTCGCGCCTGGTGTCAGACGTTGTGTCGCTGTGCCCAGCGTGCGCGTGCGTCAACGCAACACTAGAGTATATTGGGCCCTACATGATGTGCTCGCGGCCGTTTTGCTAGCTCCACATATACAAATTTTCGTGTTACGTGACGTCGCCAGATGACGAAATATATGACCGGTGCAAACATGATAATCCTGACACGCGTGTTATGTAAGAACATGACAACCTACTAGGCTCATAGCGTGCTCGTGGCCATTTCACTAGCTTTACACATACTAAATTTGGTATCACGAGACGTGAATAGATGACGAAGGTAAACGACACACCCAAACATGATATTCATGACACGGAAGTCATGTACGGCATCATTTGCCTCCACATCGTAACGTTGTGCTCATTTTAAAGTGACATATCAACATGTCTCTCTTCGTGCTTTTCATACTATTCATTCCCACTGTACGTGAGATCTGCCAATTTTTTCCCCGAAGCTGCAGACCGAAGTTGATTAACATCTATAGTTACCCCAATAGTAGTGTAGCTTCGAATAGTGTTATCTGACCAAATATTAAGGGCATGTTTTTTTTCTTTTTTTTCCTCGCTGATCGCTTTTGTAAGCAACTTCACACGAGAACAGGCGCTGTTCATAGGTGGTGCATCCGAGTGAGAATTGTGTATGCCGCAAAAGTATAGGCATCCGGCAGCGTGAGCAGCTTGCTATCATGCACGTAACTTCACCACCCTGCGCTTGCAGGTGCGCCAAGCGTTGCGTAAAAGTGGCTCATTGCGCGCCTGCTGAGGGTGGCGGTGGGAGGACGGGCACGCGGCTAAGCTGACACGACTAACATGCATGAAAAAAGTGTTTCTTACCAGTCAACTGTTATACAAATCGATTCATCTGCGACAAAAGAAATCGTAACAAATAGGCAGACACTTGCAATAGAATCAACCTAAACTTTTTATTGTCAGACTGGGCCGTATAGCATAGCCGACTCTCAAATGTCTGATGTTAACCGACATACTTGTAGTGGCATATGCAGGTTTGATTACAGGTAAGAAGTTTTCTCTCCACATCAAACCTGGCTCGGACAAAATTATTCTTTATATCACACGAAGAGGGTTCAGAGAAAGTCAATCGCATAGCTAGTTTAACGGTCAAGTGCCAATACTGTCTTTGTGAATGTTGAAGGTAATTGTACTTCTGTTTCAGCCAAAAGATTTTTTTATAAAACCGAAGCATTTAAATTTTTAGTAACGTTACTCAATATTTAGACAACTCGTGAAAAATTTCACTTGAAAACTTTCTTTGTTTTATGTATGATGAAGTTTAGCGTAGCCTAAAATAACACTGACGCACTTCGTACAAAACCATTACCAATTTTGCTTGTTCAGATATTTATTTTTACAGTTCTTATTCGATGGAGAGGCTATGACAGCGCAGATACCCTTGCTCATACAGCCTGATTATATAAAACAGTGTATACGAACAGAGACACAACAAATAAGTTTACAAACACTTCATCAAATAAAACAAAGCACAGGCCACACTCTTACTTCGAAATGGAAGGGAATGGAAGTTTGAAGATCAAGCGATTTGAACGTACATAAACGACTGAGCGCTAGAATTTGTGTAACTAGTATCTCCACAAAGTGAACTCCACAAAAAATGTTGTTCATGCACAAAAATAAATTTTTCCGTAAGCTGCACACTAGGAGAACGGAAGTGTATTCCTATTTAGCAAGCCTCTGTGCTTACGTAAATATCCTATGAATGAAGGTATTGTGAAGGAATGGTAAAATGGTTATGACAGGAAAAAAAATTGGCAGATTCCACGTACAGTGGGAATCGATGATATGCGAACCACGTATGAGGAAGGTTACGTCACCTTAAAATCAGCACAACGTTGCGAGGTGGACGTAAATCAAGCCGTACATGACTTCCATATCAAGATTATCATGTTTGGGCGTATCATTTACCTTCATCGTATGTTCAAGTCACGCCATACCAAATTTGATATATGAGGAGCTAGCGGAACGGCCGCGAGCGTGCTATTGACCCTAGCATGTAGTCATACTTTGCATGACGAGCATGTTATGATTATCATACTTCGACATGTCATTTACGTTCGCCGTTCATTGACGTCCGTCCAGCGTGGTACGTTGTCATGTTCTTACATGGCACGCATGTCATGATTATCATGTTTGCACCAGTCAGGTATATTTGTCATCCATTCACATCGCGAAACAGCAACATTAGTATATGTGAAGATTGCAAGCCCATCATGAGCGTGGCATGTAGTCATGACTCATGACTTTCATGACATACATGTCATGATTTACACGTTAGGGTCTGTCACTTGTGTTCGCCATGCAGCCATGTCATACCGTACCAGTTTTGCAACATGTCATGTGAATGAAACCACCACAAGAGCAGCAAGACCATGATATGTATATCATAAGATTCGTGGCATACGTGTCATGATTTTCAAGTTATGACTAGTCAGTCATGCTCATCTTACCGTCATGATATGGCATACCAATTTTCGTATTGATACCATCATCGAAACGGCCAGGAAAGCTAAAAGTTGTAGGTGGATAGATAGATAGATAGATAGATAGATAGATAGATAGATAGATAGATAGATAGATAGATAGATAGATAGATAGATAGATAGATAGATAGATAGATAGATAGATAGATAGATAGACGGACGGACGGACGGACTGACAGACAAACGGATAGATAGATAGATAGATAGATAGATAGATAGATAGATAGATAGATAGATAGATAGATAGATAGATAGATGGACGGATAGATAGATAGATAGATAGATAGATAGATAGATAGATAGATAGATAGATAGATAGATAGATAGATAGATAGATAGATAGATAGATAGATAGATAGATAGATAGATAGATAGATAGATAGAATGAATGAAGGAATGAATGAAGCTTACGTGCAGAACAGAAGAAATTGTGTCACCTGCTTCGTGCAAAACAAAAGTGTATACCGTTGTGAAGCAATGGCTAAGAAGCTGGGCTGCCTTCTTCTCATTCTTCTCATTCTTATTCTTCTCATTTGAAAAACAAAACATTCCGCCATATCCACGAAGTGAATGATGATGAGTGAGCGAAGCTCCGGAGGTAAACTTGGTAAACCATGAATCCTCTGTACATTTTGCCCACTCGATTTTATTACATCGCTCCCCCTAGCGTACGTCGCCGCACTAAATCGAACGATTGCCTCCAACCAATGACACGCGCCATATGTGACATCATTCCTATTTTATAAGATCTCGCGTCTTTCATAAACTACAAGTACCGCTTTCTAGTTTATAACATCTTGCATCTTTTCATCATCAGCTACAAGTACCACCATCTAGTAAACACTACAAGAACTAAACGAGAGGTGGCTACATACAGGAGACGGTACCGCCATCTAGTGAACACTGCAAGAACTAAACTAGAGGTGGCTACATACAGTAAGGCCCCTGTATTTTTCAAAGGTAGCGCAAACTCCCTTCCCCGCGTTGTTTCCTCCTCGCCCGCCACTCTCAGCCGCCATGAAGGAGCGACTCACGCGGAGCGCGCCGCCGGACGGTTTCGTTTTGTCGCGCAGCGCGTTGAAGTAAGGCCCCTAGGGGCCTTACGTTGAAAAGTTAATATGAGTGCTCTTAGAGCTCGAGTTTGTACAGGAACAACAGAGCCCTACTGAAATTTGGGGCATGCATGCCTGCTTCCATAATGGGACGTGTGTAAACGATTCATCCATAAAATACCACAAACGTTTAGTGGGATGAAGGTAGATTTTATTGAGTGCGCAAATAAAATGGGGGAAGCATCGAATGATCACGAACGCTGCAAAACATTCCAGTAGAGCGACGACAGGGCGAAACAATTTCGCTATCAAATCAGATAGCCTCTACAGCATGCGAAGGAAAGAGAAAAAAAACTTAATCCGGAGCCGTCCACTACGGCGCGCCTCATCGCCCTGCTTTGCGTCGGCTCGTTAAATCTTGCACTCACTGAATCAGAGAAGAAAACACCCGCTTTGAACGTAGGTGACACAGCCGGGCGTGGCCAAACACAAAGAATACAAGAGGTGTCGTTCGCAGACGTATACAAATACACGATAAAATATTGAAACAATCATTGCGCACTTATAAGTAGAGGAACCTTTTCAATCACAGACATACACATCGTTGCATCGTGTATGTGTTGCAAGGCATCCATCTGGCAATGTACCGTCGGCTAAAGGTACCGTTGGTGCTCCAAATACTGTTCCAGAGGACGCGTCATATGCCAGGCCAGGTTTCAGCTGTATCTCATCTATCATCAAGGTTGCATGCCGTTCCTTTGGATCCATTTGCCCAACCTACAAAAAAGCAGGTGTTAACTAAAAACAGCTTCAAACTAGCGCAAACTAAATGTGCCAACAAATAAGAAGATTGGGGATTGCGAGAAATAAAGCATACCTTTAAACTCACAAAATAACTCACAAAATGGGCTGCCCACTGGTTCAGGGTCACGGTCTATTGTTGTTACTGTGTTGTCCGAGGAGGCAGCTGTAAGCATGAATTGCGTAAGTGCACAGTCTAAAGGCGCGAACATTTGTCATCACAGCGCAGTCAACTCACAAAATAAACTGCCCACTGGTTCAGCGTCCGGGGCCCTCCCCACTGACGTTTCTGGCTCATCCAAGGATGAGCCAGAAACTCTGTAAGCAACTCTGTAAGCAAGAGTTGTAAGCAAGAGTTGCTCAACTCTGTAAGCAAGAGTTGAGCAAGTACAGTGTAGGGGTGGTGATGTTTGCTGCCACAGTAAGACAGAATTGGATGCCGAATTAATCAGGTTCACAGGTCATAAAGATAAATGCAGCAACTATGCTATCTGCCAGTGATCCAAACACACTGTATTGTCATATAAACCCCAAAACATGATCGCATTCACAACACAAGAGAGGAATAGAAACTACAATGGGGCCTCACCTGGAACCGTTTCATTCCCCCTTTTGCGGGGTGGCTTGCGCTCTTTCGGAAGAGGCCGATGCGCAAATATAGAAGGAACCGCATTTGGCTTGAGTTTCTTGATCCCAGTTTGTGCCAGAATTGCTGGCTCAAACTGATCCATCGTGAAGTGTTTCTGAAAAATACCGACATCCTCTATCGCATTTTTGCAGTTTGGCTGATGTGATATTGCCGAAGCAAAATATTTTGCTTCTTACGTTAAAAATGCAAACAGCCACAAAAGCCAGATGATTTTCTTGCATTTAGTAGGTGCCTTTCTCTTTGTTAATCGAAAGTGTACAACTTCGCAAGTATGTTCGAAATTTGAACGAAAGTATCTATGCATTTCACAAATAAACAACTATACAACATTATATTTACCATACACTCTCTTATATTAGCTGTACACGCATGCACAAAATTCGGTCATGGAAGTGCGCAAAAGTGAGATAAATATGAAAGAATACAAACTGAGAACACAATAAAACAATAAACGCCGAAATTTTGCCTACAGGTAATCAAAGTTCGAGCGAAAAAAAAAGGAAAAACGATCAAAGACGTGGTTGATCTCTGGAGAAGCATAATTGATTCCGCTGCAAATGGTTCCATTTAGAAAGCAAATCGTGTACGCCAAACATTCAACAGTAATTATGTTGTGGCCGTATTCGAATATTCGAGCAAGCTAAAAACGATCGAGCTGTCATCGTGGTTGAAATCGTGCGAGAAAGCGTCGACGGAAAGTTCAAGCTGCTTTTGTTTAACATGAACCTGAACCAAGGATGAGCTTTATCTGAAAGCCTTCCGGAGGCATGTCTATGCGAAGAAGTTCTGTAGTGAGTGCTTACCTCGCAAAGCCTCCCTCGGTGACAATCGAAGTTTTTCCTGTCGATGCGATGCAGCCATACCGCTCTCCGCTCCTCATTATTTTTCCCTCGTGGAACCACAAAAAGCTTGTTGCCTTTTGCAATGCTGCTGGAGCAGCCAACGGCACAGCAGGCCGGCATTGCGCTGCATCCGAGGCCGCCTTGCTAAAGGCAACACACGTGGGAGCGAGATGCAGTGCGCTCACTCATGGCGTCGCTGCCCGGCGGAGCCGAACCTGACGAGGGGTTCATTGGTCACGTGTCGCGCCGGGTCTAATAGGGTAGCGGAAACGCATGCCGGAGTGAGGAGAGACGTAGAGGGCGGGGAGGAAATTCTCCTCCGCTTTTTGTAATATGGTTTGCGCTACCTTTGAAAAATACAGGGGCCTTAACATACAGGGGACGGTATCGCCATCTAGTGAACACTGCAAGAACTAAACTAGAGGTGGCTACATACAGGCTACAGGCGACGCACAGCCCACGCCCTAAGGAGCTTCGCCCCTAAAAGAAATAAGGTTCAAAAGCTGGTAGGTGGGGCCCCTAGCCTAGCGCTCCACTGGCCTCTGGAGTCCACCGCACCTGCTCGAGGAGCGCTACTTGACTTACGTTGGCTAGTAAGGTCTCCTGCTGCTCCGTCCTGAATTTTCGCGCCGAAATCTGAAGCGTGTTAATTTTGGGTGACCTTAACTCTCATTCCCATATAATTTGAGAAAGTTTAAGCAGTTCTCCGCACCACGGAGCCGGCGTATGCGGTTAGGTGGATTGTATCTCTTAAACCCAGGTGCAGGTATGCATTTGTGTGCAGGTGGCGCCACTCATACGCTTTTTATACACTTAGCCGAGAGGGGGTGGGGAATATCACTGTCGTTGTCGACGCTGGTGTTCGAAGATTTAGATGTTTTCGCGCAGCGGCGAAGAGGCGCTGCCCCGTTTGAACACGCGATCTAATGGCCTTCTCCTTCCCCCTTCTTCACCATCAACGAAAGCCCGCCGATTCACCGCCGCCGCTGCCGGGTTAGAGGCAAGCACACAGAATACCTGTACAGTACGATTTATAGAAGAGAAACTGTACCTTTGACAGTACAACGAAAATAAGGGTAGTGGTGGCGTTGTGAACTAACTTAACCGACCTAGAGACGGCACTGTAAGGCCTATCATGATCATTGCGCCAGGGAAATATGGCGACTGCTTTGGTACCGGGTGCGGGGGGTCGGGTTCGCGCCCACGGGTTTATGGGCGTTTATTCACTGCTATTGCGGGGTGGTATTCACGCTCACGGCACCGCAACGTTACTGTAAATACTTCCGCTGTGCCGCCAGGTTATAGAGAGGCCTTAACTGGCAAAAAGCACACCAAGCAAGTAAGCTTACATTGTTTATTGACAATTGTGAATGCAGCAGTACACATGTAAACAAGGAACACTGTCTCTCCTAGAGTTGAACAATACATGTAAAAAAAAACAGTGATAGCCATCTGTTTAATAAAATCACCCAATGAAATTGTGCAACTTTGTCTCTTGTCTCGTTCAGTCAGACAGCGATATTTACACTAGACATCCCTTGCACAGTACTTGGTACTGTGCTGCCCATTGTCTTTCTCACCACACATGCTCTCATAAAGTGCTGTGTCAGTACGTTAGCCTGAGCCGCAATATGATATTTGACAACGCATTGGCAAGAAGCACATCGCGCTGAATAAAAATAAATAATCCCACGCTCTTGTGCAAGCTATCCCACCATAAAACATTGTCCTCAATATTGTGTTTAGAATCTGTGTTCTCACCAGCGCGTCCGATCTTTTTACGACTAACTAGATCAACTTCCAGTTGTGGTAAGCGAGTTCATCCTGGGAAAACACGATTTACAGGATCGTGTTGCAAAAAAAAATAAAACTTGGTTTACGTTTCAAAAGAGGTAAAAAGGTTGCAGTGACAGGCACTTCATTTGAGTAACAGTTGGAAAGCCTGAGTCAAACATTTTAGCAAGTCAACATTCTTGGGCAAGTTGTCCCGGATGACAAGTTAAGAAAATTAGCTACCTTTGTCCTTGCTCGCCTACTGTAGATCAGCTGACACACGAGGTAGAGTATGGCTGTTGGTGCTCTCAAAAGCACTCATTCGTCAAAAAGAAATTATGCACCAGTGGACAGCGCTCGCAACACACTGCACATGACATATACGCATAAAATAGAGGACATATGGAACACTAGTAACACTAGACAGCTGAGAAGTTCTGGAAGTCACGGTACCAATGTTAGAAAAATAGGCAGTAAATAATCATTGCAGTCAAATCTGCATAGTTAATTTTTTACGATGTTTATTCACTTAGTAAGGGCCATTTTCTAATCTTTAAGTATTTGCACGTCAGGCTGAAGAGTTATGTGCACAGCACAATCTGCAACTTCTTAGCGAAAGTAATGAAGTGCTTGTTCTGGCTCAGTAGTTATCTGCTTGATGGGGAACGCAGACAACAATATTGGCGAATATTGTTGCTCCTGCCTGTTGTGGGGTGCACACTGTATTCACATTTTTTGCATGCAAAAGAATCACTAGCTTTTCCAATTTATGAGGAGTTGTCCACAGTTCATGAACCAAGTTTGAGGATTGAAACAAGTGTCGAAACACGGTGTTGAGACTTTAGAATTAGCTGCACAAATGTGTACGACAAAGAGTGGAGCAGCGCACCAAGCATTCATACCAACATAACTGTTCAAGTGGACAGAATATTGCAATAGATTGAGGACTAACAGTTACTGGTCTGTAATACAATGTTCCCCTTGTTGGCCTCGCTACGATTTCCGAAATTGTAGCCGATACGCCCAGATATCACAAAGCTAGGTTCCAAAAATGCTTACCGCTCAACTCAAACACTAAAGGACATCAAGAGGATGAGCGTTTTTAGACTGCTACCGATAAAACAGGGATGATTTGTTTCCGCACACTGTAACACAGGTGACGACGCTTCATAGTGTACGCAAGTGCAGAAACAACACAGTGGTGCCACCACTCCTTTTGACAAAAAGGAAAAAAAAATCAAGCAATTAGCTTACTCCAATTCGGAAACGAAGGCTACCATTTTCTAAGTCAAAAAGGAAAATTCCAGTGCTCAATTTCATAAATTGTGGGCCACACTTACAGCTGACATATACTCTGAAACACTCATTACAATAATAAGTACGATTAACATTGATGAAGTCACAAATCCTCATCCGGAATCGGCCTCCTACATGACAACATGCATCCTTGCACCACAATCAAAACCAATGGAAAGATGAAATAGCTTGGTAGGGAACACTAATTGCTCGCCCTACTGTCCTGAGCCAGCACCGTGTGACTATTTCCTCTTGTTTCATTCGAAACAGTGGCTCGGGGTACGATTTGAAGACGGTGAGAATTTCAAGATCACCGTTCGCAACAGGTTCAATTACCAAGCGGCGATCTTTTATTTAGATTGACTAAAGAATCTACTACGATGGTACGAGAAGCACCAAGAAGTTAGCAGTGATATTGTATAAAACTAAGTAGGTTTTTGCTAAACTAAGCTCACCAATAAAATCCTTTTTAATGAATATTTACTTAGAATCAATGGACTTAAATTTTTAATGAACTTCAAAGTTTTTATGGCTTGCAATAACAGATGAATAAATGAGATTTTTTTTGTGCAATTGGTGCATAGTCATCAAAAACACTGCTCAAACGATGGACAACGGCAGAAGCTGCATTCACATTTTTATTATTCACTACGCTCACCAATAAAGCCTTTTCTAATGAATATTTACTTGGAATCAATGACCCTTACTTTTTGAATGACCTTCAAAACTTTTTTTTCCGTTTATTATTCATTTCAAAAAAGTAGTACAGTAATATTAATATACAGACGAGGGTACCAAAGTTAAAAACTGTAACGGGACCCTCGATGCATTATAACAATCAATAAATCAGATCAAGTTAACAAGCAACGAGTGAATGGAAATCAATTATACAATATAGAGGGATAAGTAATTATTATAGGCTAAGTGACACATCAGGAACAAAAGGCCTTTTTTGCTTTGCATTGACAGATAAATAAATGAGGTTTTTTTTGTGCCAATGGCGCCTAGTCATCAAAGGCACTGCTCAAACAATAGACAACGGAAGAACCTGAATTCACATTTTTATTATTCACTACTTCTTTACTGTCTGCCTCGCTATTATCACGGGTATCATGCAAAACTAGCCCTTTTGGCTACATATTTCACAGCAATATCAAGGAAATAGCTGTTAGTATACATTCGAATAATCAACATGTACAAACACTGGCCAACTTTGATTATACCTACTGAGTGCACTCAGCCATTGCTCTGTTAAAGGTTAACATGCCTTTAAAATGCCTTGTCATAAGTCAGGTATTTTACATGGAATAAAAAATAACAGCAAAAGGTCGTTATTTGAACTCGGGTAAATAAAAGTGCAGAGCCCTGTGTATTTTTTGTTGGGGAAAATCTATCGACAATTTCAGCATATTGGTATCCACAACAGCTAATTCAGACTGGGAGCCCCTTGTTTTTGTTGCTGCTCGCACAAGTCTGTCCAGAGTGATCACAACATTTTGAAAGAACAAACCAAAATAAATTAATTAGAGGAGGAAAAGAACTGAGCAGCAGCATTTATCAGATGAGATATTGGATGCTGAACTGGAGTCCTTGGACAAGCTAGGAATGATAGTGATGGAGTCACAGTGGAATAAATGGAAGTGAATGGAAGTTACTGATTACTTTTCATTTTGATTACGTTAACTCTGTTATGTAAACGAAAATGTTTTGAAGCACAAATATTGGCGTACTGTCGCGGTTCAACGTAAGCAGATCATGGAGACGTTGAGTCCGAGAACCAACGGCGTGTGTTTTTCTGCAGGAGCCAAGAACAAAACACATAAACAAAAGCACGTCATCTTCTTCAGTGTCCCTTTTTACGAGGCTGTTGGCGTGCACGTCGTCTTCGTTCTCTGTCTATTTCGAGCGCGGCATTTGCCTCCCCTTAAAAGAGCATCGCCCCGATGCTATAGCTGAGCCCGTCATTCGCGCATAAAGTCACTTTGTACAAGCGACGGCGCTTCGCAGAGTCACTCGCTGACGTATGGCTTAATGCGCACTACGTGCAGAAGTTCAGGTTGGTGCTGGCGACGCATTGTACAGTTTGGACTATCTGGGATGACTTCGTAGGTAACGTCATTTAGTCGTCGCCGCACTCTATAAGGTCCGAATTATCTTCTGAACAACTTTTCGGATAGTCTTCGTCTTCGCAAAGGCGTCCACACCCATACCCTGTCCCCGGTTTCATACGCTACAGGTGTATGACCTAGGTTATAGCGACCGGCGTCGTACTCTTGCTGTTGGTATATTCGGAGACGTGCGAGCTGCCTTGCTTCCTCTGCGCGTTGAGTGAATGCGTCAGCACTCGTTTCGTTGTCATCGCAATCGTTTGGCAGCAGAGCGTCCAACATCGTCCTTACTTCTTGTCCGTGAAAAAGGCTGAATTGGTCATCCATGTGGCTCTTTGTTTAGCAGCATTGTATAAAAATGTCATGTAAGAGAGAATCTCGTCCCAGTTTTTGTGCTCGATGTCCATACACATTGAGCGCATGCTTTCCAGAGTTTTGCTTAGCCGCTTGGTTAACCCGTTCGTTTGTGGATGGTAGGCTGTCGACTTACGATGAATAGTACCACTGAGCACCAACACATGATCTAAAAGCATGGCCGTGAATGTGGTTCTGCGATCTTTTATAACGATCGACGGCGCACCGTGTTTCAGCACAATGCTCTCTATGAAGAATTGGGCCACCTCCTCAGCTGTGTCTCTCTGGATGGTTTTTGTCTCGAAGTAGCGAGTAAGGTAGTCGGTCGCCACTGTAACCCAGTGGTTACTAGCACTAGAGGTGGGAAGTGAGCCCAAAAGGTCCATTCCAATCTGGTCAAATGGCGCTGTCGGGATCGGTGCAGTGTACAGCAAACCGACAGGTTTTGTCGGAGGTAACTTGCGCCGCTGGCAATCGAGGAAGGTCCGAACATAATGCTTCATGGCAGTGAGTCTAGGCCAGTAACACCTCTCTCGAACTCTGCCCAGTGTGCGCGTGTAGCCTATATGTCCAGATGTGAGCTTGTTGTGGCACGCTTGCAATACTTCAGAACGAAGAGTGGTACGGACGACAAGCAGGTTGATGGACCCGTCTGACGAGAAGTTCATTTTGTAAAGGACATTGTTTCGCAGACAGAACGACGAAAGTCCTCTGGAAAAGGCTTTGCCCGCGTTTTTGCTTAGTCCTTCTAAATAATTAAGCAAGCCAAGTAGCTCAGGATCGTCATGCTGGTGATCTACGATGGTAGACTTGTCGAGAATTCCGAGGAATGCTCTCTCTTCATCAAGGTAAGCAGCTGACTCTATCGGTGATCTAGACAGGCAGTCAGCGCCCATGCGTCGTTTTCCCCACTTGTACACTATCGTTATATCAAATTTCTTTAGCCTGAGGCTCCAGCGTGCCAGTGGCCCGGAAGGATCTTTCAGATTTGTTAACCAACACAATGAAGGGTGGTCACTAATAACCTTGATTGAGCGGCCGTACATGTATGGGCGAAATTTCATAACTGCTTACCCCATGGTGAGGCATTCCTTTTCAGTGGTCGAGTAATTTCATTCTGTGCTTGACAGAGTTCTCCTTGCGTAAGCGATCACTCTTTTCTCGTCGTCCTGGCGCTGCACAAGCACAGCTCCGAGGCCAACAATGTTGGTGTCAGTATGGAGCACTGTAGGGGATGTCTCATCAAAATGGGCAAGCACGGGCGTCGTGTGTTGACGCTGCCGCAAGTCATTGAAACCAGCTTCCTGTTCGTCGCCCCAAACAAATGCAACGTCATCCCTCGTGAGACGAGGTAAGGGCGACGCAATGCGCGCAATATTTGGAATAAACCACTGACAATATGCACAGAGACCCAGAAAACGCCTGAATGCCTTTTTGTCTGATGATGTAGGAAACTGTGCGACGGTGGCAACTTTCTTGGGGTCTGCATGAATTCTTCCGTTACTGAAGACATGGACAAGAAGCTGTAGTTCTTCAAAGCAGAAGGGACACTTTCCCAGCCTGAGCGTCAGGCCTGCCTGTATGGCTTGCCTGCAAGGCCACCTGCAATCGTTCAAGATGTTCGTCAAACGTTGTAGAAAATACAATCACGTCGTCAAGGTATACTAGGCAGGCCATCCATTCAAGCCCAGAGAGCATGGTATCTAAGAAACGCGGGAAAGTAGCAGGCGTGGAGCCCAAGTCAAATTGTAAGACCTTAAATTTGTACAGTCCGTCTCGCGTCACGAAAGTGTTTTTTTGACGATCCCTGGGGTCAACTTCAACTTGCCAATATCCACTCTTTAAGTCCGTGGAAGAGAAGTAACGTGCGTTTCGAAGCCTGTCGATCGAATCATCTATGCGGGGAAGCTGGTACACGTCTTTTTTTGTAACCTGATTTGGCTTTCGATAGTCCACACAGAAACGCAGGCTGCCGTCCTTTTTCTGGACTAGAACAACAGGTGACGCCCAAGCGCTCTTCGACGGTTTGATCACGTCGTCTTCCAGCATTTCTGTTATCTGCTGTTCTATCGATTCTCGTTATTTTGAAGCCACACGGTACGGATGTGGATAAATTGGTCTAGCCGTTTTCTCTGTGATGATTCGGTGCTTGGTCAAGGACGTCCGTCAAATTTTCGGGGTCGACGCAAAACAGTCATGGAACTCGGCTATCAGCCCAAACAGGCGTTCCCGCTGTTGCTGAGTTAAAGTAGGGCTGACGTCAATGTTACGTGCTAGGTCATGTGGGTCTTGTGTAGGCGTTGCTTCGAGTGCAGAAAAGCAGTCACAGACATGTGCTATCTCATCAAAATATGTCAAAGTAGTTGTGCCTTTAGGAAGGTGCCATCGCTCGAAGGTGAAATCGGTCAACAGCAAGTTCGTTCGGCCATCGGTGACATTGACTATTCCTCGTGCTACTGAAATCCCGTGAGCGAAAAGCATCAAGGTTAGTTGGTCGGCGACTCCTTCACCGTCAAACGGTACGTCACATGCTACTGAAACGGGGATACATGATCGAGGCGGCACAACTATTTTGTGGTCTTTGAGACGAAATGTTTGTGCTCTGGTAATGAAGAATTAGTGAGACGAGCACTCTCGTAACACGAAACCACCTGGTCCGGGGGTGTTGATTATTGCGCCATGCTCCCTGAGAAAGTCCATTCTTTAATTAAATCTTTGCAGCACTCTAGGAGAACGATGAAAGTCGCGGCGAAAGAGGGGTCTCCTATGCTGATTTTTGTGTGCGTCTTTCAGTTGGGAGCAGCAATCGACCACCCGCTGTTCTTATATGTGGTCCTGTTCACAGCGTTTTTAAAGACGATTGGCCAGCTTGTGAATTATTATGGAAAAATCAGCACCCGTATCGACTAAGCCATCACTTGCTCCCCATCAATAATTACATTGATGTCGGCGCTCAGAATTTCGTCGTTGTTAATATTTGTCGGCGTCACGTCGTTCTGTAGGAGCCGTACTGGGGACTTTTTGTCGTCTCGTGATTGGGATGCGCCGTTACCCCGATAGGTCGCCGCCTTTAGTTTACCCGGTAAGGGCTGGGCGACCTTGTTCTCCGATGGTCACCAAAAGTACGTCGATTCGGTGACGTCTGAGCAGGGGATGGATATCGTGAACTGTGGGCGGAGTTGGGCTGGCGATTGGGAAGTGACTTGTGATAGGGAGACCACTTTGTTGGAGGTCCCCAAAAACTAGGGTCGTCATGGCGAACAATGTAGACGGCGTTGGCATGGCAACCGTCGTACCCTGCCGAGACGGGCGAAGCGACGTGTTGCGGTGCCAACAATAGCGAACTATATGGCGGCCGGCACCACCACAGTTGAAGCAAAGGGGGCACCGATCGACAGTGCGCCAAGCGTCCGTTTTGCGAAATCGTGGGCGTCCCATGTCCTCTTGTGGTGGTGAGTAAGGCACGGCAAGTGGTGGCTGGTGGCATAAAAACATCGGAGACATGGGCAGACGTCTGAAAGCCTGCTGCATTGGTTGCGACGCAGGTGCAGCTGTAGGTGGCTGGTAGTATGACGTAATAGGTAGGACGAGTGGTGGACGGCGGACCACGTCGGCGTAACTCATTTGACTCTGCTCGCGTCCGAGATCAGCTGCTGAAAAAGCGTGCCGAGGTTCGTCATGAACGACTGTGGCAACGGTGGTCACTGGTGTATCCACTAGAGGAGTCCAAATCTTCTCAATTCCTTCTCGAACAATATCTCAGATCAGGTCACGTAGGGAGCCCTGATTGTCCATATTCACTGAAGCGGCGTTCATCGGGGTGGTAGTGGACAAGCGATCATACTACCTCGATCTTTGGTGCAGAGCGCACCTAATAGCGGTGGATTTTTTTATATAATCAGCTACGTTAGTTGAGGCGTTGCGCACAAGTCCTACGAACAGTTGTTCCTTCATGCCACGTATAAGGTAGCGCAACTTATTTTCCTCAAACATATAGCTATCAGCCCGACGACATAGGCGCGTCACGTCTTCAGCAAACATTGCCACAGTTTCTTTAGGTCTTTGAAGTCCTAACTCGAGCAACTGCTGAGCCCGCTGTCGAAGGTCTACGGTAGCAAAGGTATCAATCAGCTGCTGACGAAACTCATGCCACGTCGATATACGGCCTTCTCGATTCTCAAGCCACGTTTGAGTGCTGTCATCGAGAGTGAAGTACGTGCGGGCGAGCTTCTGTTGAACATTCCACTGGTTGATGTCGGCAACACGTTCGTAATGCTCAAGCCAATCTTCAACATTTCGTGTTTCGGACTGTTGAAACGGTCAGGTCGAGTGGCTGAAGAAGTGTTACCTGGGCTGGATTGGAAACGGGGCTACCTTGTATCCCTTCACCACCTGTGGCAGACTGGTGGAGGCCATTGGCAGAGATACGAAATGCCTAGTAAAATGTTCGTCCACGGAGGTCAGCTCAGGAAAGAGGCTTAGAAACCACCAACTGAAGCGGCCCACTGGTGTCGTAACAGGTCGCTGCGTGTTGGGACTTGATCAACGGCTCCCAGATGAAGTGTAGACAATGGACAGGCTTGCAGTCCAGCACCTCCACCAGTATCGCGGTTCAACGTAAGCAAATCACCGAGACGTTGAGTGCGAGAACCGACGGCGTGTGTTTTTATGCAGGAGCCAAGAGAAAAAGGCATAAACAAAAGCATGGCATCTTCTTCAGTGTCCCCTTTTCACGAAACTGTTGGCGCGCAAATCGTCTTCGTTCTCTGTCTATTACGAGCGCGGCAATACGTTTAAACATCAAGACTCACTGCGTGCCTGCATGTCGGTGCTTGTTTTTGCGTATCATCAGCCTGATTACACCCACTGCAGAACAGAGAACTCTCCAATGATCAGCCGATGAACTTGGTCCTGTGCTTTCTACTGCCACGTTAACGTACAAACGTTTTATATTGCTACATGCATGTGTATTGACATTATAGGGGGCGACGCGCGTGTGTGCCTGACGAGGAAGACGAAGGGTTGTCTCGGCTCGATCGCTGGTGAACCGGGCAGTGGAGCGGCTGTTGGGGATGTCGGAAGAAGGGTACACACGACTGGGCGAATACCGACAGGAGTCCTCGTATGGTCGATTAGAGGAAAATTGGCTCCAGTTTGAGGGCGTCCAAGTGCTGCGGCAGTAGCGGGAGATATGGCCAACTCGGTGGCAGCGGAAGCAGATCGGCTTGTCGTCTGCAGTTCTCCATTCCGCCGGATTGCGGGATCGCGGAATAAAGTGTAAGTCATGGCGTGGTGCATTTGTTGTCATTGGTCTGGAGACGGGTCGGGAGACAGAGCAGGCCACAGGAAAACCAAGCTTTGCAATTTCCTGCCTCACGACGGCTTGAATAACGGAGACCGGCGGAGGCGTTTCTGCGGCGCCATGGTCGAGCGGATGTGAAGGAAATGGTGCCGGACTTGACGCCTCAAGCTCCCGTCGAACTATTCGTGTCACGCTGTCCTGCATGGGTGGTGCGGCACCGAGATCGTGTTTGGTAGCCGCGTAAATTGAGGCAGAACACGGCGGATTTTGGCCATTTCGAAGCGACGGCATTCCTTGATGGTCATATCTACGGTCGTGACATTATTGTAGACGAGCAAATTGAAGGCGTCTTCCGCTATGCCCTTAAGTATGTGGCCCACCTTGTCACTCTCTGTCATTTGCTCGTCGACTTTTCGGCACAACGCGAGCACATCCTGTATGTACGAGACATACGACTCTGTTGACGACTGCACACGAGTGGCGAGTTCTTTTCGCGCTTCCATTTGGCGACCGGACGGGTCCCCAAAGATGTCACGTAGTCGCTCTTTGAAGGTATCCCAGCTGGTGAGCTCGGTCTCATGGGCGTCGAACCAGACCCGTGGGGTGCCGTCCAAGTAAAATATTACGTTGGCGAGCATCATGGTGGGGTCCCATCGGTGTGTGTGGCTAACACGCTCGTACATACGGAGCCAGTAGTCGACGTCGAGCCCAGGTTGTGCGGAGAATGTACCTGGATCACGGGGTGTGGGCATCGTCAGGTATGTGGTGGCTGGAGCTACAGATGGAGACGCTGGCAGGCTGTTGTCATTGGTAGCCATGGCCGGAGACTGAATGGTGCGGCCACTGCGAAGCTTCGTGGTGAAGACGGGGAACGTTCCACCTCCACCAAATATGTTACGGAAAAGAAGAGACGCCGTAACGACGAGGCTGGGGATGAAATATATTCCAAACCAGCGGTAATGGCGAAAATCACGAAAAAGGACGTTTACCCTTTACCCCGCATCGATGACGCTCTCGATTGTCTCCACGGCGCCCGATACTTTTCCACAATAGACCTACGTTCCGGCTACTGGCAGATTGCTGTCGACGAAAAACACCAAGAGAAGACCGCATTTGTAACTCCAGATGGCCTATATCAGTTCAAGGTTATGCCATTTGGGCTATGCAACGCCCCAGGCACGTTCGAGCGCATGATGGACTCTCTGCTACAAGGGTTCAAATGGTCAACATGTCTTTGTTATCTTGACGATGTCGTTGTATATTCCCCAACATTTGAGACCCACCTTCAGCGTTTGTCAGCTATTCTCGACATATTCCGCACTGCAGGCCTCCAATTGAACTCGTCGAAGTGCCGCTTCGGACGCCGGCAAATTACAGTGTTGGGCCACCTTGTCGACGCCTCTGGTGTGCAGCCGGACCCCGAGAAAATTCGTGCAGTTACCAGTTTTCCTGTACCCCAGTCAGCCAAAGACGTCCGGAGTTTTGTAGGACTTTGCTCCTATTTTAGAAGGTTTGTGAAAGATTTCGCAACCATCGCTCGACCCCTCACGGAGCTTCTAAAGAAAGACGTCACATTTACGTGGGGTACCGACCAAGCTGCTGCTTTCTCTCACCTAATCACGCTACTGACGACTCCACCCATATTGGCTCACTTTGACCCATTCGCTCCGACGGAAGTTCGAACCGATGCTAGTGGTCACGGAATCGGAGCCGTGTTAGCCCAGCGCCAACGGGGACACGACCGAGTTGTCGCCTACGCTAGCCGCCTCCTCACAGCTGCTGAGCGCAACTATTCTATTACGGAGCGTGAATGTCTTGCTCTTGTTTGGGCAGTCTCAAAGTTTCGCCCATATTTATATGGCACTAATTTCTCTGTGATAACTGACCATCATGCGCTATGTTGGCTTACGTCACTGAAGGATCCTACTGGCCGGCTCGGGCGCTGGGCTCTGCGACTCCAAGAGTATACCTTTACGGTGACGTACAAGTCCGGACGCCTACATCAGGACGCAGACTGCCTGTCACGCTACCCGGTCGCTGAGTCGAGCACTATGCATGACACCGACACCGAGCCTTGCGTCTTTTCCCTTTCACAAATGACATGCATCGGTGACGAGCAGCGCTATGATGCGTCCTTGCGTGCTATCATTGAGCGCCTCGAATCACCATCTTCCAGTCAGTCCTATCGCTCGTTCGTGCTCCACGATGGGGTATTATACCGCCAAAGTTTTGAGCCGGATGGACCGGCTCTGCTGCTTGTCATTCCGAAACACCTTCGCTCGGAAGTTCTACATGAACTTCATGACCTTCCGACTGCTGGTCACCTTGGTGTGTCACGCACTTACGACCGAATACGCCGACGCTTCTACTGGCCAGGGCTTGCACGCTCAGTCAGAAGGTACGTTGCGGCTTGTGAGAAATGTCAGCGCCGTAAAACGCCATCGACACTTCCCGCCGGACTCCTTCAACCACTTGATATTCCGTCAGAACCTTTCCTCCGCGTTGGCTTGGACCTACTTGGCCCTTTTCCCTTGTCTTCCTCGGGTAACAAGTGGATAGCCGTGGCCACCGACTACGCCACGCGTTATGCCATCACACGAGCTCTCCCAACAAGCTGCGCCACAGATGTCGCCGACTTCCTCCTCAAGGACGTTATTTTGCAGCACGGAGCCCCACGGCAGCTGCTTACAGACCGTGGCCGCACCTTTTTGTCGAAGGTCATATCCGACATCTTGCAGTCCTGTAAAACGAGACACAAGCTGACTACGTCATACCACCCGCAAACCAATGGACTAACGGAGCGCCTAAATCGAACTCTTACAGACATGCTCGCTAAGTACGTTTCTACCAACCACACCGACTGGGATCTCGCGTTGCCGTACGTCACATTTGCCTACAATTCTTCGCGCCACGACACTGCCGGCTACTCTCCATTTTTTCTGCTGTTTGGCCGAGAACCAACATTGCCTCTAGACACCGTCATACCGTCCCCTGGAGTACCGACCAGTGAATATGCCATGGACGCTATCACTCGGGCCGCTCACGCACGCGAAATCACCCGTACTCGCCTTCTGACCTCTCAAGAGAAGCAACGGCGCTTGTATGACCAACGACACCGCGACGTACACTTTCCACCTGGTTCTTTGGTACTGCTCTGGTCTCCGACCCGTCAAGTTGGCTTGTCAGAGAAGCTGCTTACTCGCTACACAGGCCCATACCGAGTCCTTCGTGTGGTTACGCCTGTAACATATGAAATTGGTCCTGCCACCCCGTTGCCTTCATGTGCCCAACAGGCTACCGATATTGTACATGTTGCACGCTTGAAGCCCTACAACTCTCCTAGTGACGTTGACATCTAAATGCGCCGAGACGGCGCTTGCGCCGCCGGGGGTTATGCTACATGCATGTGTATTGACATTATAGGGGGCGACGCGCGTGTGTGCCTGACGAGGAAGACGAAGGGTTGTCTCGGCTCGATCGCTGGTGAACCGGGCACGCCATTACCGCTGGTTTGGAATATATTTCATCCCCAGCCTCGTCGTTACGGCGTCTCTTCTTTTCCGTAACAATATCATTGGCTCACCAAACCTTCTGTCTTGAAGTCATGTGTTTTCCATCTTTGTGATTCGAGTCAATTACCCTTAATGACCAGCGGTTATTCTGCCGGGTACTACGTGCCCAGCCCATGTCCATTTCTTCTTCTTGATTTCAACAACGATATCCTTAACACCGATTTGTTCCCTGACTTACTCTGCTCTCTTCTTGTGCCTCAAGGTTACACCTATCATTTTCCTTCCCATCGCTCACTGCGTCATCCTCAATTTAAGCTGAGGCCTCTTTGTAAGCCTCCAGGTTTTTGCTCCGTAGGTAAGTACGGGCAAGACACAGCTGTTATATACCTTTATTTTGAGTATTAGTAACAGATTATCATTCATCATTTGAGAATGCTTGCCGAATGGGATCCACCCATTCTTATTCTTCCTTATTCTTCTAGGTATTTTACTCTCATGGTTCGGCTCCGCGATTGCTACCTATACAAGACATGTCTTGCCTAATGAAGGCCTTGTTCTTGCACAGTTTTTTTAGAACTTTGTTAGTGTGACTCGCAACATGAATGCGGTATCAGTAACTGTTCAAACACTACTATATCTGTACCTACCACTGCCTTGCAACCGTTTTTACGTTCGCAGCAATCTATACACAATGTGAAAAAGAAATGCTGCTAAATATGCACTACTACAAGCCCATTTGTTACCGAGTTATATGTGATTCTCTATGCAAAGTTTAACACGTCGGGTGAAGTAGAGTATGTGCACCCCATGACACGCAGTATGCAAGAATTTCGAAGCCTGCACGTTTTCTGTAAACTGAGTATTTCATAAAGCAAGAAACAACAATCTGTGCAACCAGTTTCGTACAGCTTGAACATACCGTATGCTGTCACTGCTTTTCAGTATAAAGCTTCCGTTTCTAAGCCTGACATATTGGTGGCGCATGGGGTTGTCACTATGGCAACTGTAGAGCTTCTTGCGACAGGATGTGAGTAGCTTGGAAATCAATGGTCTCTCTTTAGTTCAGTTTTCTGAGAAGAAAAAGAAACAGACTCATTGGCAGCGTAAGACAGAAATAGTTGAACAAATTACGCTCAATAAATGAAGTGTCTTCAACCATACCTTGCGAGGATTTTGGCCTATGAGCTTGCTTTCAGTGATGACACATTCTCCGCTGACTTGAGGTAGCTTTAGAGTCATGAGGCATCCAAGCGTACACTGATGTGAGCAGTTCCTTGGAGGCTGCGGTTGCGTTGTAGGAAAAAAAAACAATCTGGCTTACTCTTGTAGAAGCGTGAACAGATTTGTGATGCATGACTGAAAGAATGCATATGGGAACACTGCATATAAGAACGGTAGTGTGGACATAACATTGCTGTTTTTGTGAATTCGTCTTGTGGATGGCATTATAATGAATTTGTTTTAGTGACGTTCTTCAGAGGACAAAGCTAGGTAATTCCTGATATGGATTGACTATATGGTTCATACAAGTGTAATATGCAAGTCTATATGGTTCTACAAGTCTATATGGTTCTACAAGTCTATATGGTTCATACAAGATTACGAGAACTGTACAAATGTGTATATGTACTACAAGTTCACTTTGCTCTACCATGTACTGAGTTTATAAGCATATATTGCAGCAGAGTTATTTTGTCTTTACAAGTAGAACTTATGCTGTGATCTGTGCTACAGGTTTTGGCAGTAAAGATATCTTCAGCGAATGTGACAACGAAGTAAACAATCTCAAACATTCACAAGGTGTGCATCTCATTAGCTGTACAAGTCGAGAAGCCTTATGAAATGACAAAAACTGTAGCGCATGCAAAATAAAAGGGCCATGTTCAAATGCAAAGCAGCGCATTTTCACTCACCGGCGAACACGCCCACATTTTTGCAAGATTATTCCGTCTTCGCAGGCAGTCTCCGAGCGATTGGCCGGCGTTGATTTTTCACGCTGGATGCTGCGCAGCCGGACGTTGGTGAGGTACACCATCTTACATGGTTCACAGCCTCTAGACACATTGGCTTCGTCGCAGAGAACCCTGAAGTCTGACACACGAGCTCGCAATGATATATCAAAGCTGAATTAAAACGGAGCATCGCAATGCCGATCGACAAAACGTACCATAGCTAACCACGGACAATTTGAACAAATTAACCGACAGAAACGCCCTCGATGCCAATGAGCTGCTGCTTTTCGAGCGTCAAGATAATCTCAATACTTGAACTGAAGCAATCACGGCTCTTGTATTAATAATAAAAGTAAACCAAAAATATTTATTCAAATTTTCATGAAAAACAACGTAGTATCTAATCTTTTAACGGTTTTTTGATACACTCTGAAAACAAAGTTCAGCCGCGTTGAGCGCCCCTAACAAGGAAAAATGCACAATTACTTATCCGGCCACTAAAATAGGAGTCAGTAGTTCCACTATACACGAAATCGACGAAACTCACCGCGGTTGATTTTTTCGCCCTCTACGGCCATCGCGAGAACTTGAAGTTTCCGGGGCCTGGCAAGCAAAGCAGGCGCAGCACATAGTCCACGCCACCCGTTCCTTTATTTTTATCTTTTTTTTTAGACACTATGCCGTGTCGCCTTATGACTGACAGAAGATTGGTGCTTTTTTCTTCGTCAAGAATCCCTACCACAACCGTTTCTCGCCTTAGGCTGCAGTGCAACCTCCGCCACATGCCACACGCCGCATCATGGCCGCACCGCCGAGAAGAAAGCCGTGGCGCTTCGATGCGGTTGCGCCATCTAGTTCTTTTGCGTCTTATGGTCGAGCTGAATCCGGTGTGTGGCGTGACCAGCGTTAGCGTTCATGCGTGCCTCTACCCTCACTCCTACAGTCCCACACCCTCTCTCACCTCGCATCGCAACATCGACGCAGGCAGCGTATACAGTTAAACCTGAATATAATGAAATTGATAAAGTTCCGGAAAAATTCGTTATAAAGAGGATTTTGTTATATGCTGGTTGGATGTGAAAACTCAGAAAATAAACGCGCAAACTAAACGAAAAGGATACTGAAGGCAGAGCTAAAGCAAAACACTTATTTTCCAGCAAAAAAACGCCGTTATTATTGCGATAGCAATTATATAAACACTCTCAGTGGGTTTTCGTTATCACCGACATGTTGCGTAACAAGTCCGAATTGATAACACCCCCCCGCGCATCGTAACTTTCACGAGCAGGTAAAAGCGCGCGAGTGCTGCTGAAGCAGAGATCAAATCAGTCAGCTCGTTCCTATTTCACTGCAAAGTGCATAACATCTCCCGCGTGTTAGAACTGTCGTCGAATGCTCAAACAGAAAGTAAACCACCTGTCTTAACGAGCGTTAAACAACGTGGGGAGGGGGGGATCGCTCGAGTAGCAATAATTAACTTGGACTTTAAGTATGGCCATGATGGCTGGCGCTCTTGCTATATCGGCGAGTATCAGTGTAGTTTCAACGTGAAGGGACTGTGTGAAAACAGTGAACAGATCTTTGTGCGCCCGGCGAACGCAATCGCTCTGGTCAAAGTCGAAGGCCCGTGATTTTCCCCACCGAAGGATAAGCGCACGCGCACAAGCAAGTAACCCCCCCCCCCCCCCCACATTTGTGCGGTGTTATGCGTGCTAGTCCACATCGAACGTCCATGCCTCTGAAAAAGGCAATCTGTGTCTAGGCTAGCACGCCAGCCCACCTGACGCGAACAACTTAACGGCGTCATCACGAAGCGGCGCCTTTCTGTCGGGCAACGGACAGCGAGCCCCTCAACCCACGAGCGCGTCGAAGCAATCGGCGCCTTCTTGTCTGTCGAGTCTGACGCAATGCGTGGCGACGTCACTCGTCCTTGGGTGCAGCCACGTGCAGCGCAGGTTGCGGATTCGATGAGAATGACGCGGCCCAGCGGCGACCCCATTGGAGGATTCTGACCTCACGGCCAGCGGCGCTTCTGGTTGGACATTTGGTTACTCAAAGAATCCTCCCGGTGCATATAAAAAATGTCTTGCGGCGCGTCGCGAGCTGTAGACCTATGTTAGAGAGTAGAGCTCGGCTCTTCGGCTCTCTAAGCTGTCGGCCCCAGTGCCGAATTTGTAACGCCTTTGTATATATGCTGTACATAAACCTTGTTTAACTCACCATCGTCTCGTCCGCTCGTCTATTAGCTCTGCGCAGAAGCAGTCGCGAGCTGAGAAACCTACGCTACCAAACGGCTGGTGACCGTGTCGGCGGAAATTGGAGCAGTGGCGCCTTCGGGACCGTGTTGGCGTCGCCGTCTTTCGTAACAGTGGTGGCAACGGCGAGATTCGTGGCGCTCTCGTAACGTCGGCGGAGGCGCGTTTCTTAACAGGCTCAAGGTACGCGTGGGAGATGAGTGCGTTGGCGCATCGTGATGAGCTGGGCGCCGAGCACGGGCGGCCTTTTTTTTTCTTTCTTGAGTTTTCACATATATATAGGTACGTATATATATAAGGTGAATGAAAACGGCAGCTGCCAAAAAAAAAAAGCCGAGAATGTCTACATACACAATTGCTATTGCAATAAAAAAGTGCAAAGCTGACCGTTGGCGGGGGACACACCATGCGCGCGCAGTGAAACTGTGCACGCACGCACTGCATCGAAAACGTAATGCGACCGACACAGAGACGGGTACAGATATCACAAAATCACATTAGTTAAAGCGCCCTCCATATGCAGCGTGGCCCTACAGATGTGACGTTTACTAAAAGCGTGGCACTGCCAACGCGCAAAAGTAGCTTTTTTTAGCGGAGGGGGGGGGGGGGGGGACACCCACGCTGTAGGCACAGTATGACGAGTCCCGTGGTCCTTGAACGTGACAGCCTCCGATTTTTTTTTTTTTTTAGCTTGAGAACGCTGTGGCAATGGTAGCAACCATGTGTAGTTTGACAGCGCTGTTTTGTACGGATGGCTGCAATGACAGCTGGACGTTTGCCGAATGAGTCGTTGCACAAGCATACTAGGTATTAGGACAATGAAGAATATGCGGCTGACCAATTTCACGCGTATTTTGCTGCTGCCCCGCAAAGAATATGCCGGGGCTTGGAACGTTTCAGTCACATGGTCTCCCTACTCGTCACCTTCTCACCTACCCTCCGGGAGCGCGGTGCATTCCAGTGGCAGGTTGAGAGGCCCTGCTCTGAGTGCTCTGCCACCCACTCCTCAGTGCCCTGCCCCTCTTCTCCTGTTCTCTCAATGGAATTCGTCACTAGGCCCCGTGCCGTCAGCTTGACGCGCTAAAACGAGTCGCTCGCTGTGCAAAGTTGCCTTTTCGCGATGGAAGAAGCGGCCCCATGGAAGCGTCGGCAGGGCCCGAAGTATTGTTGTGCTGTGGGCTGCCATGACAACGCAGACAACACCAAGGGATGCTCTCCACGTGTAAAGCTCTATCAGTTTCCGGTCGAAGGTGGCGCTACAAAGTAATTTCTGGGCATTGTCTAATACTGCCACTGAGGCATACTTCGTACATGGTATCATCATGGAGGACCCGAGAAATGCATTGCGCATTCAGTCGGGCGTCCTCGTCTTTCGTCGTCTGCTCCACATCATAAATTCGAATAAAGAGATTTACTCCTTTTGTTAGATTCACTTCTTGGAAGCACTTGCCCAGCTGAGAGACCTTTATAAAGCCGCACTGCAGGCGGTACATTGTGAGGTGATTCAAACGCAGTGCGTGCTCTCTGCACGAGCACGTAAGCGAGCGGCAGCCCATTGGAGGGAAAGGAAAACGCGTGATAAAAATTCCCGATTTCTATTTTTCTAGCCAATATGGCGCTCCCTATCCAGAGTCGCAGAGCCACTATGCGTTGCTTAGGCTTCCTATACATACACGGTGCATGACATCGACGCCGACGTCCACGTCGACGCCAACGTTGACGCCGACACCGGCGGCGCAATCCAGCCGAGAGGGTCCATATAATTGCTACCTGAAAACTGAGGTTTGTCATCAGTGGGCTGCTCGCGAGCAAACATAAGGCCATGTCCTAGCACCTTAAAATGTCTAGGACTTCAGCCGTACAGTCCTTTTTAAACATTTGCGCCATCAATTCAAATTCAGCTTGCTATGCCCCCACTACGTGATCTCTAGGAAATCCATATTTTATATTTCGCAATTGGCCCTTCAAACCATACTTAACTAACTAACGTTCCTAGGAATAAAGCAATTCAAAAAGTATCGGAAAAATTCACCTTATAACCGACCAATACCCTCCATTCGGTACGAGCCACGTACAGAGGAAAACAACAAGAATAAGAACGCGCAGTAAAGTGTGCGCCTTTCGCAATAGGTAGTTAGCTTTAAACTATGAAGTCGTTATGGTAATCCAACGTTTTGACGCCCGACGCCAATGTATGTTTGTACCACGCAATATTAATCTGACGTCACATGTTTTATTTTAAAGCATGTATACAAGACGCCCATGTTGGTAAAGCATGAAAGTTTTATTCACTAAATTTCCAAGCAGAGGAAGTAAATATTAGTCTATTTGCAAGAAGACGTGTGGCTGTCTTAGCAACTGCTTGCCCACACGAACAGCTTGGTTGTGATCCTAACTCAAAATCGAAAAATTTTATCACATTTTATTTGCATATTCCTCGAATTATTGATTACGGTCGATTTTTTCGCTCATAACTCATAAGAAATTCGCTCATAAGATTTTTCGCTCATAAGAATTTCTGCGAAACGAGCTCTTAACGCTCACGCGTTAATATGCCCCGAGACCTTGGTCGTATTGTTCACCTCGTTTCTGCAGCATGCAGTGTAGCGGCGCGGCGACTGCATGAAAAAGCGCTGTTTATATACATCTACAAGACGAAAGGACGGTACACAGCTACCAGTATTGAGCACCATTCGACTAATATAAACCTAAGGCCCGTATTCAAGCACGTCCCTTCACTGAACGCTACACCTTCACTTGAGAAAGGCGATGAAAGCGCCATCTCTAGATAAAAGAAGTCACTGCATATCAGTATAATTTGCTGCTATTCTTGAGTAACGCAGCGTTATTTTCATCCGAGCAGCGGCGCACTGCTCAACCCTGTCAAGTGAAGGGTGAAAGTTCAGGCGAGGGGCGTTTGTGAATACGGGGGTAAGTGTGCGGAGGGTTTTCCATCACAAGGGTGAAGTTTACCTGCAGTGCCCACACCCTCCTGGCCACCTTGAAAAAAAAAACGTTTCCCAGTGAATACAAGAATGACAATAAAACGACGACATGTTCCTCTCAAAGGTTTTCATTTTGACTCTGGTTTTTCTTTTTCATGGTACAGGCAGTGAATCACGAAAATAAACTTGAGGGGTCCTCCGCCGCGGTTCTGCCAAAAACCTGCTTAGTCATCGCACTGTACTTTGAAAAAATCACATTCCAGGCCCCTTTGAGTAAAGGTACGCGACAGACTTGGCGCCTCTCATTATTATTCATGAGTAGGTGGGGGAGGGGTGGGGCTCTTCATGCTCCCTATGCGCTCGTCTATGTGGGCAAACACAAGTGACGTCATGAACTTCTTCCGCCTTATGCATGCTGAACGCTCTCGCAGTTATATGCGCCAAGCTACCAATTTACCCACTGACCTATGTACAAGGACTTCCGCATTGTACATCTTCTTGACTGATTACACGGCATGATACCATTTACGGAACGCATTGCTGTACGTGATATATATGCAGGCACTAGGGCTCTACGGTCGCATCAGGCACATAAACCTTTCAGCATTTTTCCTGACGTACGCAGGTGCCGTTTCGTTAGGGTCACGTGGTGTGAGCGCCGGGCTGTCGTCGAATAGCAGGCCGTTCTTCCTCAGAGAGTTGATGTAGCTGGCGTCACTTTTTTCCGCGATGTCACCCCACCGCACTCCGTCATCCCTCTGGGCCGCTGCAAGCTTCATCTGAAAATTAATGGATGTAAGCGCCAGCTTTGTATTAAAGCGTCACGTTTTACAGGCGCGAAATATGAAATGAACTTGTGGCGCTTGCTGCGCATGCAGCTACGGCTCGGCGGCTGTGGCGTTGTGCAGCTGAGCTAGCAGAGTCGGTATTCAAGAAAACTTCTTATTCTTCTCAGGGAAACTTTTCTGCAAATCATGACTCTAATTTAGAGGTGTGCGAAGAGTGAATATTCGAACAGAACCAATTATGCGAATTGTATAGCGATGAAGTATAATCGCATACGAATGGCAATCGAATACTGTTCGAATACACTTTTATTAACAAGGCTACTATTTCCAGAACACTCCCGCCACGATGCTCTACTAATTTTGGTGCTCGACTGGGCAGCCGCAGATAATCCTGGCCACGGCGGTCATTTTTTTTCAATGGTTGTGAAAATACTCAAGGCCCGCACACATAGATTTCAGTGCAGGCTAAAGAGCTCCACGTCGCAGAAATCTCTGAAGCCATCGACTACCGGTGCCTTTTATAATCATATTGTGGTTTTGGGACGTGAAACCCCATCAGTTATTATTGCTGTCGCAGCACCTCCATGGAATAGTAATTTAACAATTTCAGAAACAGTTCGAGCATTCCGCAACACTTTATTTGAAACGAATATGCACAAGCTTTGCCAAAAGGACATTACAGTTAGCTTCAACTGATAACAGTTAGCTCAACAAATAACATATTTATGTTGACTGAATTAAGCTCGTATGCAGCAGCGACTGGAGCCTCATTTTTTTTTAATTCCAGGTTGAAATATTGATGTGAATAAAGTGTTCTAGGTAGCCCTTCGTAAAAACTTCCTATATAAAATTGATACCTGAATAATAAATGATATGCAGGACTCAACCACACCTTGTGTAAAGCGATGAAGACAATATTTTTTTTCACTTCGTAACTTAGGCGAACTTGGCGTTTTAATAACTAACGACCCCATTCTTTTAGCAATAGGGTTTCGATAGTTAAGTGAATACTTGGGTGGTATGCATATTGATGAAAATTATGATAAAAAAGAAGCGGCACCTTTCCCTATTTCACGGTCACCTTCTTAGAGGTTTTTCTATCGGTGATCATTATTTCCCAATTATTCAGTGAGTGTTCGAGGTTTACAATATGCACTGTTTTGATTCGAGTACCTAATTTAAAGGAACGCTTTTCGATTCTCGATTCTTCATTGAAAACTAACCAATGCTCGCACACCCCTATTCTGTAGGTGTCAGTAGCGAAGCTTGCTGGGCGACGCCTGTGAGAACTGTCGCCAAAGAAGCATTGTTATTTGACACTTTGCAAAATAGTTACTGTGCATGTGTCAGCAAGTTTTTTTTTTTTTCAACCAGATAGCCTCAACCGCCGACTAATCGGCAAACTACTTTTTTTTTTCATTCACTGATAAGTGCTGCGGATCCTTTATTTCGTTTCCCCTGTTCTCTTCTTTTAAAGGTGTATTGTGCAATGAGGGCCTGCAATTTCAGCAGTGTGTTGTGAAAAGCCTTTGTTGTGCTTCCACACTTAGGGTCACTAGAATGTGGAAGGGTGAACGTGCTTGGAGCTAGAAAGAGAGTCTGGGAAAGAAAGTTGTGGTTGGACAAGTGCTGCAGAAAAGTCAAGGAACAGGTGTTTCTAAAACATACGCAAGGAAGCGTTCACTATTTTTCAAACAATTATATGCTCCTGTAGAAGATCGCGAGTTCACTTGAAAGAGTAGGGGCATATATTTTTCAGGCTTTTTGGTTCGTTGTAATAGGTTGAGTCACGGCGCAGTAAAGATGGGGACTAGCAAGACAAAAATAGCTCTGGTAGCGTCATTATTTTTGTCTTTTTCACTTCAACCCTATCACCTCAATAATAAAGATATTGAAACTCAAACGCTACATTGAATTCGGTGGCTGCGGTGCTCGTTAGCACGATCCATACGGACGTCAATGACTTCTTTCACGCTGGCACGGAGTTGGCGCCGCTGTGTTCCTGTACAATCACTTCCCGCGCAGAAGGCAGCCAACCTGGCGACCTAAGGAAACGACATGATAGGAGTACCGTAGTACGATGGTTTCAAGCGTGATATGTGAAGTGTATCACGCTCACGGCAGTGTTGGTCCGAAAGTGAATCAATGGTCTCAACTTCTAGTTGACAGGAGATGTTTGTCGCACCACACGGTATGGGCCGTGGTATTTCAACGCAAGCTTTGGGGAAACTCTGGGAGGGGTAGAACGGACGCAGTGCCAAAGCAACATTCCCGGAAAACAGTGGACACTAGACGCAGAGGCATCGTGATAAGTTTTGTGGTGGCATTTGTCGTGCGCGGTAAACGAGCGAGCGAGTTGAGTACACACTCTATATATATATATATATATATATATATATATATATATATATATATATATATATATATATATATATATATATATATATATATATATAGCAGGACGCAATTTCACAAGGATATCAATATTGAAGCCGAATAAACAAGCCTTCTGTTCAAAGTAAATAGGGTAAATAGGGTTATTTGCCGTATTATCATTGGCGTGTATTGTGTTATAAAAAATAAATGATTACCCACGCAGCTAGAGAGATACTTCTAAAATATGCCAACTTGTCAGAGCAAATGACAGCTTTCAAAGTGCAGGCACTGTTTTACACGTGAAAGGTGAAAAATGAATCTAGAAGCGTAAATGTTAGAGATATTGGGGGTCACCGCCCTTTAATTCAAAAGGTAGCTCGCGTTTAACTTTACGCATCAGTGCACTGATACTGCCTTCTCGGATCTCTTAGCAACATTCGACCTATGAACGGCGCTGATATTGCTCATCAGGTCAAATAAACCAGATATTGAAGGTTTATTATCGGACAACCCTCGCCGTCGGGTCCCCAGTCTCTTGGATCCTTTCGTACTCGCAATCTTGCACATTCTTTTTCATTCTCTCCAGAATATTTTGTACTCGCACTTCACCTGCTTTCCTCTGATCGCCATTTAGTCAAAAGAAAAGTACAAATGAGTGCATTATGTTCGGTACACAAGTCACTTGGTGATCACGACTCTTAAACTGCCTGTAACGTTGCAGGTTTGTTTGTTTTGCAAAGCTTTAGAGACAACCTGTAAAAAAAAACTTGCCGGCCCACATGTCAGATGAATGATCACTGTACCTGCAAGCCCGAAAATTCAACTTTCTAGTATCGATTCCATGCTACAGGGGTCAAACGATTTTCCCTCTGAACCATGCTGTCGGCTCCTTGACGCCATGGTAAGCACTAACTGTCGCTGGCACGTAGCAGATTGCACGAGGGTATATCTTTTGACACGACACTTCTACAAGGGCTTTCTTTCTGTATACGGCTGTCGTACTTTGCTGCTTACTGAGGCTACGCGCATCAGTCAGATGTCAATGATTTGGAACTATTTCTACAGAAATGTTGCGACGATGACGTGCCTGGAAAATATTTCTCAGCAATCGTTTCATGCTGTAGATCTGCCACGGAGGAACAGACACTTAAGCATCCTGGCAGTACTCCGAATTTGGAATGGAACATAGAAAAGCAGAAGATTGAGGTATTGGCAGTCTTTAACAGGCCGAAGGAAGCCGAACGAACGGTAGAAGATGTGGCATGTGAAGCAAGAATGAAGGTACAGAACAGGTTTCCATCAATAACCAACTGACGAAGCGCGCCAAAGGAGAGCCTGCCGACAGATTACCAACCATTCATATGACCAATTCGATCAGCTGGCCGTTGGAACGAGCAGTCCTATCATGTTTCTTGGGGTGTCCTCCTCGTTGTATGCGCAGGTCTGACGTCAGGACTTTGTTCTACTTAGCGTCGAGCTACCAGATGATGATGTGACAAAACAAGGAGATGATCACCTAAAAACTAAGCTGCAAAGCACTGCTTCTACCTCTCAAAGTGAAGTGGAGAGTCCTAAAAAAGGAGCCATAGTGAAACCAGCACCACGCGATCCAACCGCGCAAACGTTGCAGCAAACATATTGATACGAGGTAGTTAGGGTGCAAGGTACAGGGTTCGGGTAGCAGCAAGAAGAGTTGGTGCATGTATCCGGGCACTTCATTGATAAAACTCCAAAGAACTGCAGTAAACCATCTACTGGCAAACCTGGCGTGCTGAGTACGCCAGCTACGCCACACCAAGATAGAAACGATGGAGATGGAAGCGCGTGCATTATTCACGTGTTGGATCAGCAGACATGATCTAATATTGGAGTCAGAGACGTGGTAACCGGACAAAGAACACCTGTACGAATGACGTAACTGCATGATGGACGAGACGTACTGGTCGGAGCTGGCCCCACACGTTTGTAAACTCACCACGTGTTGAACCAGGTGGGACATAAGTTGTATACACAGACGGGTCCGTAGTTAAAGAAACACTTTCGTGTACACCATGTCCGGATCACGCTCTTAGGCGAAATCATAGTGGCTTAGATTTGCATAGCACTACTGCTAGTTCTCTGTTTTGGCTTCTCTTGAGACTAGTGCCGTGAACGAGCAACAATGCTTCGTCATCTACTTGCAGTTATGAGGCCCACGGCTACTATTTTTAACGGCTAATTTACTTTTGGAGTTCAGAATTGAATTTAAGGACCATATATAAACACAATCTCGAGGGAGAACACGGGACAGGATGTCCTCCCTTGTGTTCGTGTCTATTCTTGCGCCTTATATTCATTTATGAACGTACAAGAACTCGCCCAACAAATAGATCTCTAAATTTCTATTTGAAGGTGTGTGCTGAATGATCCAGAACTTGAACAAGAGCCTCCTTTCTAGATTCCTTTCTGTTTATAAAACAGAAGCTCCGTCAAAGTCGATCGTATGGTCGGTGTTTCTCACAGATAATCTGCAAGAGTGCCACGTTGCACTTCCCTCTTCCGGACGTCATTCATCCGTTGGCGTATTCTTTTAGGGAAACGATTTCTCTCGCCTACGTAGCTAGTTCGACACTCATAATGCGCCTTTATGTTGCTTGGTACTGCGCCTAGACCATATCCTTTTGTTGCATCTTAGAAGGTCGATCACTCTACCGTGGTAGAATTCGGGTGAAATCAATGACAACAGTCTCTATACCAGCAAGTCTAGAGGGTGTCTCACTCAACCGCTTGTTACCACGGCCGAAAGAACGACCTTAATGAAACAAAAGGGCACCTTGCGAATGCTGCCGGAAAATAAAGTTCTAGGAAAATCAGCAAGGATACACTTATCTACAGTAAAGCTCAAGGCTTGTGCGTCGCCTAAAAAGCCACGAAAAATTCCTGCTTGAATACTTATGGTGCTTTATTCTGGCGTTTTATTCATAATTAGTCAAAAACAATAATACCACTCATATGGCCAAAATAAAATATCGTGCATTTATGACAGAAAGCTGTCCTACTTTTCCAGGGATTCGTCACAAAATGTGCGACACGCGTTGGCACGAACACAGCATTGGACACGAAACTTGCTAGTATGTCCTTGTCGGGGCACGTATATTCTACTTTATAATGTTACTTATATTGGTACTTATGTGTTTACACAAGGAATCATGATATTTTCTTTCTCAGAGCCACAGCACACTTAGCAGGTGATATGATTAAATGTGGTGAAAAATGAGAACATAAATTATTCTCTTACCTGAATGCCTTTTACGTCGAAACACCATGAACAATGCCATCCAGCGTAGCACGGTGGCGTTCCCTCTATGGTCCAGTACTCGCTGAACGTTCCTGCGTTTGACATGTTGTCTTGTGCAAATGTTCGCATAGAACGGAGACGCAGCGAGTCGTTTTCATAAACCTCTCGAATGTAGGCTACCGTGCATACACCGCTCACATCAACGGGCGTGCTCTGCTCCCAGTAGAAGCCATACGTAAACGATCTCAGGCGCAGCTTGATTGGTTCGCCAAAACCATCGTGATGCTTCAGGAATACCACCACGTCTCGGCTAGGTATCTCATCGGCATCGGACATGATAAAGATGTCGTCATCCCGGAGTTTCTTTAACCGGCGGTGGCCTTCGTGCCAGACAGATGTTCGAAAGTAGTTTTCGGGACCCCACGGATCCCCTCCGGCATAGTTGTAGTAGTCCACAGTTATCGGAATGATCTTGTGCTTATGCTCCCGCAGAAATCCAGCACTAAGGTTGTTCTTGAGGTATAACGGCTTTTGCGTGCCGAAGTACGTGTATGGAGATTCGACGACGAGATAATTGTCAATAGCGTCGCCGAGCTCTTGTACACGAACCTCCAGCAGGTCGAGCTCGTGATTGAAGACCAGTCCATTAATTATTTTGCGAGGCCTCGAACGACGTCGGATCAGACCTTCCGAATACCATCTCTCGAAATCTTCAGTGAACCAAACAGCGTCGGGAATGGAACACTCCCTTCCGTGCCAGCCCTTCTTGCAGATGCACTTGGAGCTCCTCGATACGGGTACTGTACCTTCCTGGAAGCATATTACTTTATCTTCACTCATGTGAGGCACTGCCGTCACACTTGTATTGCCACGAGAACGATGTGCTGATAATGACAACATGTTTGTGACTTCTTTAGGCCTAAAGCTTCGCTTTCTTATTCTATTTACGGCTTCAGTAGAAGCGGTAGTAGCCCTCCTCTGTTGCACCGACTTCCCTGCTTGGTTCGAGTGAAAAACGTAAAAAAATACCGCCGCGGGAACAAGGCCGCAAAAACACAGTGTGACTACTGCTGTTTTAAATCTCGGAAGCATGGCTACAGTTGCTGGTAACACACAACAGGTGGCGATCCTCTGATGCCCTGGATGGCGAATTCGCAAATGAATGCATATGTAATGCATCAAAATGAGATATCTAGAACAATACACACACTGGCGGTATGCAGGCTGCTTCGATCGACGCGACGTTTCTCTTGCGGCAAATCGACTTTCTTCAACTGATGAAACCAGCGTGATGACACGCGCACGCCTTTTGAATACGCGAGCTCATATGATCAATATATTGGGGCTGGCCCAAAGCGTAGTCAGCACAAAATCTCCTTCCAGCTGTGTAAATGTTGAATTGCCTTTTCGATGGCGTTATATCTATCTTGCCATGTTTCTTTAGCCTTTTTTTTTAATCTTGTCATTTCAGTGGGCGGTTTCTTCGTATGCTAAAGTGCAAGACAACAGAATCACTTGTAGTGTCAGGAAAAGCAAGTGTCGCGTAGCCTTTACTATTCTATTTCAATATTCTATTTCAGCGTCAGCTTTCATCAAGTAAACCTTTGACCTTTACAATCATACATTTAAGGTGCACGAAGCGGCGCAAAGAACATGGTACCTTCAGGTACAATTCCAGTGCTTCCTGGAGGTAGACTCGCTTTCATGCATTACGAAACACTTCGACAAATGCGGTATAACATGTTTCACATACTATTTCTATCTGCTAACGCAAAATTGCTTATGCCGAGTTCCACCAAGACTTCAGTGACATATTTTTGTCACGGCAATGATGTCGAAGAAATACGCGCGATCTGAGAAAAAAAGAGGATTCTGTCAATGGGAGTCGACCTCACGACCTTTCTGTCCACGGCAACAGAGACCCAGCACGCTACCTGCTGCGCTACGGCCCCTTACGCTGGAGGCTTTACAGAATGCGCCTTTTATAGCTCTCGGTGAAGTAAGCTAATTCATTGTGCCCGTTGCATCCACCCTTGGTTGTGCAACACGTCGTTTCTGCCAATTCGTCCATTTTAGGCGCGTTTCCGACTGTGGAAGTGCCACTTTGACGATGCTATAATACTACACTAAGTGGTGGAATGGCCCCTAGCGTCGGCCTCGCCTATACTCTTTCTTATACCATCCATCCATACCAAATAGATTCACACTAACAATAACTCTGCGTCACCCGGCCACCATGGAGGTATGCTGGCAGTAACTTCGTATTCTCCATTTAAGCTCCCCCAAAACGAGTCGTGGTAGGCCAAACACGACGTGCGTTGATTTTCTCTGTAGTCGTACAGTGGCGTTCAATGCACTAAGATGCTCTGAATAGGGGTTCTTAGTCCAATCTCGGCTGCTTAAATTTTGGTGTCAATTCCGTGACGGCTCTCCTGAATGTCCCACTGCTTTTTGTACAGCTACCGCAAGCATCTATGACCAAAAACGTTTCTTTTTTTCCTTTGATCATGGACGTTACTCATCGGAATAAAGATTTGCCGCTAAGTGTCAATGTGCGCGTGTTTAAGTTAAACGATGTTATAGCTGCCAAACACCAATAAACATTCTGCAAGCTCTCTGACATTCTTGTATATCTGAAGTAGACATTCAAGTAATTTTTAAGGACAAGCTTAATTTTCATGTTATACCGAATCTTGTGTCAGAGTAATTAACCTCGTTTTTTATATATTTTTTAGAATGGCACGTGAAAAGTAACTGATACACGCAAAGGGAAATGTTGCTGAAGTGAGGAGGCTCACGCTTTATTGGGGGACCTACGTTGTCACGGGTGACCGAGCCTTCCGTAGTGCGGTAATTTGAGAGGTTCCCAGATAACGTCATCTGGGGTCGCTGGCTGTGCCTCCTGTCGAGAAGGAAACGTGCGCAGAAAATGCTCGCGTCTCCACCGGCGTGACGTGCTGAGGCCGGTCACTGCAGCTTTCCTCATAAGAATATGTATGGTTACGAGCATGGGATGAGTGTCTGCTGGGCGATTTCGCTGCTGGCTGACTCACGTGTGCCACTATGAAACAAAGGATATAACAAGAAAGTGATGAAGATGAAGTGCGTAATAGATTCTGATAGTTTAAAAACCGTGAGCTAACAAATAAACAGTATTTCGTTTGACTCCTATGATACAGATGTCACATCGCAAGACGTTGCTTGTCTATTGTACCTAAGTGTCATTCACTCGAATTGGTGTACGCGGAAACTGCCCGGGCTACAATCCTTCTAAGCGAAAGCGCTACATGTCAGGTCGCCGCTTCTGCTGTTAGTAATAAACATGTTGCTCTCGGCAACGGCACGGAACAAGTGATTACATAAAATATGTGTCAATGTTCAACGTACGTCTGTACGCAAGGACCCCGGTAAAGTTTTTCACTCACCCACCTACAGTCACCTTCCCCCCGTAAACATCTATTCGCATGGTACGTGGGACCTGCGGAATTATGTGTGTTTCTATATTCAATGCCTATTCTTTTTAGCCTATCTTTTTTATTGCTTTACATTTTTGTGCATATATCAAAATTCGCATTTTCTCATTCACTTTGATTTACAGTGTTTATGGCTGCTTTATCAATGGTTTTCACTAACTTCACTTTATAATCCAGAATACGGTCAACCCCATAGTAGGCTTTTGCCCAAGGCAAGGAAATCATACTAAATTTAGCTCGAAGTTCTCACAGGCAGATGTTCAGTGCTACCCAGTATAGCGTGAAATTTCTGGGAGAGCTGCTGAGTAGTGTTTCATGCATTGCGACAAACAGAAATATTCTGGAAACTGGTACGCCTCAGAATAACCAGCTCACCTTTGGCGTACCTGGTGCCAAATCTATATACCTACAACGAGTACTTGGTTCCCTTCTACAACACACCAGAAAACTGGCAAGTTCGGCAACACAGACTCAACCAACGTCTTTTCCGGCGTCATGGTTTTTGGATGCACCGCAAATTTTAAGGCTGTTTCGTGGTGAAGTGTACGAGGATGTCGACGAGGGGCTTGACCAACACAGTCGTGTTACTCGCGTCAGCCACTGCAATGAGCATCCGAAACTCAGCTGTGTTATTTCTACCTGGAAGACTCGGAGTACACGTTTTGGAAAACCATCAGCTGCGATGGTATAGCCTTTCTACAGTTTTCCGCTCAGTTGTGCCATAACAACCTAGATAATTTAGGGTAGGTTATTTGACTGTATCCTAGAACGACGATTGTGGTCCAAATACCCTGTCAAAGTCAGGAGTTGGTAAAACAAACAGAATGTATGTTTGGTTAGGCAGTAAAGGCATCACAGTAACATGCACACTTGGCTGGTGTAGATCATAGTACACTTGCGAAGTATGTTAGATGGTGTTCAAAAATAACTAAAGCAAACAAATCACACTACAAACGCAAACTCATACATTACAAGCTTCAATACCACCTAATGTCTTCAGTATTCACCAAACGTGTACAGTTCACAAGTCTTGAAACGCATCCCGCATTTTCATCTTCCAGGAAATACAACTCGCACAAACGTCAGCGCTGGTTGTCGTTGCTTCCTTCCATCATCAGCCTACTACATGATTCTTCGGCGAACCTCTTCAAAACTGTTCACTGCTCCATCAGCTTCATCACTTGGTTCTTCAAGATCGTCGGACCACACAACATCAGCAACAACGACTCACATGAACAACATAGGTTCTTTGCTGACTTTCTCATCATGCAGACCTTCCGACACCATTTGCTTATATCGGGTTTTGCATGGATTTCGCGAAGGTTCCAGGTGATTATTTGGCACGTATCTCAGTCAAATATTAGTGAAAGGGCTGGATTATTTTCTCCGCTTCTGCTGAAGGAGGGCGTAGCTTGACATTGCGTCAATGCTCTTTTCGTGGTGCTTCGAGATTTCCTGGCATTTTACTTGTTAGCGCTGATTGTACACCGCATATCTGAGGGGGTGAGAAGGTACGCTTGCGGTGTCTTATGATACTTCTTTGTGCAAGCTCTTTGAGAAAAGTTGATTGATTGATATGTGGGGTTTAACGTCCCAAAGCCACTATATGATTATGAGAGACGCCGTAGTGGAGGGCTCCTGAAATTTAGACCACCTGGAGTTCTTTAACGTGCACCCAAATCTGAGCACACGGGCCTACAACATTTCCGCCTCCATCGGAAATGCAGCCGCCGCAGCCGGGATTCGAACCCGTGCCCTGCGGGTCAGCAGCCGAGTCTTTGAGAAAAGTTCTGTCGTCTGAAAACGACGGCGCGCGCATTATTCAGCTCTCGTTGTAACATTTTTCAACGTTCCTGCAGGGTTGAAAAAATAAATATTATTTCATTGTCATGGTCGTCGTTCGAACCTTCGCTGTGGTGTATATTTGTCTTCAAAGTCCTGCCTTGTCAACAAAGAGCAGAATTTGTCACCTTTTTGGCTGACTTATTATCATCACTGAGCACTTTCAATGATCCCTATTCGAGGTCCACAGTTGCCGCTTTAAATACCCTTCTTGGCATCAGAGGCACGTCAGTGTCAGTTTCACGACCACTTTTTGCTTCATTTGCTACGGCTGCAACATTGAACTCTCATCGCCTCCTGACACCTTAATTGTCCAGCGTCTTGAATTTTAAACGGCTTGCCTTAGTGCGCTGTAATTGATGATATCCTGGCATTTGAACAGCGCAGCTGTCCCCGGTTAGTCTCACAGCACATATGAGCTGGTCGACAGAAAGTATAGCTACATTTGATGAAAATAAATGCCTGAACCTAATCTTTTTTTTTTCTCCGCGGCTTCTGTCGTACCGAGTAAGTATTCACAAGCATGAATCTGTACGTTTCAATGATAAACGCGAGCAGTGTGTTATCACGCATTTAGGTAGAGACCTGTTTGATCCATTGTAAGAAGGGCTTGTCTTTAGATAAATAATTAGCAGTTTTAAAGCACATCAGAGCATAATGCTATTATAGGACATATTTGATAAAATTTCTGAGAAGGAAAACCGTTGAGATGTAATGAAGTCATTTTAACTGAGTTGACAAAGTACTGTTTGTATCACACATAAAAGACTTGATGAAATGATTTTTCTCACTCTTAGCAAATCATCTAGTAATTTTTTCTGAACGTTTACCTAATCGTAGGAGCATTTCAAACGTTACTTTATGTATCATCATCGTCGTCATCATCATCATCATCATCGTCAGCCTGACTACTCCCAATGCATGGCAAAGCTCTCTCTCATATCCCGCCAGTGGACTCGGTCCTGTGCTTGCTGCGGACGCTTTACACCCGCGAATTTCCTAATCTCATCTGCCCACCTAACTTTCAGTCTCCCTTTCACCCGCTTGCGTTCCTTGGAATACAGTCTGCGATACTTAATGAGCAGTGGTTATCTTGCCTATGCACTACGTGCCCTGCCCATGACCATTTCCTGATTTCAACAATGATGTCCTTAAAACCGTTATATCCTCTCACGAAGTGATTAAAAACTGGTTTGCAGTTGATAATATTTTCGTGCTGTGACGTCTTAATAGTGCAGTTATGCTGTTTTGCAGACGTTCTTTGTTTATCTGGCTGAATAAAATGCGGATTTTACGTTCAAAAGGGCTTAGGCCATGCGTGACGGCGCCGAAGAGTGTTCCGGGTGATTTCCACCACATAGGAGACTTGCCCTGTCATCGATTAGCCAACGACACTCTAACATTTTACGTACATCGGTACGCCATTGCCGTGGCCGGTATCTTTCTCTATCTCTTTTTTATTTTTTTTATTAAGGGAGGGGGGGGGGGGTTCTGGAGTCGAACGTCTTACGAAAATATAGACGTTGTATCTGCTGTTACCAATTTCAACTAAATATTGAGTTATGTGGGTTTTATAGTATTGATTGCTATTTATGACATTCTTCTGGTGATAAACTACACTGCTTGACGTACAGCTGAAAGGCAAGGTTTTCTTGTTATATTATTTTATCTAGTGCTTACCGTAGTCTCGCTTTGTATACCATTGCGTGAAAAAAACTTCGGCCTATCAAAGGACTCTGATGCTGGCTTCTTTCTTTTTTTTCATTTCGGCATTAAGAAGAATGCCCTTCATTGGACGTTGCACCCGTGAACTTCTGTGAGTGAATCAGGAAAAGTCGCTCCAAGTTTGTTTGAGAGTGCAGTAAGCGTAAAAGTCAGTGCTAATTTTATGTTCTTAAAACTAAGTTTACGTTTACTTACGCTATACTTAAGCTTACTCATTGTGTACAGGCATTCCGAAGCACAATAGTTTGGGGGTTTCTACTTGATGGAGCTTTCTTTAAGTCAGTAAACGTGTAGTGTGCAACATACGACACACGCAAAATGGCGCTGCTGTAGTTTCTTCCTTCTCGAATTTCGACGCACTTCCTTATGTTTTTAAGCACGTGCAGCTTGTGGTTTTGTAGCGTTTAACCTACAGACCCTTTAGCGTACATGCTGCACCGAGACCACGTTCAAGTTTCCATTTGGGTGAAACTCATAACATAACAATCATTTATGCCCTGTGTGCTTTGTGCATGTGTGATTCCTTTAGCTTTCTGTACCATCTTGGCACGCTGTTCCACTCTGCGAACTACTCCGCCTACAGTCAGTTTAACATATGCATTTCCAATTATTGAACAAATGCAACTAACAGCTAAACCGGGGTATTTGAAGTATGCTCCACTGGATACGCGGTAAGACTAGAGCAGTCAGGTCAGAGAACTACGGTGGCCTGTTGTTTTCCTTGTTTACTACGTTTTCGCTAAAGTTCTTTGTGAATAGCACAGCGCCAACTGGCAAAAAAAAACAACTAGCTTACTTCAACATCATGATAACGAGTTTGATTGTCTCGAAAATACTTATTACTGTAGAAAGCGCGAAAAGAAGGCACAAAATAAGCAAATATAAATAATAATTTGTCCTGCATCGTTTGCTCCTATAACGTAGCTACCGTTTTCAAGCCCTTCCCAGCATTGACGAAGTTCGTGATTTGGCGATGAATTGTCTGGTTGGCTGAAAGCGTACTGAAAAAAAAAGAAGAAAAAAATGACATCCAGTTTAAAGGTTTGATATAATAAAAAACTAAGTTTCTTTTTTTTTTACTTCGTAGTATTACTAAACATCAACATTTGTTGCAAAATATGTCTTCCACTACATAAAGTTACATATTTACGTGAATATCACTCCGTCTGCATTATTAAACAGGAACTTATGTTCACTTATTGAGCATTTACGTAATTCTTCCTATGCGTCTACGTCATTTCACCATATGCTTAATGTATTATTTAAGGACGGCAACAAAATTAACTGTGTTGTTTCTCTCTTTGATAATATTTTGTGGTTCGTTGCGTTTGTTACAACAGCCAATTGCCATTTTAAAGATGCGCCTTCAGAAGTGAGCAATCTACATAGTTAATGAATGTATGCAGTGTTTTTTTTTCACGAAATACTAAAAGACAGAACTTGTTTTCTGAGCAACATTACAAACATTCTTTTCGATTGTTAGATTGTCCGTTGTTCCTTTTGTGATTTACGTTCACTTGGCCCTCGTAGACGAGACATCGCATTTGAACCCACTCACATAAAGCTGAATTCGTGTTTTTCATGCCGATTCTTGTAACGTAAAAATTAGTAATGTTTCTTTTTTTACCACATGTGAACACCGCAAATGCGTGTCCCGCGCTCTCACGTGCTATTTTTATGCTTTTTTACGTACGCCAATTCTGCTAAGGCGAACTCAACCAATTACGTACTTAACTTGCGCCGTTTCTACGAGAGACATGGTAATGGGGCAAATAAATCACGTAAAAAGACAATACACGTGCTTTTTTTTTCGTATCAGCTTACAGTAAACTGAAAAGCACTAGCACTAGAAAAGTAACTGTCCACTGGAAGGCATGGTAGAACGCTCTACACCTTTATAATTGCAATTTCTAGTGCAATTGAAAAGCTTCAATTTTTTTTAATTCAGCAGGTACCACGTACCTTGGGAGTCGACGTTATATGAAGCATGCGAAGGACAGGTGACAATGTTGTAATTTTTTGATCGAGTGGCACGTTGTGAAATGATGCTAAATATATGTACAAATGTCGCACGTACAGACATATGTAGAACATACGTTTATATAACCAGCTGTTTGAGCTTGCGCAATGATACCAACAAAAATTAATCTCAACAATTACAATTGATCACAACCCGACGTGACGGCTGTGTCATATAAGTACATATGTAATGTTTATAAAATTAGATAGCCAATACTGCAAGCACGATTGACGTTTCACGAACATTGGGGTCTATTTGAAAAGTAGTTCTGAAACCTGGCGTGGCTCTGTGGTAGAATGCTCGATTGCCACGCAGAAGGCCGCGGTTTGATACCTGCTGGGACCCTGAGATTGATTCTTCGTGTTTGTCGGGTCAATGCTATCAATGTCCGTCTCTCTTAGAGCTCACACACAAGACTACACATTTGCTTCCACCGTTCCTGGGTAGATACTAAATGTCGAGCACCTGGCTAGTGGCTCATGTTCCTCTGCCTAGCAGAAAGTGTTTGACGACGTACACTACAGGGATGTGACATTATTTCTGTCTTCACTAGCGGGTCATATTCGTCAAACCATCTTACCTTACCATACTAATTTTGCTTCACGCCAAGTAAAAGAAAGGGGGAGGAGGATTACGAGAGCATCGAGATGTAAGCAGCTACATAGATAGATAGATAGATAGATAGATAGATAGATAGATAGATAGATAGATAGATAGATAGATAGATAGATAGATAGATAGATAGATAGATAGATAGATAGATAGATAGATAGATAGATAGATAGATAGATAGATAGATAGATAGATAGATAGATAGATAGATAGATAGATAGATACCAAAAGTACTTGCAGTACGCAAATAAATATTTTGCATCTAATACATAATCTTGCCTAGACTTGAAGAAGGAATGACAGAAACTGATACGCAAGAAGCCAATCAATGAGCTAGCACTTAGAGGGAAAGTACAGGAATTCAGAATCTCGCTTCAGAACAGACACTCAGCTCTTAGTGAGGAAACCAACCTTAGCGTAGATACAATGATTGATAATCTGACGAGTATCAATACGCAGTGTTCAGTGGAAGTTGGAGGCAGGGTAGTTAGACAGGACACTGGCAAGCCTTCCCAGGAAACAAATAATCTCATTAAGAAGCATCAAATCATTAAAGTCTCAAGTACGACAGGCGAAATTGAACTGGCAGAGCTTTCGAAGTTGATTAATAGGCGTAAGGTATGCGATGTAAGTAGGTATAACATGGAGAGAATTGAACACGCCCTGAAAAACTGAGGAAGCGTCAAAGCAGTGAAGAGGAAATGGGATAGGTGAAAATCGGTTGTATGCACTAAGGGACAAAGAAGGCAAAATAACTACTTATATGGACAGGATAGTGAAAATAGCGGAGGAGTTTTACAGAGATGTGTACAGTAGCCGGGACAACCACGACCTTAATGCTATAAGAAATAGCAGTAACCCAGATGACACCCCACCAGTAATGATAGAAGAATTCAGAAAAGCTTCGGAGAGCATGCAAAGAGGCAAACCTGCTGGTGAGGATCAGGTAACATCAGATCTGCTAAAAGATGGAGGACAGATTGTGTTAGAAAAACTAGCCACCCTGTTTACGAGGTGTCTCCTGACGGGAAGAGTACCAGAGTCTTGGAAGAATGCTAACATCTTCTTAATACACAAGAAAGGAGATGACAAGGACTTGAAGAATTACAGGACAATCAGCTTGCTTTCTGTAGTATACAAGCTATTTACAAAGGTAGTTACTAACAGAGTAAAGAAAACATTAGAATTCGACCAACCAAAGGAACAAGCAGGATTTCGAACAGGCTACTCAACAATTGACCACATTCATATTATCAATGAGGTAATAGAGAAATGCTCAGAATATAACCAACAACTATACATAGCCTTCACAGATTACGAGAAAGCGTTTGACTCAGTAGAAATATCAGCCGTCGTGCAGACACTGCGGAATCGGGGCAACGATGAAGTATATATAAACATCCTGGAAGAAATCTACAGGGGATTAACTGCTACGATAGTGCTTCATAAATAAAGCAACAGAACAACAATCAAGAAGGGTAAAAGGCAAGGGGATATGATCTCCCCAATGCTATTTACCACGTGCTTACAGGAAGTTTTCAGGGGCTTAGAATGGGAACAGTTAGGTATAAGGGTTAATGAAGAGTACCTTAGTAACCTGCGCTTCGCCGATGACATTGCCTTGCTTAGTAACTCAGGAGGCAAATTGCAACTCATGATTACGGAGTTAGACAAGTAGAGCAAAAAGGTGGGTCTTAAAATTAATCTGCAGAAAACGAAAGTGATGTGCAACAACCTCGGAAGAGAGCAGCACTTCGAGATAGGTAATAGTGCACTTCAAGTTGTAGAAGACCATGTCTACTTAGGGCAGGTAATAACTGCGGAGCCGAACCACGAGATTGAAGTAACTAGAAGAATAAGAATGGGGTTGAGCACATTCGGCAAGCACTCTCAAATTATGACAGGTAGATTTCCATTATCCCTCAAGAGGAAGGTATAAAACAGCTGTATCTTGCCGGTACTTAGCTACGGAGCAGAAACCTGGAGACTTACAAAGAGGGTTCAGCTTAAATTGAGGACGACGCAGCGAGCAATGTAAAGAAAAATGGTAGGTGTAACCTTAAAAGACAAGAAGAGAGCAGAGTAGATTAGGGGACAAACGGGGGTTAAGGATATCATAGTTGAAATAAAGAAGAGGAAATGGACATGGGCCGGGCATGTAGCGCGTAGACAGGATAACCGCTGGTCATTAAGGGCAACTAACTGGATTCCCAGAGAAGGCAACCGAGTTAGGGGGAGACAGAAGGTTAGGTGGGTAGATGAGATTAAGAAGTTGGCGGGTATAAATTGGCAGCAGCAAGCACAGGACCGGGTTAACTGGCGGAACATGAGAGAGGCCTTTGTCTTGCAGTGGACGTAGTCAGGATGATGATGATGATGATGATGATGATGGCAGAGATGTGAAATTACTCGTGTCTTCACTAGTGGGTCATATTCGTCAAACTATCTCAACATACCACACTAATTTTGGTTCACGCCAAGTAAAAGAAGGGGGGAGGGGGATTACGAGAGCTCCCAGATGTAAGCGGCTACATAGATACATAAATATACACAAAAATTACTTTCTGTACGCCAAGAAATGTTTTCCATCTAATATATAATCTTGCCTAACGAAGATTACATGCAGAACGCTAGAAATTGTGTCACCTGCTTCATGCAAAACAAAAGTGTATACCGTTGTGGTGCAGCGGTTAAGGAGCTGGTCCGCCTGCCAAAAGGTCGCGTTTTCGATCCTGGCTACGGCGGTGACATCTCGATGAAGGCGAAATTGTACAGGCCCGTGTACTGTGCGATACCCGTGCACTTAGCGAACACCCGATGCATGGTCGGAATTTTCCAGGGCCCTCCACTACGGCACCTCTCATAATTATGTCGTGGTTTTGGGACGGCAGAACATTATTATTATTATTATTATTATTATTATTATTATTATTATTATTATTATTATTATTATTATTATTATTATTATTATTATTATTATTATACCACTAGCAAAAGCTAATGAGGGTGAGTTGTATAAAATCTCTGTTGTCTTTCTGTGTCAGTTGTATCGTCATGTCGCTACTCACGCTGGCCCGGCTGAAGGAAGACGAGCCATGGTCGTGCTGACGCAGCCGGTGAAGACGCCGGCCCCTCGAGGTCATGGCGCAGAGCGCGGAAAAAAAAAGACATCGAACCTCGTCGTCATTTCATCACGCATCGCAGGCCCAGTTTTTATTCAAACAGCGCCTCGATTCATCCTAGCAGCACGGAAAAAAATCCTAGCCAGGCCCTGCTGGCATTCATTCCGTGAGAACCCGAAACCGAAACTGAAGTCCGTGACACGGCATTAAAAGCTGTCCTATATAAGATGCAAAAGTTGCGACCCACAATAGTATTTATGAAGTTGTGTTGTCCAAGTATAGGGCATTTCCGAAGTTTTCCTAGCAGTGTTTCCCAAGTTCCACCATAGTATTTCCCAAGTTCACAGAAGCAGGAAATTCTCAATAGTCAAAATGTATGAGAAGCCTTTTGTAGTCCAAGTTCTTGCCGAAAAGTTCCTTTCCTTAGATTGTCAAACTCATTATACAGTAGTCTGTGTCGTTTTTTTTTCTGTGTCCGGGTGTAGGCAGTGAATTCTCTTTATTTGTTTTCGCGAGCAATAGCATTGCGTGGGTATGTGCCTTGCTTCAGTGCTTCAAGGTCCGCTTCAACGGGCTATAGCGCGAGCTCATCCGAGCGAGGCACGACGAAGAAGAACCTGACAAGGCTGATAGCAAGGATTTCGACTTCGTGTTCAGCGTCTTAAACAAACCGTGATCTTCACTTTTTGGTGACAGAAGGAACACCACTTACCCACGCTGTTGCTGGAAAAACCTCGTCTTCTTAAGGTGAGCACGATCTTCATTGTGAGGTAAGCAAAACAAATGCTCAGCCCGCAACGTAAACACGTAGCAGGCAATGTCAGTTAGAAAAGAAAAATATACAGGGCAAAGCCGAGTGAAAATTAGAGGGAGAAGAATCTGAAGGAGAAGCGGACTCCACCCTCCGTCAAACTGGAAAGAACGTTAGCACAGGGGGTGTAACATCTCTTGACCTACCTTATTATCTCTTTTTAAAGAAGATAGTCTTTCTTGGGGACATTCGACGCAAGAACTTTGGTCTGTCTGTCTGTCTGTCTGTCTGTCTGTCTGTCTGTCTGTCTGTCTGTCTGTCTGTCTGTCTGTCTGTCTGTCTGTCTGTCTGTCTGTCTGTCTGTCCATTGGACTGTTTGCCCACATTTAACGGTACCGGGCACTTTAAACGGCACCAGCGGATATCCCAAACGGCCGACACCATCCGCAGCGCCCACCAATGTTGCTCAAGATTTAACGTTCATACTTCTGCAATTGTCAATTAAAAAGCAATTATTGCGCATGTCTGGGGCATCATATCAACTTGTATATATTCTGAATGAGCGGCTTTTACTAGAAAAGGCACACATAGGTAATTTTAGGGACAGTAGCGCTTATCACGCTGCGCTGACCATGCCACGCTTGCACGAAAAGGAGAGTGTTTCCGACGCTTTGCTAAGAAAAGACGGTGGTGGTCGACCCGTCGCCTTGCGTTCTACACCTTATCACCTCTGAGACAGGCACGCACACCCGTCTCAGAGCCACGCGCTTCGTTTTCCAAAAAAAAAAAAAGAAACTGCCAGATGGCGCACATGACTTCATGCGCTAGTTTGCCTCTGCTGCACTCTCGAGGCACTCTAACGCAGCGCCTTCAGAATACCGTTCACTGATTTTCTTGCGCAGAACGTCAAATAAATGTTTTGTTAATTCTCTACACACGCAAGACTATCGTCTTTCGACGACATTTGCAGATTAACATGCAGATATGGGGCCAATTTTTTTTTTACAAGACCAGTCGCTTTCTCGGCCGCAGTGTTTTAGCGGTTACGCTGGTCGCTGCTGATGGAAGGTCGCAGAATCCTCACCAGCCGTGGCGGCTGCATTCTCATGGAAGTGATATGGTACAGCCCAGTGGCATTAAAACATATTTGACAATTTCCCAGGCGTCAAAATATGATTTTGTTTATACCAGTATTTTCATTTAGAGCGACAGTCGAATCATACTTGAAATTCATGTCAGTAATCCTTTTAGAGCTGCATCGTCGCCAAGCGCTATTGTACGTGACCGCGCCAGGTTTCTTCCACAGTGGAACATAGGCCACGTGCATGTCTTCAGCGTTGGATGAGTGATCAGGTGCCGACCATTTTTTTTCACCGAAAGATACGATGTCATGTGGCAGTACATATTAAAGGAGGAGTTCAGAGAATTTCGCGGATCTTAAAATGGAGATCTTGAGCCACAGTGTCATCGCGAACGAGATTACGAATGACGAGAATGCCTACATTTGCACAATTTTTTAACTACTTATCGTACAGGGGGAGGGGAGATGATGAAAGGTTACATCAGATAGTGGCCTGGAAACTTTTGACTCCCACTGTACGTATTCACCAAGACAACGAACGTGCATTGATGTAGCAGTCATTCCTTAAATGTTTTCTTGATACACTTGACGAATTGATATTCAGTATAATTTTTCCGGTGCTGAAAAATCCGGCGTGACGAGATTTCGTCGTTACACAGAAAATACCACAGAGGAAGCACCAATATCCACAGAAAGTGTTGACGAACGAGATAAGCTCAGTCCCATGCAGTCGATAGAGGTGTTATATATTCGTGCCCTGACCATGACATCCTGGCAGGCTATTTCGTCATGCCTTCCGACTATCGAGCAAAGCTTCAGTTCGGGCTAGCTGGTACGGCATTGCAATGTGTGGTTGCGCTGAGCAATAGGTTCAAAGGAGTAACGAAAAGCGTAGTTCTGCCCTGTCCTCTGATTTACAATATCTATTGTCGACAAAGAGTGCACCAAGTAGACCTCCCCTCCCTCTTCGCCTAACTTTTCTTGTACAGTTACAAGATATGAATACCGATTAGAAGCTGCTGGCTTCATAACATGTTTTGTGCAAAATTTATTGGCCCCTAATTCTCTCGCGTTCTCGGTACAATGCGATGGAGGACATGGGCATTCGCTTCTCTGGCGTCAGTATGATGAATGGATATACCGATACATAGGCTAAAAGACGAACGTAAAACAATGCAGTGGCACGTTGGTATTTAACGACTGACGTCAGCAACATGTGCATGACGAATGTCGGTAGCGACTAATGCGACTTCTGAAGCTGCATTTAAACGACCGGAGAACTGAAGCAATAACAGCGAACAATTAGCGATGGTATATAGGTGACGTGTCATTTGAAGACATTCGTTACAGAAAATTTTGTATGGCTGAATTTCGAAAAAAAAAAATGAGAGGTGTCTGCCTGCAATAAGGAATGCATCAGAGAATATGGCTGCTTTACATTCAAGTAGCATGCCGTCAGAGGGGCATTGGTCGATAGCAACCTTGAGTCCAACAAAGAAAGACAAGAAATATGACAGGACAGAATGTCTATACTGGCTTTTTTAAGTGCGAAGCTCTCAAAGCTCAAGCAAAAATTTTAAAACGCCTCTTTGTGGCCACTCATCAACAACCAAGTTGCAGCTGCGCCAGCTGCGCGCCACCGTGGTTTGAGCTCGCCTAGCTGCGCATGCGCCAAGAAGCAGCCGCTGCCGAGAAATAGCCCGCCCGTGCAGCTTGCAGTTCACTCCTGCCACTCCGAGTTTTTTCGGAGATGGCGCGAGTAAAGGAGGTTCGTGGACAGTTCAGTGCTTCTACCGGAGGCTTCCACAGCGAAGGTTTCCACGTTAGTTTCTGGCGCTGCTGCTTTGACATTCATGGCATGTTTTGTGGTAGAATGCTCTGTGACTCAACTCTCTTCACGCAAAAGGAGAAGACTTATATCTATAGCTTCAGCCAAGAAGTCTACGTTAAGCTCATAGGATCGAGCAGTTTCGCTGTTTCTTAAGTTTTACACGGCTACGGGTGAATTTCATTATCCAAAATAAATGCAGGGAGGGATAGATAGAAGCTTGCGAAGCAAAAGTCGTAAACAGTGGGTGGGTGCCGGAGCTGTCGTTTCGATGGGCGGACGTGTCATTTTCAAGGCTGCTATTGCGGACAATTGAAACCTTGAAAAAAAAGAAACGTCCACTTGTCCAAAGTTCGGCTCCAGCACGTTGCTCCTGCTTAGGAACTCCACATTCCTCTTCTTATTCTGGTTTTATTGCTCTAAATATTAAGCCACAGTGTGAGAGACCTAGGCCTGCGCGGGGTCTTGAATTGATGGAAATATATTGAAAGTAACGTACGCAGTTGATTCAGAGGATAGATGCATGGTTTCGAGAAAGTATACTTTCTCTGCACTCGTCGTAATATCGAATCTATGACATAGTTTCAGTTGAATGAGACCAGTTACACAGAGAAAGTTAACGATCAATAAACAAGGATAATTAGGCCAGCTATGACTTCATGCGGCCACTCATGTGCACAACAGTATAGTACGTGCGGTCTTCTGTCCCCAAACGAGATTGTTCTACATAGGCGTCCAGCTAGCGAAAAGATAGCGCTCACGCAGCAGAGAATCTCATAACAAGGCCAACAAGAGCGTCACCAGGTACCACATTTTTGCTACTCGTAGAATAAAGCATCTAAAGAGTACAGCTGGCATCCCTTGCTGTGGGGATCTTGCCTATGTAACGTCGCTCGGCTTGTAACGTAAGCGTGAAGGACGTTTCATCCTCTTCTGCTCATTGCTTTATTTGCGTGCCGTTATCAAACCGGGATCTCCAAAGACTCATTCATCTGCAGAAAATAAACATTGCGTCTGTTGAAATCACTAACTTATATACTTTTTTTGTGATAGGTAAATGAATTGAAATTAAGATTACTGATCTCACTAGCGTCACCACCCCATCGCAAATATCGTTCGCCTAACTTCCACCTTGTCAGAAAAGTGGCTACTACGCTGGTTATTCCAGTGAACCACTCCGATATGTGGATTTTTCTGCGCGCACTTAGTCGTGCAGGTTGTATACACCAGCTAAATCAGGAGACTCGTTATTAGGGGCGAAGCTCCTTAGGGTGTGGGCTGTGCGTCCCCCGTATGTAGCCATCTCTAGTTTAGTTCTTGCAGTGTTCACTAGACGGCGGTACCGTCCCCTGTATGTAGCCACCTCTAGTTTAGTTCTTGCAGTGTTCACTAGATGGCGGTACCGTCTCCTGTATGTAGCCACCTCTCGTTTAGTTCTTGTAGTGTTTACTAGATGGTGGTACTTGTAGCTGATGATGAAAAGATGCAAGATGTTATAAACTAGAAAGTGGTACTTGTAGTTGATGAAAGACGCGAGATCTTATAAAATAGGAATGATGTCACATATGGCGCGTGTCATTGGTTGAAGGCAATCGTTCGATTTAGTGCGGCGACGTACGCTAGGGGGAGCGATGTAATAAAATCGAGTGGGAAAAATGTACAGAGGATTCATGGTTTACCAGGTTTACCTCCGGAGCTTCGCCCACTCATCATCATTCACTTCGTGGATATGGCGGCAATTTTTTTTTTAAACGCTTGACTGCCACTTGCCCCTATGAATCACATTTTCAACGCCAATTCTATTGAAATTTTTTCATGCCCATCTTATCAGTGAATTGCTTACGGTAACTGCACTATCAGAAAAAAACATGGCGCATCTTTTTGGCGTAGGAATCGGTACAACACGAAGGTAAACGTGTGTTCACAGAAGTACTTAATTGTTTCTTCTGTATTGATACCATTAGTGCTTGTTCGATGTCTTTTAATGTTTTGCAGCTACACCACTGTTTGACGTAGAGGCGCCCATTATGAAGCCCAGTCGCACGTCCACATTGCGACAACTAACGGTCATGGTCATATTTTAACGGTTGTGAACTGGAGACAGCATATCGTGAATGCCGCGCAAAGATGACGTCCACAAACACCTAATACACATAGACTCAATATGCACTTGCTTAAAGCGTCGTTAATTAGGGAGAGACAAGGCGCATTGTGTGCGCCGGAATAATAGGGCAACCAACACCTGTGTTCATGTATACACTCCCACAGTACGCTTCAGCTACACGGATTGCAGATGTTCATCGATCGAGCCATGGACGCGCGAAGGCGTTTTGCGTATCTTGGCCTCGGCCCACCTATGCACCGACATTTGCCCGTCGACATCGTTGCGTGTCTGCGATGCTGATTGCAGCAATTTATCTAGTGAGTGATATCCGCACTCCAAGAAGTAGGTGGCCGAGAAACAGTATTTGTTACATCGTGTGTTGTTACTATCACAGCATAAACGGAGACGTCCTGTTTATTTCACCTTCTTTCTCCTCTCTGTGAAGGCCACCGAGCACGTGTCATGGCATAGCAATATAGCCGCTAGCAACGCCTTATATAACACTGCCTTAAAAACACAAGGTCATTCTTTACCTGAGTCCTTCAGTTTCTTCGTAGTCTTCTTCTCACGCTTGCTTCTTCTTACGCGCGCATCAAATCCTGACATATTGGAACTTGCGTGCCCTCCGCAGTAGGATGATCCAGGGTCTGCAGTCTCATGGCCATCTTCTCTTGATGGGTCAGGTTGTGGTGCACTAGATGACTGATAAGATGCGCGTGACGAGTTGGTAACCGCAGAGGTGCTTGATTTCATTCTGTTGATTGCTCCATGGGGAACAGCATCTAACATGGAAGCGTTCCACAACGCCCACCGTCCTAAAGGTATGAGGACGGTCGATGTTTTCCAAAGATCTTCAAGGGTGCGGAGAACAGTGAAGACAGCTCTCCGTCAACTGGAGGCAGCTCAGCAAGCATTTAATCACTCATTCAACGACGACGTTCGCTTCACTTGGCTCCACGTTTTTCGTCGGCACACTCTTCGATACCCTTTGCTTGTTTTTTACGCACTTTCGCAACGGCTTCCTTAATGGCCCTCGACGTGTCCGTGCTGAATATCAGGCAATTCCACTATGTCACTGTGTGGTGCGAGCTTGGCGTCTATGAAGAACAGCAGTGGGTGTCACACCAGTAGTCGCGTGAGGCGTGGAGAGATATACTTGCAGGTAATCATGTATGGCTGTTCGAGGGTCACGTTCAAACAAAGCCAGTTTAATATACGACTTCGGCCCACTATTAAATTATTTCAGTCAAGCCGTTAGCTTGAAGGTAGTACACAGAAGGGCGGTAATGCGTTGTTCCGTGGTATGTGACGAATTCGTCAAATTTCGCTGAAGAAAACGATAGTTCATGATGGGATACGACACCTCGTGGATGTCTTTTTCGCGCAAAAAATAGATAAAAACAGTGCAAGGAACGACAAATTTTCTATATACAGCGGCGCATCAGAGAACTAAGATTGAAGCGCACACCAAGGGCCCTCGAGTGGTTGAAATTAAGGCCGAGTCTCCCGTCTCGTAGTGTAACTCGCCGCTTTCTCTCATTGTGGTTCTCAGAGGTCAAACGTTAGACATTATTATTCTATCCTATGCAGAGTCCGTTGAAATCATTGGAGGACTTCAGAAACATGGCTGACAAGGCTAAGCCAACCACGCAGAAGTCAGCGCTGAAGCCTAAATCATCGAAGGGTATGTTCATTGTATCCGTAAAAATAGGCTTTCGATTTTCATGGCGGAGCTGTTTATTCAATTAAAAGAAACCTTTCTGTTACCTATTACGCTTCATTCGATCACCACACATTATCCCTGATTATTTTGCGCCCCACAGAACTCGTGTCTTGCCACCGTAGATTGTGCGGCATATGTTGAAAGATAAACGTACGTGCGTCTCTAGGTCAGCAGCATGCAACTGCCTTGGGACAGCTAAAAAAAGCATATGTGTACCTAAACCGCGCGGCCCTAGGCATCCTTCAATTCGAGAGACACATCCAGGAGGGTCTCTTGAGCAGCCGCCTTCGTACGATGGTCATAACAAAGAACTATTTTCGAAATGGGTGAGAAGTGATACGATTAACCCTTATTCACGTACTCAATCGAATAATGCTTTGTTAGTTTGAAGGACAGTTTATTTTTCTATAGTGTAGGCTCTGGTGGGTCGAAGACAATGGCGCTCCCTCCTCCCACCCCCCAAGGAATTGTCATAATTGTGTACAAAGAGCCTTTTCATATTTCAATAGTATATACGCTTCTTTGCACTGCATACTTGAACAAGTAATGATTGTACCCGCCGTGCTTCAAGCGTAGGTGCAGCCCTAGTCGAACGTGCTAGGGTTTGTATGTACTATATACAAGTGCACTTGTATATTACAAGTGCTTATTTCAAGAGAGCCGACTGAACATTCTTCACGTCATTGCATAAGCAAACCGCACTGGAACTGGCTATTCGCACTAAATGTATGCCCCATTAGTTGTTCAAGCGGCATAGCAGAAAGCTGAACTTTACGATTTTAAAAAAGGATCTGCTCAGCTCTAAGTGCAGCCTACGTGCCCATCGAAGCAGTAGTACCAGTACTACATTACCCTTCAAATGAAATGTGTGGTGGTGGCCCAGGTAACGCCACCAATATAGTCGTAATGCTTGCTTTATTTAAATGCAGCGAACAGTATGTCGATCAGACTGCGAAACTACGCTAAAAATGACTCAACAGCCACAGATGACGCACAGAAAGTTACGTGAACCATCCCTCATCTAATTCATCTAAACATGTCCACATTCCCGGCCACTCTTCTGATGAGTTAAAGGCTACTATATTAGTATCCGCTCTCCGAAAGCACCACGACAGCGAAATTTCTGAGTACTTTCTCAGCTACAAGTCTAATGCTATTACATCGAGTGATAATTACTTTACTAGCAACGTTACATGCCTAAGCACCAATTAGTAGAAAGGCGTTGTGAACAAAGAATATTTTTCTCAATACAATGTCTTCCAATAACCAGAAGTACTAACATAGCTACTGATCTTTCAATTACTTTATTTATTTATGTATTTGCTGTCATTTATTGATTGTTTTGTTGTTCTTACCTATGTGCTATCGTTCTGAAGTTTTTCATCTAACATGCCAGTGTTTTCGACAGACGATTTCACCACAGCATGGGGCCCTGGTCTTTCTTAATCTATCATCCGCCACTTTTCGAGTGGCATGAGCCACAACTAATAAGATGTCAATAATTAACTCATTAATTCTTTCATGTACAGATATATTTATCACACTGCAGACACAATAAGGAAGCACTCGTGGGAAGGACGCTGTTTTACATCATGTGCCACGCATCATATGCTTTACAATCTAGAATGATCTGACCGATGCGCCGCTTCTCATCAACAGCAACCCCATTCCCTATGCGGACTGTTCAGTCACCTTTGTTCATTAGGGTGTGGTCAAACTGCAGCGCACCAGCTTAGTATGCTTGTTGTTACTAAGCCCGACAGGCTGGCTTCCTATAGCATGCAAGTTTTTTTCTGTTTCATTCGTTACATTGACATTACGGCAAAAAAAACGCGAATTTTTAATTGACGTGAAGCATACGTACGTTCCGACGAAACATGACGCACTTAGGATATAGGACTTTCTCGCGCATAAAGTGTCCAACTATGCTCACCTTACAGGCCAGCCAGCTGCAAAGGGTCAGATTCCACCGACTAGCAAGGGTGAAGGCATTGCAGCGATCAGTGCTGAAGGAATGCCTAGTCCCGGCAGCAGTGAGAAAGGCATCAATCCAATTGACCCGAGCCCTTTACACAACACTGGTCCCAAAGCAAGCGTTTCGGAGCGTCAAAGCGCACAGGTAACGGGACACGACTTCAATGCTGACGCTAGCTCTCAATTTTGTCTCTTTTTGTCAAATGAATTAGTTTTTTTTTTTGCTCTCTGAAGAAGAACAATATGCATTACTGAACCCATAATGGGAAATTATTTAGAACTGTAACATGGAAGCAGGAAATTTTAAAGTCAAAATCAAAGCTGCATAAATGAATCTAACGGAACAAATCTTGCTCTACAGCTAACTATATCTACGGAAAATGTATAACAAACCCCGACGAAATATTTCACAACCCTGAACATTTTTGCTAAGCTTGCATAAACATCCATTCCCATGACTGTTCGTGGTATAACCCACTCTCTTGACACATGTGATAAAAAGGGTCTTCTGAAGAAAAGCTGATGTGAGGACCGTCATAACTTCATTCCGCTGGTTCATATAGCTTTCTTTCTCTTTGTCTTTTTTTCTCGGGCTAGAACTCGCGCGTGTTACACATATATAGCGTACGTGTATAAAACCTGCGCGCGATATGGAGGACCAATTGAACGCGTAGATGCCAGGAACAGCATGGATGCCAGGAACTTACTTCACGTGATATCAAGCAACACTGGAACTTACTTGGCATAGCTAGCAACGTGCAGTTTGGACCCGTCATCATAAAATGCGTCGTTCATATTTTTAACACCGACTTAACATTGTTGGAGCACCAAGTTGTATATGAGATGCAGTGAACCTTGTCGCCACTACTCAAAGGTGTACTGACAAAAAAGTTTTCACTTATCGTTTCTTTTTAGTCAAATGACAAACCGAACCCCGGGAGCGTAAGAAGTGTACCAGTAAGCGTGAGTGCACCATGAAGAATTATTTACAGCGTAATTTAAAAGCTTCGGAGTGAAGTCGACCGGCACTTGTCTCAGTGGCGAATCGGGCGGAAATTGGTGGAACTTGACCCCCGCTTCATGGACGCAAGACTTCACAGCGCAAAATATTGGCCTCACGACGATGAATTCAAAATTAAATAAATTTTCTTCTCCTTCTGAAAAGCGCGTATTTTGTATTCGCGTGAAAATACACCATTCCGGACTCCGCTATAGTTCGCTCTACAGATACACTGAATGACAGTGACCACACTGCCACACGACGCGAGCAGACGATCGAGTAAGCAACGCGCTAGCTGCCATGTTTTGTGTGTTGGTGATGGACGTAATCACAATTATCCAGGCTAATGCGTGAAGTCACCAGGATTAGTACTGTAGCCAGACGTCATGTTAGTGTCGACGTTGGTAGATGCGCCGCAAGAAAAGTTGTTTAATATCAAAATAAAATATTCTACCAGCATTTTCTGAGCGCCACGCTTGCTCTGAGCTGTCTCTGTATACAGGAAATATGTGTGGCAGAGCATACTTGCCTCCAAAAAAAAGGTGTCAGTATCCCTCTTACCTGTAAGCGTTCATAAAGTTTACTACTTGCGTACGTGGCAGGTTGCCACCGTTGATATGTCTGCAAGCCATAGTATGTTATGCTGTAATTCTCACAGCCTTATGGGAAGTATGAGAAAACTGATGCCCGTATTCATAAACCGGCCTTATCCTTATGTTTTCCTTAAGTTGTTGCGCACTCTACGTGCAATCTAAAGCTGCAGAAATGATAACTCGATTAAAAAAGTATTAACTCGCTTGGCTTCTGATTAAGTGCCTACATTGTTCATCAATCGCACCAAAGGTACAAATCCCGATGAGGGAAACGCTAGATAAGGATAAGGCAGATTAATGGCTTGCGCTAGTTCGTAAGCACTTTCAGTATATGGTTTATTCAATGACTTATAACAACTATCATGAATAATATTACGCCAATTCGTACGTTCCTATGATGCAGGATAACCAGGTGGACGCTATGGAAAGCGCTTCTAACGTGACAAGTCTGAAGGACGTGGTCTCGGCTCAAGAACAGCGTCGAGACAAACCCACTGGTACGTCGAAGTCGGCTGTCTCGAGCACGAAAATCAGTAAGGCCGGCAAGCCTAAGGCAAAGAGCAGCGTCGCCAGCCCTGCACCCAACGCCGGTACTTCCAAGGCAAAGGGTACCGCAGCCAGGCCGACGTCCAACGTGCCGAAGGATACTGGAACCGTCGTCACCGACTCAGGACTCCAAAGACACGGGTGCGACTTTACCAAGCCTGAGACAAGAAATTGTTCATTCGCCCAAGTCTAGTCTGAAAGTAGACGACGTCAGTGTGTCGCAGAGTGTGGCGGCATCCAGCCGCGTGAGTGGCGTAGATGAAGACGTTGTCAGCGAAAGCGTCGGTGCCAGCAAAGTCAAAAGCTCGAAGGTGACGCTGAAGAGCGCCGAAGTCAGTCACCTGGTCAGTGATGACAACAAGGCTGCCTCAAATCCGGCCACAACGAACCGCGGTAAAGGCAAGGCTCGTAGTCGAGTTGCCATGTTTGCCATCGCCGACGAAGACGACGACGACAAAAACGACGAGCAGAAGGCCGTACGCAAACGTCAATATGGCAGACGCAAGTCTGTCGTCGCCGTGGCGTTTGCAAAGCTTCGCAAGAGTATCAAAGCGCCGCAGCGTAAGTACCACAGGCTGCCCTTTATGCTGGTTCATAATTTAGATTTTTTGGCTGGCGCCTTGCCTTGTAGTGAGCTATATTTTGCAATAAGAATAATAATAATAATATACAATTTACTGGAAATTATGGAAACACTTTAATAAATTTCGCCCAGTAATACTACTTGTAATATCTCCAGGTATAAAATTGGCAGATGAGTTCTTCCGTTCTATCGACGGCGATTTCAAATTAGTAATGAAGTTGGGCTATAGATATAGCTGCAATTTATTTGTTACATCGTCTGTAAAACGAAGATGTGCTAGTGCCGGTTCTTCTGTTGTCTTCTATATATATGCCTAAGCCGCGTTTCTGATCCTTGCAAAGTGTGATTCATTCAGAGGTGTGGCACTTAAAAAAATTCACCTACTGTACGTCTTCTTCGACGCCTGCATTTCTAGGCTGGTCTGGAATACCGCCGCAGGTACGCTACCTTTTTCAGGCAACCACAAGTCAGTTTCACTGTAAGCGGGCTCGCCGCGAGCTATCCTGATTTTGCTTGACCTTGGTTGCGCCAGTGTTCTACCAGCTTTGTTCAGGACGGTCGACGATCACTTCGTTATAAATGGGAATTAAAACTGAAACAGCCTCACTTGAATTTTTTTTTCTATGAGGAGCATTCCATCTTGTTACCCGACTTGTCGCTTATCACTTGAGCTTTCGTTTAACAAGTCCTATTGATGAGCGTGCCAACCAGCTGCCTTTAACGAGTTTGAAATACGAGAAAAAAATTGTGTTGATTGTGCGACCTTCGCGCTTAAACAAAAAAAAGAGGGCAGTTTTCAAAAGCTGTAATATAGAATGAGTTATGAGTTTACCTACATACTTCAAAACTTTCTTAGCTTTCTCTTTTTCGTAACCTGTCTGCAGTAAGATTTCAGACCAATACGAGAACGTTTGTATATTGCATGTTTGCTGTAATGCAAACCCAATTACTGGGAATTCTTGTATTTCAGATTTTGCTGCAAGGGAACTAAAAATGGGAATGCCAAAGTTCCGAGCTTTTTTTTTTCCGCCGTTACGCGTATACACCTCAACTCCTCGCACCTCCCAGTAGCTCCTCAACATCCGCTAGAAAATTGGGACTACGCGAAAGACAGGTCCAGTAAAGGAAGGAAACAGAAAAAACAGCGCTGCTTTACTGCAAACACAGGGCGAGGTGAAATTCTCCAAGAGCACTGAATTGCAGATGAGCTCGGTGTCACCAATATTCCAACAAACGTTACGAGATAGCATATGTGGTTAGTAAAGGCATATAGCATGCCCGGCAGATGAGTGATATGCCAGCGATGCAGGTATGGTGTCGACATAACTAAAGCGGAGTCGAGATACGGCATGTTGACATAAACTTAAGCATGCGTAGCGGTACGAGCTCAAGCAAACAGCAGTACTAAGACAATCAGTTGGAGTAAGCGATTGTTCATCGGTAAAAACGAATACGTGGTGATCCAGATAAGCGTCATAATTAACAGGTAACAAAATTTCCTTTGGTGCAATCGACAAGAGCATTAAGGCTATAACTTGCTTTCTAAATGATATGGTTGAACAACGACTTCTGAAGGCTATAGTATAACTGTCAAATAACTACTTTGTCTATTCTTGTATGATTGTCATTTTTGACTAACGACGGCACTGTTATAAAATTTTTATAGGTGATTGTAGACTTCCAAAAGTATTAACCCGACCAACCCTGGTATTAGAAATTTGACTCATTCGTCGCAATCCCTAAAATGAGCTGTCTATATGACACATTGTTGGCGCTCACTTTAATATTTACACCAGCAGTATTCCCATCAGTTTATATGTGTATATTTGCGTTATATATATATATATATATATATATATATATATATATATATATATATATATATATATATAATTTTGTAACAACGAAGACGCGTCAATTACCACGTGTTTCTTTAAATGAATTGAAACGTGGTGTGCACATCTGTGCAGACTCCCAGTGGACAAATAGCGGAGCTTTTAACAACATTGTGCTGCCTATTGCTGCAGAAGACCACTTAGATGAAAGCACTACAATGTTCGACGATAGTTCGACATGCCGCCTTCCAAGAGCAACATCAACAGTGTTATCTTCATTAGTTCAAAACGAATACAACTAAGAAACAAACTGGGCATGGATTATTTTTATTAGTTCAAAACGAATACAACCAAGAAACAAACTGGGCATGGATTTTGGGCATTTGCTTTTTATTATGCTAGAACTGCAGCTGACTTGCTGGAACCTAATTACTTATATTACACGATAACTAACGTTTTTCAATGAATCTCAATCACAACGCCTTTTTTTAATTTTTTAGAATGTGACATATAGTGTCTTGAAAACACGCTCTATACCAATAACACGCATTTGCAGACAGTGCATTTCAATTCGTACTTATATAATGGCTATCAATGTACTCACAGCTCCCAGTTCCTGATTGGCTTGATAGAATAACTGCGCACGCGCGTATTCCAGCGAACGCAGATCAAAGCAGCTCGGAAGGCACGTTGGATACCAGGGACCAGATGTCGCTGATCCTGATGGCGATGGTAGCTGGGTTTCTTCTCGTGTTCATGGTTGTCCTCATGTTCATTTTCTTCGTCGGAGCAACCGCCATACCCGACGGCATCGCGTGCGTCACTGAAGGTGCGCCATAGGAATTTCGGCATGTTGCGAATCTTCGCGGTGTATTCTAGAAGTACTGCTTTCCTGGGCTAGTCGGTGTATGATTCTGCACGGGCCACAAAAGTATAAATGTTCTTGCTCCATGAAAGAACGAAAGAATTCGTCAAGGGGAGAGCAGTATATCTCTTGGCCTCTTCCCTCGTTCTTTCGTCGCGCAAAAACAGCCATATTTATGTGGGCCTGTGCAGACTCCTGGTGTATGTTTTTTGTGATGAACTACAGCATGCAATAGTGAGCCGGGGAACTGTATTGCAAAAAGTAAAAGCAGCGCAAACTAAACGAGACGAATGAAGAATCATGCCAGATGGCACACTTGTCATGTGCGTTCCTTCGTTTGTCTCGTCTATTCTGCGCTGTTTTTACCAATTCCAATGTGCGACTAGGTAGTCAAACAAAACACACTTCTAGAATGCCTTCCTGATGATTGCTTTAATATGCTGGGTTTAACGTCTAAAAACCACGATATGATTATTAGAGACGCTGTAGTGGAGGGCTTTCGGAAATTTTGACCACCTGCGGCTCTTTAACGCGCACCAAAATTACCTTCCTAATGGTATTGATTCCAACGCCTTGAGACCCTCTGACAGGTTTCGATGGATGCCTTATCAGAAAGCGCTGGTATTGCGTTCTGAGCTCGAAAGACAATGTCCACGAAGCATTTTACGCTTACGACACAACGTCTTAGAACACAGCTGCAGGGTATACCCGGGCATGTGTATGTAATTTCAATGTGTGCCCAATAACAATGCGCACAGCGCGCAAGACATTTTCATGATGATGTGTGATAAAAAAATATGCATTGCACTTCAGTGGGCTTCTGGCACAGCCTCGAAAAGCACAATATATCTTCCGGGCATGTTATGTAACGGTCGTCTAGGCCTAAAACAGAAGTTCGCAGGTGTTCTGAGCCGACGCACGGAGCAAGCACAAACTTTTGATATGTGGGGTTTAACGTCCCAAAACCACCATTTGCTTATGAGGGACGCCGTATTGGAGGGCTCCAGAACTTTCGACCACCTGAGGTTCTTTAACGTGCACACCAATCTGAGCACACGGACCTACAGCATTTTCCCCTCCATAGAAAATGCAGCCAGCCGCAGCTGGAATTCGATCCCGCGACTTGCGGGTCAGCAGCCGAGAACGTTAGCCACTAGACCACCTTGGCGGGGCAGCAAGCCCAACGTTACGCCCGTATTCCCAAACCAACTTCTGCCCTATATGTTTCCCTTCAGTTTAATACACACTACCTGCGTGTTATGGGTACAAAAATGGCAACATGGTGAACGATAACTGCGAGATTTATCTCTAAATACTTGCATGACTTGTTTATTGAACCCACTAAAGTCCAAAAAACAGATAATGATGATGTCGAATTGTGAATACGGGAACAAGCCTTAGAACACATTGAGAAGGTTTAATGACAGTACTTTATTATCAGCGATGTGTAGGGAATATGACTAATCTGTGTACACATTGAAAGTCACATCAAGTGACACATAGCGTCTTCGATTTGCACTCGGTTAGGGTCCTGACTCGGGCACACCAGAGCTCGGATTTCCCAACTTATCTTATACGGAAGATAGACAATAAGTCATGGGCACTTGCGCCACTCGCACAGCGAAGACAAAAATTAAGAAAGCATCGCACTAGCGTTGCCAAGCCTCAATCAGAACGCAGCTGGACAGCACTCTTTGCGTTTCGTTGGTTATTTTAGGCGCGAAGCTCCTTTTAAGACGCGGGTCTTTTCATCCTCCGTTGTCGTATGTAGCCACCGGTAGCACATACCAGCTCTAGATCGAGTATGTGCCACAGTGCATGCGAGATGGGAGATGGCGGTACTTGGAGTGTTCACTAGATGGACGCAGGGACGGACGGACGGACAGAGTAGCAGACGGACAGACGGATGAACGGATGCGCGGAGCGGGCATGTACCACAGGGTGTGCGAGATGGCGGTACTTCGAGTGTTCACTAGATGGACGCACGAGCGGACGGATGGACAGACAGACTAGAAGACGGACGGACAGATGGACGGACGTGCGGACGTTTGGATGTACGCACGAACGGACGGGCAGACGGATATATGGACTCACAGACGGACAGACGGAAGGACGCATGGACGGATGCACGGATGGTCGCGTAGGCGGACGGAAGCAAGAACAAATGGACGTACGGAAGCACGGACGGGCTGACGGATGCTTCGCCCCACTCATCATCATTTACTCCGTGTATATGTTGTGACTTTTTATCCCCTTTTTGCTATCTTTCTTCTCTTTTTTAGGGGCGAAGCTCCTTAGGGCGTGGGCTGTGCGTCCCCTGTAGCCTGTATGTAGCCACCTCTAGTTTAGTTCTTGCAGTGTTCACTAGATGGCGGTACCGTCCCCTGTATGTAGCCACCTCTAGTTTAGTTCTTGCAGTGTTCACTAGATGGCAGTACCGTCTCCTGTATGTAGCCACCTCTCGTTTAGTTCTTGTAGTGTTTACTAGATGGTGGTACTTGTAGCTGATGATGAAAAGATGCAAGATGTTATAAACTAGAAAGCGGTACTTGTAGTTGATGAAAGACGTGAGATCTTATAAAATAGGAATGATGTCACATATGGCACGTGTCATTGGTTGAAGGCAATCGTTCGATTTAGTGCGGCGACGTACGCTAGGGGGAGCGATGTAATAAAATCGAGTGGGCGAAATGTACAGAGGATTCATGGTTTACCAGGTTTACCTCCGGAGCTTCGCCCACTCATCATCATTCACTTCGTGGATATGGCGGAATTTTTTTCGTTTAGTGTTGCCTTTTTTTCTCTCTTAATTTATATTCATTGCTAATTTTTCCCCTTTTTTTTCTTTTCTTTCTCTCTTTACACTTCTCGCTTTCTTCCTCATTTTTTTTATACGTGGTTTTGACAGCGTTACTCCAACCGACAGCAGCATACGACATCCCGGGCTCCTAAAGTGCTGCACACATTGAACTGCGACAGCTTTGCTACTTTTCCTTCACGCACGGCCAATCTATCGCGCTCTCGTCGCAAATAGCTGCCTGTTTAGCTCCGCCATTTGCTAGTATGCGATGCCAATATTTGAGATGTGAAGGCTTCGTAAATAGAAATTCACGGCATCTCCTTAGCTTTTCTTCCGCCGTGGGTAATTACAGAGTGTAGTTCTTTTTTTTCTTTGCGCTCAATCTCCTGACGTGCGATCACCGAATACCCAGGTGCCACAGGTTCCATATCGATGTCGGTCAGTTTTACCTGGCTGCAACTTCGTGTTCCACGGCAAACGCGACCGTCTGTTGATATAGGTGTAAGTGTTCTCGCATGAATGCGGCTTTATGAACGCTGCAATAGGTTCTTGAAGTAGCGCGAATATGACATTACTGCAGTCTGAAACTTCGCTATAGGTCTGTAGCATTCATTGCAATATTGGCACGCTGAGCAGATACTCACGCTTTCACAGCTACCCGATGCTCTTTACGTCCTCTAAGTGTAGCTCTAGAATACGCGGACAAGCACTAGACCTCTAAAGAGCAAGGAGACGGCTGAAAGGTGTCAGGGCCTGAATATTAATGTGTGAATATCGACATCCCGCTCTACAGGTAACTGCGCGACGCATGCTTGACGGCAAACCGACAAACGAGACTATGGTGGAACTAGAAATGTATTGCAAAATACCAAGTTCGCGGGTTTTCAGAAGCCTGTAGAGTTGTGCACCAACTGGCGTCAATATGTATTCTGGAGTTGGCCGGTCCGTCTGTTGGCTCTCCGTACAGAGTCAAAACAGCAGTCTGTACACGTATCTTGTTTTTTTCTGGTGAAGTAGCGGTGTACGCTCAAGTACTCTGTATCCTCAATCAGAATTCACAAGAATGTTTAAGTGTATAGCAGTTAATATATGCAACTATGGTGTTCCCTCAATACCATATTCTTCATACTATAGTGTGTGCTTAACACACTTTTCGTTAAGTACTAATAAATACCATAAATCTACAGATTAGAGCATATACTTCGAAGATTACCGTTGAGATGATTACGCAATAACCTCATTATTGAAGAGATAATGAAAATTAAAGTTCAATTTGCTTACATATGTGTCACTAGCATTAATATATTAGTAAAACGTTACGGGCCCACGAGCCTATGTTCGAGTCACCCTAAGAGATTAACATTGGACTCATAAAGCTCGGTTCTGCGTTCAAAAGGGCTAAAGCATTTTAGTGTTTCTTCTCGTTTCGATTTATTGGGATCACAATGTCGTCTCTGGAGAATAAATGTCGTGGCATACAATTTAGAAAGAAGGAAGGAAGCAACAAAAGGAAGAAGGCAGGGAGGTTAACCAGAAAGACATTGGCTTGGCTATCCTACACTGGAGGATTAGGGAAGGGGACAAGAAAGATGAGAAAGAGGGAAGAGGAGAAAAAGAAAAAAAAAGAGAGATTGACAATAATTTCACTGCAGCGTGTAGAGCTCCACCGCATGTCAGAGGCGTTCACACAAACCCGTCTTTCTCAAAAACACAATAGGGCTTTTACTGCCTTGTGGGCTGTCGAGGGATGTGGATGGTGCTGTAGTAGCACCTGCATAGAAAGAGTCCCATCATCCAGTCACCGCATTGCGTTGGCAAGTACTTGTCTGTCTAAGGCAAATCGAGGACAGTGGCACAGCAGGTGTTCGATATTTTCATCGGTGCCGCAAACATCGCATGCCACACTGTCAGTCATTCCGATTAACGTGGTATAAACTTTCGTGAAAGCAACTCCCAGCCAAAGGCGACAGAGAAGTGAAGCTTCGCGTCGATGTAGGCCGAGTGGAGGCCAAAGTTGGAGTGAAGGGTCAAGCCCGTGTAGTCTTGTGCGTCGTATGCTTGGTGTGTTCCACGCAGTGTGAGACTGCGGGCCAGGTGACGAGTCTGCCTCGCCGCGTCCACTCTTGAAAGCGGAATCGGAACGCTGTTTGCTTCTCCATGTGACGTGTGAGCAGCACGATCTGCAGAATCATTTTCACTTATACCACAATTCCCAAGTATTCATTGGAACACAATGTCGTGGCTTTTTTGTAATAAGTGGTGAAGATTCATGGTTTGGTAGGTCAAGTGGTCGTGGCATCCACGTCGGAGAACTGACCGCAGGCACTGTAACGCTGCTTTCGAGTGAGAAAAGACGGCCCATTCATTGGTATTTCTTCAGAATTGGTGAGTTCCAGTGCCCTACGCATAGCCTCGAGTTCTGCCAACGTGGACGTCGTCGCATGTGAAGTATTAAAACGCCGAGTTTCCCCTTGAGATGGTATAAACACTGCTCCACCTGAACTGGACGACGTGGCCGAGCCATCTGTGTAAATGTGCACGTTGTTGCTATAATTCAATTCAGTAGGAATAGACTCAGTTGTTTTAGAGCAAGTGTCGGCAAGTCCAATTTTCTCCGCATTCTTGGGATCGCTAAGTAAACACGCGGCCGGCTCAAGCTCCAAGGAGAAAGCAGTGGCTTTGATGCAGGTGCGTACGTCTCAGTAAACGATGAGCGATGCTTGCAGACAGTGGCGCCGTATGTCGTGCGGGGCCTTTCAGTAGTGAGGCTCGCCTGGTGGTAGGAAGTGGTCTTGTCATTTGCCTGAGGTGCATGCACATTGTCTCAGTGATAATATGCGTCTTGATTGAGTGATTTTGAGCGATGGCAATGGTTTAAGCCATAGAAGCAATGCGGGGTAATCCAAGGCGTATCTTAAGTGCTTAGACTTGAACAATCTGAATTGTGCGCAGGTTGGTCTTGCCAGTGTTAGATATTGTAGGTAAGCTGTACCGCGAGAAACCATTAAACAGTGCTCTGTAAAGTTTCAGCATAAATGATATGGGCACTCCCCAATTCTTTCCTGCAAGGAATTTGAACATGTGACATGTTGCGATCATCCGCTTCTTCCGATAGTTCACGTGTGGAGTCCACGACAAGTTTCTGTCTATATGACTCCGAAGAACCTGTGGCTTCTGCTGAACGATATGTGTTCTTCGTTAATCGATATGCTGTAAGCAGAGATTGGTTTCCGCGTAAACGCTACCACTGCACATTTCCCCCAGGACCCTTCGATACCTTGTTTATGAAGGTACCATGACGTCGCTGTAGCAGCCTTCTGAAGGCGGGCGCGAAGCTGAAACGTTATCACACCTGATGTCGAAATATAGATGTCGTCAGCGTAGATAGAGAGTTCTATGGTGCTTGGTAGTCCCATTGTAGTTTTACGGTGCTCGAGTAGTAATGAAGGTTAGATGGAAAAGCGTAGGGCTTTGCACACCTCCCTGAGGGACTCTTCGGCAAGGTGTTGGGCCATTCGCTGTCATGACGAAGAATGATATCAGCTGGAAATAGCTGTACAGCCGCATATATATTTTGCCACCAAGACCTACTGTTTCCAAAGCACAAAGGATGGCTTCATATGTAACGTTGTCGTAAGCCCCCTTAACATCTAAAAACAGGGTGGCATACAACTTCTTACAGGCTTTCTGGTGTTCAACATATGTTACCAGTTCAATAATTTGGACGATTGATAAATGGCTGCGCCTGAATTCAGTCATGAATACTGGATAGATTTGGTAGTGCTCTAAATACCACTCCATTCGTGTTAAAATTATTCTTTCTATTGTTTTTCTCACACAACTGGTAAGCGCGATAGGACGGTATGAGGCATTATCCAAAGGAGATTTACCACTTTTAGTAGTGGAATGAGGTGACTTGACTTCCATGCTTGGGGAACCATACCTTTCTGCCAGGAGTCGTTGTAAAGGCGTAGGAGTGTCTTCCTGGCTTCGACTTCAAGATAACAAAGGGCACGGTACGTAATGCCATCAGGTCCGGGTGCTGAAGAACGTCTGCACAGTACCAGTGCCGCTTCTAGCTCATCCATTTGAAACTAGCACTCCCTACGGGGATCACGTGAGGTTGGTGGATTGTCAAGTGTTTCCATTCTTGTTTCCGTAAAATTGAACTTGCCGGCGATTCTTCTACAGAACAATTCTGCAGCGTCAATCTCTCTGCATTGTAGGCGAAGCGCCAGAGATGTAAACGGGTCTCGCTGACCAAAAGTTGTGCTAAGACCACGGACAGTTCTTCATATCTGTGATAGGGGCTTTCGTGGATCTAACGACTCGCAGAAGGATGTACAACGTTGGCAAGCCAGTTTATCCATGTGCCGCTGCAATTTCTTTTGAATGCGTCTAGCCAGCCTCCAATCATCCCTGCACTTTATTCGTCAATACCTATTTTCTGCACGACGACGTATTGCTCGAAGTTTCTCAAGCTCGATGTCGAAATCGGTGCGCTTGTAACTAGTCTAAAGCCAATGCGTGGTATTCTACAGGGCATCTTCTATCGAGTCCTCTAGGTTATAAGATAAGTCGTCCCTACAACAGTCTTCCATTACCGCTTTGAATTTCGGCCAATCGGTGTATTTGAGGTCTCTGGAGGACTTGGAGCTGGTGAAACCTTCTATCCTTAAGTGTGTTTAAATATGGTCGCAGCCCCGCGTTTCCAGATCCAACAACCAGTGCACTTTTCTGGCTAATGAGTGAGAAACCAATATATGACCCAGGCAGCTGCTATAGGCTAATCCGTGTAAATACGTAGGGCTTCCATCATTACAAACGCAAAGTTCGTACTCCGAGGTAAAGGACACCAACTTTCTACCTCTAGAGTTGACCCTGGAGCCTCCCCATAAGAAATGGTGAGCATATAAGTAACCAATGATCACCCATGGGCTTAGAGTTGATGTCAGAATACCACGTAAGCACTCGCAGTCGAGGCGGCTTGATGCAGATATGCAAGCTATGATAATCGTGAAAGTAACATTCTTTTTCTTCACAGTAAGGCCCACATATTGATTCTCTTCATCAGGGGACACTGCGTGGTGAACGTAAGTGAGGTCACGGCGCATGAATACAATAACCTTGCTGTAGTCTCTATGAGTGGGGGACATAAAGAGCTCATATCCTGACAGTTTGATTGAAGCAGACAGGTTGGGTTCACAAATCGCAATAATGGGGAAACTGTTGACTAATACAAGCTGTCTAAAGTCAGACATGCGTGACTTAAGACCTCAGGCGTTCCACTGAAAGACAGATGCTTTCTTCACTTCCACTCGAAACGACGGTACCTCGCTGACCGTGGTTTTACCCTCAAGCTGCAAGCCCCGGACTCAAGGTGTCCAGCACTTGCAGTGCGGTGTGCGCAGATGGAGTCTTCATATTGCTCATTGGACACGCATGGGATTGGAGCAAGGTTATCACTTGTTGATCTTCATTCGTTGCATCATTGGTTAGAGGCGCCATCAAGGGCGGCGGGATTGGATGGGACTCCGAAGTAGGTTGACCTCGTGGAAGTGAGGGCCACTGTTCGGAAGGTGGCACTGCTATCCCTCCCTGTCTTCTGTTTCGCAGTATTCGTCTTCATTGAGTTCGGTGTTTGTGGGCGATCCGATTTGATGGAAGATGACATCTCTCTATCGGCAGCGCAGTCCTGTCGTGGTCTACGGCCTCGGCACCGTCGTCGGCGAAGTGTAGCGGCAGCTTCCCTGTGCGTTGAATTGTCCCACACCATACGCTTGAGTTCCGCGTGCTCGTTTCGCACCCGCGGGCAATCTTTCGATGAGGCTTCACGAGGGTCTTGGCAGTTTGGACATCGTACCATGGTGGCGCTGCAGGCGTCTTTTCATTGAGATTCAGCGCACTGCGGGCACACAACTTTGTTCTTACAGACACGTGTCCTATCTTGAAACACTTGTAGCACTGCAGTGGATTCGAAACGTATGGTCGCACTGAGTGGCGAACATGGCCAACTTTGACGTACGAGGGTAGGCTGTCTCCCTCGAACACAAGCCTCAAGCAGCGTGAGTTGCCAAGTCTGGTAATGTGCGTGATGCGGGCGCCATCTGAAGCTACCTTTATTAATATGGGCAGGTAGGAAAAGCTGGAATGAAAAACTCCACAGCCAGTAGCGGCCATTGGCGGAACTTTCACACTGCCGATTTCTGTTATGTGCCGAAGGCTTTGTAGCCCACTACGGTGCATACCGTCTACGGCAAGGACGTTCTTCCGAGCGTTGATCCTCACGTCTTTGATCTCATTCGGCGTGGTTTCCTCGAGAAGCACAGAAAAAACTTGCCTATTGAGGAGTCGCAAACAGGTAAGTTTCAAGAATCCATGCAACGGATTCTTGGAACTTGCTTGCACGGATTCTTGGGCAACACCAAGAATCCGTGCAACGATTTTTATGGCTACGTGTGCAGCTCGTGGCGTAGTAAAGGCGGTAGCTTCCACAGGGACGCAGGGTCTTCGGATATGAACAGCATGGTGTGTAGCAAGTGCTGAGGTGCAATCTTAACGGTGGAAACACTTGCCGATTACGCCGTCCGCAGCAGTCTTCATTTTGTAGTTCGATTCATGACGACCTTGAAGTAATCGTCTGATGACTCGAAGCCATCCGAGTACAAATAGGTTGCCTCGCTGTCTATGTCGCTCGGCGCGTTGCCACGTTTTCTGGACGAAGCCCGACGTGATGGTTGCACGCAAGGAACATTCTCAGGTGTGTCCTGAAGCATCACCACAAAGGAGGGAGTGGTAGCTCACAGGATTTGCAGGAAAGCAAAATGAAAAAACTGAGACAAAGGTACAAGCGTTCTGTGAAAGAATAACTAGCTACGTATAAATGTCACTACCACAAAATCGACTTACGTTGCCAAGCAAATGCAAAGGGAAAGACAATATATTCTCAAATACATGCGGGTAAAAATGTGCTTTTATATTCCTAATATTGTAACTTAATAACGCATTTCTAGCAGTAGACCATTCCGTATGCGCCGTTACGAGCACGTCGCATTTTATATATGAAAACTCGCTAACTTAGTCGAAGCCCTGTTATATGTTACAACACTGCATGCATGCCTTTGTTGGCATGTCATTTCGCAGATCTCGTTGTGCCTACCACTTTGTTGTTCCAACAATTGAGCTTGCTTGGATTAGGTGACGACACCTTCATGTCATTGCGCTTCACCCATGCAGAGTGTCTCGAGGCCAAAGAGTATCTAGACAGTCTGTTGAACGACACCAAGAATCCATGCACCGATTTCTACGGCTACGTGTGCAGCTCGTGGCGTAGTAAAAGCGGTAGCTTTCACACCGAGGCAACGAGGGAAGCACTATTCCGGCTCAACAGGACACTGCTCCACCTGGGGCCGATCACGCGCACTGAGGAGATACGCCAGGGAATGCACCTTCTCAAGCCCATATACAGGTGAGCACTGGCTATTGCTATATTTGTGCAAGAGCAATGAAAAGAAAAACGGAATGCGTCAACACCTATGTAGGTGCCACTTGAAGCTAAGCGTTCTTCAACCAAAACGCACTTATTTCACTATTAGAAAAAAGACGATGTTCACGATCTCGCGCTTCAATGGGGAGGAGTTCTTTGCCCGGCCCCATTCTGCTGCAACGAACAAACGAATGTACAACGCTTATAAAAAGTTCTCAGGCCACTTTCTCATGTACTGCTATAGAATAGTGGCCGGGTAAATTTTCACAAACCCTACACATGAATCGAAACGCCAGTTAGATTTCGCTACAATTTACGTTGTGCTTGTTAAATCTCTACACAGTCAGACGTCTAGTCTTCGTTCAACTTGCGCAGCAGTAGCAGTGCTTTGAGGTGTGCACCTGACTGTGGATACGGGGCTTTTGTAAAATATTCATAAATCATCCTTGACTTTTAAGTCACTCTCCCTCTATACCCTTGTCATTTTCTTAGTATGAGCGCCAAAGAACCTTTGAAAAAACATACGTGTGGCCTACGGTGACAGCTACGTACTTTTGTTTTTCTTCAATGCAGCGACATTAACTTCAATGTAGTGGATATGTTGAATCCGTATGTGAGGAAAACGTATAGACCTCATCTTTCCTTTTTAGAACGCCAGGTGGCCGAAATGCTTCAATATTTGAGCCTGGGTTCCGCTACATTCGCATATTTTGATGTTCTGCTCAAGTAATGAAAACATTCTTTCCAACGTCTATTCCCGACAGCGAACCACTAACATTGGTGTGCCCCAAGGCTCCATTTTGGGGCCACTTCTGTTTTTGATTTATATTAATGATTTGCCCAAGTGTCTGTCTTCATCACAATGCATTTTGTACGCCGACGATACCACCATATTCACCTCTCATAAAGACATCTCATCTCTTGTAACCATTTTGAATACTGACTTAGAAAGTATTTTCAAATGGTGTAATACTAATATGTTGTCTATTAATGCTTCTAAAACCAAGTTTGTTGTTTTCACCTCACACCAGCGGAATGTAACATCAGCACCTAATATTACTTTTGGCCCCCACTCTATCTCTCCTTGCTCATTTTCTTCCTTCCTTGGCATCCTTCTAGATTGCAATTTAAAATATCAGAGACATATTGCTCACATAAAAAAAATTAGCATATGGTATAAGAGTCTTGGTAAAAACGCGCCCGTACTTCTCACGCAGCACATTACTATCCCTCTATCACTCTTTCGTACATTCTCATTTTACCTACGGTATAACATGTTGGGGCAATACTTACAATACTCACATTTCGTCTCTTCAAATCGTCCAAAATCATGCTATTCGACTAATTACATCCAGCCCACGTTTTTCTAATGCTAAATTTTTACTACATGAAAATAACATCCTTACTCTCACTGAACTTACTAAGTTCAACCTTGGCATTTTTTTCTACAGACTTCTTAATAATCAACTTCCCCCTACCATTTTCCCGTCTTCTGATCTTGTTATTTATAGTAATACCCGATTTGCACTAAACAATAACTTCCTTCTACCCAGTATACGTACTAATTATGGCAAACAAACTGTTAAATTCACTTCTATCTCATTGTGGAATACTCTTCCACTTAACATAAAATCTATCAGTTCATTTCATCAATTTAAGAAACAGTATAAATTGTATTTGCTTCATGCGGACTAACCATAAGACTTACTGCTTGTTTTATTTGACGTATGTATTTGCTTCATGCGGACTAACCATAAGACTTACTGCTTGTTTTATTTGACGTATGCTTTTGTTTGGTCTGTTTTTTGTATTTCTTTTTATTTGTTTTTTTTTTATTTCCTTTTATTATTTAGTTTTGTATATTGATTGTTAAACTGTTCTATCGCTTTTTTTTTTTTTTGTACTTCACACCTTTATTTTGTTTTCTCTATTTTTTATGCGCTCAGTTGTACGCTTTGATTTATACTTACGCTCCTGTTGCTTTAATGTGTTTAATAACTCATTGCATTTGTACAGGAGGTCCCGATACAGTCACTTGACTATGGGACCTCCTTCTGTATACTAAATTCCTGTCACTTGTACCGAATTTATTAATAAAAATTTCTGATTCTGATTCTTGAATCTCAACTCTGTACTTACCAAGAATAATGAACGTTGCTTTTTCCACCTTTAATCCGCATTCAACTAGTCGATTGTGTTGGCGCTTAAAGGGGCCATGAAACAAAACTTTTCATCATAATCTGCTTTATTTAAGTTTTATGTTTTCTGGCTGGCAAAATTTTAGCCCATCTGGTCAAGCACATAATTTATAATTGAATATGTTTTAATTCAATTTATAATTCAATATTGGGAGCCGTGACGTAACAAGCAGCTTGGTGTGCGAGTGTCACACTGCGGTGAACGATAATTTTCCGTGGTCACCGGTGCTTGAAATCAACATACTCAACTCAACCTTTCTGTCACTTAGCAGTGAACTTGAGCGACTTGCAGCGATCGAATCTTTGGTGCAAAGCAACTGCTCAACTCTATCTGGTGCATGACATCGCACACGCATTGGCAATGGGGTGGTCCTTGGAGGTACGCTGATCTTATAGCCGGCAACTTCTATATATAAGTCTTGTTTGGCCCTCAAATATTTTCTTTTACAGTGTACTTTTCCTACATTTAGAGACATAGTAATCCTTCTGGTATTATATTATACATTTCATTGCAAATCTGAAATAGTGATCTCACCGTGTTGTGGCCCCTTTACTGCAGTAGTGAAACTCCGGCGTCTTGGGCCTCCCCCCCCCTTTCATTTGTGGGCACTATTATTATTCGCATAATTAGCGCCATCGGAGCATTGTCACAATGTATTGAGCCCTTCTTGTGCACACGCAGTGGCTGCTACACCTTCATGTCCAAGGAAATTCCACTGAAAGATGCGTTGGAAGAGACGCAGACGTACCTCGATATCGTGCAGCTGATGCGGGCCTCTAATTTCTTCGATGTGGTGCGCTTCCTGGTGCGACAGTCTCTGCAGGTAGGTACAGTTCATATGAAAAATTCGACACATCCCACCTACCTTGGGAATAGATGTTATGCCATTCGAAAACTGAAAAGAGAAGGGTAGCAAAAAATGCTTGGAAGCTGCTCTTGCTAAGTGGCGATATCATCTTCTAGAAGACGGCAGGTGAGGTCAAGTTGAACGGGAAGAGTTCGCTGGTTTGCCTAAAGTCATGAACGCGTCTGTGGTTATGTGATGACCTGGTAGAGAAGGTAAAGGCTCTCGCATATATATATATATATATATATATATATATATATATATATATATATATATATATATATATATATATATATATAATTTATTTATTTATATAAAACTTAAAAGGCAGAATATGCTACCAGCGAAATACTTAAGCGCTTATGTACAAGTACGACCTTGGCCCCAGAATATTGAGATGCCTTTCCAGTTTTCTCTTTCTCTTGTTTCTCCGATGCGGCATGTGTCACTTGCCATGTTCACATGATCGTGGCTGGCTGACGCCGTGTCACCGCAGATTGGCGTCGCCACGCTGTTCCGGATCCGGTTCTTTTACGAGGATGGTCGGCCCATGATGTACATCAACTCTGGCTTCACGATAACGCAGAAGATTGGCTTCATTTTCTACGGAGGCGAATATCGCAAAACTTTCGAAAGGGTTCTCCAGGTAAGCTCATGTGTGGGGCTCGACCACTCACCTGAATGTGTAGCCTGGCTAAATTTTCAGTCGGATTATCTAATTGGCATTTCACCATATACTTGTGTGCATGGTTAAAGGCAAGAACTTGAATTTTTTTAATATAAAGTAGGAAAAGAAATTTAAACCACCTCCCACAAAAGGGAACCATGTGAAGCAGCACATGGGTCGACTTAAAGTTCCATTCTTCACGAGCACCTTGCCCGAAGGTTAACGCGTCGTTGCAACTGGAGCACACCGTTAATTCACTGTAGTTTATTCGCGCGTCTGCAAAATCTCGTTCCCCGACGCATCACACTCTTTGGCCGAGTTTGTTGCCACCTAGACTAATCCAGTTGACAAGCTCTTTAGTACTTTAGAAGACCGTGGGGCTTGGAATATTGGTAAAGCATGATTATGAGTGAAGTTCAGTGCAACTGCAAGGAATGGACAAAAGCGAAGACGTCTACCACTCGGCCTGCTCTCTTCTCTTCCCTGCGGTCGGTGACGCTGAATCGCACTCATTACCTACCTCGTAGTAGCCCTCTGCACCCTGTCGCATCCAGCATCGTGCTATTTAGGCCTAGAATTTGACACTACTCTCGTCACAGCATGATAGCCAACTGAAACTTTTGCTCCGGTAAGTAAGAAAGCCGAATACGAAGGCACGATACTAGTTTTACACACTCTCTCGAAGAATGTGTGGGCACTTTCCATATCCTGCAAACCCGCATACCTTGCGCGAAGTCGCAGTGAGCACGCAGTGGTATTTGGAAGAGTGCGATGAGCTTAGGCCACTTGGAGATTCATGGTTGCAAAAAATGACCACAGAAAGACGTGGGAACATTGATCTATCCTGTTTGTTCTCGTGGTAACATGCCGAAATACATAATGTGTACTCAATGGAACAATTTTAAAAGCTCCACCGCCTCGAAGTGAACGAAGAAGATAATAAATACATTAGCTATCTAGCAAGAGGAGCTTTCACGAAGAATCTCAAAAACAGAATGGAACTCGTTGAGATGCAAATTACAGAAAAGAGAAGTGATGCTTTGCACAATTTTTTTGCCGTAGGCACTCAGAGTTGCATAAAATACAAGAGTACAGCTTTATTAGTAGATAGTTACAGGGCGGATCTGAACGTACCAGCGCGTGTTCTGGTAAAACAATAAATTGCACATGAGGCTAGTGCCTCCTCCGATTTGTCACGTACATAAATCTTTGTACTTCATAACATTGACAGAACGTAAAAAATGAGCCTGGGGTAATCTAACTCAATCAGTCCCATACAATATGGGAGCGAGCACAAGTACGAGAGAATTGACGAGAGAAGAAGAGCGCAGAACTTCGTCTCATACAACGTCTCATGATTTTTCTCAGAGCCACTATGATCTGTGTTTCAACTTCTTCGATTCGCAACCTTGTTGAGTGCACTTGAAGTTTAAGCGAAGCTGGATTGCCATGGTTGCTGTTGCAGCTTTCAGTTAAACTTACTTGACCTCTCACTAACTCATCATGCTATGAGGGAGAAATTTATCTAATCAAAACTATTCGGCCCGTCGCTTGCAAGGATAGGAGAGCCACTATTTTTTGTTGCTTGGAATTGAAAGCTCCAATGCTATATACCACGTGCTTACAGGAGGTTTTCAGAGGCCTAGAATGAGAACACTTAGGTATAAGAGTTAATGGAGAGTACCTTAGTAACCTGCACATTGCATTACTGAGTAACTCAGGGGACGAATTGCAACTCATGATTATCGAGTTACACAAGGAGAGCAGGAAGATGATTCTTTAAATTAATCTGTAGAAAACGAAAGTAATGTACAACAACCTCGGAAGAGAGCAGCGCTTCGAGAAAGGTAATAGTGCTCTTGAAGCTGCAAAAGACTATACCTACTTAGGACAGGTAATAACCGTGGAGCCTAACCACGAGACTGAAGCAACTAGGAGAATAAGAATGGGGTGGAGCACATTTGGCAAGCACTCTCACATCATGACAAGTAGATTGCCACTATCTCTCAAGAAGAAGGTGTAGAGAAAAGGAGTTTTAATTGAGCAATGTGAGGAACTCAGATCAACCAGGAAATATAGGATGCAGCTGACATCAGTGATTTGGAAGCCAAGATCAAAATGTTGAGGAAAGGACGAGCCGCCGCGCCCATGGCGAAGCCCACCCGTTGACCTTTTCTTTATTTTGAACACTGATCTAATTCCCTGATGATGATAGCGACTATCTTCGTTGTTCACACAATATTTAACATCCTCCGCGCCCCCGCAATTGTTGATGAACAACACTAACACACACTAAGTTTGAAGCACACGCTGTTCAAGAGTTCTTGTCAGTCCAGGTCAGTCCATGTAAGAAAATCCGTGATATCCAACCGCGTCTGCTTTTCCAGTGGTGCTTTCGGCGTTTGTTCAACACTCGTGCTTCTGAACGCGTTGACCTTGATAAACCTGCATTGTCGTTGAGCAAGGTTTCTTGGCATGAAAATTCGCAGATAATACTCTTCCAGAAAGAGCTCGTGTAGCTATACTTGAGTAACATTTTCCTCTGCTTTCTGTTCGTTGCTGCATTTACCTTGTAACCCTTCTGCTTCCGCCTTCGTCTGATCTCTCTCATGCGCCGCTGTTGCTCTGAGTCAGCATTTATCAACTTTGTGGAAATAAGATATGCGTTGCTTACTCTCTTCAATATTAGCTTCTGTAGCTTTCTCGAAGAACCTAAGCTTTCAGCAGCGCAAGGGGCTGTCTTTTGTGTCGTCGTGGCCTTTTGTTTCTTTCTTTTGTTTCTTGTCGCTTTGAGAATTGACCTTGATTTTCGCTTTGAGAATTGGCCTTGATTTTCCTCCATCGGGCACTTGTACGCAGGGCGAAGAGGACTTTGCAACGTCTAAATCTGCAAGCTTTGGCTTGGACGTATCCTGAATATCTAGTGGGTGGCACTTTGGGTCTACAAAGTCTTCCCTCTTTTCAATCATTCCAATTTCAAGCCTTCAACCTCGAACACCGGAGTTCTAGATGTCTTGACAACATGTTCATGGGTATGGCACGCTGACGACAGCTCTGCAGGCGTGGGCCGGGTCCCTGTAAGTAGCGGTTGTTCTGCACTGGCTCCTTCGATGGTCGTTACTTCAGTGAAGGTCCTGATCGATTGGCTTCCACCACGCTCAAGAATATGTCCTGAGGCTGACTCGACTGGCATCTGTGCTACAAGATTGCTGTCTAATAGGCCTTTGCTGGATGGTGGTGACGCAGACGCAGAGAGTGCCTTCCTTTCTGCCTCCATTTTAATCTGCAGTCTTGTTGTCCCCAAACGAGCCTGCCATACCTTCGGTGCGTCAGCGATTTTATAATCGGTTCTGACTTTCGCTAGAATAATCTTGTGCTCGTAAACAGGTTCCTCCATCTTTGCTTCCAAGTAATCGATGTCAACTGTGTCCTCTACTTCCTTGTCGATTCTTTTGAGTTCCTCATATTGCTCAATCAAAACTCGGTGAATACGTCGTAACTCACAGATTGGTGGGCGATACAATCCGAAGACGTTCGATATCTGCAAAGACCTGCGAGACGGTCCTTGCGTGTTCGACTCCACCTTCCGTAGAGGGCCTCCATGGTCCAGTTCAGTGTCGTAAACGGGAGAGATCACTGGCCGGCCGGGTAACGAGGCAAAGTTGAAGTCAACACGGCATCGATTGCAGCAGGTTCGCACAACAAATATATGTCACTTGTCGGGCAGTCGTTCTTCACAATCTTGTGCACATTTCACTGGCCGGCCATCGTCGTGAAAAGCGAGTCAAGACTGAGCCGAAGAAGACGTGAGGGCTCCCGTCTCGCGAGGCTCCAGATGATGCCTGCACTCACGGGGCCGCACTGGTTAAATGCACGTTATCTACCTATGGACTGTTTTCACTTGTGAACATCGGGCCGTCGTTTTGAAGGTAGGGTGAGTCAGGATGAAGCCGAAGTAGACGTGAGGGCTCCCGTCTCGCGAACCTCCAGACGATGCCAGCACTCACGTCAGTCCATGGGTGTTACTAGTAGTCTTAGTGGCAATTGAAGTTGGGCTTTCAGGTCACAGCAGTGGTTAGGCCTCACATATCAGCTTTAGCCACGGCGGCTTCACAAAAAGTCCTCGAGGCTGCAACTGCGGTCGAAATCCGTGAAGCCCGCTCCGTCTCACCTCCAAAGGTGTTTCCTCCCGGGTTTCAGCACCAGAACGTTGAGAAAAGTACGAGCCACCGTGCCCTTGACAAAGCCCACCCGATCGACATCTTCTTTATTCCGAACACTGGTGCTCTCTTAATGATGATAGTAGCGTTCTTTCTCGTTCACGCAATATTTAACAGAAGGTATATAACAGCTGCATCTTGCCGGTAGTTAGCTATGGAGCAGAAACATGGAGACTTACAAAGAGGGTGCAACTTAAATTGAGGACGACGCAGCGAGCATTGGAAAGGAAAATGGTAGGTGTTACCTTAAGAGACAAGAAAAGAGCAGAGTGGATTAGCGAACAAAATGGGGTTAAGGATGTAATAGTTGAAATAGAGAAGAAGAAATGAACATGGACCGGGCATGTAGCACGTATACAGGATAACCACTGGTCATTAAGGGTAACTAACTGGATTCCTAGAGAAGGCAAGCGGGTTAGGGGGGGACATAAGGTTAGGTGGGCAGATGAGATTAGGAAGTTTGCGGGTATAAATTGGCAGCAGCAAGCACAGGACCAAGTTGACTGGCGGAACATGGGAGCCCTGCAGTGGATATAGTCAGGCTGGTGATGATGATGATTGAAAGCGTGTTGCTCTTTGTATATTCGTCTTAATATGCCATTCGTTGTTTGCGCATGGACCTTCTTAGCTCATGTATCCCGCGTTGCATGATGAAAAGTACCGCTTGACAATACCCTCTTTTTTCCGTGTTTATTTTCCGCCAGCTCTGGCTCAATCAAAGCGACGTCGATGACCACGTGGACCTGCTCAGGAACATGGACGTCGAGGTGGAGAAGATCTTCGAGAAGGGGAACGATACCGAGGTGCGCATGTCTTTGGACCGAGCAGTGAGAGACGTGGTCAGCGGAGTCACGACTGAGAATTGGGTCACTGCAGTGAGAGACTCTCTTCGCCAAGGCATCGTAGTCTCGGCCACGGATGATATAATAACCACTGGCTACAACATATACCAGCCCGCTATGCAAGTAAGTAAACGATCGCGGACGTGCCTCAATTCGACGACGCATTTTTTAACAGAGGACAGGATGTGCTTTGAGTTGCTGTACGTCTCCATGCAGTAAGGGAAAGCTGACTATCGACGTAAGGGAATGATCTTTCTCGCTAATGTTTGTACCAATAAAAGGTGATTTATTGTGACGAAAAATTGGCAGATCTCACGTACAGTGGGAATCGATGGTATGCGAAGCGCGAATGAGAAAGGTTGATATGTCACTTTAAAATCTGCACAACGTTATGAAGTGGAGGTAAATGATGCCGTACATGACTTCCGTGTCATGATTATCATGTCTGGATGTGTCGTTTACCTACGTCACCTCTTTACGTCACGCAATACAAAATTTCGTATATGTGAACCTAGTGAAACCACCGTGAGCACGCTATGAGCGTGGTATGTTGTCATGTTCTTACATGACACGCGTGTCAGGATTATCAGGTTTGCACCAGTCATATACTTTCATCATTCATTGACGTCATGTAACACCACATTTGGTATATGTAGAGCAAGCAAAACGGTCGTGAACGCATCATGAAGGGCATAGTATACTCCAATGTAGCGTTGACGCGCGTACACACTGGGCACAGCGACGCTACGTTAGCAAAACGTGAGCACTCTATAGTATGACTCCAGGTGCGACTGGCGCGACCAGCGTCCGTCGGCGCGAAATGCGACATTCTACATTTCGCGCCGATGCGTTACCCACACAACACTGATTCTCCATCTTTTCGTGACGGAGGGACGTCGGACGCGCTGAAATGCGCATGCGTCAAAGCAACGCAGCGCGGCGCGCGCCGGCCAGTATATGGCAGGGCTGGTGCCTGGCGTGGCAACGCCAGCGTGACCCGACGAAATGAACGCCGGTGAGCACGCACACCTCATCACGTCGAAGTGTATTGGCGCCTTGACTGCGGCATGTTGTCATGTTCTCACATGAGACGCATCTCATGATTATAATGTTTGCACCAGCAACGCCTCCTAGATTTCCCGTGCATGCCGGATGAACGCGAAACGCCGGTCATCTATGGCGATGCTGCTCTACGTAGGGGTAAGAGTCAATGTGCTTAGCCTTTAAGATCGGCAATTTTGGCGTTTGCTACTAATTTCAGAGGATGACTTCTATTAAAAAGTCGCTTGTTAAATGATGGCATCACTTACGTAGGGTTAAATATAATTACGTTTACGCCTTTTTAAAACTTTTTACGTTATTTTTGTTGCATGTAAGCTCCAAAAACGTAAAAACCTATTTGAAGACACCCCTACTTGAAAGGCACCACCACAGTAGTTCCGAACGACCGCCGCTTTCCAATTGACCGCCGATAATCCGGCAGGCATGGGAAATCTAGCAGGCGTTGGCACCAGTCACATACCTTCATCATCCATTGACGTCACGTAATACCAAATTTGACATATGTAAAGCTAGCGAAACGGTCATGAGCGCATCATGACTGTGGCATGTAGTCATGCTGTTACATGCACACATCTCATGACTATCATGTTTGCGCCAGTCACATACCTTTGTCATCCATTCACATACTATAATACCAGATTTGGTATATGTGACACTAACTAAACGCCAACGAGCGCATCACGAGCGTGACATGTAGTCATGTTGTTACATGACACGCATGTCATGATTTTCACGTTAGGGTCTGTCGCCTTTGTTCGCCATGAAATCATGTCATAAAATACCAGTTTTGCAACATGCCATGTGGACGAAACCACCGCAAGAGCTGCAGGACCATGAAATGTAAATCATGACATCCATATCATGATTTTCATGTTATGACTAGTCAAATGTGTTCTTCATACAGTCATGTTAGGCCATACCAAGTTTGGTATTGACATCTTTATCAAAACGGCCAGGAGAGCTAAAGTCGTAGGCGGATGCATAGATAGATAGACAGACAGATAGATAGATAGATAGATAGATAGATAGATAGATAGATAGATAGATAGATAGATAGATAGATAGATAGATAGATAGATAGATAGATAGATAGATAGATAGATAGATAGATAGATAGATAGATACGCGCAAAGTCACCGAAGTTCGCTAAGAAATGCTTCACATTTAAAAGTAAGGTATGTATTAACAGATCAAAGAGTGCAGACGCCTCCACGTTAACTTCCTCAGAAGAGTAGTGGTTGAGGCTCGTGCTCGTAACATCGGTGTCCTCTGTCATCCTGCCTCCTTTTAGTCATAACACTACATATAGTGAGCAGGAAGCGACGCGGTTACTATAAACGACCCCTTCCCGTGTGCCCCTACGTTTTTCAAATAAACGTAAAAAAATGGCAATGACAAGGGCAGTAATTTCATGACATCTGCATGTGCTGCCTGTTGACACCCAGGCTAGTGGCCTACATATTCATAACAATACTTGCGAACCTTGGTTTCAGCACGAAGAGAAAGTGAAAAGCTTGAATCGGGCTTTCTTTGGGTGCTTTCCGAAAGCAATGAACGGAGGAGATTCGTCGGTAGGATTGTTATGGTAATGTGTACGTTTCATTAAACAGTCCGAATACTCATTAAAAAATGCCGCGTGCATTTGGGCTTCCCCGCAAAGGACATCGAAAGATGATAGTCTGTCTGGAGGCACTGCGTGAAATATGGCGCCATCTGGCAGTAATATAAAGACACAAAATTTATTTAAGAACACAAAGCCACACGTAGGTGACAGCACCATGTAGATGTATTATTTATCGAAGCGTAGCAATTGCCCACTTTTCCTTTCATAGCGCCGCATTGTCAGCGCAGCTTTCTGAAATTACGTATCCGTGAATTTTAGAAATAAAAAAAAACACTGCCCAACACTTACGTATGAACATTGTGCCTCAATATGCGTAATATTTGCTTTTTTATTGGCAATGTTCACAAGAGTTAACGCATCCACCAGATAAAAATGGGTGGGCTTTCAGTATGGGCTCAAACTTTCGTGGGGTGGCTGAATCATTGGTAGGACACCAATAGACAGACCGAAATTTAAGTATCCCAAGAAAGAATATCGTCTTTAAAACAATGCCTCAGTTCTACCATGCAGTCTCTAATAGCGAAAAACAAATGGGTGGAGGGGGAGGGGGCTATTAACTTCCCACCTTCATTGAGTCTCACAAGGCTTCGATTCATTACTAGACCCGCAAGCAGCTAGTAGTAGGAGCCTTACTGGTACCAAGATGGTTAAAGTATACTAACAGTATAAGCAAAACTGCCCGAAAATGACGTGCATTTGTAGCCTTGTAGGCACGTGTGCTCAGATTTGGGTGCACGTTAAAGAACCCCAGGTGATCGAAATTTCCGGAGCCCTCCACTACAGCGTCTCTCATAATCATATGGTGGTTTTGGGACGTTAAACCCCACATATAAATCAATAACTTGTAGCCTTGTTCAAAGCACCCCATATGTAAGGGTGCAAATAGGGTGTTTTGAGGGTGTTTTATTCACAAACATATCAACTTTAAAAATGGAGTGTAAAAGGGTGTTCATATAGGTGCTTTTAATGCGTACACCCGTTTTACACCTTTTAGGGTGTAATGTTTTTTAGAGTGTACGATTCCAATGCGACATTTCCGAAAACGCAGAAAGTGGTGACTCGTGGACTGCGTGACGCCGTGTTTTACCTGGCGACCAACTTGGAGGCAGAAGTGCTTCGCGTAACCGCTACTAGAAGCGCAATCTCTGCGAACGCCGTCAGCAAGGGACACCACTGCCTTGTGTTCACCCACCAGTGTCTGGCGCTCACGTGGGCGTACCTGGCCGCACGGCTGCTCGCGCCATTCGGCAGCACCGGTGTCATCTCGAACATATTCAAGTTCATCAGAGAGGTCATCGATGAAGGCAACGAAGTGTTCAGCTGGATGAAGGTACACAGAAGCATTGCCTATTGAGCATGTCGATACATGCCGCTGTTTTCAGAAACGCTAGGAGACGAGACAAGGGCATACGATACATAAGCACAGACGAGCAATATTTTAGCTGCAGGAGCTTCGCTTACTTAACGACGTGGCTGTCTGATCGTGTGGTGTGTTGGGGCGATATGGTGTGCGAAATTTCACCATATGTTGTTGCATTGGAAGAGACAATTTGTTTTTTGTTTGGTTTGCGCATCAGTCTTGCCCTCTGTCTTTCTCTCTCTCTCTCTCTCTCTCTCTCTATATATATATATATATATATATATATATATATATATATATATATATATATATATATATATATATATATATATATATAGAGAGAGAGAGAGAGATATTCTAACCTAACTTTTTCAATTTATTTTTCCGTATTTCTTTTAGATTCACTGACAAAAGCTGTCAGTTTGCAACGCTCCGTAACAGACCATACCGCAATAATCGTGAGGCTTCCCGGTCGCTTGAGAAATTTTTCTTAGGGATTACGTGCAGAACGCGAGTAGTCAAGTGTTTTTTTGAACAATTTTCGCAAGTGCCAGCGATAACCCCAGAACATTCGATGCCACGTGTATAAATGGTGACACAGCTCCACGAGATCAGTTTTATTGACGGCCGACCCTCTGTTTGCCGCTATCATGGTATACAATGTGTATTGATGCAGTATTATTTTCCGTTTCCCGGCCACAAGCCTGGCCAAATGATGAATCTCATCTTTTGTACACCGAGTGCTGCCTTCGTCATCTTCACGACCATAGGGCAATGCGTTTGACCAAAATGTGCATAGTCTGCGCATCTGTACCGAATAATCTTGTGTCGTCGTGTAGCATTTCTGGGAACTAACGCGAGCCACATGTCGTAGGTCTTGCTGAGAGTAACATATATTTTTGCTGACTGATGGACGACCGCTTCGTTTTACAGATGCAGGTATCTTGCTTGGGCAATAGTTCCTGAATGTTCATTCCTTTTATAGCTTCGAATACTTTATTTCCGTTCTGAACAAAAACTAGCTTGTTTTATTTTCTTTGTTATATGCAACCCACTGAATGTAACTTGACCAACAAGGCAAAGGAAGGTATATGATGCGTTAGTATTTGTCCTCAGCGGTAGTGTAGTAATTATTTCGTAAAGTGGATTGAACTAAGTGAACGAAAAAAAAAAACGTCCTTCCGTCTTTGGGTTCTGATCTCTCAGCATTTCCACTGTTTCCCAATGTTCGGGGGTCAGATCTCGACCTGTCTTCATCGCAATGTTATACACCGTTGCACTGTATGGTTAATATATCCATACCAACTTGCCCACCTCACAGTCCCACGTAAGACATTATTCCTTGCGTTACAAGCGACCATACGCAACGTAAGTGGATGATATAACCTTGTCCCTGCTTGTGCGAGACGTATAGTGGTGGTCGCCTCGTTCCATTGCAGAACACTACTACTATCAAGACCGCGGTGTCGAAGACGTCGCTGGATGTCATTGAAGGTGAAGGCTACAATATATCTCGCGTCGACTATACGGGCCCGCAGCCGCCGCTGGACGAGTCGGATTCGTTCCTGAAGAACCTGGTGGAAGCCTTCAGGCACCACCAACTGGTGATGGTAACACACCCGCCCACACGCCTGGAGATGAAGCTCTCGGATCTCGAATTTTACAACAGCTTGACCTACGTACCAGAAAGGAGGTCCATATTGGTTCCAACCATGTACCAGGTTTGTAACCATTGGCATATTTTGTAATTGAGTACGGCTGGAACCAGACATTTAAAACAATTTTTTTTTTCAAAAATAGATGTTCTAAATTTCAAACCACAGTTCTTTCATCTCTGATGTCTCGGCAATTGAAAGTTATGAAGCTTTAACAAATAACGTTTTTTGTTTATATTAGGTGGTGTTCTTTTCACTTGACACCCGCTAGAGTGCTGTAATTAAGTACTAGTTTGGCATACACAATTTGCATGCTTTGTCATAGTTCACTTCAGCGTTACCTAATTTGAACATTTGCGATCGAAGCAATGCGGAGTTTCAAGGAATGTTAACACCAGCCCAGGCTCAATGGGCAAGTTATCCAGGGTACCCCGTCCTCAATGTCCTTCAAGCTGACCACATTAACAGAAACATCATAACAGATGCGACATGTGAATGTCACGCACTCGCATTCCTTCGTTTTTTTCATAGCTGGTCCTATTGACACTGCATCTGTCACATGTATAGGAGAAGCCACGCCACCAAACTTCAGCTCGGCCATTATAACGAAACCTCCGTAAAGTTGTCTGTGCTCAGCTTGATGGTTTGGTCAGCTTTGGGCTTTAACATGTCGCCATGGCCACTCACGTGGTTGACAACAAGCAAAAGAGGGAACATACAAGAAGAGACACCATTGTCTTCTCTTCTAGACCCCACTCGTTTTCATTGCGTTTTTGTGCTCAGTTGTCGTAGTGGTTATGAACCGTAGGACGATGTGAAATGAGTACCCCCGCAGCAAGCACTCCCAAGTTCGAACAATCAGACTAAATCAAGTAAAACGGAGAGCAAAATATTGTGCTCCTAAGATGTCTACTAATCCTGCCGCACAAGGACGCTTGAGACTGTCCGCTTTCGTTACACTATTATTATACTGTTCAACGTTATGTTTCCTACTAAACAACTGGATTAGCAGTTCTTTGTAACCACCCGGGCAGGCAAGCCCAAAAGTCGTAACTGATGACACGACATAAACAGTTTCGGCTCTGCAATCATACAGCAGTGAACGACTTCGCTATCGCTGCATTTTCTATCATTGTTAACGTTTGCAGAAAAATGTCAACATTAGTTTATGCTAACTATACCAACAACGTTTTGCATATCGCCAACTGCGGCGTCAGTACGTCGCATTACTGAAGGACGCGCTGATATCTTGTTATTTTTCGGTCTGTTTTTCCGCATAGCCATTGCAAGCGTAAAGAACAGTGACTATGAAACGTGAAAAGCACACGCACACGAGTAGGAACTGTACTAGCATTGGAGAAGGAGTATTGCTACGAGCAATAGGAATACCACGCAGTGCAAGTAGCACTCTGTGGTGTCCATATTTGCCCCCTCGGTCGGTCCGCCGCTTAGCGCTAAACCAAAGATGATTAATTGGTTCTAAGACGCAACCACAATACTTGGCACCATAACGCTTTTACAAAAGTCCTGCTTCGGCAGGTTATCTTTTCACTTCGGTATCACTCCACGTGGTTGCGTAATTGACCTCGTTACCGCAGGCCGGAACCGTCAAGATGTTCAACGAGTACTGGCCGGCGGCACGGCATGTGTTCTTCGCCCGCTTCTGTCTGCTGTGGTGCGACTCGAACGATGGACCGTCCCCTATCACGCCCCGGGAAAAATGCATGCTACCCCTGTACAACTTGCAGGAGTTCCATGAGCAGTACGGCTGCAAGTCGGGCGTGGCACCGTTTTGCAAGGTCTAGAAGTGTGTCGCCTCCAAGCCATATATTGCGCGCTACTGCGAGTGCTAGCACTCCACAATCACGTTACTATGTTTTATTATGCCAGAAGGCATCGTATAAGCTTTTGCTTTTTGGGGACTTGTTGCTTCGCTTCTTGGTTTCTCAATATATCCCAATGAGGAGTGCCTCACTGGCCTATTCTATCATATCTAGAGTGGCAATGTTTTGTACGCCTCAACAGACCGTAATGTTATTGCCGAGAACCAGTTCATCTCTTGACAATTTCTTTAGAGTACTTAGTTTCATGTTTATAGTTTAGAACACATATCGTCACATCGGCAACTTCTAAGAATAGGTAATCTTCAAGCTTTTGGTTTATAGAGTTTGTCGTGCGATGTCTTTCTTGCAGGCTGCGTGAGTAGTGTGGCAATGCAATGTCTGACAGTCCAATCATTGTCACATGCTGTTGCAAAGCACAGTACACTCACTTGATTTGATGTATTGTGACATACAAAAAAAAGAGGCCTAATATTTAGACGATCAAAACGACCACCAATAAAGAAATCTAGAACTAACAAGCTCAGTATTCTTGAAGTGTCTTACACCAGCCTCGTATAAGTGTTTCGTGCTCACTATAATATGTTAGATCTCATTGTTATTGTGTCTAACAAAAAAACGAGCCCTTCACTATACACTTCCTCCCTTCAGTCATTAACGAGTGTTTAGTTCGCATATATACCCAATAAAGTGGACGGGGGCATACCCGCCATGGAAGCCCAGTAGGTAGAGCATCGAACGTGTTATTCGAAAGTCGCCGGTTTGGTTCCTGCCCACAGCAAGTTATCTTTTCATCCACTTTCCTTTGTTCACATTTACATTACAATTAGGTCTAATAACTTCCCCTATACTTCCTTCCATCATTGTCTGTTATATCTCAATATTATTTTGCCTAACAAAAAAAGAGCCCATAGGCATGCACTTCCTTTATACACACACACACGCATATATATACATATATATATATATATACATACATACGTATATATATATATATATATATATATATATATATATATATATATATATATATATATATATATATATATATATATATTATCAACATCTACGTCCACTGCAGGACAAAGGCCTCTCCCATGTTCCGCCAGTTAACCCGGTCCTGTGCTTGCTGCTGCCAATTTATACCCGCAAACTTCTTAATCTCGTCTGCCCACCTAACCTTCTGTCTCCCCCTAACCCGCTTCCCTTCTCTGGGAATCCAGTTAGTTACCCTTTATGACCAGCGGTTATCCTGTCTACGCGCTACATGCCCGGCCCATGTCCATTTCCTCTTCTTTATTTCAACTATAATATCCTTAACCCCCGTTTGTTCCCTAATCGACTCTGCTCTCTTCTTGTCTCTTAAGGTTACACCTACCATTTTTCTTTCCATGTCTCACTGCTTTGCGTCGTCCTCAATTTAAGCTGAACCCTCTTTGTAAGTCTCCAGGTTTCTGCTCCGTAGCTAAGTACCGGCAAGATACAGCTGTTATATACTTTCCTCTTGAGGGATAGTGGCAATCTACCTGTCATAATTTGAGAGTGCTTGCCGAATGTGCACCACCCCATTCTTATTCTTCTAGTTACTTCAATCTCGTGATTAGGCTCTGCGGTTACCTGCCCTAAGCAGACATAGTCTTTTACAACTTCAAGTGCACTAATACCTATCTCGAAGCGCTGCTCCTTTCCGAGGTTGTTGTACATTACTTTCGTTTTCTGCAGATTAATTTTAAGACCCACCTTTCTGCTCTGCTTGTCAAACTCCGTAGTCATGAGTTGCAATTTGTCCCCTGAGTTACTCAGCAATGCAATGTCATAGGCAAAGCGCAGGTTACTAAGGTATTCTCTATTAACTCTTATCCCTAACTGTTCTCATTTTAGGCTTCTGAAAACCTCCTGTAAGCACGCGGTAAATAGCATTGGGGAGACCTTGCCTTACACCCTTCTTGATTGGTATTCTGTTGCTCTTTTTATGAAGCACTATGGTAGCAGTTGATCCCCTGTAGATTTCTTCCAGAATGTTTACATATACTTCATCTACGCCCTGATTCCGCAGTGTCTGCATGACGGCTGATATTTCTACTGAATCAAACGCCTTCTCGTAATCTATGAAGGCTATGTATAGTGGTTGGTTATACTCTGAGAATTTCTCTATTACCTGATTGATAGTATAAATTTGGTCAATTGTTGAGTAGCCTGTTCGAAATCCTGCTTGTTCCGTTGGTTGATTGAATTCTAATGTTTTCTTTACTCTGTAAGCAATTACCTTTGTAAATCGCTTGTATACTACAGAGAGCAAGATGATCGGCCTGTAATTCTTCAATTCCTTCTCATCTCCTTTCTTATGTATTAAGATGATGTTAGCGTTCTTCCAAGACTCTGTACCCTTCCCGTCAGGAGACACCTCGTAAACAGGGTGGCTAGTTTTTCTAACACAATCTGTCCTCCATCTTTCAGCAGATCTGATGTTTCCTGATCCTCACCAGCAGCTTTGCCTCTTTGCATGCTCTCCAAAGCTTTTCTGACTTCTTCTATCATTACTGGTGATCTGGGTTACTGCTAGTTCTTATAGTATTAAGGTCGTGGTTGTCTCGGCTACCGTACAGATCTCTGTAAAACTCCTCCGCTATTTTAACTATACTATCCATATTGGTAGTTATTTTGCCTTCTTTGTCCCTTAGGGCATACATCCGACTTTTGCCTATCCCAAGTTTTCTCTTCACTGCTTTGACGCTTCCTCCGTTTTTCAGAGCGTGCTCCATTCTCTCAATGTTATACCTTCTAACATCGCATACTTTACGTCTATTAATCAGCTTCGAAAGCTCTGCCAGTTCTATTTTGTCTGTTGTACTTGACACTTTGATGCTTTGACGCTTCTTAATTAGGTTCTTCGTTTCCTGGGAAAGCTTGCCAGTGTCCTGTCGAACTACCCTGCCTCCTACTTCCACTGCACACTCCGTAATGATACTCGTCAGATTATCATTCATTGTATCTACGCTAAGGTTGGTTTCCTCACAAGAGTCGAGTACCTGTTCTGCAGCGACACTCTGAATTCCTGCACTTTCCCTCTCAGTGCTAGCTCATTGATTGGCTTCTTGCGTATCAGTTTCTGTCGTTCCGTCTTCAAGTCTAGGCGAATTCGAGACCGTACCATTCTATGGTCACTGCATCGTACCTTGCCAACCACTTCCACATTCTGCACAATTCCTGGGTGTGCACTAATTTTAAAGTCTATTTCGTTCTTATTTTCGCCATTAGAGCTCCTCCATGTCCACTTGCGGTTTTCTCGTTTTCGGTAGAACGTATTCAAAATCCGTAAATTATTGCGTTCTGCGAATTCTACTAGTAGCTCTCCTTTGGCGTTTCTAGTACCGATGCCATAATCTCCTACTGCCTAGTCTCCAGCCTGCTTCTTTCTACCTTTGCATTAAAGTCGCCCATCACTATAGTATACTGTGTTTTTACCTTACTCATTGCCGATTCCACGTCTTCTTAGAAGCTTTCAACTGAAGCGTCATCATGGCTGGATGTAGGTGCGTAAGCCTGTACTACCTTCATCTTGTATCTTTTATTCAGTTTAATTACAATACCTACCACCCTTTCATTAATGCTATAGTATTCCTCTATGTTGCCAGCTATGTTTCTGTGAATTAGGAACCCCACTCCCAGTTCTCTTCTGTCTGCCAAGCCCCGATAGCAAAGGACGTGCCCATTCTGTAGCACAGTATAGGCCTCATCTGTCCTCCTAACCTCACTGAGCCCTATTATATCCCATTTAACACCCTCTAGCTCCTCGAATAGTACAGCTAGACTTCCCTAACTAGATAAGGTTCTAGCGTTAAACGTTGCCAAGTTCAGGTTCCAATGGCGGAGATTCTTGGCAGAGATTCTTAGCACCCTCTGCTGCGTCGCAGATCTGACCGCCGCCATGGTCAGTTGCTTCGCAGCTGCTGGGAACTGAGGGCCGTGAGTTATTTGACGTATGCATGTGGGAGGTAGTGGCCAGATACTGCACCAGGGTGGCCAATCCTTATCTGGTGAGGGAGTGCGTTCCCGGCGGTGGTTACCGGTGAGGCCGCACCCCAGGCCTCTTAATGCAGTTCCATCAACACGCGGATTTTTTTTTCCGGTTGGGAACTGCGCGGCACCGGGATTTGAACCACGGACCTCTTGCATTCGAGGCGGATGCTCTAACCACTACGCCATCGCCGCTTTTTTTTTTTTCTTTATTGCCTTCTTTACTACAGGTCAAGCTAATATGACAATCAGCATCACACGTGTTTCATGCGTGATAACGCGTCAAACAAAGATATTACATCTTCAACACAGTCGGTAGTCTAATACACATCTCACACTTTTATAACAGCTTCCACGAAACACTCATTAACGGATATAACTCTCACATCACAGTGTCTGTACGATAGCATACTACGCCAAACCGAATGCAGACCAAGTAAAAATATAACATCCAAATTTTGCACAGAACTATCACAAGGCAAAAAATGAATTCCATATGAAGTAAGAGGTAAATCCGCACCCAGATTGTTATGTTCTAAATGTGCGTTTCAGTGGTGTATCAGTCAAGTTTGTGGTTATTTTTATAAAAATGTTTTAATGAAATGAGATTTCTGCTGATTACCTCCTTAATTAAGGGTCTAGAGAGTACGGAGTTGGGCCTCCGATTAACCTATGAGGTGCTGTTTATTAATACATTAAGCAGACAAAATTTCAATTCGTGTGTGAGGTGATGTTACCAAATTAATCTTTTTAGTGATTAGGCTTAATTTTGGTCACGAAATAGTTCCGGTACTATTACTCCTGTCCTGATGAAACCTGAGCGGCGACAGGTCTACAATCAGGGATTTGCACTGTATGATTTATAAGTTTCCCGGTAGGTTATTAGCAAAGTTAAAAGCGATCGTAAGAAAAAAAAACGTGGTTCAAGACTTTGATCTGGCGGGCGTACCTTTCTCCCGAGCAGTGAGCCACCCTCCTCCTCTGAGCGAGAGAAGACGCGGGCGCCACACGTTTATTAGCGGTTTTTGTTATATTCTTTCTAACTCTGTATCTTCCGGTTACCTTAAGCTATCAAAATTATTTTTACACGGAAAAACCGGACTGTTTTGTTCTAAAAGAAGATATTAGCTATTTTTCGGTGGCGTTTGTAGCTCCTTTTGAAAATTTGTTTTAATGAAATGAGCTTTTTTCTGATTACCACCTTAATTGAGGGCCTAGAGTGTACGGAATTGGGCCTCCTGGTAGCCTATGGGGTGCGGTTTATTACTGTATTAAGCGGACAAAATTTAAATGCGTTTGCGAGGTGATATTACCAATTTAATCTTTTTAGTGATTAGGCTTAATTTTGATTGCGGAATAACTCTCGAACTATAAACCTAGCCTGATCAAACTTCAGTAGCGTCAGGTCTACCCTAAGGTCTTTACACGTTATAAGTAAGAAGTTTTCCGGTAGAATATTAACGAAGCTACAAGCGATCGTAAAAAACACGTGGTCCGACTGTTGTTTTCACAGATTCACACTGCTTTCCGCTCCTAAAGTTTAAAATTTTCGTTTGTAATAGCAGTATTTGTAGCGGTTGAACTCCTTGTATCTTCACGAACAAAGAGACACCACTGTGACCCTCCTAGAACCAAAATTGCTAAAGTTATAGGTAGATAGGTAGATATGTGCAGAGCTCAATTACCCGTGCTGCTGACGCGGCCGCTCCCGATTTTTCACTCACAACCAAAGACGCCGCGCCTATACGACACCGACAGCGAAAATTCGCTCTTCCTCTATTCGCTCTTCCTATATATATATACATATATATATATATATATATATATATATATATATATATATATATATATATATATATATATATATATATATATATATATATATATATATATATATATATATACTCACCGTAGGTGCAGTAATGTATGATGGTGGCGGAGCCTTCTTTTTTCACTACTGTTTTTACATATTTGTTCTTTTCTTTTTTCTTTTTATCGCGAAGGTGTAGAGACAGCTACACCGGACCCGACAGCCCTGACAGGCTAATACGGGTCCACTTGATCGTAGGTTTGATCATGACATAGTGTAAAACTTCGTCTGTACCTGCCCTGACCACGATCAAGCGCGCGCGTAACACCGAGATCATGGCAAGTTGTTAAAGCAAGCTTGACAATAAAAGAGACAATACACCAGTTTTTGCGTCCCGAAACCATATGATATAATCAGAGACGCCTCCAGAAATTTGGCGACGTGTACCGACATCACACAGTACGAGTACTTCCACCATTTCGCCTCAATCAGCATGCGAACGCCGAGGCTGGGATCCAACCCACGCCAATCGAGTCGGCAGCTGAGCACTTTAGCCACCTATATAGGCACCGGACAGTGAACCAGAGGGCGCAACGAAGCTCTTTGGGCCGCCTCAGCATTGTTGGCACCAACAGCCAGGGATACTAAGAAAATGGAACGCTTGTTGAACACACTGGCACGCTGAAGTTTCAGTGCCCTTTTTGGCACTTTTGCAAAGAACGCTTCCTGGGCGCTTACATAATAAGCCGTGACCGCTTGCTCCAACTAAAAAAGAAAATTATATGCACGTGCAAGTTCAGTTTTGCTGCGTCTACTCGCTAGGCTACGCATTTGAAGACTCGGTTTTGCTGCGCCTACCCGCTAGGCTGTGTGTTCTGGAGCTACGATCAGATCTCGTAAACTGCATTGCCGGGTGCCTATACTGAGGCGAAGAAAGCAAGCCTGAGTGCGTGCACATGTTCGAGCCACAGCCGCTTCGACGTCGCCAAGTTGAAGGTGGCAGCCCCACATTTCAATAAGAAGAAACGAAAACTAAAATACGTTCATCTAATTTCAGTTTGAGACCCTCATACCTAGCGTTCTCAAAGTTATCCAGTTTTGCTTTGACGTAACGGAATGAGCAAACGAGCAACACTTAGGTAGCACACAATAAAAAAATCACTGTTCCGCCGCCAAAGCGAAGCAATGAATGTGATAGCAACTAAGTGGAAGCTCACGCGCAGAACGGCAAGCAATTCGAAACGTGCCCCGCGTCTCTCACTCACAAATGACGCACGAAACGTACTCACAGGTACAGACTAACGTGAATAAGCGTCTCAGTTATTTCTGTCTGAAAAGCGCGCCCTTTTCGCAAACAGAGACTGCGCAATCTTGCTGGTAATGCTGAAACACGATAGTTCCCCCCGAGATGCCCGTCAGAAGCAGTAAGTGGTAGATACAGATAGCTTGCCGTTTGAACGTTGGAGGTGCTCCTTCGTGGCTTGCTTCACTTTCGGTGAACACGAAACTCTGAAAGCGGTGACCATATCGGTGGCCGTAGATAGGCCCGTAGCAGCGAGGGTTTTTTTTTTCTTTTGGCGTTCTGGGAACCTTTGCTAAAGGTCTTGTCTATTGGAGGTAATAATCTTATCAGGAAAGTACATAGTTGAAGGAGCAACATCATGGGAGGGGGTAGGCTCTTAGGGTCCTTTTTTCCCGGCTACTTGATGGACCGTGGCTTGATTGCACACTGACTACATTGACGTTCAAGGGGTACTATATGTTCCCACTTTAGTCGAAACGAAACACCCCGCCGTGGTGGTCTCGTGGCTAAGGTACTCGGCTGGTGGCCTGCAGGTCCCAGGATAGAATTCCGATTGTGGCGGCTGCATTCCCGATGGAGGTGGAAACGTTGAAGGGCCCATGTGCTGCGATTCTAGTACACGTTATAGAACCCCAAGTTGTCGAAATTTCCGGAGCCCTCCACTACGGTGTCAGTAATAATCATATGGTGGTTTTGGAACGTTAAACCTCACATATCACAATGAACTGCACGCAGCAGTGTGATTATGCGCGTAGACAGACAGACAGACAGACAGACAGACAGACAGACAGACAGACAGACAGACAGACAGACAGACAGACAGACAGACAGACAGACAGACGTAGCAGCGAGGATGTTTTTGCGTTCCGGGAACGTTTACTAAAGGTCTTGTCTATTGGAGGAAATAATCTAATCAGGAAAGTACATAGTTGAAGGAGCAACGTCAAGGGAGGAGGTGGGCCCTTAGGGTCCTTTTTTCCGGCTACTGATGGACCGTGGCTTTATTGCACACTGACTACATTGACGTCCAAGGGGTACGATATGTTCCCACTTTAGTCACAACGAAACACCCCGCCGTGGTGGTCTAGTGGCTAAGGTACTCGGCTGCTGGCCTGCAGGTCCCGGGATAGAATTCCGGCTGCGGCGGCTGCATTTCTGTTGGAGGTGGAAACGTTGAAGGGCCAATGTGCTGCGATTTGGGTACATGTTATAGAACCCCAAGTGGTCGAAATTTCTGGAGCCCTCCACTACGGTGTGTGTAATAATCATATGGCGGTTTTGGGACGTTAAACCTCACATATCACAATGAACTGCACGCAACAGTGTGAATATGCGCGTAGACAGACAGACAGACAGACAGACAGACAGACAGACAGACAGACAGACAGACAGACAGACAGACAGACAGACACGGGGAGATAGAATTTTCCACAGCCACCAAGATCTGAGGCATCTCACCTGAATATACATTGCCTCTGTGATCCGGACACCTTTGACCAAGTTGCTATGAATTGTGGCGGCTCCATCGGAGACATTACACCGCAGGACAAAACGGTGACGTCTTGACGACGTCACAATAGCGGGAGAATTCGGATATGTGACGTTATAGGGACATAGAAGTCATTACGTGACAAATTTTGCATCCCTCGTGTTTCCGTCATGACAGTAGATGCCGAGGAAAGACGCTGCTCAATGTTTTTCGTTGAATGAGGCATCCGTTTTAATACATCATATGATGACGTCATCACGTGACAAATTTTGCATCACTCGTGTTTCTGCCACTGACTGGAAGCATTAAGAAGGGACGCCGCTCATTTTTTTGTTGTTGTTGGATGAGGCATCAAAGGTTCCCGCCTTAATTTTACGAGCGCTGTAATGTGCTTACTACAATGTATTTTGCGAAAGCCCGATACTACCTCTTCCTGGACGACTTGACATTTTGCAGATAAGCTGCTGCAACTTTAATTGTCATGTAAGACGCTCATTATTGCGATAGTCTGTCAACATATAGGATTTGAATGCGCTTTAGTCTTTGCGCAGCGCCTCCAAAAGTGACACCACTTCAACAGACGCCACAGATTAGAGACACAGCGATGCATGCTAACTCAAGCAAAAGTTAGAGGCGAGAAACGAAGCGTAAATATATCGGTCTGAAAATACTGTTGAATTGGCAGGAGCGGCCGTCGCATAAAACTCATGGAAATCAACGTTACGTAGCACATACGCACAGTTCACAGTATATGAGAAATACGCTAGGCACAGAACGGGGGAGTACTGAACGGGGCGTATAGTCAAAATCAGTCGAAGAAGGAGCACTTGTTGACAGGGTTCATCGGTGAGCCCACGGGGCATTCGAAGGCTTTCGCGAATGGTGCGAAATTCATGACCGCCTTGTTGCAGTCGCCGGCGAAGATATTATCCGCGGGCGTCGCAGAGCAGGTGGCCAGGCAAGTGGTGATGAAAAACACTTTCTCCTCCGTTAGAATCTGCACAAAGAAACAAGAGTGTGTTGCTTTATTAAAGACGATAGACTTTCTTGGAGACCTTCGACACAAAAATGTCTGTCAGTCTGTCTGTCTATGTGTGTGTCTGTCTGTCTGTCTGTCTGTCTGTCTGTTTGTCTGTCTGTCTGTCTGTCTGTCCATCACTCCGCCTGTTCATCCGTCTGTCTGTCTGTCTGTCTGTCTGTCTGTCTGTCTGTCTGTCTGTCTGTCTGTCTGTCTGTCTGTAAGTTTGTCTGTTTGTCCGCCCTTAACGGAACCCTAAATGGCACGAAAATGACAGAACGATACTCCAAACGGCTGACCCCCATCCGCAGCGCCCACCAATATTCCTCAAGGTTTAGTGTTCATACTTGTGCAATTGCCAATTAAAAAGCAATTATTGCGCATATCTGTCCCAATATAGGGTAATTTACTCGTTTTATTTTATTTACTTGGGAGCACTACGAACAAACAGGCATCCTCGAATGGCAAGACTTAAGGGAGATTCTTGTCACCCTAAGTTGCAACTCACTTCAATTAGAGTTACCAACCGCCCCGCAATTTGCGGAACTGTCCCGACTTTTCATACAGCGTCCCGAGCCCCCACCGTCGCAGTCGGGACCGGAATATGTCCTGGATTAGTTCCAGAAATTTTTGTGGCCCGATGCATGCCCAACAACGCTCATCACGCTACAGAACACAAAGTTAGCACGAAACGCACGGCCAATGCAATGTTACGGTTGCTAGCGGTGGCTGCGAGGGGCCTTACCAACGTTACCTGAGTTTCCGCGGGAATATGTCCCGGATTAGTTCCAGAAATTTTTGTGGCCCGATGCATGCCCAACAACGCTCATCACGCTACAGAACACGAAGTTAGCACGAATCGCACGGCCGATGCAATGTTGTGGTTGCTAGCGGTGGCTGCGAGGGGCCTTACCAACGTTACCTGAGTTTCCGCGTGAACATGTCCTGGATTAGTTCCAGAAGTTTTTGTGGCCCGATGCATGCCCAACAACGCTCATCACGCTACAGAACACGAAGTTAGCACGAATCGCACGGCTGATGCAATGTTACGGTTGCTAGCGGTGGCTGCGAGGGGCCTTGCCAACGTTACCTGAGTTTCCGCGTAAATATGTCCCGGATTAGTTCCAGAAACTTTTGTGGCCCGGTGCATGCCCAACAACGCTCATCACGCTACAGAACACGAAGTTAGCACGAATCGCAAGGCCGATGCAATGTTACAGTTGCTAGCGGTGGCTGCGAGGGGCCTTGCCAACGTTACCTGAGTTCCCGCGTGAAGTGCGATAACTTTTACGAGCACATTCTTCCGCAAAAGCAAGTGTTGTGAGGCAGTGCGTAGCCAGCTGATACCACTTCCGCAGAAAAATGAATTGGTCTGGAAGATATTGCAACAAGGAGAACTTATTTCGCTGTTTGAGTTAACGTATGCGCCCCCCCCCCCCAACGTCCGACTTCCTTCATTGAAGAGTTGGCAAACCTACCTTTGATAGCTGAACATGTCTTTTTCCGAGCTTACGCCTCAAAGCTTCGTACGCCACTTCCATCCCAGGAACATCTGGGAAGGAGCTCATGTTTTCTGCCCGGCAGCTTACAGTATGCTGCTCAAATGCGTCCTTCACATCGTCACTCAGCCATGAGGGCATGACCTCCCCTTGCAGATTGACCTGCACAAAATCATTGGTCGCTTCATATCAGAAGACAACATACCGACAACTAAAAAAACAGACTTCGATGTGTTTCCGATTGCTTGAACGTGGTAAACTGAGGACATGTGGTACGTCAGTAGTAATAATCGTAGTATTAACGAGCGCTACATACCGAATAAGCAACGGATACGCAATGGTAATGACCTTTCTTACATGTCCCTGTGTTGCTACAACAGACGTAAATATAGCTACAGACCATGCTCATACTATTAATCAATTTATGTCAAAATGCAAGGAATACAACCAACCATTACACTATTAGCCGTGAAGGTTATCAGAAGACATTTGATTCAGTCGAGATATCCGCAGTCATAGAGGCATTGCGAAATCAAGGCGTCGAAAAGCATATGAACATACTGGAAGAAATCTACAGCGGATCCACAGCTGCCGTAGCTCACCATTAAAAAAAAGCGACAGAATATGAATAAAGAAGAGTAACGCAGAGAGAATCTTTCCAATGCCATTCACCGCGTTCTTACAGGAGGTTTCCGGGGCCCTAAATTGGGAAGAGTTAGAGTTAAAAGTTAATGTTGAGTACCTATTTGCTCATGGCAACTCGAGTGACATAGTACAGCTCACTATTTCTGAATGGGCAAGGAAAGCGGAAAGGTAAATCTGAAAATTAATGCGCATAAAAGTAATGTCATCTGCAAGTATTCGGAGAGAACGGCACTCGATCATTGATGGCGATGCACTTAAGTGTTAAGGGAATACAGCTACTTTAGAAAGTAACTATGAAACCGAACCATGAAAAAGAAATAACATGAATACTAGTAAGAATTGCGTGGAGCAGATTCAACAAGCATTCTCAAATTATGTGTGGTATCGACCCCTATCAAGAGGAAGGCGCGAGGAACAGCAGCGCCTTACCGGTATTTTAACTATAGAGCAGAAACCTGCGGGTTTACAAAGAGGGTTCAACCATAATTGAGGCTGATGCAGTGAATAATAGAAAGGAAAATTATGGGTGTAACCTTGATTAACAGGAAGAGAGCAGAGTTGTCAGAAAACAAACTAGTAATAAGAACATCATAGTTGAAATCGTAAAGGAAAAATGGACAGGGCACATAGCGCGTATGCAGGACTACCACTGGTGATTGATGATAGCTGACTTGATTTATTGATACGTGGGCTTCAGCGCCCCAAAGCCACCTTATAATTATGAGAGACGCCATAGTGGAGGGCTCCGGAGGTTTCGAACACCTGGGGTTCATTAACGTGCACCCAAATCTGAGCACACGGGCCTACAGCATGTTCGCTTCCATCGCAAATGCAGCTACCACCACCGGGATTCAATCCCTCGACCTGCGGGTCAGCATCTGAGTATCTAAGCCACTATACCACCGCGGCGAGGCAATGATAACTGACTGAAGTTTGATAGAAGGAAAACGCGCGAGAGGGAAACAAAAATAGGTGGATAGATCAGATTATTATGTTTGCAGTAGGAAGCACAGAAGCGGGCCGATTGGCGGAATGCTGGGGATTTCGCTCTGCATTGAACGCAGTCGGGTTTCGTATGATTATAATGATGACCTATTTCTATATTTTCATACATTTTAATGCTAAGCCTTTCTTGTAGCTTACATGTCTAGATCATTTTTATTGCGTGCGGGAAAGCTAAAATTTGCGAGGTTTTGATGTCACCTTTTGTATTTTCTGGATTAAAATTTTTCGTTGCGATTCCAAAAAGCATAATTTGCTAAAGTACATAAGACTTAATAAATATTTCATTTTTTGTTTAATTGTATCCAGTGTATTGTTCTGTGACAAAAACATTTAGTGGAACAAAATTGACGGTGTAACCTCTGGCAGAATTACGAAACTTTTTCCACTTGCTAGGCAGAAAAAAAAACATTAAATCATACACTTTGAGCTATACCTTTCAATTTTTTTAGGGGCGAAGCTTCTTAAAGCGGCACCCGTTTGTTCCTTGTAGTCATATTCGTAGTGTGTAACAAGTGTTACATTTGGACTTGCAAGGTGGTGCCGGTGGGAGATTTCTCTTGTGCTTTGTTGAACAATAAAAAGTTCGCGGCGTGCGCGTTAACTAAAAGTCGAATGTTCCTGTCTCTCATTCCCCATTAGCAGCAATTGGCATGTACATTGAGCTCTATCTGACAAGAAATGGTTGCTACGTTATACTCGCTGGGTGTAACCTCATTATTTTTTGAAAGGTTTAGCGAGCGTTGGGCCGCAGTGCCATGGATGCAATGAACTAGTATATACCATGAACTCGAGGTGGTTAAAGGTGGGAAGTAGATACGAAGCGCAAGCCATAAGAAAGTAAAAGCCGAATTCTCCTGTCTCTCATTTACGATTAGCAGCCATCGGCATGTACATTGAGCACTATCTGACAGGAAAAGGCTGCTACGTTATACTCGCTGGGCGTAACCTTCTTGATTTTAGAAAGGTTTAGCGAGCGTCGCGCCGCAGTACCATGAATACAGTGAACTAGTATATACTATGAGCTCGAGGTGGTTAAAGGTGGGAAGTAGACCCGAAGCGCAAGCCGTAAGAAAGCGAAGAAAGTGTGCGTGTACCACCTCTCGTTTAGTTCTTGGAATGTCTGCTGGATGGCGGTGCTTCTATTTGGGGAATATATGATGAAAAGATGCGAGATGGTGGTACTTAGAGTGTTGAATAGATGGACGAACGGACACACAGACAGATGCATGGATGGACGCATGAACGGACGCAGGGGCGGATGCATGGATGAACGCAGGGATGGACACACGAACAGATGCATGCAGGGACGGGTGGATGGACGCATGGACGGTCCCACAGACGGACGCATGGACGGACGGAAGCAGGAACGAATGGACGAACGGATGTTTCGCCCCACTCTTCATCATTCACCCCGTGGATATGCTGCCATTTTTTTCTATTAAGACAGCTGTCGAGCAAACATTTTGCATGTTTCAGATTAGTTTTCTGGTGTTTTTATTGTCTTCATATTGGGAGCATAACATGACGAACATTCCGCGCAATGTCTAAACATGTGTTTTTTTTTCTAATTATTTTGCTTTTTAAACCAAAATATGGGATGCTAAAAGTGGTACACCATTGATAAGTACAGTTAGCTATATACTGATATACACTATTTCACTGTATCATAGACATCACCCGGCACCTGGAGTAGCCCCTCCGGTGAAAAACCACGCAAAGCTCTCCAGCTCTTACATGGGAAGGTAAGTTAAGGCCGGCTAACATCAATACGCCAGTAGCACCACGCTAGAGTTGGTTAAGTGGCCTCGCCGAAAAAGAAGCGAGCCGCGTGGCTCGTGTGGGCGCGAGCCACGATGCTCTTTAGAGCGGCTTAGCTCGTGGCCTGGCTGGGCGCCGCAGCGGCGACTCCACCTACGCCTGCGCCTCAGATAAAGCTGTGACCTCAGCACGGGCTCGTCGCCACCATCTCGCCTTTCCTTCCTCGACACGCCTCAGATTTCGGCGAAAAAATTCGCGATGGAGCAGTGGGAGACCTCAGCCCGCCAGCGAGGAAAAGGAGTCCCAAGCGGCACTCCTGCACCAGGCGTGGCGTGCTACTAAGGCCAGTTTCTAACCCTTATCAAAGACGATAGTCTTTCTTGGGGAGTGAAATGGAATGGAATGAAAAAAACTTTATTTCAGTCCTGTCGGACGCGCCTAGCGCGTAGCGGGCGTCTCCCACGTAGGGACCGACAGGAAGTACCTGGCGGCCGCTTCGTGGGCCTGTTGGACGGCCCATTGCTGGTCGGCGAGAAGTGAGCTCCTGAGGGACCTCTCCCACTTGCTTGAGGTAGAGTCGGTAGTAGTTGTTCTACACTCCCAGAGCATGTGTGCGAGTGTCGCTGTGTGTCCACATGATGGGCATGTGTCGCTGGGGTACGCATCGGGATAATAAACGTGAAGCGTGGCAAGGTTTGGGTACGTGTGTGTCTGTAATAGGCGTAGGGTTAATGCCTGCGGTCGGTTAAGTTTCAGATGTTGGGGTGGAAAATGCGGCGTTTCAGGTAAAAGTGCTTTGTAATTTCATTGTACGTAATTGGTGCATCCCGATTGGTATCTTCGACGCAAACATTTTTGTCTGTCAGTCCGTACATTTGTCTGTTTGTGTATCCTTAACGGTACCAGGAACTTCGCACGGTATCAGTCGATAGGCCGATTCGCCGACCCGATCAGCAGCGCTTACCAATGTTGCACAAGATTCAGCGTTCACACTTGTGCGATTTTCAATTAAAAAGCAATTATTGTGCATATCTGAGGCACCATTACTACACGTATATATTCTGTATGTTCGTCTTTTACTAGAAAAGGCATACATAAGTAATTCTAAGGACCGTAGCGTTTATTACACCGCGCTGGCCATGCAACACTTGCACGAAAAAGCGAGTGTTTTCAACGCTTTGCTAAGAAGACACGGTTGTGGCACCTACCCTTCGCCTTGCGTTCTACACCTTAACACCTCTGAGACGGGCACGCTCCCGTCTCACAGCCGCGTGTTTTGTTTTCCAAGAAAACTGACTGTGCTCATTTCTTACGTGTGACGTAACGTGATGCGCGTGTGCGCCTCCGCTGCACGCTCGAGGCACTCTAACGCAGCGCCTCCAGAATACCATTCACCAATTTTCTTGCGCAGAACATAAAATAAATGTTTTGTTCACTCTCTTAACACGCAAGACTATCGTCTTTCGACGACATTTGCAGATTCACATGCAGACACGGGGCCAGATTTTTTTTCATGTTTTTCTCTGCAATAAACGTTTTTCCATATATCCATCTCCAGCTCTCCAATAAAATAATTACCTCTCTCTCTTTCTCGCTGTATCTTCAGTGTTATTCAACAAAAATAATTACCAATACCTTCAAACTGTAGCCTATTCTCACGCGAGGGCGAAATAGTTAGGATGCACTTGTTCACTAAAACGATGTCATCGTAAAACCTTCATGGAGGACGCCCACAACACCAGGCACTCCTCTCATTTGCACTCGTACCATAGCTTCGTCGTTGCCAAGGGCCTTGACGAGCGCCCGAGCGTAGTGGTACAAGACGCCGCCGTGCATCATAGCTTCGGTGCCGTCCGGGTAGTAGAGGGGTGGCGCCAGTGCTCCGATGGAGATGGAGACGCGGTTGAGCGCCTCCAAGTACTCCACGTACGGCAAATGGTGGTTATCGCCGAGCAGCAGTTCCTCTTCCACTACCTCGGAGCCCAAAAGGGAGCGCTGACTGCGACGCGTCTCGATCCAGAAGTCGGTAAATGAGGGGGCCCGACTGGGGAAATCTTCGTACACATCGTCGAGAACCTCGGGAGTCAGGAACTCCTTCGACGGCCACAGCACGGTGCGCATGGTCTTTAGCTTCCCTATGGCGACTCGCTTGGTGACGTTGTCCAGCCACGACGTGGCCTCAATTTTTTCGACGGCGATCTGCAAGAGGTTTACGCGCGTGGCCTTTAGTGATGAAACCATGCAGGGTGAAAGTGTACCGCACTAAACACGCGGGCGAAGGAAGTGGACACAGGAAGACTCCATTAGCCTTCGTTCATTTTTTCCTGGCTGTTCTACAAGTTTCTCCCAGTATCATCATCGAGCCCATTCTTGAATTCCTCCAAGTCGTTCTCAAATTAATGCCGAAATAACTCGGCAGACCTTCCAGCCTCCTCCATGGCATGCTGTGACGAAGTACGACAGAATACACGGAAATGAAGGCTTCGTCGTTGTGGTTTCCTAATTTGAAATGTGCATTAAAGCGTTGATCCCGGTCACTGTGGCCGGTATAGTCGCATAGTGGTTTACGCAAAGTATAAAACAACTAACAGGCGTGATAACGCCGTCAATCATCGTATATGCCCTAAGTGTACAATATAGAGATCTCCACGCTTTCAGAGCTTCCACTCACGTTAATTTACAAGAAGCCAGAAGCTTTTGAGCTTTTTTCCCCCATTCTATTTGCGCTTTCAATTATGCCACAGCGTTGTAACAGCCAGAGTTGGCGGTGGTCGACTAAGGTGTTCTCGCGTATTTCGGAGCGCGCATGCACGGCGCTCCTTAATCAAACCAGTAAGCCGATATAGCTACGCTCATTTCAACATCTGTCAGACGCCCTGCTACTGCAATCTTTACTCTTTGCTCTTCAGACCAAATTGGCTTATTTCTTCATTGCTGCATCACTGTTGTGCAAAACAGTTAGGTCTTCAGACTGAAGCGTCTTTTTTTCCATTGCTATGGCACTGTTGCGTAAAACAGTCGCTAAGGTGCCAACTTTTAGGGTATTCGGTCATACGCCGTTAAACCTTTTAAAGGGTCGCTCACCATCTTTTTAAAATACAAAAAAACTAAGTCATTATCCTCCTTTGGCGTTTTTTTTTTTTGTCCATCTGGCGCACTTTGATCGTGACGCACAAATAGTTATTCCCAGGATGTCTAGACTCTTTCCAGTATAAGACATCTCGGCGCCACCATCCTGGGCTGCTAAGCCGATATTTGCTTGTTCTAGTAAGTCGCGACGTTAATTATGAAGACGATGAAACATCGTACGATCTAACCCAACTGTTTTTATTCGTATGCGTCTATGTACAGGACGTTTAGCTGTTAAAGATGCGAAATACAAAAGTTAACAGCCCGGTGGCACTCAAACCCATACGTAATATAGTCAATAGAGTACAAACTCACAATTGGTTTTACGCGAAAAATTAGATTGTAATTGGGCTGCTTCGCCATGCCGATGACAAACGTTCTTCCCGCTCTTGCATGACAATCGTGGATGGTCAAGTGATTTCACTTTGTGTGTTTCGGATATTGCATATGGTGGTAACAGCTTGTGGCCGACAAGTACGGAAGGTTGATAAGCTCAATACTAAGTGCTGACATTGTACATATGCTTTAAATAATTAGGTATCGAGGAGCAGATGTCACCTGTAGAAAAGGTAGCGAAGGCGAGTAGAAAGCCACTCTCTCGACTACGAACGCGGGGTTGGGAGGGGCCTTTACTTATGCTTGCATCGTGCATGCAGATAGCCCCACCCACCTGAACGATGCCGTCCAGCTGATTTTCGATGCGGTGGCGCTCTTCCTCGGAGAAGTGGACTACAGAGGCCATGGTGGCGATGAGAAGCTTGTAGGTTAGTTCCACCTGGCCAGCACAAAAACGAGGCATTTCTTCATGGGCACGGTACTCGCTTCCGTGAAAGACCAGCAGAATGGCGGTGGGGTTAGCCACTGCCGCAAAACCCAGCAGAAACAACCACAAGGACTTGTAGCCCGCCCTCTCAATGATGCTCCAGGTCTGTGCGAGCTGCGACAAGCCGTTCACAAGCACCAAGTCATCCATCGTGACAGGCGGATGGACAGCCTCGAAAGCGTTGAGCATGGTCATCATGTGATGACTGACGGGAAAAGGAGCGTGGTGATCAATGTCGCTCAAACGGAACAGTCCTGGCACGCGCGTCTTGTACGGACACAATGGTACGAAGGTGTTAAAGACGTATTGAAGCATTTGGTACATCTCGGACGTGCTGTTGGCGTCGGGTACAGCACTGGCGTTGTCAGAAAAGATCTTGTACAGCTGTTCGTAGACAGCATGAAATTTAACCTCGGGTATCGCATTAATGATAGCCTTCCAGAATGTGAGAAGGTTGTTAGGCTCGACATAGATACGTCTTGGCATTTTATTTGGAATTGCTGGGAGAATCTTAACGGTGAACCAGAGGTGCACATTCCAGTTGATGGAGAGGTCGAAGAGGACTTTCACCGGAGAAATTGGTTGCTTTGGCTTCTCCGGCCAAAAAATGCCTCGTTCGCGCATGAATTTTTTCATCGTGTGAATCCTCGACCTCGTCTGCGACATGCAGCTGTCATACAGGGCGGCAACTTTCTTGCCGACGGGGAATTGACTAATGCCTTTCTGCAGTGTCACAGGAAGTCTGTACAGCCAGTTGAGGAACATGGTGGAAAGCTCGGAGCGTGCCAGCGTAAACGTATCGTTTGACTTCCAGCGACTACACACGTATGCACTGAAGTCGTCGCAAGGGTCGACGCCTTTCTCGAGCTGACCTTCGATGCGATTGCTTACAACGAAAAAAAAGAGGCACCATTTTAGAATAGCACTTTAGGCAAGAGCAAGAACGTAGACAAAAAACACAAAGGTTGCGCCTACACCTATGCAGAATTTGAACAGCCTTTCTTGCACAGCCAATTTCTTATTCGTCTTACGCAGCTTTTCTTATCTAGCCGCGAAAATAATTAATGTAAATCTTAGGTGTTTGCTAGCCGCTCTAACCACAACAAGCACAGCTTTCTCAATCATGAGCACCACAACGATCTATCTTTCATGTGCCGCGTGCCTATACCCGATCGCGAATGTTTTCTGAGAACAGGAATGGTTATAATTATTCGATGTCGAAATATGTGAAATTTTCTAGCGTAACAACTGCAAAACATTTTTTACAACCAACAAGGTTGGCTATAATAGAATCCACAAAATTTACATGTCATCCTTCACGATGTCGATGCATGTATAGTGACATCATTGTTTCTGTTCGTGATGACAGAAATCAAGCTGTACTAAAGTGCTACACTACAAAAAATTATGTGAATATCAATCAGCCACACCCCCCCCCCCCCCATATACCACCTTTATAACCAATTTGAGGAGACACGCTGACTCTTTTTTGAGTCCCGTGGCTCTTCAACTAGTGCACATAGCTATCTCCAAAGAGGGTGAACATATTTCGTTAAGCAGACTCATAAACGTCAAAAGTTAAGACTAAAAAATAGTACCAAAAGTATCTCTATAAAGTACAATATACAGTTAACTTTATATATGATTCTTCACTTCTTGAAAACCGTTTGCTGTGGCATTTCATACAAAGTAACAAATGTTTGCTAATACGTTGTCCAAGACTCAGTTCATAATGAAGTAACATGCGCAAGCTTTTCCGGTAGTACATGTACATTTTCAGCTGGTTTTGAATATGCAGGTACTGAACAGCCATCTTTTATTGCGAAAACAATTATGTGGACACTCTCGGCTGGATTTCGCCGCCGGTGGCAACGTCAGCTTCGATGTCAAGCTCCGTACATGTATACGTATCTCTCTCTCTCTCTCTCTCTATATATATATATATATATATATATATATATATATATATATATATATATATATATATATATATATATATATATATATATATATATATATATATGAAAACGCAAGAAAGAAAAGAGAATCCAGAAAGAAAGACTCCGGCGTGCGGACTCGAAAGTGGGAGCTCCGCGTCGTGTTTGCAAGGCGTTAACCACTGAGCCACCGTGGAGTACCTCCTTCGACAATCAAATGGCAAGCTATTTACATCTACCACTTACCGCTGTTGGCGGGCATTTCGAGGGGGGATTAGATTGATTGATTGAAAACTTTATTGCACTTTTTACAAAGTGCTCTCGCTTGTTAGCTTCAGCACCATAAAAAAACATGGGTGACCTCAAACTGGTCAGCTTGTTACTGCTTGGCAGGGAATGGCGATCGTGTACAAGGCAGCACACCACAGGTTCAGCTTGGCTATGATAAGTGGGTTTTCAAGAATCCAGTTAGTAGTTCCTTCTATGTCCTGCTGTAGCTGAGGCAGGGTGCATTGAGCTTTTTTTCATAAAAGCAGCTCGGCTTGATTCGTGAACGGGGCATTCCCAGAGGATAGGCTCCGTCGTTGCTGGCTCGTGGCAGTACTCACAGGTACTTTGTCGGGTGTAGTATCTTGTGAAAGACCGAGATTGTCGTGAAACTTCGTATTTGCAATCTTCTGAGTGTGAACTCATAGAGGCGGGTAGATATTGGGGGCGGGGCATCGTGTTTTGTAGCTTCTTCTAATTTGGCCCTGAATTGCCGTCGGCGTTCAACTTTTGCTCAGTAGTTCTTCATGGGTCTCATCTTGCGTCATCGTAGCGGCCTGCTTTGAGCTCGCAGCCCCGAGTCGTTCCTTGCTGTAATGCTGCAAGGCTTGTTGAGGAAGTAGCTCGTGTCCAGGTATATTTGTGTGTCCAGGAATTCAATGAACTCGTACCCGGACTGATTGTTCTTGAAGTTGGGTGGCATAGTAAAGTATGTGCCTGGCGTACGCTGGCAGCTTTATTCTAGTTTAGAGTGTTTGAAGCACATGCTGCGAGTCCGTGAAGATTTGAATAGCTTTCGGCGATGATCCTGTTTGATTATAATGGGCTATGGAATGAAAAAAACTTTATTTAAGTCCTGCAGGACGCGCTTAGCGCGTAGCGGGCGTCCCCCACGTAGGGACCGACAGGGAGTACCTGGCGGTGGCTTCGTGGGCCTGCTGGACGGCCCATTGCTGGTCGGCGAAAACTGAGCTTCTGAGGGACCTCTCCCACTTGCTTGAGGTAGAGTCGGGAGGAGTTGTTCTACACTCCCAGAGCATGTGTGCGAGTGTCGCTGTGTGTCCACATGATGGGCTTGTGTCGCTGTGGTATGCATCGGGATAATAAACGTGAAGCGTGGCAAATTTTGAATTCGTGTAGAGCTTCCGAAACAACGTACCCTTCAGCTGCTTCGGGCAGTAAGCACGGTTGAGTAATAAAGAATGAGGATGTTTTTTTCTGTTCTCAGGTTGAAAAATGTGCCTGTGTTGGAGCCTTCTAGGGTGCACGAGGCATCTGTGTAGATTATATCTTCTTCGTTAGGTATACATTTAAGGTGTTCAATATGCCACAGAGCTTAGTATACCCTTCGCTGATTGTCCGGGGCTTGGCTCATATGTTTTGAAAGCGGCCGATTTTTTTGTCATGGTAATATCTTCCCAAAGCGGAATGGTGGGTAGATTTTGAGGCAGGTCTTGGTTGCTTAGACCTAGCTCATTTCTGATGTCTCTTCCAGGGCGTGTAAGCTTGAGGCGCTCATTTTTAGCTTGCAGTGAAGGCTCTACATAGTCACGCAATGGAAGAAGTAGACCCGTTCCGTACAGGTTTTCGACTTTGGTGAATGTCGGTAGCCCTGTGGTGATGCGAATGCATGTTTTGTTGCTGCATTCAAGTTTTTCAAGCTAGATCGGCGTCATTGGCAGGAAGGGTAGTCCATATAGGAGCCTTAGTGGACGAGCGTTTATACGAGCCTTTTAATTTGACCTTTGGACAGGCCACAGGCACTTCGCAGCAGCACTTTTGTTGTCTGTTTCGCAGTGCACAGCACTTTTTCTGCTCATTAGGTGGGCTTGGCGTTTTGTTGATATATTATGCCTAGTACCTTTATGTGCTCTTTGCGCTGTATGCTTGTGTTGCATACAGTAAGTTGGATTTCATCTCGAATAAATTGCTGCTTGCTGTGGTTTGCAGGTGTCAGAACAATTATAAATTCTATCTTTTCCGGTGAAATCTGGATACTTTGCCTGTCAAGGAAAGTGGTAATAGCATCGATTGCCTTCTGGAGTTCCTGCTGTTGCGTAGAGGTATGTCTCGCGCGTTACACCAAATTGTAACGTCGTCGGCATAGAATCCCGCCGAGATGGGCTAGACTTCACTTAGAAGAAATGCAAGAGGGCGCATTGTTATGTTAAACAGTGGTGGAGAGATAATGGCTCCATGCGGAACTCCGATTTTGTTGGAGTATGATGACTGGTGAAAGAGCCTATTTTTATAGGAAAGGTCCTGTCCTGGAGAAAACTCCGCACATAATTATACAGACTTCTACCAACAGGCCGTTCTGACAGCTCTTCTAGTATAGTATCATGGGGCACCGAACCGAAAGCCTTTTTTACGTCAGTACCTACAATAGTGCTCGGCCAATACGGTGAGGGGTTCTTTAGTACGTCCTCGTATAGGCGTCGGAGTGTGTCTTGAGTAGTCAGGTGGGGTCTAAAGCCAGCTTGGGTCTACTGATAGCACTCCCAATTTTCTAGCATCCATGTTAGGCGCTTGTTTGCCATTCGCTCAATCACCTTTCCGATTACTGAAGTTAACGCAATTGGCCGAAGGCTACTTGCAGTCGTCGGAGGTTTGTTCGGTTTAGGCAGTGGTATAACATTTGAATGTTGTCACTCTTGAGGGAGATCGTCATCTTCCCATACTTGATTGATGATGGAAAGAAGAGGGGTTAGTTGGTTCTCTGTCAGTAGCTGTAATTGTTTGTAGGTAATCATATCAGAGCCCGAAGCTATTTTACAACTTGACTCCTTTAGTGCTACTATAAGTTGTTGAATTGTGAAGGGAGCATCCATTATGTCGTCGCTTTGTTTTTCTTCTGGCCACTTTGGATACTCCGGATGTCTCACTGGTTGTAGAAAAAAATGTGTTGGCGCACGTATCAGCGTTGGCAGGTGCTGATGAATGGGAAGCCAAACAGAGTTTTTCAGTGGCTGTTCTAGTTTTGCCCCAGCCTTCCAATGATTTGACAATGTTCTATAACCTTTCATTATTTATTCGACCATGTAGCTGGTTGCAGCAATCTTGCCACTGTTGCTTACGTAGCTTGCATGCGTACTTTGATGCTTGTCTCGTAAGAAGCTTAAGCTTCAGACGATTGCGAGCTGATGTTTCAGTCCTGTATGTATGTAAAGCAGCTATGCGTGCCTCCCACAAGCTAAAGAGGTGCCTATCGGGCGCAGGCTTTTGAGGAATCTTTTTGTAGGTTTCGCTTGCCTTCCTTGTCGCTTCTCGTATATGTTTTGTAAATTCTTCAAGGGTGACTGTTTTAGGGCATCCATCATATAAGACCGATACTTGTCCCAGCCAATGAAGGAACACTTCTTTGACATAGTGAAAATTTCGCTCCAGGCAATCACAATTGGGAAGTGGACGCTGCCAATATTGTCGGGCCATAAGTCCCAGTGCGTACCCTTTGGTAGGTGCCTAACCCACGTGAGGTCTGGCGATGTATTATTCGGATTCGCGCCACCAATCCTTGTGTATTGGCCTGGCGTGCTGAGGAGGGTAAAGCCGGTGTTTTCCAAAGCTTTTTTGAGTTGCTTCCTTTTAGGAGAATCTTGTGAGTATCCCCAAAATACGCATGGTGCGTTAAAGTCTCCCATAATTAAGCTTGGACCTTTAGGGTCTATTTTATTGAAGGGTAGCTCCACATTACTTGATTTGGGAGGGCTGTAGCAGTTTAATATTTTGGATGTCTTGCCCTCTACTTCGGTACGAGTCCGAATGCGCGAGAATGAAACTGAAGAAAGGAGGTCATGGACAAGAAGGTTCTTCTTTATATACGTAACACATCGACCAGATGAAACGCCAGCATAGCCTGGAATGGGGCAATATTTACCCGATTCCTGCACGCAAATGATATTGGGAGTTTTTTCGAGAGCGTTTATGATGTGAAGGAAGTCATTAACTTTGTTGGGAAGGCTTCTCGCGTTTTACTGAATTAACAGAAGCATGATTCTGATCTATGGTTTCTTTTTGATCTGCACTTGCAATAGGCCTGACGCATTTGGTACATTTGACGCGTTTTTGGTTTGAGTGTCTCAATAATGTGGTGCATGGGCTGCAGCTGTGCCGTGAATTGCTCGAAGCGACGCTCGTATTGCTCATGCTCGGAGGGGGGGGGGGGGGGGAGTTGCCTTGACTTAAAGTTAGAGTGTCTCCGGCAGCGTTAATTTTGTTCCTTCAATTGGATAATCACAGTTTTAAGTTCATCAATAGTTTTCTGTTGGTCACTGATAATTTGCAGATACTTCTTCTGGGTGTTTAATAGTTCCGCTAGTTCCTGCAGAACACTTGGATGCGTCTGTGGTGCAGGCGAGGCATTAGGTGGAGACTGCGTGTTATGCACCTTAGATGCATATGTGGTGGGGGACGCTAGCTGCGTCGGAGGTTGTGTTGCCGACTGCGGGCGCGTCTGCAGTGTGAGTGTTAGTTGATCAGTTGCAAGAGACGGAAAGTTCTGTTCTTCCTACTGTTGCGTCTTCTGGGTCCTTTTGCCTGGTGCGCAGTGGTTTGGTGAGGAATATGGTGTCGCTGGCTTGTGTGGTTTGTTCACTCGCTTACGAAGAGCGGCCAGTAGCTGTTGCTACCTTTGGACAGTCGGGTGAGCGCGAGTCATGGGGTCCACAGCAGTGTATACTTTTCGGAGTACAAATAAAATTCTCCGCAATTTCCTATGACACTTTGTGCAAACTCCTGGGTCCCTTTTCGGAGCTGTGCAAACGTCAGCTCTGTGTCCTGCGCTTAAGCAGTTCAAGCATGGCGTTATCGTGGGTCTGTATTTGCGCACAGAGAAACATACTGATTCGAAAGCCACGTATTCTGGCAGGTTTGAACCGTTGAACGTGATTAGTGCTGTGTTAGACGACCGGAGAGGCCGTGCTGACACGCTTTCGTGAGTTGAACATGTCAGGCCTTGCATTAACTGCTTTTCAGTTAATCCTTTGGTTTTGTGAATGACGGCTCTTATGCGCCCTTCCCGAAGTGCAACATGTGTATTAAACTGCACGATTTGATCGTCAACGAGCAAGGGCTCCAGGTTCAGGAGTAGATGTGCAGCTTCCTCCGCGTAGCACTCAACTATTGCTAGGTTAGAAGTTTGCAGGTGAGAAGTTTGCAGTGAATGTACGACCCCTTTATTTCAGGAAGACTTAAACGGAGTCTAAACGCAAACTGGTACGGCGGAATCTGGGTGATGTTAAATGCTTTAGTCCTCAACATTATAGTCTCCAATAAGGTATGTTGCTGTGGGGAGGTTGGTGGCTTGGGTCGCGGAAGTTTTCGGTTCTGTTCTACAGTCCAGCTTTCCTGGTCGTCCATAGCTGTATGCTCAGATGCCGCATGATGCTCAACAAAAAGATGCGGGTTTACTTGGTTTCCTGTGGTGGTGGGGCCATTTGGTGGTGTGTCGCTCGTAAGCCCTGATCGGGATGAGCCTTGGATAGTGGAGTCCACTGGCTGGCTGCTAAAGCATCATCTAGTTGGCTGAGGGGTTGCAATCTTGACGGTGCGATCATCTCCTTTCGTAGGTGGGCTCCCCTACAAGGGGAGCCGCCTCGGTGATGAGCGGAACAAGAGAACCGTTGACAGACGCCAGAAGCGTTCGTTGCAGCAGCACACCGCAACAACCTTCCAGCTCGTAGGTCGAGAAGCGTCCCCAATAACTTACCGGGGGGGGGGGGGGGGGGGAGGACTATTGTGTTTTCAGCATTATATCAGCAAGATGGCACAGTGAGCGCGCGTCGGCTCATCTCTCACGCGTACTTTGGCCCACGTACTATATAATAAGGGGGTGTACGCTAAACCGCGTGTCCTTATCTTGCAGTGGGGAAGATTGTACTCGTACGTATTCTGTTGTTTTTACTGGGCAAACAAAGGTCACTGCAATCGTTGCAAATCCTTCGTTTGCGAAAAGCGGTGCTTTTCAGACAGGGCGACGTAACACCTGAGACGCTTATTCGCGTTCATCAGTACCTGTGAGTACGTTTCGTGCGTCATGTGTGCGTGAGAAACGTGGGATACGTTTCGATCTGCTTGCGATTCTGCTTGTGACCTTCCAACTTGTTGCTATCACGTTCATTGCTTCGCCTTTGCGGCAATGCTGTGACTTTTTTTGTGATAACATGGTCACAACACAGTCATATTAGATATGTTTACGGCTATAGACTGACGGAAACTGCTAAAATTAATTTAGTCGCGCTGGAATATAATCCGACATCACTTCACGTAAGCAACACTTTGTACGTAAATGTCTTTGAGCTTGCGCTGCTGGGCTCCATCTCCGAGTTCACAGGACGCTTTCGCGAAAAAAAAAACGAGAAAAAATAAAGGCTGCGCATGACTCAAAAGTATAGGAGGAAGTCCGGTCGGAAACAGTAGCGTTGCGAAAGAAGGAACAGATCAAAGTATTTGTCTTTCTCACAGGTATTCCACGCAGCCGCTGGTCACACAGGTCTCCTGCCATTGCCGATTTGACTTATCGTACACGAAGAAAGAGGTGGTGGAGAGAATGATGACGACTAGTAGTGTCCCCGTCACCGCGGCGGCACCAAACAGCCGTCTCGAATTTCTAACACCAGCCGCACGGATTGGCGTATCCTGCAATGACCATAAACTATTCTTGCGACACTTGGTGTAGTCGCTCGAGAAGAACAAAGAAACTGTCAGCGCTATACATGTTGGATTATTTCTGTACAGGCGTGTGGGCAGCCCTGCAAAACGGCTAGCCAACTGCAGTAACCGGAAACTACGCATCATGATGTTGAAGCCTCACGTCTTGAAGCTCTTTGTCGACCTAGTGGCTTATTTAACAATGATATGTTATTAGGACAATGTGGCATGGAGTTTCTAATACCTGATATGCAGGGTTGGCGCTTGTGATGGCACGGGAGATGGATGCGCCCCCATATCTTTCTTCTCTCTCATCTTTGACTTTCCTCTTTAACTTCCCCACCTACAAGTCCCCGCAAATACACCCGGTGTCCCCCCCCCCCCCCCATTGAGTATAAACATTCGAACATCACCAAAGCACTCGAGATTACCTCCGCAATCACAATATTCTCTCGCGTCTGCTTTATGCACGCTGAAGTACTAAGGACTCCACATTCTGGAAGTCCCCTCTGCCAGTGAACGCACTTCTGTGCTGCCCTGCGCATGCGACACCCTTTTACAAACTGTCCTCCGAGAATCCTCCCAGGAACGATTAAGAGACCTCAAGCTAAAGCTCTGTTTCATTTTACGCTTGTGAACATTGGGAGGGTTGCCTTTTGGCGTAAGTGAGCACCATCAGAGCGTGTCGCAACTGCACAATGTGGCTAGAGATACCCTATTCACACAGTGTCGCTTATTTTGACGGCATTTTGTAACCGTGAGGCTATTTGCTCCACACTGAGTCATAATGATGCCATACTCGGTTGCCGCATTATTACTTCGTCAACAGGACTGGGCAGAACTTTGAAAAGCGCTACCACAACCTGTGTCACCCTTCACACGAAGCGTAATTGTTACAATGAGGTAATGGAATCGTCTTACCTGGTCAGACGTATTGTGGCATTATATCGTGCTGTCTGTTAGTAAAGTACACTAATAATTTATTCACTTCTATTATGAGAACAGTAAACTATGTTCTCGGGCCAGTGGGTGCTTCCTATAAGGTTATTCCACGCCAACTGACCCAGCCATTCCGGTGGTCATCTCAAATGTATTCGAAAAAAATTTGCACCCATTTATAGTGCACTGAAAACAGCGAATCGCTCAAATATTTCGGGGAAAAAGTTTTCCTGGCATTGGTGCCTTTCGAATTTCGCAGGATGTCGCCCGAGAGTTGTTTGTCACAATTTATTCTGAGTATTTTTTGTTTTCCACACATATATGTTGTAGATATTAAGGAAAGGCCTTCGTTCAAGGTGTTTGAAGCTCAATATCATTACTGCTAGTTTTCAATCATACACTGCTCCAGAAAATTCACCAAAGAGTTTTATTTTTGTATTTCTTTCCTGATATTATTGCGCTAGGTACGTATATCTGAATAATGAACCCTTACCTTACAGCAGGTATATATTTTCTTGAATTTTCAGGCCATTGATGTTTCAATTTTTGTTAGTAGTAAAGAAATCACTTATTTCAGGAATTCGTCAGTTTCGTACACATTGAGACGCACTTTAAACCCCATAGTGTTCCAGTGAAAGTTACCTCTATAACTAAATCAAAAGTAGATAGTTCCTGTCATATGAAAAGTATCACCTGCGAAACTTGTGTTAAGAAAAAAATTATCTCCCCATTGACAGCAACGGGTATACCTTCAATGAGGAATGTGGCCTATAACGGATGGAACGATAGCCATTAATAGATAACTTAAACAATTATTTTCTTCTAATACCGATCTTGTAATCACAAAACTTGTCATTTTAGAACAATTTACTTTGCGTCTAGTATGCCGTAATGTTCCCCCGAATACACGAACAGCTCTTCACACGGAGTTGTCGAGGCAAATGTGAACTCCATGTTTTGACTCGTCACTCAGGCACAACCACTTAATGCTACTGTTATCGTAAACATTAGACGTTAAAAAAGGTCATACCCTTTTATTTTCACTACCACGTGCTCAACTAGGACTCAGCAGTACGACTCACGTCGTTCCTTGATGGACGGCCGCGGGCCAGGAACGTGGTCAACACGGTGAAGGATTTCAGCAACCCCTGCCTAGGGGGCGGCTTCTTGAGGGATGGCGCCAGCGCGGTCAGTGCCTCGTAGATGTCGGCGACACTCGAGGCATGCTCGTGTGTGTTTGAGCGTCTCTTCTTCGCAGGCGTCGTCGACGCAGGTGTCGTCGGCGCAGCGACCGCAGACGTCTTGGTCAAGAGCTCCGGTCCCGCCCTGTCAGGCTTACGGGGAAGGACAGTGGCAGTCGCTCCTTTGTGTTCCGACGACGCAGTGCGACGCGTTCTGCGAATTCGCTGTCTTTGCCTCCCCGGCCTGCATATGGGATCTTTCGATATCACTACTGCAAAATTCAAATAGTCTCGTAGATTAAGTTATTCAGCTACCAATACCGGGTCCAGTGGGCCTCTGTGTACTGAAATACTTGACACACCTGTGTCGTTACTAAGCGAATGAAATTGACCTGCTTCCTATATTGTTACTTTTCCATCTAATGTCAAGACAGAAGTGCTGACACATTACTTCCGTGAAATCCCCTTGCTCATCTGAGCAGGGAGCTATCGAGAAGGAGCGTAATTAAGGCCGTAATTGTATGGAGGCTGTGTTTACGAGACCTTTCTTTCGCAAGTGATATTTGCCTCCAGATTGACGCCTTAACGAATAATATTTCCAGCATGAGAATCAGTGGATGTTTCCTCTCTTACGGAAAATTGTACAGTATATAATTTTAGTGATTTCTAGATTTTCCCCTGCACGTCCCATTCTATGGTAATTGATTTGATCTGGCAAAATCGACAAGTGAATAAAGGAACAAAGGTATAATAGTATACGAGATCGAACCCTCGTGGTATACGTGTCCTGCAGCGATAAAGAAATGACGCGCTGCTCATTCTTTCGATACCATTACTATTTCCTCATGCTACGAATAGAATTTTGGTAGCAGCCCTTTCTCTGCATGTATACGGCTTACTGACCGCAATGGTTAGACTTGTCTCCTTGGACGACGCGCCGTTGGACACCGAGGCCGGCCCACCGTGAGAGGACGAACACGACGGACTGCTTCCAGGCGACGACGAGAGAGCGCTGCCGGACGCCGCCGCTAGCTGGACCTTGTTGGGCTTGCGCCCGTGGTTCCTTTGTCTCTTGAGACCACCGATACTCGCGCTTCTGGCGGGACCTGTTCCGCTTCGGGCTAGACGTCGGGCTTTCCGTTGTGGAGGGCCTGCTAGCACGTCGCGACGCTCCTGGACGGGGAGGATGCCGTGTTGGCCTCACGCGGTGGGCTCGCGACGGTGCTGCCTGGACGACAGGCCTGTCTAGGCTTCATTGCCGAAGACTTGGGGATTGCCGTGGACAAGGCGAAGCGGATGAAAAACACGAGCTACCGAAGCGGTCAGACGTTTTCTTCTTCTGCGCGTGCCTCGCGAGCACGCACTTTCTTAAGCCTGCCCGTTTGCTTGACCCTTGATTCATGGCTCTTACCACTACGTGGATTGGCATTTCATAAAAATAAATAAGGAATTCTTCTTGCGTTTCCAAGAAGTTCGCATATGGCTAAGCGAACGTTTCTGTTGTAGAGCGCTGCTATGTGACGAGGCTATCAAAGACATAGAAGGAAAAGTAGAGGCATCGTGCATCGCGCTAGTTTATGAGATCTCGTTACTCCGTAAATATCTTTGTGAGATCTTGTTACTCCGTAAATATCTTCTGTAGTTGGGACTAAAGTAAATCGCATCGTTTCTCTACGTCCTTTGTCTGGATATTCTCTTCGTATTGAACGCTTCCGAAGCCTCCGATTGCTCATGCAGCATGTCGCTAAGAGCTGCCCTCTGTATCTTCATCGGAGTGTCTCGAAGGTTTAGCAGCTTACAGGAGAGTCGTCATAGCTGTTGTTCATTTATTTGATAAATTGACTCTCATAAAGCAAACAATGCGCAAATCACGGTCACTATATGAAATTATCAAGGTCTTCTCTATAGCATTTTATAAATCCACTGCCACAACAACAGCCAGTGCGACCATGAAAACTGGTGGGGCGTAATGCGATCCGCGTCACTTGGGGTGCGGTATTACATGCCGTGCAGTATAACACCTAAATACCCTAAAGTGAAGGCAATAATTTTCGCAGTCGAGCACAAACAAGAGAATTATAAAAGCATGGCTTTTAGAATTTAAAAGTACCCATAAAGTCTGAAACTTTATGGGCACTTTTTAGTTTTCAGACTTTGAGGTATAGAAGGCATCCTCGTGCTTCAATAACTGTACTGAAACCGTGCCCATATCTGTGGCTGACGCTCTACCCTTCTTATAGTAGTTTGTTAAATGAAAATATGAGATGTAGGATATTTTAAAAAAAGGTGGACACAAATGAACGCAACATACTTCAGTCTATACGATTGTTGTTAACACACCGGCTCTTATTTTAATTGAATGAGGGTATCTTAGCAGTGAACGGTCATAGTACCCCGGCGCGATAACGTTAAAAAACTCGTTTGGCAGATAATGCAATGTCGATGTCACGTTGCGGGTTGTTTGAGACAAATCATTTTCGTTGGGGAGAAGTTGAAACAGACGATGATACTAAATAAATAAATAAAAAAGTAAATAAATAAGTGACTAAATAAAACGTTCGCAAGATTCTATGCATTGTTGAAAATTTCTTTTATGCGAAGCAGTCAGCGAGTTGCTTTTTATGTTGCTTTTTTGCCACAGAGCCCAGAGATGTACCAAGGTGTTTTTGTAAGCGGAGTAGTTTTCTGCATATCGTGTGCGTACCAGGCATGTCAGTAACGATTATGATTATAATGTAACTTGTGGTGTTACGTGCACGACGTAAGCACTCATGTTAAATACACAGGCATCAGCTTTAGTGAAACGAAACGCATGCTACGGTGTCATGCTGAGAATGACATACGAAGCATTCGTTAGTGGTCCGGGGACGAAGAACACTTGAATACAATTTGTAGAGTCATAGGTGTACGTGTGATGTATATTCGGCTGTTATAAAAGTGCATCCAACAGTGGAACCTAAACATAGGTTAAGCCGACAGTACGGCTGCAGTTTTGACACCTTGAAGTGGAATGAGATAGCCAGCACTGTAACCAGAATTGACGTGTCACCAACATAATTGGAGCATCTCCATGGTCTTTCTTCAAAGCAGTTTCATACCTGGCAATGGTCTGCGGATGAATACTTTATTGTGACGCAGAATGCCGGGCTTCAGTTTTCGCTGGGAAATCAATTTTTAATATTTGTATTCCTTGGCTCAACGCTATACTGATGCCACGTTTTAATTGATACTCTTCCAGTTAATTTACCAATGTCTAGCTGTTTTTATCGTTTCTGGGTAGATAGAAACTTTGAATCCATCCATCCATCCATCCATCCATCCGTCCGTCCATCCGTCCATCCATCCATCTATCCATCTATCCGTCCGCCCGTCCGTCCATCCATCCATCCATCCATCCATCCATCCATCCATCCATCCATCCATCCATCCATCCATCCATCCATCCATCCATCCATCCATCCATCCATCCATCCATCCATCCATCCATCCATCCATCCATCCATCCATCCATCCATCCATCCGTCCACCCGCCCATCCGTCCATCCATCCGTCCATCCATCCATCCATCCATCCATTCATCCATCTATCCATCCATCCATCCATTCATCCATGCGTGGCACACACCTGCACTTCCCGGCTATAGTGTACTAGAATATGATATTCTAGTACACTATACCCCGGCTGCGCTGCACACTCGGCGCGTGTGCTTTGGATAGGTTGCTGCTAGAAGGCCACGCCGATGTAAAGCGCTCGTTATTGACGCACTTCTTTTCTCTTCACCGGGAACTCAGTCAGTGAACATCTCCACGCACCTACTTATCCTGAACGCCCCAGAGGCCACGTACTTCACTGACCACGAAGCTGTGATCTCCAAAGGAAAACAGGTCCCTAAGCTCATTGGGAACCAGCCCTCCTAGTAGTTCGTAAAGTAAAATATTGTGTATCCAACACACGCACACTCTGTAAATAATTGCATCGATATGTCATAAAAACATTGTGTATGTGAACGCATATAAATCACCCTATAACAACGTATGTGTCACGTATTTACATGATGCGTGGGCGAATGTTTCACAGTTTTACCGATAAGCATTGGAACTTCGCTCCACTTGTCAGCATTCACTTCGTGGAGAAGGCGTGGATTTTTTTCTTTTCTGTTTCTGTGTTTCAAGGTTGCCTTTTTCGTCCTGTCTTGAATTGTTACGCATACATACATACAAAGAAATTTATTACAACACCATAGGAGCTAGTTTAAATAAATCCTAAGATCCCCTCCATCAGTCGGTGGCTCCACGCAGGGAGGCACAGGAAGGTGAAGACCCTATGCGATGGACGGGTGCTCCGGACAGCCAGTAGTTGTAGACCTAAGCCCAGGCTGTGTAAGCTCCACCGCCCCCGCTCCTCGTGACATAAATCAGTCCCCGCCTCCGCAGGGCACTGCCCGAGCATTCGAGCTAGCAAACAACTCTCGAGGCCACAACGAAGACACTCTTCATGAAAGTACAGCTCTATCCTACAATACGTTCGCGGGCAAAGATATGTACCCACCTGTAGGAGTCGAAATGTGATTCCCTGGGTTCTGTTGAGTCTGGCATTAGAAAGGGGAAAGCGCCTTCGACCCAGATTGTAGCTTGACGTAATGTCATGGGACGTTGTAAAACGATCTTTTCTAAAATAAATGCCCCCCCCCCCCCCCTCCCGACGCTTCCCCATTCGCCGCACGGTTCGTGTATTCACGTGCAAGGGTGTGAGCACTGACATTAGGATTAACTACATCAATGCCCTCGACGTGCACTGGAAACCAGGACTACTAGCCTATCTCGCCTGTCTGCGACCACTTTGACTTAGCCGTGCCACCTGCTGTGAAAAAAAAAAAAAAAACCTGCAGAGAAGGCCCGTACGGCCGACCTTGAATCTGAGTAAAAGCACAAGGCACCTTTGCTGCCTAAAGAGCTAACACAAATGCAGCTTCTTCCGCAACTGTGACCTGATCAGTATAGAATGAGACCCGGAGACCAGATGCCCTTTACCATCGGCAACCGACATCCCAAAAAGGCCCAAGACCTTGAACGAAACCTGCTCAGTACGTGAGCCATCGTATGTTCACAGAGACACGTGTGCATTATAAACGGTGAAGTTTGCGTACCACGGGGTGACCAGATGACACCGGGTGCCATGTCGACCTTGTCGCCCAATGCTCCATGCTACTTATCAAAGAAAGCGTTGCATCCAAGACATCTGAAAAGGCGGTTGAACTATGTGGTTGATTCTGGTATCTCAAATAAAAAAAAAAAAAATACGGCGCGCAGTGCTGATGGTGAAGCCAATGGTTCAGCTCCATATCTGTGGGCATTCGTGTGGACCCCGAACCTGATATGACTAGCCCTACATAGTCAGCTTTACTGAAACATTTGCTCAAGCTTTGTATGCCCTGAATTTATTGGAGCTCTCAATGCATTGTAAACTATGAAATAGTTGTTTAATGCAAGCCTAATATACAGAAAAAACGACAATCTTGTACATACGAGACGGCAGTGATTTTCTCACGAGGCCTCTTCGGGTACTGAGACAATCATGTGAATCAAACGATCATCTTGCACTGACGAAATGTTTTATCAAGTGCTTGTCATTTTACAGCTTCGCAAATGTAGTCAGTGATTTGGACAGGGGCGTAACGGATAACCTATGCCCGTCATCCCCCCCCCCCACCCCTCCCCCTCCATAATTTCACCCTTATGGCATAGAGAATGAAAAATGACTATTTCAAGGGGGCCCTCCCCGAAATCAAGGTGGCACGTACGCCCTATCTCTTCTACATCATTCGCGTGTCAGATCAATAAACATTAAATTGATGTTTGGAATACGTGCGAGTAGAAGTGAGTGTAACGTGAATCCAGGTAGGACTGATGCTGAAGGGGCGAAGATACGAGACTCTTCACCCTCAGCGGAGCGCGCTGGGTCTGCAGGAGAAAGCTTTGTAAGTTCCTGAATTCTGGGTTCGAGCTGATGGCCTTCTGGTGTGGCGTGTTCGTCGTGCATATTTAGTGGAAAATTTCGTCAGTACTGTAGGATGCGCTGTGTTCGTTTATTTGCGAAAAGGTAGAGTAAAAGAACAAATGACACATTTTATTCCGTTCTTCTTTCTGCATAACCACCACAATCACTTCAAATCACGCGCTAGCTGAGCGATCAGTACTCTACGATCTCATCCAAAGTTATGAATGCATGCTTCCCGATTGAATCCGTCACTATAAAAAATTGACTCTGAAAATCACTTTGAAGTAGGTTATAGTTATGCTGTCAATTATGTTAATTATGTTTCACTCAAGCTATGTACTCACGGTTTTGTCCTCCGAAACTGCCAAGACTTCTATTGCTTGCATCCAAAGGAATCCGATTCTGCTTTGCGGCTTTTGGATTGGCTCGCGGGTGTCATGGCTCCTGTGGAACGCGCGTGAACATAGCACCGGGATCAATTCGTGATGGCAAACTTGACAGAAAAGGACTTTGCTCCGCTGAGTGCGGCCTGCGTGAGGGCCCTGAGTGACAAGCTTTACGAGAAGCGCAAGACAGCTGCACTGGAGATTGAAAAGTGAGTCGCGAACGCTCTAGAAATATGGCAGTGGGTGCCGCACGTAGGCTCGGGTGGGCGCGTCGGTTCTCGTTTATCTGCTTTTAGACAGCGGTGTCTTGCGATGTTACTGCACGTCATAAAGTTAGAAACGCACAGCTGTAGCGTCAGCGTCGCAATTCTGTTGTCCTCCCCCTTTAAAATCTAGGAGTCGAAGTATGGATTGATCATATTGCACAAACATCGTCGATCTATAACTGCTGCCTGCGAGTTCGGAGTGGTAGTACGAGTGCTCTTAAGTAATGGTCGCTATCGAAGATCGAGTGTGGTGTAGTATATATCAGCATTTTTGTTTCTTGTTTGGTACTGTTCCTGAGAAGTGGTGTGCGACAGCGGCAACGGATTGATATAGATTCCAAAGATGTGCAAGGCGGGAAAGAAAAAGTAGAGACATGCAATGCTGCCGCTTATTTGATTGTAACGTTTTAGTATCAACGTTTACTATGAATGAAAAGTGTATCTGAGCGCGAAATTAACTCGTGTACTCACGCTGTTGGTCCCTGGCTGTTCATCACTGTGGAGCGCGCCATTCGACATAGTGCTATTTGCTGCAAACCGCGGAGCACTCTTCACAATCACAATGCTTCGTCGCGAGTAAGCCCGATGCTTAAAGAACTGTCGTGTTGACGTTAAAAATGTAGCGTCTTTTAAAACTAATATGTGTCCCAAACATGGATATGAAAGGTTAATTATGTTGTTTGCAGAGCTGAGCAGCGTTTAACATGCATGTAGCTGTCACGCCATAAAGGTGCTCCGTAGCTATAGGTCTCGAGCAGGATACGTTTCACTTGATGCACCGCTAGTATCATGCATGTCGAGTCACCAAGTACATCATGATCATTATCCTATCTTGCATGTCCACTGCAGAATGAAGGCCTTTTCGACGGATCTCCAACTCAACACATCCTACGCGAGTAGATTACATTCTTTTATTTTGTCGCCTCACCAAACTCTGCCGGCCTCGGCCGGACTTCTTGTCTCTCGGTATCCATTCCATCATTCTAACTGTCCTCCTGGTGGTATAACATGCCCAAAGTCATTCTTTTTTTTTTCTATTATATCGGCTTTATTTTTTTTTTTTTTGCATTTATATCAACTACCCCTACTTGCTGTCTAATCTAGTCTGCTGTCTACCTATCTCTTAGTATTAAACCAATCCTTTATCCTTCCGTGGCACACTGTGTGATCCTCTAATTTCTCGAGGGCCTTTCTTATTCTCCAGGTTTCGGCACCATGTGTTGAAACTGGCAAAAGTTCAAAGGTGCGCACTTTCTGATTTATGGACAATAGTAAGTAGCTTGCCAGAAGTTGAGAATGCCTGCTGTATTTGCAGCATCCCATCTTTATTTTTCGGCAGGTGCGCTTTAAATGAGTAGGCTCCCCAGTTCGTATTTGAATTGAATGTAAAAGTGCCCCAAAAGCAAAACGGAGCATGTGAGCTGTTTTGCATAAAGGGGCACCTAAGTAACGAAAAAGGCTCAGAAAAAACAATTTACGTGGTAGAGTATGTAGAATTATTTCAAAAACATGTCTTGGGAGATGTGTCCGATTTCTGCCAGACATGAATTGCATGACATTTCTATCTTCCTCAGTAATTAATCATGAAACTTTGTTGACATATTTGCCTTTGATTTCACCCATTGTAAGCTCATGCATGTTTGAAATTCACCATTTAGAGTAGGAGACTCATACTCGTACCGCGTTCATTATTGTGTGCACCTTGTCAATATTACCCTGCTTATCCTTAACGGCACACTTTATTGCCATTCTGTATGGAGTTTTTCGTTTACTGGTTTTGGTCCTGCTGCCCTTTTTTACCACTGCCTGACTTTCTTCGACGTGACAGATCTGTGTGCACTGAGCTTGCTTTTGTTGATGCCAGTCTAGAGGTACACTGTCGTCCTTTATGAAAGGGAACACGCGAACGCGTGGTCTGCGTTCCGCGGCAGCTGCCTACAGCACTATCAATCGACAGCAAAAGAAAACACGTTTGCTTTCAGCGTCATCTGTTGCAAAAAAAAAAAAAAAAACAATGAGTTATGGCCGGTAGACAAGCGCTGCTAGATTGCACTCCCTCTGCTCAGGCCTGCAGTGAGTCATCTGTCAACATATCAAATGTTGTGCACGACCACAGCGCAGGCTGCATTAATCGCTCGATATCGCTTGCCGCGCAAACGCTGAGGGAACGTAATCTAGCAGAACTTGTCTACCGGCCATGACTAGTTATTCTTCCTTGGCCATAGGTGATGCCAAAAGCGAATGTGTTTTCTTCACTTGTTGGTTCATGGTGCTGTAGACAGCCACCGCAGAGCGCAGGCCACGCATTCGCGTGTTCCCTTTCATAAAGGACAACAGTGTACATGGAAGTCCTTTATTTAAATTGTAGCCTATGTGAGACAAGTTGTCCTGACTCTCTTGGAAAAATTCTGTGCTCTAAAGCCAAGCATATTGTAAACTGAACTAGCGTGGCATCAAGCACGAGCGAGCTTAGACCAAATACACAACCAGGTTCAGTTCACACTGAAGAAAAATGTAGAAGTTTGTGAAACGAAGCCATTTCCTCCATGGTACGCCTTCTGCCATCAATTTCAACTTGTAAAACATGTGGCTTACGAACTGTGGCACATGCATATGTGTTGCAGAGCAAAGAATGGACATGCTAAAGCAGTAGCCGATAAGAAACTTTTGTCATTTAAAAGAGAAAGTTTTTGCCAATCTGTAACTATTGTTTGGTATAGAATGGACTGACAATACTCCTTGTAACATCTGGAATGTATTTCACTTAAACTTTCAGTCCCTTTGAATGGAGTTATAAAGATTTTGTATGTCTATTGTGGGTAAATGGTGACCTACGACTGAAAGGTGTGAATGATTCATGTGCAGGATGGTGAAGGACTTCATGAGCAAGGAGAATGTGATGCAGATCCGCAAGCTGCTCAAGTTGCTCGGCCAGGACTTCGCCCTGTCGCACAATGCCAACAGCCGCAAGGGGGGCGTCATTGGGCTCGCTGCCATTGCCCTCGCTCTTGGCAAGGTCAGCTGAGACGTGTTTTCTGCTTGCACAACTTTGCTGTGGAACTTCTATTGCATTATTAGTATGGTGCATAATTTTTTAGGAGTGTTCAGTGGTGTCCTTTTCTCATTGTAATTCAGGTAGTCTCTGTTCATGTGTTGTAATTAGTTGCAGCAACAGTTACATGAGACCGAAAGCTGCTTTTTAGCAATGCAGCAGTTTAGCGCCGACGTAAATCTTCGGGGATCTGTTCGCACTTTCTAGCCCACCTGCCAGAGCGAAGCCCGATGAGAGGGAGCTAAGCGATTGAGAAGGAAGCCTAGTGTGGCGAGTTGAGCCTGGTAAGGAAAGGTTAACCCAAATGAGAGGGTAAAACTGGGTAAAAAGGAAGAGAGTGAAGGTGAAGCTATGGTGGGAGTGCAGCAAATGGTGTGGAGAAGAGGAGGGAGCAGGAGCATGATTGGATGTGCCAGTGAAAGAGTCGACCCATGGTAACGTTCGCTCGAAAGCAGAGGTGCTGGCGAGAGTAGAGGAAAGATGCACTGATGCCACCAGCTCATGGTGAATCACATATTACCTTCTGCAACAATGTATATAAGACTAGAGCAGCGGTCGAAACCGTGTTTACATCCCTGTCACCGTGTCTGCTATTTCTCATCTTTGCCTGTCTTGAACGAGCAGCAGTATAAACCAGTACCAACTTTAGCAAGCCTAATGGTTCTCTAACGAGATTGTGGCATCTCAAAGAATAATGCAGTTTCTTTTAATTTACAGGCTGCTACAAGTTTGATACCAATCAAACTGGTAAACTTGAAGGAGTGCCAACATAAAGTTTGCAAATTTTCGTATTGGCGTTCTAGATATAAATACTGGCATCAAGAACCCTGAAGAGAGTATCTCAGTACCTCGGAACACTTTAAATACATATATAAATTACCACTCTCTTGAACACATTAGGGTTTGCTACAGAGGAGGGGGCTCTAAAGTGGTAGCCCAGTATGTGTGTTAGTCAAAATTTCTCTCCTTGTGTGTGTATCTTTCAAGGCTAGGTCCCCCGAGTTTTTTATGTGCCAACAGGCCCAGCACCAGACATTACAACATGTCAACACACACTAACGTAGATCTAAGTCGTGCGAAGACAGCAACTTGTCATGTACAGTTGACTCTTGGTAAACAGAAATCTGCTTAACGAATCACTGCTTAATTGGGAAAACTTCTCTGATATGATTTGTTTAGTACTTGTATTTTGCTCCCGTATTCACCTCCCAGTGAGTGAAACTCTTTTTAAATGGAGCATATTTTTTTGGTATTTTCAGGTTTTATTTAATAAGAGGCAGCAACTCCCAGTTACGTTTGGTGCACAAAAACGGCGATGAATGAGCTGTTATCCAGTGATTCTGACAGAATTTGTCGATATTGTTGGCTCCTCATGATAATGTTCACTGCGGCAGAACAGGCTCGCCATTAGCTGGGTGAGGAAAACTTTTACTAAATAAGACTAATATTATTCTGCATGTTTCCTGGCTATGGTGTGTGAAAAGTGTTAAGGCTGTAGACTTACCAAGCAACAAATCTCTTCTGATATCTCAAGACTGTGTCAGTACAGTAGACTTCGATTATATGTTTCCCGGTTTTGCAACAACCCACATTTTACGACGAATCGGTTTGGTCCCAGCAAGATCCCAATAGAAGTAATGTTTTACAAACCTTTGTTATATGACACAGTTTTATGCCAACCCCGCATCTCACGGCGACTTTCAGATTTCATTCGAAAGAAAAAATGAACTTTACTCAAAATAAATGTCGACCAATTATTCTTGAGTGCATAATATGAACTTGCGTTCTCCTAGGTCGACGACCAGAAAAGTAAAGAGTAAAACAAGATGTCTTTTTAGAATGGTAAATTTATTCTCCTGGAAGTTATATATATGCTTCCATCATGTGTGTACATATTGGAGTCTCTACATAGTCTTGGTCTCTCTACACAGAGTAGATGCAGCTTGCTGAAAAGCTGATATTTTCACATTTTTGGTCCGTGCAAACTTTTTCTGGTCGACATACAGCTGATCTCCCCCCTTTGTCGCACTCCTAGTCACAGGCTTGCGCACGCATATTGGCGCGAGGCAGCTATTTTGACCATGCAAAAACACTTTCATCTGATGTTGAGGTTCGTAATAAGAGCGAGACGCCACTAGTTGCACCTCACAAGGCAAAATTGCAATGCGCACAGCTCAGTCACACACAAAGGCATTCCACACAAACTTGTGGTCTGTCGCCATTATGTGATAGCGATGACGCTGTGTCGAAAGGCTGTTGGCTAGCGGTTTTGGTTTCATTTTCACACGCAGGCGATTTTTGGAGTCCATTTATCGGTAAAAAGAGGTGCGTCAGATTCAATTTTTTTTGAAGTTGAGAATAAAGATTCCTTCGCACCTCCTTCAACTCAATGTTGCCATTAGCTGCTACTGGCAAGAATACATTAATGTACCTTCCTTGCAGAGGCGTAGGGTTGTTCTGTGGGCTCATTCAGGCAGTCCGTGCTCGTTTTTTGGGCAAGGCTGAGTGTCACTGCCTATAATCTTAGTTTTCCATGAAATGACGACCAGATTATGCGATGGTTTTGCATGGTCTCTTGAAAGTCATATAATCGGGGTTCCACGGTATTCCTTCTGGTAAGGAGAATTTTAAAAGGTCGTACTAGTGCTTTGTTGGCTTACAATGATGATTTTGGTCCTTCATTGTGCAGTGTGACTGTTTCAAACAAAAAAGCAAAATGTATCCACCATATAATGAATCGTGTATGTCGGGTACTTCATCACTTGTGTTGCCAAAATTGTAAGAAATTAAAAAGAAAAATGCTCTCTCATCTTTTATCTCAGATTGACTTATCATAAATTAGAGCAGAGCAAGGCTTAAACTTGGGCTTGTTGGTTGTACTTCGTAATGGAATGACGGCGCAACTACACACGGACAGGAAAACAAAGGCACATAAAACACAGCGCTGAAATCACAGCTGAATCTTTTGTCTCAAGAACGGGACTAACTGTAAAACTACCCATCGTAAGCTTCCCACATGTGCAAACTGAGGAAATACACAAATCATTGCGTATCAACGAAATATCAAGTGAACTAAAAAAATTTCATCAAAGTCACACGTACGAATTTGAAAATTCATATCATCATCATTTATTTTACCCTTAAGGGCCTCTCTCGGGGCATTACATAAGGGGGGGGAACAATCCAAGTACAAATTTCAATGAAAATGCAGTTCATGGTTACAGTTTTAGAATTACTAAAACATATCACAATCGAGTGATGTTGCTTGATTGTGAATATGATTTTTTGAACCAGTACAAGGGACTTTGATGTACATTTCTTTTTTCGCTTGGTTGGGAATATAATTTTTTTTTAACCAGTACTTGTGAATTGTTTAACAGTTGGCACGTACCATGGGAAGTGCATCTCGAGAGGCGTTCAGTTACAGTCCACTGCTGTAAAGTGCTGAGCAATTCTCCCCCCTTCCTTCTCCTATGGTGAAGGATAACTAGCCAAGACTTAGAGGAAGGGGGGCTTGCTCGCTCATGGACTGAAAGTTAAGATATAGATAGAAGAGCCGCTAAGAATAAAGAATGCACAACTTTGCTTCTAATTAAATTCTCTACTGAGTATGCATACATTAACTCTTTCCATTCACCTTCATCAAGCGAATAAGGACAATGAAGGAAACAGTGCAAATATTGAAAGACCAGAACAGGCGGCATGTTTGCGATCACCCAAAGACGGAAAAAGGGCATTTGCTCGGGATTTCGCAGTAGATGGACTGTCTGTTTTCGGAACGCTCTGGTTGGAAAAAGCTCGATAAAAACTGTTACAGAATGTGCCGCTCCATCAGTTTGCCACTTTTATTTTATTTGTTTATTTATTTGGCAATACTGGCTAACTCCTGGTGGAATCGTTGCAGAGTGGGGTTACAATCAAGAATGGTGCATACAACATTCTAGAGTAAAAAGTAATGTAAAATGACGACAATATAAAGCAATGAACTAACACAACTCGTTAAGCAAAACAGAAGCACAAATTATTTAGAGTGCCCAGGAAGGGACAATCCACTTAGTCGGTAGTATCGCCTGTATTCACAGGACTCCGGTCCGTACGTGGACGACCTGGTGAAGCCGATCCTGGCCTGCCTCAGCGACTCGGACAGCCGTGTTCGATATTACGCCTCTGAAGGCACTCTACAATGTGGTCAAGGTGGCACGTGGCGCCGTCCTGCCCAGCTTTAATGACATCTTTGACTGTCTGAGCAAGGTGTGTCGCCAAGCGCGGGTGAAAAGTGTGGAGTTAAGGTCAATGTGCCTTCATTTTTTTCACTTAAAGGTGTACTGAAACCTATTTTTTGGTAGTGTGTTTACACTGCCATACAAATCGCCTTTATACAGAGGTGGCTGTGAGCAAGTGTGTAGTCCAGCATGTGCTGGTAAGGATACTTTTTTGATATTGAAGTCGCATGGTGCACCTACCGACAGCATCTAGCTTACATGTCAGACTACATTACGAATTGTGGCGGCTTCACATAGCAGTCCGGCTAGTTGTGGCGTCAGGCTCGGTACTTCCAGAATGGCCGCTTGCTGTGTCACATAAACGTTCAAAATATCTGCTTGTGTGTCAACAACTAGAGGCATGGTGCTGAGTTGCCGCTGAAACATCATGATGTCTTGCACGAGCTGTGATAAGAAGCTTATAAGTAGTTGCGGTGTCAGGGTATAGTAGGAAACGAAACTGGCTTTCAAAAACACACTGTCGCCACTCTTTCAGGGTGCGCTATTGCTTAGTAGTACATTTTCTAAGGCTCTTCAGGGCTTGGCCTCTCATTTGACACTGGAAAACGATTAATAAATTTTCATGCCAGCGCCGCGTCAAAAGGATTCAGACATCAAACTTGTGGCATATGTGTTCTTTCTTTCGCATGCTTCTCATTGATCCAAGAAACATAAAACATGTTCGGAAGATGGATGTATTCTCCTTAATAATTTAGTCTCACATTGCATATGTGACCAACTTTTGTTTGCAGTTGCTTGCCATCGAGTTCGATGGTGATGTCTCAGTTTAGGAAACCTGACAACGTGCAGCCACAAGCGTCAGCTTGGGGCTGCACGTTTTCAAGAAAGGGAAGGGGGCAAAAAAACAACAACAAGAAAGCACATGAGACAAGCGCTAAAAACTAAGTGTCTAATGGAAAAAGCGTGGCATATATAGTTATAAAGGAAGGCACAAACGAAATCCTATTAACCTCGACCAAGCATCTAATCACGTGTGCTGTAGATACCAAACCTCAGGGTCACTGAGAACAGTTGAAGGCTGGCCACGCATCTCTCTTACACTTTTATTATTTTAAACGCTTCTGCGATTTCACGGGTGCACTGGTCCCTGTACTTCAACACCACAGCGGTTTCGCTTAGCTCGACTGCACAGTTGCACTGCTGGATGCATGGACGGTGTATCTTTTTTGTGTATAGTACGCACAAAAGCAATGTTCGGAGACCACATGTGCTCTGACTGAAATTCCTTCTAAGCTGCATTAACACAAAGCCTTAAAATTATCTACTACAATCTTTGTCTCTTTGCAAAGATAATGTGTGGTGCGTGTTGCCGGTAAACACGTGGCCGTGTGACAGCTAGTGTTCTCAAAGGGTTCTTTGTCAGATCATCTCAAAAATTTGCTTTCTTAATGTTTGATATATATACAACAGACTCTGAGTAAACTTAAATATGTTAAACAGAGTGGCTGCCTGAATAGAACAAGTGTGATTTGTTTAGGACTTGTACACTGCACCTCTGTTTATTGCCCCAGTAAACCTAACTATTTCTAAGTGCAACATATTTTTCTGGTCCCTTCAAGCTTCATTTATTGGATCTGTTGTATACTTTTTGGCATCACACTAGTCTCATCATGCAAGAACTGTTTGTCTCTCTATGTGCAGCTTCATTTTTATTGTTGTTCTATGCATATAAACTATTCCTTGCTCTCAATTATTTCATCATTTCTTACTTCCTTCCTCGCAACATGTTTTGTGTCGTCTTACAACGCAACTACGCTGTTCAGTGCACACACTGATCAAACTGATATCTGCCCACGTATGCGACACTTGTATGTTTGTCTTTCTGCATTGGTGCACTTTGTGCGGCGATGTAAAATAAACGAATTCCAAGTAAATAATATGCATGAGTGGTACTCCAGTGAGTCGTCAGGTGGTGGTAGTGTAATTCTCAACATACCGTGTGTTTCTCTCTGCGCACACTAGCTGGCCGCCGATCCTGACCAAAACGTGAGAAATGGATCGGAGCTTCTCGACCGTCTTCTCAAGGTGAGGGGAAGCACCAAACCATGTCGCATACTTTGAAATCACGATGAAGAGCAAACAAACTGAAAGAGCACTGACCAAAATGAAAAGGTTTAAAACATGTTCTTTCATTTCGTTTGCTCTTCTTTCTTCTTGCGGACCAAACAATGCTTCGTCAAACCATCGAAATCATGATGCCCCGAGTGTATGCTTGTTGCATGTTTTCTGAACTTATCAATATGAATGTGAACTTATCAAGCTTGACCGCATCTTTGACATCACTTGCATCAAAGTTATGTAGCCTCATCCTGCCAAAAGAGCATCAGAGAACTTATTGATGGTACCCGTGAGCAGTCTTGTGGGCTTGAATCTAGACTTTAAGCTTTAAACTGCATTTATCTACTAGGTTACGTATGTGAACAAGCATATGCAATCAAATCAGCATGCCTTTCGGTGCCTCTTTGGTTTGCTCTCTGTACCTAGTTTCAGACTTTCAATGTGTGCACGAGAGTCGGCACCTGCTGTGGTGGTCCAGGGGCCATGGTGCTCGACAGCTGAACTGTGGGTTTTGGTATGGAATACCGGCAGGGTCGGTCACATTTTGGGGGGAGGCAAAAATGCTTCACGCCTGTGCGTGTATACTTAGGTTCACATAAAGAACCCCAGGTGGGCGCCATTTCCAGAGCTCCTCGCTACAGCATCTCTCGTAATCATGGCGTGATTTTGAGGTGCTATACATTAACAATTATTATCGCTGTTATTTATTAGTTATTATTACAGAAATTGGCTATGGAGGGCACGTTGAAATGTGCGCCCAAGAGCACGCTCAATATTGTGCCGAAATCATGACCTTGCTGTTAGCCAACTCGGTATGCAACACGCGAAGGTGAGACTGCCTCTCGAAGTGATTGCCCGGAAATACTGCCCCCTGTTTTCCTGCTTTTGTGAGCATTCTCACATTGTTTATTGTTTCACTTGGCCACTGTTTTATCCTTTTATACATTTAGCCTATGATCCTAGGCGTGGAGCACAAATCTGTACACTCTTGTCGCTGGCATGTTATCAAAGAAGCGAGCTTTCTGTCTTTTCTACGCAGGACATCGTAACGGAGAGCGCTTCGTTCGACCTGGTGGCCTTCATGCCGCTGCTGCGTGAGCGGGTCTACACAAAGAACAACTTTGCGCGAGCATTTGTGGTCTCTTGGGTGAGTGCTCCCTGATACGTGGCGTTGCGCGGAAATTCGCACACAGCAAGTGTGACTGCAGGGTCGACAGCGTTCGCATTCTGATTAAGATCACCTGTAGCAAGCCATAGTTACTGTCATTTACCAACCCACATTCTAGGTTGGAAACCCAAGTCCAAAGGAAAAAAAAAATCACTGTTTTGCTGTAAGGGTGAAAGGATCAATGTGATAGCTACGAATTGGAATGCTGTACAAAGTTGGCACAAGAAGTGATAACGACCCAAAGGACGAAACAAACCAGCTGGACTGCCTGTGTGCCTTTGGATGCGCAAACAACAGCCAGTGCTTCACTTTTGAAAAAATAACAGCACAGAGACATCGGCGCAAGAAAAAACAAATGCGTATTTTCAAAGCATGGCAGCACATGCCAAGCCAGATAAATGATCTAAAAAGGTGTGCGTCCTAAAGCAGCTGCACTGTTGGCATGCTCTGATGTGCAAGCGACAGCCAGTGCACCACTTTGGAAGAAAAAAAAGCGGAGAGATATCGGTGCACCGAAAAAATTCTACGTATTCCCGAAGTGAGGCAGCACATGCCAAGTGAGAGTAAATGATTGAGAAAGGCATGCATTATAACATGCAGGCAATGCCGTACATGTGCGGCAAGAACAATTTGGTGCCTGTTAGACGATTCTGCACGTGCACGGCAAAACGCTGGAAGGATTAACAAGCTGTTCGCTCATTCAATGTTGACGTGTTACGTTACCCCATCTGGTAAAAAGAGTGTTCTACACTTGCCATCATGGCTGAGAGTGGCGCTGACTAACACCGATTATTGAAATACCCTATATTGGGACGAGAGTATGATCACTGCTGTAGCTCAGTTGGTAAGAAAATTGGGAACGTAATCCAAAGCACACAAGTTCTGTCCCTGCCAGCGCCAAGTTGTGTTTTCTTCCACTCATTCTTTTTTGACATCTATGTCACAGTTATTACAATGCACTTGAAGCAGTACAATCAGCGTTCCCGATGCCTCCCTTGGTTTTATTACCTGCTGGTTTTATTTAGGTTGTGTCATGCAAAGCCATGAGCCCTCGAAAATTTCCTTTTTTCATTCTTTCATGGTAGGATTGGCAGTAGAATTCTTAGCACATACATGTGAAAAAATAGTAATGTACATGTTATGAATTGCATTTCATTTATTCTTCAGTAATAGTTGCACTCAGTTAACTCCTTTTGCGTCACACCCTTTTGACGTATCTTGCGATCATATTGCCATGCACATTTTTGTTTCGCTTTTTTTTTCAGTTTTTGTTTCGCTTTTTTCGTATTCAGCTTACACCCGCTAACTTTGTCGGCAATGCTCGACACAGGCTGCGCCTCTGTGTCCGAGAACCTTCACTACTGTAGCATAGATCACATTGTTAAGATTGCGCGCAGCACTCGAACGGTCGAGCTTATTTCGGAACTGCGCCACCGCCAGTGACAAAACTGGAAAGTTCGGTGCGGGATTTATAAAAGACTGCGCGTTTCATCGATGATCACTTTCGCTGACGGCTGATGCTCTGTTCGCCACTATCATTGTACAGCGTGTATTTCTCACAGTAGTCTGACTTCCGGTTTCCCAGCCACAAGTTCGGCCAAATAAACTTCCACCTTGAATATGCCGACTGCTGCCTTTTGTCCACGTCACGACCTCGTGACAAATCTAGGTTGCGGCACGTGGAACTGAATAAATTTTTTTTTTGAATTTCCGGTTCATGTGACCTCATTTCAAGGAAGCTTTGTCGGCAAATATAGAGTTTGTCTTTCCAAAATGTTTTTATGCCAGTGTCGGCCGTTTTTTCAACAGCAGTGTTTGTGTGAGCATTTCTTGCTGTCTTCCAGGTGTCTGTGATGAACTCGGTGCCAGACATTGACATGCTCATCTTTCTGCCCGAAATCCTTGATGGCCTTTTCTACATACTTGAAGATCCCTCGGTTGAACTCAAGAAAATGTAAGTCTCTGTCAGTACGGTTATGACATTATCGCGGCAGTTTTCGAGGGTGCGATAATTACTCGAAGAAAGAAGAAATCATATTTTTGTTGGGCATTGTGAGGGGTGCGAGAATTATACGTGTGGGAATTACGTGAGTAAATTCGGTACTAGTGTTACAAGCCATGGGGAACAACAAGCAACGCTCCTTCAAGGCGATGAAGATGACAATTGAAAATAGCGCTTGCGTGGTTGTTGCTGCTTTGCCTTCTTGGCTGGAGAATTGCTTCAATAAGAAGTGCTCCATCAAGGCTTGTATATTGTGCTATGAAATTTATTTTCATAGCCCAGTATACAGACAAAACATTAATTTTTGTAGAAGGAACCCGTGTCTTTGAAACACATGCGAACAGACCACAAAGGGACGGCTGTGCACCTGGCTGCCACGAACAGAGGCATAGAAGGTTTTCTAGAGGACAGTCGTAAATTGAGTGCCGAAGTCCGCTTCACCATACTCGTAAGAGAATGGCAGGTACGCTGAAACACTTACCCCTGGATTCAGAAATGTTGCTTGACTTGAACTTGACTTACCACCAACTTCAATGCAGCACAAACTTGTTTTGAACGCGCTGTTTTTAGGCAGTACTAAGGCAGTAGAAATGCACAGACGCATTTCAAACGCGCTGCATTGAAGGTGGTTTCAAATCAAGTTGAAGTCAATGAGCATTTATAAATATGGGGGTTAGTACATATTTATAACACCGTTGCTTCTAATCTACTGCTACATTAGCTACATACAAATAGCAAAATTTTGTAGTGTATAATGAATTTGAATAGTTAAGTTTAAGTGCTAATCAAAGGGAATAAATTTAGAATATTTTCAAATTTTTCAAAGTGAAATTACAGGAAAAACTTGCAGAGAATTCCTAAGCTCATTCTAAACTATATTCTTAAAAAAATTAGAGCTTTTCTCCTTTAGGAGAAAAAAAGATTTCTCCTTAAAATTTACTGCTTTAGCTAGATCCTACGTTCAGAAACAAGTGTACAAAAATTCAAAGCTCATTATGAGGCTTTCAATTGGCTGTGTCCATCTTGTTGCTGCATCTTACTTTGCCATCAGTCCGATCATCGTTGCAGGAGAGTGCGTTCTGCTGCTTGCTTGTTGCGAGGTCACGGCTGTCGACTTCACTAAGTGACGCATCCGCACTTACTTTGTGTTTGCCGCACTGTGTTTGCCGCACAATTATTTAGAGTGTGATTACATCTACGGTTAGTACGGGTAGTAGTATGGTGATGGCTACCATGGACGAATGCATAGAAGGGCGCCAAAAAGAAACGCAAAAAACGATGGTATTAATGTGTGTAAAGTGCCACACAGGAGGGGGGTACCACCAAAACATTAATTTATAATGATTCTCAACAAGGCCGTACGAGAAAGAGCGGTGAAAATACTGGGTCTGTAAAATACAACAAAACTTTTACTTAGCAAGCACCTTACAGCTTAGGTATGTAAACTCACGCGGAGAATTGCGCATTTAATTTCAATAAATTGCTACGTACACAGTTCTAGACATCCTTACAAGAAGAAAATACTGAAAAAAATCGCTTAGGTGAAGCGATTCGCTACTTTTCGCGCACACATTATCTTATTAACACACGGCACGGATGCCCATTATGCCTACCTCCAAAAAGTTCATCAACGGGCTCCTTTACTGGGGTTCAGGTTTAGACGACGGCCGACCCCAAGGTTGTGATTGGTCTGTTGACAATGGCGAGACGGCATTGTTTATCCAAAGCACGACCGCTGCAACTTGTTTGCAGTTTTCACTCGCGCAGGCCTTGCAAGTGCAGCTTCACCCACACACCTCGCGCTTCGCTGCCAGCTACGAAGAAAGTGAAATGAAGATTAATTTGGTGAATAATGTCCCCCCCCCCCCCCCTCCAGTCACTCACCACTCAAAGGGCCACTCACCAGGTTTGACAATTTTGAGCTGATAAGCGCAATGCATCGACGAGGCGTTCATGATCAAGTCTGCGAAAATTTGCAACGCTACATGCCATAGAAATGGGTAAAATTTCAAGGTGAATGCTGCTCCCCCTCCCTTCTGCCGGTGCGCGCCCAGAGAATGAGGGCTTGACGTGCGCGTATAAATGGCCCTACGTACACGGCAATGCAGCGACGGTGGTCACCTACGTAGACGAATCTGCTTTGAGGTTGCAAATAGTGGCACGTAACATGGCGAAAATTATCTAACACGGCATGCGTAGTGTATGTAGTTTGTTGCTTGAAGAGGTTAATAAAGCTGTAGATAAATAATGAGATGTATTAAGAGAATGTGAGTGTCTTTTTTTCATTTTTCTTCCGTGAATTGCAACGAGATGCGGGGCTAATGTGTCGGTGTTTTGCATGCGTTCGTGTCCCCGCGGTCAGCGCATCGAGCACACGACCATTGTGGAATGCACCCACGGGTTCGCGCACTCATTGTGCTCATCTATTCTACTGCGTCTAAGCCAGCGTTTTCAAACCATCCCGCGGAAACAGGCAGAAGACCACAAAATAACGCTGGTCAACAAAGCAACGCCGCTCGCGTGCTCGGGGGTTGGACTTGTTTGGGCACGTCATACGCACGTAACCTCTTGGTCAGATGCCTGAGAGGAAGGGGGGAGAGATTTGGCTTGCAAAGGCTACGCTGAGGAGCGGCAAGGGTTTCGAGCTTGCCTCATCTCATCCTCGTTTCGCTCCGCTTCAAAAAACCCATTTTCTCCGCTCGTGATGAACCGATTCAAAAAATTTTTTTGCCGAAATGCGAACACCCAACGACTTCCACTGTCTTACTAAAACTTGGTGCGGGGCCTGGTGAGTGGCCCTTTAAGCACAGCAAATAATATCGCCAAACAAAACGGCTTCTCAACTGTGCGTTAACATGCTACGAGAGCTGGAACTGCCGGTGGTCGAAGAGTTATCTGCATGCTTTTACTACTCATACACTGTTCGTAAGACTGCAATGAAAAGCGCAACACGAAATAGATTCCCACCTGTGAGTTGAGGAGCTATGGAAACTTTAGCTACCGAACATGCATGAGTCTTTTGCTCTTGGCACTGTTCAAAACATGGAAAACAAAAGCGCGACACGAGACGGCATCTCCCCTGCGGGTTAACTCGCCACAACAGCTGGAGATTGCGTCATTGACGCCATGATCGCTCAAATGAGCTGCCACTTGGTCGAACGCATCCTCAGATAATAATTATAATTGAAAGCGACAAAATAACTTGCAGGCAGCACAGACTAAGGCAAGCTCTTTTATGCTCAATTCATGCACAAGGTCGTACGATGCTTGTTTGGCTTGTAGATGGCATTTGGCTGTAATTTGGCTTCTCATAACTTTCTGTGCAAAGCTTGTGTCCTTTCGACTGCGCACTGTTGCGAAAGCACCCCCCCATGAACACCACACTGTTGATGCCATTCAGCATTATAACCGGAGGCGTCACTGCTCGTTCGGTACACCAGCCTGCTCTCGTCAGAGCTCCTGATCTGTTGTCTTCGACAATACGCGTAAACTCGATTTTCTGGGCTGTAAATTTTGCAGAAAAACAAAACGCGGCGCAAAAACGGATACAGTTCATAACACGCCGTGCAATGTTTCGTATGTGTTTCAACGTTGCCAGTGGCCCTGTCCTAAGGACTTATTGAGCCAACTCGTTTGGCGCCCCCACATGTGCATTTTCGTTGCCCCACCTGAGCAGAGTAGCTTTTCTATAGCCAAAATTTTTACCTGTCAACTGGTTGGTAGCGTTGTAATATGTCTCTCTGTGTTGCGCAGGTGCGAGACGACGTTGAGCGAATTCCTGCGCAACATCCTGCAGCACCCCGACCGTGTGGACTTTGCTGCGATGATCCGGAACCTCATCGTACACTCTCATTCCTCCGGTAAGGAGACTCTTGTCCGCACACTTTGTCCCGTGCGTTCTAGTTCTAAACGGGAACCACTCTTAACGTTCAGTTTTAAGCACAAAATAGTTCTGTCATGGTCGCTGATTATAGGAAAGCCAGCCATTTTTTTCTGAAAGAATTTACTCAATGAATTTGTTGTTTCAGACCTACATGAGTGTGAGTCATTCGCTCTTTAGTCGTCAACGCCTGTCCACCTATTGTTGCAGAGGAGCTGGTGCAGTACACGGCCATCAGCTGGATGCGCGAATTCGTGGCATTGTCCGGGCGCACGCTGCTGCCACACGCGGCAGGCATTCTGGAGGCCGTCCTTCCCACCCTCTCGTACGATGACCCCCGGCGACCAGAATCACCCTCACATGCCCATGCTGCTGGTGAGTTGGAATGTTTGGCGTTCTTAGTTCGCGCAGCGCAGCTGTTTAAAGCCAAGGTGATTTCCTGAGGATCTGTAGCCCATGCTTTCTAAAATAGCTGCGAGAGTAAGGCTTGAAGAGGGGAAGAGCATGGATAAAGAAGCTATGTCGCCGAGAAAAAGGTCTAGTGTAGCACGTCTTGAAGATGGGTGAAGCTGGGTGGAGTGGAGGAGAGCGAAGGAGAAGCTAAGATGGGAGTGCAGCAGGCGTAGTGGAGAGGAGTGGTGGGATTGGCTGTGCTGGTGAAAGGAGTTCACCAATGGTAGCCTGTACTCGAGCGCAGGTTGAGCTGGGCTTGCCCAAAGCCCTTTCGTTGTGTCTACTGCCACTTTTTCAAGTAGCCTCAACTATTGTTCTTGCACTTTTGCCGCTGCATAGTTCCATTTCCAGAGCTTCCGGAAGGAAGTTATTGAGCCACTTCATGTGCGCATGAAGAAGTCAATATTCCTTTCCCCTTTACAGTTGTCTTGAGTTTCATCCTGAACTGAGTTTCATCCTGAATGTGAAAGATCCGCATGACTCATCCGAAGGTTACATTCCTTGAGAGTTCTGAATTGGAGGGCTCTTAATTCAAATGCCACTTGCACTAGACAAAGACAAAATATACCGTATTTACACGATTGTAAGACGACCCTTTTTTTCAAATTTGACAATCCAATGTTGGGGGGTCGTTTTAGAATCGAAATCGAACCATGTATTGTCATCTCGAATAGTTTCCCGCTCAACCCAAAGCGCATAGTTTTCCGCGTGCTTATACAAAAGCTTTTCTTTTTTTAGCATCTACTGCGCGCATTACGAGTGCCTTTATGACGGGCGCACGGCTCTTAAGGGAGCACCGGTAATCGATGGAAGAGCCGCCGTAGGGGGGTATTGGTAGTTGACGGAAGAGCTCCTCTTTGTGATACAATTTTCTAAGCGGGCGCGTCGCCGCGTGCTCCTGTCGCTTGTGTCCACGACCGGCTCTCTCGAGTCACTTCTGTCTGACATGAGTGCCGTGACATGAGGACGAAAGTTCGGAATCGGTGAATGTGTGGTGCGGAAGTGGCAGCTTCAGCGGGAGGAAATTTTCTCGTGCGACTCCAAGCGCCGTGGCTTTCGCGGGCCGAAGTCTGGCCGCTTTCCGGAACTAGAGGCGAAGCTTGCGGCCTACGTGACTGACCTACGCGATCGATCGTTGTTGGTCGCGTAGCTCGCGTAGGTTTTTTTTTTTTTTTTTTTTTTTTGAGATGCGATTTTGGGGGGGTCGTCTTACATTCGAGTCGTCTTACAATCGTGTAAATACGGTATCTAATATGTCACACATCTTTGTGCTAAGCCTATGGTTTTTTTTTTTTGTAGTGGATGTTTTTCTTCTTTTCTGTCGCTTCCCTGAGTTCATTGTGAAAATGCACTTTTGAATTTTTGTGACCATGGTTGGCTCCAGTTATCAAGGCAAAAGCCTTAGATGCCTGCCTCGTCATGCACGAAATGGGATGATTGGCATCAACGCAACTGAGGCGTAAAAAATCACCACGATACAAGAACGCCGCCTCATGGTGTGATTGTGGCATGACGTATCACCGAAATGTTTGATGCCATCATCACACGGTCATGGATGGGCAAATCTCAGATGTACAGAAGGTGCTGAAAGCTTGCGATGGCTCCGACTTCAGAGACAATCGATGGAGGAGAAGAAAAAGAAAATGGCTTAATAAGCCTTCCAGTCATCATAAGTGAATGCACACAGAGCCATATGGGTCTTTTTCGCTTTAGTCTTCTTCTTACTATGCTTCTTACTTGGTCAGCCATATACTTGCTGATGAGTCTCCTGCCTTTATTTTTCAACCTTGAGTCAATGCTCTTCTTATACAAAACCGGAACACTTTTGCCGGACCTTGTGCACTGATGCTTAAGTATGATTCTACTGGTGTTGAATAATTTGTACATACTTTTGTTCTCTTTAAAAAAAATGCTTTTGTTGTTCAGTAAAGCGGCTGGCACATTCTACTTAACTTTAGTGTTCGTGTTGTCTTTCTTGCGTTGCGTGGCCCTGTCTTTAAATTTGTGCTATTTCTTTGACTGCCTCTTTTATACTGCCCGAATTTGAAATTTAGTGCTTATGAGGGAGTTCTTTTTTTTATTTTTCTTAAACAGCTTCAAAAACATTTTTCTGTAGCATAATGGTTCCAATATTTATCTGGGGTGCTGCTTTTCTGAAAAGCATAGTCTATCCATAGAAGAGGAATAATTATTCTCACTAGCATATCTGAGATAAAACATTAAAGAAGTTGTGGCACGGTCACCCAAAAACGTTTGCAGTTTTCAGCAAAAAATTGAAGTAGTGGGTCTATTATGCCTATAAATCTACGAAATAAATAAAACTTAAAAGAATGTTTCAGTGCGAAATAAACCCTACAAGTTGCCAGCCATAAACGCCAGCAATGACCAGCAGCCGCCATTTTGCTATTGCATGTGTGACATCATGTGCTCTATAGAGTGCAGTTGTCAATTTTTACGACCTTTTTAGTTGCTGTGAATCATTGGATTTCACTGCCAAGCCAAATAAAATTGAAATACGTCAATCGCACTAGCAGCTGAACACCGAACGAAATATTTACCAGCTTGCAGATGCTCACACAGTCCACTGCTTGTTTATGGTTTGCAAGTGTGCCAGTGTTGCCCAAATATCAAGCCATAGACATGTTTATAGACTCAAACCTTCATATAAAAAACCTGGATATAACAAAATTTCATTTAGAGCAAAGTAAATGACTACAATGAGCAAGTAAATGACTCTCCGTTTCTTGTCGATTTTTCGCGCAGTTTTGTAGTCATGATTTACCAACTCGCCCAGCGTTCAGTACTCTTAAAGTAAATGAAGAGCAATCTTTAAATTTACTTTTAAAACAAATTTTTGGACATTATGAACTTATTTTTGTGTAAGATTCAACGTTGTTATAATGAGTTCTGAGTGCAGAAATATTCAATTATAAATTAAGGGCTCGATCAAGTTAGCTAGGATTTCACTAGCTTATTTGTGAATGTGGATTAACTCGCCTAGTGCAGATCGTGATCTTTTGAAAATCGGTTGCCATGGTGCCTTTAATGATTTCGCGCAGCTATCCGCGAAACGGCCAAGGCAGTAAACATGCGGCTGATGCATCTGGTCACCGAGGAGGACGACCAACCTTTGTCTCGGGGCCCTGCGGTAAGCGGCAGCGATTCACCCGCGACGAGAGGGCTGGGCCTTGGTGTGCAGCAGAGGATCGCAGGCGAGCTCCAGCCGGAAGGCGTGAACGCAATAGCCGTGCCCGTCGCAACCGAACTGGAGCTGACGCCGTTGGTGAACGTGTTGACGCGGCAGCTGATGCACGTCTCTATGCAGACGCGCATTGCGGTGCTGCGCTGGTTCCTGCACCTCTTCACCAAAATACCGAACAAGGTGTGTGGCACATGTTACTGGGCATCATAGTGAGTCATCAATGCAGAAGTACAAAGACACAGAGACATGCAAAATGATATACTATATTGTGTTCAACATACATGTTGCATACAATGTGTATATTCCATACAACATACCGTGTTTGCCCGCATAGCTTGCACACTTCTTTATTGATTTTTGAGCTCCTAAAAAGGGTGTGAAAATTACTCTAAGATTTCGTGAACGCATCTAAAATAATGAGCAATACTATAAAGTCCTAATGTGTCCGTTATGTAAATTGTAAAAGAAAATAAATTGGAGCACCAATGAACTGTACTAATTTATTTAAAAGAATTAGCATGTATTTTAACCATCAGATCTGGTAACGTGCGGTGATGTCAGAATCACTAGAGAGGTCCAATTGGGAATCTTTGTCGCGGCTGCTGTCATTGCCATTCCAAAGCACATCGTGCCGTCAAGTGTGTCCAAATGCCCTGTTTTCTTGAACCTCTCCTCGACATTGCTGAGATAAACCGGGTTCTCTAACGTGGTTGTACTGGAGAACCTCACCTTTCACACATAGTTCCGAAGGCCTTCTCCAACAGCAACAAACTTGTGTATTAGCAAGTGCGCGTTCTTCAACTTTCTCCCGTGCTGATCGACTCATGTTGAAGAACTTCACACTGAAATGCTTGGCAGTGGCACGGTTCTCGTTTTCTTGGTTGAACTTTATAACAGGGAGTTTGAATTTGGTCGCATATATGAATATTGTAGCCCATCACACAGGAAGAGTAAAAGTAGGACGGACGAATGGTGAAACCTTGACTGCGCTAAACTCCTGAAATCCATGAACTGTACATTGCAGGGTAGACGCAGAAAAAGAAGGGAACAATCGGCGCGACAGACTGACAGGCCTTTGCATGCCGATCCACAAAATTGTCCGTACCATGATGCGAGTGCATCAAATGACACCCTCACATTCAATGCTCCCATAACACGAGCGCGTTGAACCGCATCGAACATTGAGTGCTCAGTCATTACAGGGATCGTCCCGGAAGGCTGTGACCTATCCATGCAAGCACGCGTGGTCACACGAAAAAGCCTTGTATTCAAAGAAAAAAAAGAGCAAAAACTGCTCAAAGTCACGAGTCATGCATGACATGTTTTCTTTGCCCCTGCTATCCTTCCCTGCTTAGCCTCCAGCACTTTCGCCGGGACGAGAAAATGAGGTTACAGTGTGTGAAAAATCTTTTCAACTCCGCCTATAGTGGACGCATTCTTAAAATTTTTGCAGCGATGAATTCGTGGGGCAATAAGCTCTTTTAGTAAATTCATTTCGGGGTTACTAGAAAAAGTGTATCAGGGCTCCTTTAATCTTAAAATATATTATTAATCAGGGTGCTGGTAATGCATTCATTTAACCTCAAAAGTGTGGCTTTACGGCAGTGTGTGTTTCCTCTGAGTAGGTGGTTTCACCGCATAGCAGCGTCAAACTGCATTGAAACCATCTTTTCGAGCGGATTAAAGGCAGTCACTTATATGTTCATTGTTAATTTCGAACATTTTGAAATTTGCAATAATTTTATTTAGCTCTAAAGCAAGTTCAAATACTGTAATATTCATTAGAATATGTGAAGCTCTCATATATTTTGGTTATGCATGCATTAACATTAGGTTGATTACTCGACAAAAAGAAGTATAAATGATGCATCTTTTCTATACCAAAAAACTTGCAACTTGGTTGACTTGACACTATGCTCCAAACTTTCCATTTTAGATTTTTCTCCATGTGGAGGAGATATTTCCAAAGCTGCTACAGACACTTTCGGATCCATCGGATGAGGTAAGGCCCCTCCAGTTTGGTTTCATACTTTGTGCCAACTGGAAAATTGCATCAGAATGTGCCAGCACAAAATGTATTCACTGACTAATTTTGCGTCATGTTCATATAGGAACTGGCCATTTATTCACTTGAGCTTTGATGTATGCTTTATTCTTCGAGATCTCAAGCAGCCAGACTTGGCTGATGGTATGCAACTTTGGTGCGAACAAAAAATCTTGTTTGTTTTGCACATCGGCATTTAGCACTCCTGTTATCGGGAATGTCCAAAAAATGGGTCATTGCTTGCGCATAGATAGATGTGTTTTTTTATATAATGAAGTCTTCTGTGGATGCGACTGTGTCAGTCTAAGTGATCAACTTTCGCTGTTCGAGTTTGCTTACATTATCCCATTCCTATGCATCGTACCTTAAAATGCAATAGATGAAACAGTAAAATGGGCAAAGTGCTTTTTTGTCTTTCTTAATGTTTGAAGTAGAGCCTGAAAAAACAAGGTGATGTCATACCAACTGGTCTCCATTTAAAACCCTGTTTTTTGTGCATCAAACTAAGGTAAAAAAGAAAAAGTGGACCTAGGCAGGTCACCAGTGCAAGGAACGTACGATTTAGTTAGAGCAGTGAGATGGATACTAAGAAGTGGGAGAACGTAGTCAGGAGATGGGAGAAGGTTAAACGGAGTCTCAAAATTACGGAGTTTGCAGGAACAAATTGGCATAGGCACGCAAAAGGCAGGATAAACTGGACATTATAAGGAAAGACCTTCCTGCAACTGTGATACAGGCCGGTGATAATTAGGATTATCAAGTCAATCACCCATATTAAGGGAAGATGCGGGTCGAAAAATCGGTATTATTTTTATAATTTTCGATTTTCTGTTCTCACAAGCTAGAAGTTGATGTTCGATTCCGCGTGCCGGAGTCTTTTTCTGGATTATTTTTTTCTTGCGTTTGAATGACAGTGACATAAACGCCAGCGGCAAAATCCAGCAGATATGTTTATATATTGGCTATCGCAATGAAATTATTATGTGATGACATGGCCATATGACCTCATGATGATGTCACAGATCGTGAAATTGAGGGATGTCGCATGCGGTGACGTCACTTGATGGCTTCATCGCATTACACCGTCACTTGGTCACAAGGCTGATCATGGAGGCATTGCAAAACGACGTTACGTACGGAAAGCTTTCGGAGGTGGCAGGGGGAAGATCAATACTACACTAACTGAGAAGAAAATGAAGATATTGTGAGCAGGAAGTGCTACGGAAATAGCAACTTTCTTCTTGAATGCTATTTATCTACGTCATGGAGCCCCTCGTGTCCTTTTGAGCGACCGGGGAAAGGCATTTCTTTCAAGCACGCTCAGTGAAGTTCTTCAAGCATCCAAAACAGTTCATAAAACAACATCTAGCTATCACCCGCAAACCAATGGCTTAACGGAAAGATTTCATCGCACGCTGTGTGACATGCTGTCCATGTATATCCGACCGGACCATCGCAATTGGGATGCCATACTTCCCTTTGTCACGTATGCATATAATACGTCAGTTCAACGAACCACAGGCTATTCTCCATTTTTCCTAGTATACGGACGCCAACCGACATCACCACTCGACGTTTCATTCTTTTCTGGCCCCGTCAACTCTTCACCATTCGTTTGCGACCAGTTTCTGTCCCGCGTTGCTCGATGCCGTCGTCTTGCCCGTGTAAACACCGAAGCTAGCCAGGAAGATCGCAAACATGGTTACGGTGCCACTCACCGCGTCGTTCTCTACCGCCCTGGCGACAATGTACTTCTGTGGACTCCTGCGCGAACGCCTGGCTTATGCGAAAAGTTTGAGTCATGCTATCTTGGCCCTTACAAAGTTATCGAACAGACCTCACCGGTGAACTACCATGTCACACCTGTTCATGTCCCCACTGACCAACGCTGCCGCGGGACAGAGATTGTGCACGTTTCGCGCCTCAAGCCCTATTGTATGCGTTCCACAGCGTAATTCGCGGCCAGGCTGGCCGCTTCCGTCGACGGGGGAAATTAGTGTGAGAATTCATTGTACGTCATCTTCCTCATCTATCAATAACCATCATCAGTCTTCGCCCCGTTCCTCTTCATCATCGGGGCCATCTTGCTGTTGCTTGAATAAAGCGTCAGCTGCACCGTTGTATTTCAATATTAGCTTTTACCTTTGAGTTTTCATAGGCGGATGCATAAGGAACCCTGAGTTTTTTAGTGAGTGTCGCGCAGCATTGCCTTCTTTGGATTCTGTGCAGGTGGTCCTGTTAGACCTCGAGGTGCTCGCTGAGATCTCGTCGTCAAGTGCACCCGGAGGCAGCGGTGCCTTGAAGCAGGCCATAAACAGCGATGGCAGTGTGCCTGCCGGGGATGCAATCGCAGCACCCAATTGTTACTTCGGAAAGTTTATGCTGTCACTGCTGGACCTGTTCCAGTCTGATCTGCAGCTGCTTGAGGACAGAGGCTCCTTCATAATCAGGTGTGTGTGTGTGTGCAGGTGTAATTGAATGCATGGGTGCGAGACGCCCAGGTGTTCTTTAAGCTGTTTCGTCGGAGCGATGCAACGCGATGTATATATATTCACCTGAGAAAAGTGTCATGTACATTGTCATACAATATGTTCTCATTGATTGGGCTCCAGAAATTTCAATATCTGCTTTATTTTGATACCGGCTGAAGCATTGAGTTGACCCTGATTCAAGGCATCTTATCAGCACTGATGCATCTCCTTGAGCTGAAACTATTGCTGCTTCGATTCTAAAATCCACCTTTGCCATAGACTATGCAGTTAAACCTGCTTATAACGAACTTCAATATAATGAATTCCTTGATATAACAAAGTTTTTTTACTCCCCGCTGTTGCACCCTAAAAGCACATGTATAGTAAAACCTGGTTAATTCAATGTCACTGGGACCGTAAAAAATCTTCGAATCGGGCAGGTTTTCGAATTAATAGAACATACAAAATGTGGAATACAAGGAACTTTAAATTATTCAAATTAATTACGGCTGGTCATTTGCTGTGCTGGCTAGTTTGTGGCTTTAAGGGTCATGTTTTCTAGCAAAATCTGGTGACAGTTTTGCCGCAAACAAGGGGCAGTTCCGGGCCTAACTGCTGTCACCAAAAAAAAAAGAAAAAATCATCACCAACTGATATTCGCGTTTGCGAAAAACAAGTCATCTTCACTGCAATACAGTAGTGACACACGGGCAGCCTGTCGCTTGCTCCTCATGATGCGACCGTCATGATGCACGTCATGATGCGACCATTCGCCCATTTTTTCTTGTAAAATGAAGAATTTAATAAAGGGCAGTGTGATGAAATTCGCTATGTGTTTTGGCTGGAAAACATCAGCATTGACGAAAAAAAAAAGCCGCCAGGCACACGAAGATCACTTCGCTAGGAGGACAGGCGTCGTTGGCGAAAAGAGTGTGCTTTTCAAACAAAGCAAAGTAGCAACTAGGGCACATTGTTAGTTCGCACTCATATCTGTACCTGTGATTATGTTTCATACCTCGTTTTTGTTTAAACAGTGCATTAAAGGGGCCCTGCAACACTGTTTTAGCATGGTCAGAAAACGCTGCCGGTCGGTAGTAGAGGCTCCCGACAACACGCCAGTCAAATATTATAGCACAGCACGCGTCCTGGAATACACAATATTATCAAAGTCAGCTGAAAATTGCTTTCTCTTCTCTTGACAAATCACGGATTATGTCCGAAAATGACACGTAGCAAGCCCATCTATCAGCCATTGGCTGATTTGGACATAGCGCGCTCGCTGGTTACAGAGATCGCTGCGGGAGGCCACTACTTGTCCACGCCTGCACGCGCGATCACACTAAAAAAGCCACGCATTCGAAGAAAAAAAAAAAAAGAAAAAAGTGCTCCAGGTCGCGAAGCGCGCATGATGTTTTTCTGTGGCCCTGCTATCCCTCCCTGCTTAGCTTCCAGCGCTTTTCGTCGGGACGAGAGAAGAGAGAATGCATTTGCAGCATGCGACAAACCTTTGTAACTCCACTCAGACTGGACGGATTCCTAAGATTTTTCAGCATTGAAATTGTAAGACAATAACCTTGTCAGAATCACTAGAGAGGTCCAATTTTAATCATGGTTTATTCCATAGTTACTTGAAAAAGTGTTTCAGGGCTCCCTTTAAGTGTCGAGTGGTGAACGTTGTTAGTTCGCTCTCGTCCTGTGTATGTTGTTTTCGTGTGTCATTTGTGTGTGAGCAGCGCGCTGCCCGTTTCAACCTGCTTGCTGTTCTCGGCGTTAATTCCCAAGTTGTTGCTATTGCATTGCTTCGCTGTTGCGGCGAAACTGTGACTTTTGTTAACTTCGGACAACCGTGTCGTCAATCCCAGAGGGTATGTCAGATTGGGCGCTGATGGAAACTCTTCGAGGCCACGGTGACGATGGATATTCGGAGGTCGACTCGTCACGCGCTTCCGTCTTGCGCCGCGAGTTCGCAGACTGGTAGCTTTTCGCGATTAGCCGATTAGTTCTGGCAACAACACGACAGGCTGTTGAATGGAATGCAATGAACACGATAGGGAAAAATTGTAATGTTATAAGAAGTAAGGCTGGTAGCCAACTCTTTTGAATCCAATAACGCAGAACTCCTACAAAACGCTGGTGGGAGCAAATGCGGCCGCTCCAGGGAGAAGTGCTCTTTTCACACAGTCCTTTCGAGTTGAGACCGCACTGATACTCGGCGAGACAGCACGAGCGCACTTAAAATACAAGTTCATTATTACTACTCGAGCGATTCCCCTTCCCGCGTTGTTTCATGCTCGTTCAAGACGGGTGGTTTACTATCTGATCGAACATTAGACGGCAGTTCTAACACACAGGCAATGTTATTTTATGCACTTTCCAGACGATAGGGATGGGCCGACTCATTTGATCTCTGCTTCTGCGGCGCTCGCATGCTTTTACCCACTCCTGAAAGTAAAGATGAGGGGGGGCATGTGGTCAATTTGGACTTATTACGGAACATGGCTGTGACAGTAAATACCGGCCGAGAGCGTCCATAGAATTGCTGCCGCAATAATAACGCACTTTTTTGCTGTAAAATGAATGTTTTAGGTTAGCTCTGCCTTCAGTTTCCTTTTTGTTTATTTGCACGTTTATTTTCGAATTTTCATACTGAACCTGCATATAACGAAATCCTTTTTATAGTGAATTTTTTCAGGAATTTATGAATTTCATTATATCCAGGTTTAACTGTAATTCAAACATCACAAGTGCAAGTCGCATAAGTTTTACACTGGCCTTAAGAATAGAAGATAACAGTAAATGCCGTTTATGTTAATTTTTAGAATGGCAATAAGTGAAAAATATTTATCTTGCTTATGGAGTGCTAAATGTCTGGGCATGTTGAGTGTGAATATCAGCCTTGGCTATCAGAGCTATAATAAAGGCTTGTGCAGTCAAACTTGAGTAGTGCATTCAACTAGGATAAATTTAACTATTCTTTATATCAAACCATTTTCGAGCAATGCCATGCTTTAACATCAGTGCACAAGAATACTTACAGCTACATAACCAAAAATAGCTGGAGCACTTCATACATTGAACATCGAACAGTTCAAAACAGCACAAGAAGCGGGCTTTTGCTCGCGGAAGGGTACTTTTTGATATCGATTTGGGAACGCGAGCAGCATGGTTAACAGGGCGCCACGTGGAGTGAGTGGAAGCTACTTCTTGCTTTCACGTGCTTTTTTCCCAAGTTCCTCATCGACGCACGTCGGCCCGTCATGTAGGTAAAAATAATAACACTAATATCTGCTTTAATGTCCCAAAACCATGACGTAATTGTAACAGACGCCGTAGTGGAGGGCTCTGAAAATTTCCACCAGCTGGGGTTTTATAGTGTGCACGTAAATGTTAGTACATGGGCCTGAACATTTTTCCCTCCATTGAAAATGAGCTGCCGGAGCCGGGATTCGATCTGATGAACTTTGGGTCAGCAGTCGAGCGCGATAACTGCTAGGCCACCACGACGGGGCTGTCGTGCAGGTAGTGTGTGGGTAGAAGGCTGGTGCGTCTTGCAAGGAAGGAATGACGAAGTTTCTAGACACATTTGTATCTGAAATCACAGCTTGACATACCATATTTACTCGATTCTACCGTGCCCTCAATTGTAACGCGCACCCGGTTTCCATGATGAAAAGAAAAAAAAGTAACACATTGATTGCATCGCGCACCCATTTTTCTCGTTGGGCCGCATGATCACACTACTCGGGAAAAACGACTCCTTTCGGAAACGTCCTCCATTTAAATATGAGGTATGGGGGAAGCTTGTGCCCATCTGACGTGCAACAGAGCATTGCCGTCACTCTAGTTTTACCCTGGCCCGATGTCAGCACGCAGTCTTGCTTCGCCCCCTTCTTCTCAACGGTTGTGGTGCCAGGCATGTCGAAGTAAAGAGGCGTCTGATCGGCATTTCCGATTTGCCCAAGCAGGCAGCCGTTGTTGTGCCGCAAGTTAAGGACGAACCTCTGAAAGCTGTGAAGCTTTTCATCGTACTCCTCCGGAAACTTTTCGCATATGCCCGTTAGCCTTCGGAAAGAAAAGCCTTTTCTCTTCATAAATTTAGTTTGCCAGCACCTGCTCGCTCTAAAGTGGCTCTGCATTAGCCCTTTTTCTATGGCTAACTGCATAGCCTGCACTTGGAGCAGTTCTGTCAGTCACGGGCCACTGTGCCGCTCGCTGCTCAAGCACATACTCACCGAGCAGCTCTTCGATTTGCGGAAACCGACCCTGCTGTGGTCCACTGAAGCCTTTGCATGAAGCTTCGCTGTCGACACTCTTCTGCTTTTGTTTCCGCCAGTCCCCGCATGCACGTTTCGGGAACTCCGAATGACCGTGATGCGGCCGGATTTCCGTCCGGTTTTTTGCACATGCGATGACTTTTCTTTTAAAAGCGGCATCGTGGTGCACTCTTCGAGTTTTTGGAGTCGGACCTTCCATGCCATCGATGCTAATGCATTACAATATGACGAACTCCTCAGCACACGTACGAAGTGCCGCCATTGGAAACATAGGCAGAAATGGCCAACGCGTCATGCCGACTGCACGTATGGAGGCAGCCATTTTGGAAATGCCAATGGCACTAAAATGACCGTACTCATTTTTCTTTCATACTCGATTCTAACGCGCATGCGAATTATGAATTCGCTTAATCGGAAAAAAATATGCGCGTTAGATTTGAGTAATTACGGTATGCACCTGGAAATGTTCAGGTTATTATAACTTTTGCCCAGATAGGCTTTGCAACATCCGTCATTGTTTACTTTAATTCAGTAATCATTCCTCATTCTAACATGCTTACTCTAACGTGCTTATTACTTTGCATTAGCTCTCAGTTTAAGCAAACTCTTGCTCCTAATAGCATATAAGATGTTCCATATGTAAGAAACTGAATGGTGTAGCAGTGGAACACGGATATATCGAACTCGAAGGGAATCACGAGTCATGAAAAATTCTATGTAAAAAAATAGGGACCCCGAGAGCTTACTTGTAGTGAATCATCACCTACAATAAGTGCATTCAAGAATGACCACTATTTCCACACACACGCGGCGATACAATAATTTATTTGCATGAAGAAAGAAGAACACCTGTCTTGGCCTATTTTTTGTTTTCGAAATGTTGAAGATGCTGGTCTCGATCTTTCAAGGCTGTCCAGGTGCAACAGCCCGGTTCCCTCCATGCGGCTGATGCAACGGCGATTGATGCCAAACGCTGCCGCCACAATTTAGCGGCAGATTACGTGCGTGTAGCAGCGCGTCGTCCGGCCAATCCTCCTCGTCACATGAGCTGTCGGCCTGGACATTACACTCCGCTTCCACTAAGTCATCGCATGGAACTGCTGCCGAGAAGCGGGACGACCACTTGCGAAACGCGTCGTCTATGCGCTTGTCGTCGTCGTCTTCACTGGTTCCCGCAAGTTCCGCCATCTCGAAGCCTGCCTTGAGGAGGCAGTTGACCACCATAGTTCGTCTTCACGTCTCGCCAGGCATTGAAGATCTCCGCGGGAGGAAACTTATATCCGGCCACTCCTTCATCATTCACTGCTGCATGTCCTGGCTGCTGACAGATTCGCTTTTGCCAGCGTTGGTTTTGCCAACGATATTGTAGCCCTGCTTAAATCGGTGAAGCCACCCGGTGTTTTCGGCTCCACTGAGTGCAGTGGCAGACCGTTTGGCCTTGGCGAACCGGAATGTTCTTTGTGCTCACTTATAAAAACCAGGCATAGAGTGCCTTCTCTACATTCCAATGGGCAAAAGCGCACACATGACAAGCTCCCGACGTTCGCTGCTCCGCCGCCTTTGCTTAGATATCTGCCTTCTTTTCAACAAGGTACCCAGAATGCTCCATGGTATCCCGAAGTAGTCCATGACGGGCGAACATTTATCGCCCGCCTAAACACGCTGAATAGCCTTCAACTTCGTCGCAAAGTCAAGGGTCTTGCGCTTCTTGAACACGAGAAGTCGACAATTCAAGGAGTCGGTAGCAGCTTTGCACACCACGCATGCGTCAGAAAAATGCTGCACAAGCGGTGGTGCGTAGGTGACGCGCGAACGGCAGCAACACAGTGGTCGCGAGACGATGGCCACCTGCGAGAGCAACAGCAAAAGGCGCGAACTGTAGTTGGCTGATAAAAACTCGAAAAACAGCAGCAAAAGAGTAAAAGAAAAGGCGTAAAGAGAAGAGCGTCGACTCCTTCGTTTCTGCAGACGGGTACACTGAGAAAGCACTGAGAAAGAGAAACGAAAAAAATAGTGTTCCGAAAGTATGAGATTGTGCAGTCCGAGCCCTCTCGCCCGTACCTTTTTTCAAGCGTTTCGAGCTTCGGCGGAGGCGTCGCGCTGCATTGAGGTCGCTGGGCGCTGCTGCAGGTGCCGAAGCGCGGATGCCGAAGGCGGGTAAAGATACCGTTCTATATAAGCGTGCGAATCTCTATACTTCTACAAAGGAGTTTCAAGGGGATATTTAGCGAGTTCGATATACCCGAAAATTTGATATTTGTGGGTTCGATATAGCCGTGTTCGACTGTGCTAGGCAAATTATTGTATAATTTTAGGACTGTGTGCAAGTGTATACATAAACTCGACAAGTTTCATCTCATATGAAAAACAAAACTAAAAAAGCTTTCAAGGCCTGTGTTTCCTGTAAACAGACATCTACTAGTGAAAGCATTTTCCCAGTTTTTCTCTCAATAATTTCGAAAACATTTTCAGTGTAAAATAAAACGCCTTATTCTTATTCTAAGAAAAAAAATTGTGTGCTTGTCCTGCGATGGCCCAGGCAGCTGTGCGTGCTGTTGAGCGCGGAGGACATCTACCAGTACCTGTCCGAGATCCTGCTGGGCAGAGAGGACCTGCGCTTTACGGCACACATGGTGCAAACCCTCAACACTATTCTGCTCACTTCCACCAAACTGTTTGACCTGCGCGACTAGCTCAAGGACCTCCACACCAAGATGGCACCTCTGCGTATGGCACTTATTGATTGAAATACACTCACACCTCGATATGTGGAACCCGGATGTTGCGAAATATTGGTTATAATGAAGTAAATGAAGATGAGTTTTGCAACATGGTGATAGGAATATATTATCACAACATAGTTTTGGATATAACGAACTTATTTTCATGTAATATGTAACTTCGTTATAATGAGGTTCAAGTGTAGGACAATTTAGGGTTAAGTAATGCTCATGTTTATATTTACCACTTCAGATCAAGTTCTACCGGAGTAACTTTGACCCGAAACACATTGATATTTGAGCCACCTTGTCTTTAGAGACCAGATTCACCGCAAAATAGCGTGATAAGTTCGAGACATCGGGCATACAAGTTGTTACAGTAAAAAAATTTTGTCTCGTTTAGATTCATGCGTACTGAACATTTATCAAACTGTTGGCTCTCAACAGGAAAGTTGTCAGTTGTTCTGGAGTTGAAATCAGGAACTGAAATAACTATACACAAGTGGTAATAAAAAGCTAGAAGTGCAAGCAACAGGCAGTTACGTAACGCCTTCTCAAACAGGGTACACGAAATACCGTATTTACTCGCTTAATGAACCCACTTCTTAAAGAACCCACCTTCCACCTTGGTCTTTGAAAAAAGAAAAGAAAACGTCTTTATCTATCTATTCTTTTATGTCGGCATTATAGCCAGTGCTGTTGACGATCAAAACAATGTTAAATCAAACGAATATATCACAAAATAACAGCGCAATAAAAGTGAAAACTTAGTTTTGCAATTATGCCAAACAGTCGCGAGCGTGGTCGACGTAAGTAGGATATTTTAAAGTCGTGGATGAATGGATGGATATGGCTGTACCCTTTAGACCGGGCGGTGGCTAGCGCCACCAAGCCGTAATACTTAATGAACCAAAAACTATATTTATTTATTTTTTCTTTAAATATTGAGGCTGGGGATTCGTACTTTGCAGTGAAGGGTTTAAATTTCACTCGTGCCTTGACCTTAGCCACCAATCAGATAACCTCCTTCTAGTTAAGTCTACTTGCTTAAAGTCTATTTTGCCCTCCCGGTCTCTAAACCCAAGTGCTTTGAAAAACTTTGCGCCATCATCCTGAACTATAGGGTGAAGCCCTTTACAGAACATTATCGAGTGTTCGGCAGTTTCTTTTTCCTCTCCACACGCACTGCATACTGTGTCTACCCCTTCGTAGTTGGCCCGATATGTCTTGGTTCGCAGTACTCCCGTCCTTGCCTCAAACAGTAGAGAACTACCCCGAGTATTATCATAGATCCTTTCCTTGGCAATTTCCTTTTTAAAAGTTTGATAGATCTCTAGTGCGGACTTCTTAATCATGCCCATTTTCCACATGTCAGTCTCCGTTTTCATTCACTTTCTTCTTAACCGATAGTTCTTTTTGGTTTGGCCACCTGCTGTTTTCTAAGTATTTACCAGTCAACTTCCTGGTTCACTTCCTCCAATTTGTGTCGACATTCTTCATGTACAAGTAGCTGAAAACCTTCCTAGCCCAACGCTCCTCCTTCATTTCTCTCAATCGCTTCTCAAATTTTATCCTGCTGCTAGCTTCCCTGCCCTCAAATGATGTGCATCCCATATCACCTTGTACTCCCTGATTTGGTGTATTCCCGTGAGCTTCTAAGGCAAACCTACCTATTCCTCGTTGCTTAATTTCTAATCTTGTTTGAACTTCTGATCTCATGCACAAGACCGCATTGCCGAACGTCAGACCAAGAACGATGACCCCTTTCCATATTCCTCTCACAACATCATGCCTATTGGAATTCCACAGTGCCCTGTTTTTCATTACCGCTGCATTCCTGTTACCTTTAGTCGCCACGTATGTTTCGTCTTCCTTAAGGTGCTAGGCACCAATGCTTATCCATACGCCCAGATATTTGTATTTACCTGTTATCTCTAGCGCGACTTCCTGTATTCTAAGCTCACTACCTTCATTATCATCAAAAATCATCACTGCCGATTTTTCCTTACTGATTCGAAATCTAACCTATCTCCCTCATTACCGCAGATGTCCTCAAATCTCTGCAAATCTGCCTTGTTGTTGGCCATTAGCACTATATCATCGGCGTGCATCAATGCTGGTAGTGCCTGTTCAATGAGTTTTACTTGTTTGACGAAAGAGAGGTTGAAGCCCACTCCACTTCCCTCTAATTTGGCCTCTAATCCTTGTAGGTACATCATGAATAATAAGGGTGAAAGGGACTCCTGTTTAAGCCCCCGTTTTACCTCTGCGGGCTTGGATATCTGTTTTCCCTCTTTATAATAATTACCTTGTTACCTTTATAGATATCATTTAAAAGATTAGTGACTACATTTCCACACCTAGAGTGTCCAGTATTCCCCACAATTACTCTTGAACCACGCTATCGTACGCTCCCTTGATATCCAAAAATGCTAGCCACTGGGGCCTGTGTTCCTTTACTGCTATTTTGATGCACTGCGTCAGTGAGAACACATTGTCTTCCAATCTCCTGTGTTTCCGAAACCCATTCTGTAGTTCCCCCAGCACCCCCTAATCCTCTATGCATGCCTGCAGTCTTTCCTTTATAATCTGCCTTTTATGGCAAAGCGCCATCTGGTGAACGCATGAGAAATTTCTTTGCTGATAGCAACACGAAAGCACAGCAGCACAAAAACAAAAAGCCCGGTCTCCAAAACGTCGCGCACACGGCGCAGAAACGCGCCATGTGTTCGCCTTCTCAGACTTATGCAATGCGCAACCGCACTCATTGCGTCAATGGCACGTTGTGCATCTGCAATGTCTACCGCAACGTTTGTGCTCCGCCATCCGACGCTGCGTTTATGTTGTTTGGTTTGTTGTCGTGAACTTAGTTGGGACACCTGCCGCGCAGGGCGCGTTCGGCCGGTGCGCTAGCTACACGGCTGGTTACTAACAGCATGCGCTGGAGCGTTGAAACCGGGTGGCTGGAGGACACTTCGGCGTCGATCCGTGCGTTTTCATTATAGGAGGAAACAAAAAGAGCTTCGGGCTATCAAAAAAAAAAAGATTTGTCGTGCATTTCACGGGCCAAAACAAGCAATACCGCCAAGCGAAGTTTTAGGTATTATAATTCCCGTGACTTATTTCTTTCTCCCGCGTAATGAAACCTCCACCCAAATTAGTGTCAACTTTTCTGTAAAAAAGGTGGGTTCAGAACTCGATAAGTAAATACGAAACATACAAGGAAGTACACTGAGACTAACCAAAGGGATATGCTATTTTTTAAAAATCGCAGGACAGCACATTTAGATAATACGCTCAGTGGGTAGAATATCTTGAAATTTCGTTACGTCTTTGTTTTCCCGGTAGTTATGTGAGATGATAAATAGTTTCATTCTATGAGAGGGTGTGGCATGAATGAATTAGCAAAACGATAAGTGTGACATATGGCTCGTTTGACTTTGTATTGGTGATCGCAGCGAAGAAAAATGACTGCAGGGGGCTGAAAGGAATCGTCAGAAAGAATCATGGAGCATGTAGCAAGGCCATCCACCAGTGCCACATATGGCAACAAAGCTCTGCATGAACAGAGGCCTGTCTGCGGCAGCTGTTGTGGAACGCTTGCCTTCTACGGTCTCTTGGGTAGCGAGGGGGTGACGCCATGCTCTTGTTTATGGCAGTTCATGTGAAAGGAATTACACGAAATGGTCTGCGCAAGTCACGTTACTCAACGCATCGTATGCAACTGTATATACGGCCCCGGATGAGCTAGTATGAGATGATGTCCAGAAATGTAGTGTGTGATCAACAAATGCGCGATGCCCGCCGTGTTGATCTAGGGGCTATAAGGTACTCGGCTGCTGACCCGCAGGTGGTGGGATTGAATCCCTGCTGTGGCGGCTGCATTTCCGATAGTTGCATTTTTCGGATGCATTTCCGAAATGTCGTAAGCCCATGTGCTCAGATTTGGGTGCACGTTAAACAACCCCAGGTGGCCGAAATTTCCGGAGCCCTCCACTACGGTGTCTCTCATAATCATACAGTGGTTTTGGGACGTTAAACCCCACATATCAATCAATCAGTCAATCAACTGTACATACGTATACGTCTCTCTAAAATTGCTTGCCTCAACTTGTTGCAAAATCATAACACATAAACAGCTTTTCACAGAATTTCCTGTAGGCAGTCTCAGAATCATTGGTCAATTTTTTTTGTGATACTTAATATCAGGTGACATGAAAATTTTCACTCCCCCGTGAGATTCGTATCACTGAGATTCTGCTCTATATTGTAATAGTGTGTTGTTTGCTATACAGTCGAGCCCGGCTATATCGCACCCGTTTATATCAAATTATCCCGTATATCGAACAATTCCTAAACACGGTAAGTTTACATTGAGAATATATAGCTAAAGTTACTGTTTTATCGAAAGAAAATAGCAACGACAACTGATATATCAAACTCCATGTGCCTCAAAAGTGCTCTAGCAAGTTGGCTCTCCCTCGCGGTGGTGGGGAAAGCTGCCGGCGCCACCCTAGAAAATGTTGGTTAGACCCGGTTGTGCATGGGCGAACACCTCCCTCTAAGAAATGATCCTGGCCCACTTGCAGTGCCTACAGCCAATCAGAAGCCGAAGCGCTTTCTTCAAGGTGCGAAGGCAGTAGAATTGAGCGCTAGTTTTTCTTTCTTTATGCTTGTGTGCCTGCTGCTGCCGATTAGGCATGATCTGTGGTGTTGCCTGTTGGTGCTCTGTGAACTGTATTGGCGTGCTGTCATCATGGCTTGCGCAAAGAGGCAAAATTCGCCGTTCGCCGCGAAACTCGAAATCATCAATCGGGTTAAGCGCGGTGAAAAGAAGTCCGACGTCGTTGCCGCGTACAAAATTCCAAGGAGCACCTTGAGTACTATTCTGAAGAACAAGGCAGACATCAGGGCCAAGTCGGACAAAAGGCCAGGTGCCCGTGGCGGCCGACGTGTGCGCGCTGCTGTGTACGAAGATGTTGAAGTGGCCGTTTACAAGTGGTTTGTGGACGTTCGGTCGCGAAACATCCCAGTGTCCGGCCCTATGATCGAGCAGAAAGCCAAGGACCTTGCTTTTCTGCTTGGCAGGAATGATTTCCAAGGCGGTTCAGGCTGGCATCAGCGGTTCAAAGAACGGCACGACATCGTTGGCAAAGCTGTTACAGGTGAAAGCAGAGCGGCGGACCTGGACAGCGTAGAAAAATGGCTCGAGGAAAACTGGCGAGATATCGCAGCAAGATATAGAGCCCAAGATATCTTCAATGCAGATGAAACCGCTCAATTTTGGCAAATGTTGCCAAACAAGACACTTTGTGTCGTGGCGACAAGACAAGCGGTGGGCAAGGCAAACAAAGCTCGTGTGTTCGTGCTGTTGGCAGCTAATTTAGACGGATTGAAAAAGCTTCGACTTTCGGTTATCGGAAAAAGCACGGCACCGCGGTGTTTTCCATTTGCACTGTCGCTTCCAGTTACCTACAGAGCAAATTCAAAAGCGTGGATGACCGGGGAGCTTTTCAGCAGATGGCTATCGTCGTGGAATGATGATTTGGTAGGTGAAAATCGCAAGGTGTGCCTGCTCGTGGACAATTGTTCATCGCACCACTGCAGTACGACCTTCAGCAACATGGAGCTGCATTTTTTGCCCCCGAACACTACGTCTGTACTGCAACCACTGGATCAATGGGTTATACGCGCAATGAAAGCCAGCTATCGGAAGCGCCTGGTGGAGAGGCTGCTGCAGAACCTTCGTGTCGGCAGGGAGCTTAAGATCGACTTGCTCGGAGCTATTTCTATGTTGAGTAGATCGTGGGCAGATGTCAAGGAGGAGACGATCCAGAACTGCTTTAGGCATGCCGGCTTCTGCATGCCTGGTGATGACACCCCAAATTCTGACAGCACTGAAGACACCACAGGTGTTTCCGCCAAAGTTTGGAACGAGCTGGCAGAGTTCCCAGGAGCTATCGACGGATCGACATTCGACAAGTTCGTCAGTGCGGACGACGATATACCCATCATGGGCCAATTACAGGATGAGGATTACATTGCAGACGTCATGCCGACCACGAGCCAAAGCGACAGCAATATGGAAATCGACAACGGCCCATTGCCTACATCCTCCGAAGTGATTAGTGCACTTGCGTTGGTCCGGCGCTATTGCTTGAATGTGGAAGGTTGCGGCCTCAGCTGCTCCGACTCGTTGAACAACGTGGAGTCATGCGTGCTGTCGCAGGCAGCGAAGCCATTGACACAGAAAAGAATCTGGGACTATTTTGTTCCACAGCAGGGCACGCAGTAAGCTACCATATTAATAAAGTACTTTTTTTCTAGTTTGTTATGTGCCTTTGTGTCAAAACCTATACCAGGCCTATATCGAATTATGCCATATATCGAACTAATAAACGTTTTTTTGGCGAGTGCGATATTCCCGGGTTCGACTGTACAGTGCTCGTCTTGTCTTCCGCTACTCTTGGCTGGTTGATTCTACAGATAGCAGAAGCAGACTGTCATTACGATTGGTGCTGACCAAGCGCCAATAAGCAGTACAGTGTTGTTGTTTTTTTGTGTGTGTGTTTGAAGGAAAGGAATATTTTCATTGCCTTGGGGTGTTCCCGAGTGTTGTCGAACCTCTTGTGCTAAAGAATGCCTCCGTTTTTCATGCTCTGTGTGTAGGAGAGCTGCTCGCTGTTCTGCTGCCTGTACCAGTCGTGGTGCCACAACCCAGTCGCCACAATATCCCTGTGCCTGCTCACCCAGAACTACGAGCACACCTGCTCCCTGCTGCACCTCTTGTATCATTTGCAGAATGGAAACTGCTACACTCAAACCTTGATATAACAAAATATCAGTTATAACAAAGTAAAGCAAGAGTAGTCTCGCAATAACTGTAGTGTTAGAAATATTGCCTTTACAATAAATTTTTCGATATAACAAAGCTTTTTCTGTGTGTGATGTAACTTTCTTTTAATGAGGTTCGAGCGTACGTTTAATGCTGTGTAGGCATTCGGTAGTTTAACTACAATACTATTCATAAAGCCTACGCGTACCTTAATGTGGTTAATTGCCACTCGTCTGGGTACTTCTCATACAGCAACATGCTGATCAAGTGTGCCAATCTCACAAAACTTGTCTCACATTGTGGCACTGAAATGACGATGCTGTGATGGGATGTCGGACCTAACCAATCGCAAGGATCATACCTGATTATATATATGTGGAGTGATGTTATACAGTAAAAGCTCGTGAAGTCAGATTTTACAAGACTGAAAAAAAAACTGTCTGAAACAAGCGACTGCTGATTTACTGAAAGTATTGAGAAAACAAGAATGTATGTATTCATCAACCCACAATGAACGAATGTGTATTCATCAATGCACCTTCATTTTCTCTAGGCATATGCAAATCCAATAAATATTTTACATAGGAGCAGTGCAAAAGCCGCAGCTTTCGTCGTTGTTCACAATGTTAACAATGAAAGAACTTCATGTTTTAATCTGAAACCTGCTTTGTATCCATGCTTTGTAACATACCGAAAACACAACTTCGGGTGGGGACGACACCTTTCCGAAAGTCCAGTCATTTCAGCTGTCAGCGAACACTATTTAATTCTTTTCTATCCTACATATACAGCACTTTGCGCTCGGCGCTCTCTGCGGAGCATTTGAATTAGCAGAGTTGTGGCCATATATGACTGAATCACCAAAAATCATTAAATAACACACTCTCCAGGACCAGAGTGTTATAAATAAGAGGGAAGAAGGGGCTTCGTTCCTCACACAAAGAATATGTTTGAATTATCCAATTTTCTGAATTAATGAGTGCCAAACAAACGAGCTCTTATTACACTTTGCAACCGAATAAGAAAACTTTTGTCATGTCATTATTACTAGTGTCAAACCACTTTGTGAGTGGTGTGCTTAAGCGCTTAAACAGTAATCACACTGAGGAGGCCATACCCTAAACCTCATTATAAGAAAGTTGCATCTTACATGAAAATAAGTTCGTTATACTCGAAAATTTGTTGTGGAGGTTAACTTCTAATACTATACCTACTGCAAGACCATTTTCAGTTTACTTTATTGTGAGGGATATTTCATTATATCCGGTTTTGTTATATCAAAGTTTGAGTGTAATCACGCAAATGCTCCTCATGTTACCATCACTGCATTGCCGTCTCATCATCTGCATGAGACATCATATTTTATCTTTTTTTTTATTGCCAGTACCATTTATGAAATGGCACTTTGATGACGTTAAACGGGCCCTCAATTTTTGAACAAAGAACAGTGATAAAGCTCTGTGTCGTAATCGGCACCGATGCTGCAAAAGGTGCACTCAGCAGTTGTTTGAATTGTGCTTCACTGAAGAGTTCTAACCTACTGTAACAAAGTACGCCACAGGTGTGCGTTCTCAGAAATGGGAGGCTTCCTGGTTAGTTGTGTTAATTCTTAGTAAGCCGAATGAAAAAAAGCCCTTTTAACAGAAATCACTAGTTCAAAAATTTTATTGCGCAAAAACTTAGATGTCTTGGGCTTTCATTAGCATGGTGTTTTAATGAATCTTCAATGTTTGATTAGTACTTTGATACTTTTTACCAACATATGACAAACGTATTATCTGTTTGTTTTTTTGTTTTGTTTTTATAAACTCGCTAACTGAGTTTGCAATGATGCTAGACGTTATGGCACTGATTCGTATTTTTTGAACTAAACAGGCACGTGCAGTTTGTTACATGTTTATGGAACCTACTTCTATGACGCAGTCCCATTTTGTGGTATGCCGTGAGAAGAAAAAGTGGCTGCAAAAGGCCTTGTAAGGAATCTCTGTACAGTGGACTCCCAATAGACAAAACTCGCTTAAACGAAAATGCCTCATTAATAAAACTAAACGAGCACATGTGGCTGGATTTCTATGTGTTGTGCAGTAAAATTCATCGGTTGATCGAAACAGTGCTTATTGGTCACCTACGATTAAATGGCACAAACTCTAAACACAGCATAGACTCGCTCAGGCCAGAAGTAGTCTCACAACCATGACAGCACCTCGAGAAGCCAATCCAGTAGCCATTCTCGCTTGCGGTGGCTGTGGGCATAGAGTTTCTTAATATACACTAGAGGGAACTCTGGCGCTAGTGTCTATGGGAGCTGCAAGCACGGCACTTCAGCGAGCATGGAATGATGGTAGGTACACACATTTGTCTAATCTCGGACTTTGGCCTGCTTTGGCTCTGTGTGTTTGTGTGTGTGGCTTGAAGCTGTTTCTCATGAAACAACGATCATGCAAAATGTCACGTTTGCGATTCACCACCCTCATTATTTTATTAACGTTCCAAAATTGGGTCGCGAAGTTCAAAAGGTTAGAATCTTTATTTCAAAAACAAACCGAACACAGCAATGAACATGCCGCAAGTACGATTCACCGCCCGCAAGTACGAAGACTAGTCAAATGCGTGTACTACCCATCATTCCCATGGTCGCTGAACGATCGTAGCACCAAAGTCCCCTCTAATTAATTTTAGGAACTCTATGGCTGGTGGGAGCTGTCGGCGAGTCAGTATGTGTTAGGCCTGATTGTGTGCGGGCTAAGTGCGGTGGCTCACAGTGTTCTTTTAGTTTGACTGAAAGGAAGCGGCCGCACCATGCACTCTTGCTTGAAAAAAAGCTGAAAATTTTTCAGGAATGGCCTGCCCAAGACGGAAGAGGCCAAAAAATACAACATCTCGAAGTCGACTCTGTCGCAGGTCTGCAAAGGCAGAGAAAAGATTGAAGGCGCTGTAAAAAACGGAACCTTTACATCTGAAAGGATGTGGACGACCCCTTATGAACAACTAGAAGAAGTTCTTTTTCTATGGTTCAAGCGTGAGCAGAGTTCCAATTTGCTCATAAGCGGACCAATTCTCGAGCACAGAGCTTGAGAGATCGCCATGAAAATGGCTGTTGAGAACTTCGTCCAAAGCGACGAATGGCTCAGTCGTTTAAAAACACGCCATGGCCTAATCTTCAAAGCATTCTCAGGTGAGCGTGCTGCAGTCAACAGGGACGTTTGCACCGACTGGCAAAGGGGGTGACTTTTAAGGAAATTTTGATAAGCTTTGAGCCACAAGATGTCTTAACGTAGACGAGATGGGTCATTTTTATAAGGCGCTTCCATCAAAGACTCTCACCTTCAAAGGTGAAGCCTGTAGTAGAGGAAAATGCAGTAAAGATCGCATCACTGTGCTGGTGGGTGCAAACAAGGCAGGAGATGAGAAATTGAAGGTGTTGGTAATGGAAAAATTAAGCCACCCACAATGTTGCAAAGGCGTTCGACACCTTCCCGTTGCGTACCATGGAGACGGAAGAGCGTGTATGACCATGACCATTTTCGAAAACTGGCTACGGCAGGAAGACGCAACAGTTATGAGGCGAGGCAGGAAGGTTGTCTTCATCATGGATAATTGCCCCGCCCACGGTCAGGTTGACTCCAAGGCATCGCTCTGGAGTTCTTGCCAGCCAATGCAACGGCAGTGATCGAGCCGATAGATCAAGGGGTTACTCCGAACAATAAAGTTCATTACCGCAGACAATTGCTCCATCGATTGCTGGTTGGTGCAGACAGTGAGAAATGCTACAGCATAGATTTATGGGCAGCCATTCACATTTTGGCCCATGCCTGGGAGCAAGTGAAGGCAACAACAATATACAGATGCTTTGATCATGCTGGCTTTCAAGTGCAAGAAGCTGTACCTGATGAAGAACAAAGCCCTGCTGATGCTGACATTGAGGCAGTATTCAGTGAGGTCGTGCCCTCTGCCCCTTTCACGCTGCAGGACTTACGAATCAATTGGTGAAAATGTTCGACACCTGTCGTGAGAAAACTGTCGAGGAAATGATTGCAGAAGTACAAGATGACGATTAATCCTTCCAGCAGATGAATGTGGGGACAATAGTGCCAGTGTAGTGGTGCCACGAGACCGATCAGCTAAGAGGCTGTTGAACTTTTGCAGCGCAATTTTGAGCATCAAGGCTTGTCCAGAATTTCTGGCTAAGTTTGTCTGGGAATGGGTGTGTACCTTGTGAAAAAACAACTCAAGCTTGCCAAACGAACCACCTTTCACTCCTTTTTTTCTCCTACTCGTCCTCATGAGTACGGTGAGGTTTGTGCAACTGGAATAAAGGTTTTGATTCACTAGTAAGTGTACTTTACTTAAATGAAACTTGTGATAAATGGACAGCTTTATGGATCCCCTTTGAGTTCCGTGTAGGAGTTCGGCTGTGCATTTTACTACATTGTAATTAACCTACCATGTAACAATAAAAACTGATTGGTGAAAGGGTTCATTTAAATATTGTGCCTGTCATTGTGCAATCAATTTCCGTGAACATTCCTTCCTTAGCTTCTACTTGTATCACAGCAGCGACATGGAGGTGACAGTCGAGTTCCTCACTGAAATCGACAAGCTTGTGCAGCTAAGTGCGGTGGATCACAGTGTTTTTTTAGTTTGATGGAAAGGAAGCCGCCGCACTATGCACTCTTGCTTGAAAAAAAGCTAAAAATTTTCCAGGAGTGGCCTGCCCAAGACAGAAGGGGCGAAAAAATACATCTCGAAGTCGACGCTGTCGCGGGTCTGCAAAGGCAGAGAAAAGATTGAAGGCACTGTAAAGAACGGGACCTTTACATCTAAAAGGATGTGGACGACCCCTTAGAAACAAGTAAGAAGTTCTTTTTCTCTGGTTCAAGCGTGCACAGAGTTCCAGTTTGCTCATAAGCGGACCAATTCTCGAGCACAGAGCTTGAGAGATCGCCATGAAAATGGCTGTTGAGAACTTCGTCCAAAGCGACGGATGGCTCAGCCGCTTCAAAACACGCCATGGCCTAATCTTCAAAGCAATCTCAGGTGAGCGTACTGCAGTCAACAGGGACGTTTGCACCGACTGGCAAAAGGGGTGACTTTTAAGGAAATTTTGATGAGCTTTGAGCCACAAGATGTCTTAACGTAGACGAGATGGGTCTTTTTTATAAGGCGCTTCCATCAAAGACTCTCACCTTCAAAGGTGAAGCCTGTAGTGGAGGAAAATGCAGTAAAGATCGCATCACTGTGCTGGTCGGTGCAAACAAGGCAGGAGATGAGAAATTGAAGGTGTTGGTAATGGAAAAATCAAGGCACCCACAATGTTTCAAAGGCGTTCGACACCTTCCCGTTGCGTACCATGCAAACGGAAGAGCGTGTATGACCATGACCATTTTCGAAAACTGGCTACGGCAGGAAGACGCAAGAGTTTTGAGGCAAGGCAGGAAGATTGTCTTCATCATGAATAATTGCCCAGCCCACGGTCAGGTTGACTCGAAGCCATCGCTCTGGAGTTCTTGCCAGCCAATGCAACGGCAGTGATCCAGTCGATAGATCAAGGGATTACTCAGAACATTAAAGTTCATTACCGCAGACAATTGCTCCATCGATTGCTAGTTGGTGCAGACAGTGGGAAATGCTGCAGCATAGATTTATTGGCAGCCATTCTTATTTTGGCCCATGCCTGGGAGCAAGTGAAGGCAACAACAATATACAGATGCTTTCATCATGCTGGCTTTCAAGTGCAAGAAGCTGTACCTGATGAAGAACAAAGCCCTGCTGATGCCGACATTGAGGCAGTATTCAGTGAGGTCGTGCCCTCTGCCCCATTCACGCTGCAGGACTACGAACCAGTTGGTGAAAATGTTCGCACCTGTCGTAAGGAAACTGTCGAGGAAGTGATTGCAGAAGTACAAGATGACGATTAACCTTCCAGCGATGAATGTGGGGACAATATTGCCAGTGTAGTGGTGCCACGAGACCGATCAGCTAAAGGGGCTGTTGAACTTTTGCAGCACAATTTTGAGCATAAGGCTTGTCCAAAATTTCTGGCTAGTTTGTTGGGAATGGGTGTGTACCTTGTGAAAAAACAACTCAAGCTTGCCAAACGAACCACCTTTCACTCCTTTTTTTCTCCTACTCATCCTCATGAGTACGGTGAGGTTTGTGCAACTTGAATAAAGGTTTTGATTCACTAAGTAAGTGTACTTTACTTAAATGAAACTTGTGATAAATGGAACAGCTTTATGGATCCCCTTTGAGTTCCGTGTAGGAGTCGGCTGTGCATTTTATACATTGTAATCAACCTACCATGTAACAATAAAAACTGATTGGTGAAAAGGTTCAATTTAAATAATTGTGCCTGTCATTGTGCAATCAATATTTCCGTGAACATTCCTTCCTTAGCTTCTACTTGTATCACAGCAGCGACATGGAGGTGACAGTCGAGTTCCTCACTGAAATCGACAAGCTTGTACAGCTGATTGAGTCTCCGATTTTCACATGTGAGTTATCGTCTTTTATGTTGACGTGCAGTTCATGCTTTACCTGAACGTACTTGTGTTCTATGAGAATGGCCTAAAAGTCCCGATTTTCTGTGCAGAGGAAAGTATCCACCAGAGAAATCAAACAGGCAATGGAACATTCAACACCCTTGCCAAAGTTTTTTTTTTTGCAACTTTCGAGTGTTTCAGTGTAATGCCCGGCACAGAGACGGATCATTTACAGTTTCAATCGTTACATATAAGCAAAGGTGATTTGCTTCTCTGAACTCCAAAGCTTTGGTTTTGCTAGGCTTCCTGACAACACTGGTGTGATTGTCTTCTGCACCGTGTTTCGAAGTACGGCAACTGCATTTCAGCGTGGCATGATGCTATAGCTGTACGAATAGCCAAAATTTTGGGTTGGAGGTGGTAGAACTTCGCTATAACGAACGCTGCTTCAACAAAATTTTCGCTACAATGAAAAATTCACGGTTTGTCGTCTGTAGTTCATATGAGTCAATGCATGAATGATGTCGCCACAACGAACACTTTTTCTTCTGCCGTCCCGCTTCAACGAAATTTCACGATGCAATACCAGTCTCAGATATTTATTGCTATACAGTAAACACAGTTCTTAACATTCGATGCATCTTCAGAACTTGAAAGTACGTGACTAAGTCTAAAACACGCGTTGGCACCACCAAAAACCGCCGCCCTTCAGCAAGCATAGGCGCCATCATTGCTCGATAGCGAAGGTAATGAGACTGCCCTCCTTTGCCACTGGCTTGCTTTTGAGCCACAGACAAACTGAAGCTGAAGTTCAGTCGCTTAGTTCGTGGTTTTTTTCACCCAGCTGTGCAGAACGATGCCTTTTTCGATTCCAATGCGTATCATTTCATTCGCGCTTGGCCATTGTGGTCACTAATCAGAGCGGCATTTCCTCCAAATTATCATCAAAATCAGCTAACCGCGAGTGATGGATGATAAGAATGGCATAGAATAATGCAAAAGTCACCGGTCCACGATACTCTGCCTCCATCTCAGAATTGTAGGATACGATTTGACGGCAGACAGCTGCTGGTGTTAACGTGCTAATGCAGCTGTTTTTTCATTCAGGAAAGCGGTTATAGGCCTTGTTTCAGGGTGCTTTTCACCATGGCCTTGCTATGCATGGGTGAGAATCGCGCCATGACGCTGCTGGGAAAAAATAGGAAGCAGTGGACACTTTTTGAATTTTGAGAATAAACGTTGCTTTGTTTTGCTAGCTCAGATCAGCTATATTTTTTCGATTTCACTACAACAAAATTTTCGCTTCAACGAAATATTTTCTCCGTCCCGTCAGTTTCATTGTAGCGAGGTTCGACTGTATTTCCTATTCTGACAGTAAGGGATGAACAAAGTGTTTGCACCCTCTGTGAGTTCGGCCGCTGATTGTGTCGCACCGGACTGTCTGCGCATAGACTTGCGCCTGCAGCTGCTAGATAGCCCACAACAGTCTTACCTGGTCAAGTCTCTGTACGGCCTGCTCATGCTGCTACCCCAGAGCGAGGCTTTCCACACACTGCGCACAAGGCTCGCCTGCTTGCCGCACCCGTCCCTGCAGCAGATGGATACTGGCGCCACTGTTCGAAGGTGAGCACTCGTTAAATCGGTTGCAGAGTGCCGTCCACATTTAGAGTGAATACAGCTTTGTGTGGTGCACTCGGCGTGGCCATGCATCAAAGCAATCTTTGAAGGCATACGGGTGTGTGCCTGCACTGCCTGTACTTCTCGGCAGCGCAAGAGCAGCGTGTTCCAGTGCTGTAGCTGATGCCGTAAACTGCTTGTCATTTCGCTCCTTTTGTTCGCTCCAATATGCTGCCGTGGATGCAGGACCACTCTGCGGAGTGGGATCACGCTGGGCGGTGTTAGCCCCAAGATTGGACAGCCCTGTAGTTCGAACGATCTACCCTACCCTCAAACGTCCTGATGCCTTTACAGTCATTGATTGCAGTTAATTGACAGTGCCTCTGCTTATATTCACACCTTCTCTGAAGCGCGCTCAGTTAGTAGAGTACAGGGGCGTGCGTATTTGACACATAATCTTGCTTTGTGAAATTCTGCGCGTGACCTAGCTGTGAGGGTTCGGCGAGTTGGTGCAGATTCATAGTTGAAGAAAGCGTCAAAAAAAACCTGGACATTGACAAAACGTAAACATCCCGTCCCCTTAGTTTCGTTGTGTTGAGGTTTTTTTCACATTTATTTCAAATGTGAATGTGTGCATGTTGCTGCGCTGAAGTAATTATTATTTTTTGTATTGTTTTGATCATTTAATGCAGTACTTGTCACTTACTTGCAAAGATTATAGAAAAAAAAAGATAGTTTCATTCAAGGCAAAGTTGGCTGCTGCCCAGATGGCAATGCTATTATAGGCTTGTTTGTTCATCTCTGGCAGCTGAGTTGTTACATATTGCTCATCCAATGCTCATTTCTATCGAACACGCAGCAACCCTTTTCAAACGGGAGCTTTTTGGTGCTTGTGGCAACAGTGAAATAAGCTTAAGGTTGCCTTGGCAACAGCTAACTTCGTCAATCATGAAGCCTTTTGTCAATTAACTGTGCAAATAGTTGTAGTAAGTATCTTGTCTAAAATCGATATCACAAGACCCAATGTTTTGCAATGTTTGAGCTAGGACAGTGCACCTCTGAGCACAACAAGCTCTCTCTTGTTCGTGGTGTCAGTCTTTTGCCATGGATTTTCATAATCAAAGGCATATCATCCGTAATTTTGTAGTCATCGTCTGTTATTTACATAGCTGCATAAAAAATATATAGCTTCATAAAAAAGCATAAAGAAATCACTCTTTTTTGCAGTTTAATAAGGGTGTTTCTTTGTGCATATTTTCTATTTCGTGCTTTTCCTAAATAGTATTTTGTATGGCTTAAAACCGTTTTTTTCCAAAATCAGATACTAGTGAGTGAACACACACCCAAGGGCACGCCCCTTCTGCGCTCCATGCTTGCAGTCCATTGTTCAAATAAAAATTTCGTGTACAAAAGACAAAATATTTGTGTAGTACCTGTGTATAGGCAGTTGCCGGGTAACTTCTAAGGCAGTCTGAAGATAGTGTGCACCCTTTGCATGCCACCCTTTGCATGGTCTTCGGAGTCCGTCGGTTCGAACACTTTCAGCTCCTAGCTTCACATGTTTGTCGTGCCTGTCGATGCGTGGAGATGTTCGAGGTAAAGGAGATGTTCATTTCGCGGAAACCAATAGAGTTCTCTAGTGTAATTCAATAAATTCTGGTGACGTATTGAGGCATTGAACGCTGAAGCAGCAAGTTCTTTATCGAACCTCTTTGGCCTTTCAGCATTCTCCGAGGCGAATTGCGTAGAGGGTGACAATGTGTATGCTCTAACAGAAATTAATATATTTCTGATACAATTAGACGGTAGTGTTTGCAAACGACCCGGTTCAAGTTCTGAGGTGATGGGAATTTCGTCGCAGATTCTTTGCTCTCTTTGTTTAGATTCTGAGTCTTAATTGCGGTGTGCAAATTTGCTTTGCGGAGCTGCTTCATGGTAATGCAAGGAAGGCAACTTAATAGTGATACATTTCTTATTTTATCAGTTTATAGACACACCAAGTACATTTTTGCTGTTACTATGGTGCTGCAATAAAGTTTTGTGTTCTTATCACTGAGATTGCTTTGAAGAGATGGACACCACATTTAGATATTACGCTCAGTGGGTAGAATATCTTGAAATTTCGTTATATCTTTTTTTTCGCGGTAGTTACGTGAGATGATAAATAGTTCCATTCAATGAGAGTGTGTGGCATGAATGAATTAACAAAACGATAACTGTGACATATGGCTCGTTTGACTTTGTATTGGTGATCGCAGCGAGGAAAAATGACTGCAGGGGGCTGAAAGGAATCGTCAGAAAGAATCATGGAGCATGTAGCAAGGCCATCCTCCAGTGCCACATATGGCAACAAAGCTCTGCATGAACGGAGGCCTGTCTGCGGCAGCTGTTGTGGAACGCTTGCCTTCTACAGTCTCTTGGGTAGCGAGGGGGTGACGCCACGCTCTTGTTTATGGCAGTTCATGTGAAAGGGACTACACGAAATGGTCTACGCAAGTCACGTTACTCAACGCATCGTATGCAACTGTACATACGGCCCCGGATGAGCTGGTATGAGATGATGTCCAGAAATGTAGTGTGTGATCAACAAATGCGCGATGCCCGCCGTGGTGATCTCGTAGCTATAAGGTACTCGGCTGCTGACCAGCAGGTGGTGGGATCGAATCCCGGCTGTGGCGGCTGCATTTCCGATGGTTGCATTTTTTGGATGCATTTCCGAAATATTGTAAGCCCGTGTGCTCAGATTTGGGTGCACGTTAAAGAACACCAGGTGGCCGAAATTTCCAGCGCCTTCCACTATGGCAGTCTCTCATAATCATACAGTGGTTTGGGACGTTAAACCCCACATATCAATCAATCAATCAATCATCAACTGTACATACATTTACATCTCTCTAAATTTGCTTACCTCAACTTGTTGCAAAATCGAAACAAATAAACAGCTTTTCACAGAATTTGCTGTAGGCAGTCTCAGAATCATTGGTCAATTTTTTTGTGATACTTATTATCAGGTGACATGAAAATTTTCACTCCCCCGTGAGATTCGCATCACTGAGATTCTGCTCTATATTGTAATAGTGTGTTATTTGCTATACAGTCAAGCCCGGCTATATCGAACCCGTTTATATCAAATTATACCGTATATCAAACAATTCCTTAACATGGTAAGTTTACATTGAGATTATATAGCTAAAGTTACTGTTTTATCGAACGAAAATAGCAACGACAACTGATATATCAAACTCCGTGTGCCTCAAAAGTGCTCCAGCAAGTTGGCTCTTCCTTGCGGTGGCGGGGAAAACTGCCGGCGCCACCCTAGAAAAAGTTGGTTAGACCCGGTTGTGCGCGGGCGAACACCCCCCTCCAAGAAATGATCCTGGCCCGCTCACAGCGCTTACAGCCAATCAGAGGCCGTCGTGCTTTCTTCGAGGCGTGGAGTCGGTAGAAGTGAGCGCCATTTTTTCTTTCTTCATGCTTGTGTGCCTGCTGCTGCCGATTCAGCGTGCTCTGTGGTGTTGCCTGTTGGTGCTCTGTGAATTGTATTGGCGTGCTGTCATCATGGCTTGTGCAAAGAGGCAAAATTTGCTGTTCGCCGTGAAACTCGAAATCATCAATCGGGTTGAGCGCGGTGAAAAGAAGTCCGACGTCGCCGCCGCGTACAAAATTCCAAGGAACACCTTGAGTACTATCCTGAAGAACAAGGCAGACATCAGGGCCAAGTCGGACAAAAGGCCAGGTGCCCTTGGCGCCCGACGTGTGCGCGCTGCTGTGTACGAAGATGTTGAAGTGGCCGTTTACAGGTGGTTTGTGGACGTTCGGTCGCGAAACATCCCGGTGTCCGGCCCTATGATCGAGCAGAAAGCCAAGGACCTTGCTTTTCTGCTTGGCAGCAATGATTACCAAGGCGGTTCAGGCTGGCTTCAGTGGTTCAAAGAACGGCACGACATCGTTTGCAAAGCTGGTACAGGTGAAAGCAGAGCGGCGGACCTTGACAGCGTAGAAAAATGGCTCGAGGAAAACTGGCGAGATATCGCAGCAAGATATAGAGCCCAAGATATCTTCAATGCAGATGAAACCGCTCTATTTTGGCAAATGTTGCCAAACAAGACACTTGCGTGTCGTGGCGACAAGACAAGCGGCGGCAAGGCCCACCACATTGCTTCACCAACCACTACCTTCAATAGACCGCCAACCGCTTTGCTTCACCATCCACTGCTTTCCATAGACCGCGCACCGCTTTGTTTCATTGTCGACTGTTTTCAGTAGACCTCCCGCCGCATTTTTTCACAAACAGCTGCTTTCAATAGGCGGCCCACAGCTTGTGTCTCACTCCTTTCAATAGGCCACCCGCGTTTTGTTTCACTGTCCATTGTTTACAATAGGAGGAAGAAACAGCCTTTCAATAGACCGCACCAATACTCCAGCTAGCCTCCTTTAAGGGCCTGATTGACACACTAGTAAAGAGCAACTGTGCGTTGCACAGTTCAAAACTCCTGTATTCCAGCTACTGCAGAGTGCCAAGCTGCTGAGACTGTGTCTGCTGGTTTTCTGCACACTACCTGTAATTGCACTTTTCTCCTTCTGTACCAAATTGTGTGCAGTCTAGAGAAAGACATGATAATGAATAAGAGCTGAATTAGTTCTGTACAGTACTTGTAGTATTTTTTTCTAGGTGTCATGTGATTGCAGCCGCGTATGCCTAACAATTCAACAGGAAAAATGGCGTACTCAATTCATTCAGATTCGCTAGCATTTTTGTTTTGTTTGTGCTATGCAGGCCAAGTGCTACGGCTGAGTGGCGCTATCGATTCTGGGCCCCAGGCATGACAAGGTTTTGACTTAGGTGTCACAATTTTCATCAGTGCGTAGACTTCCGCATTGCAGAGGGTCACGTGTCCGTCCAGCGTCAGACAAGAGGACGCCTTTACTATTGCCGTTTTTGTGCGTTATGTTTAAGGCTGTAACATGCATTGGGCCCGCACATTTCCTGAAGCCACCTTACAAAAATGGTTCCATCTTAAAAAATGAAAAATGAATTGCTGAGCATTGTGTAGAAGCACTCGGAAAAAAGAATAATCTCATGTCCGACCCTTCCTAGTTGGTGCTTCTGTTCCTTTTAGTCATTTTAAGATTTTTGAATCGTCACATCCTCACTGGGATCGAGTTTTGTCACGGGACATGGAGTTAACACTACGTGTCACTTGCAGCACATTGTGCTTTGTTTGTTGTGACATAATGTCGGCTTTTCTCAAAGGCTGAAAGGAATATTCATTTCTTATGAATCGAATCTCTGCATTAAAACTGATAAAAAAAGTGATTATGATAAGGCAACCTTAGTGGTACAAAAATGACTATGGTGTGTCTTTGATAAAAATGCATCAATGAATATGTTCACAAATGTATATAGAATAGACGCTGTCATTTTGGTGTGATACATGACTGAATTTTCTTGTAGAGATATCTTCAGCTCTTAAGAACACTGTGATGTGCGTATGAAATGTGTCAATCTTCTGGGCTAGTGCTGAACTGGGTAAAATAGAAGTGCTGTTCTTTGAATGAAGGGTTGAACTTGGGTATTTGTACAAAGTGGGTTTCACAGTTGCACACCAAATTTTTTTGCAATTGCCAATGGAAATTGAAAAGCTGTGTAACTATATTTAACTAAACTGCAACAATAGGGTGTAGCTTTGGAACTTGAGAATTTAGGCAGTGATGTAAATTGTTGTGTACAGCAGCTATGCTTTGTGTATCATCGCTTGCTTGCTTTCATAATTCTCATTCATTGCAGCGTTACAAGCACGACGTTTTGGCTTCTTCTGAAGGCCCTATAGGGCCTCTAGACCACCCAGAAGTCCGCGCTACAGTTGCACACAAACCTACAAGAAGCATGCCGCCATGAGAAATTTTTGAAACTCTGCGTTAACAGAGATCAACCGCTAGGGGGCCGTATAGACCAGACGCGTCTCGCATGGGCTCCTGATTTTCGTGCTTTTTAACCCGAAACAAGGCCGGTGACGAACCCAAGAGTTTCACAGCCTCAGCCGCCAAGACACGAGGAATCGGCGGACACCTGCTTCTTTTGGGTGAGTGCATTCTGTCTCAAGATATAAGACCTAATTCCCGACAAGCGCGCGTCCAGTTTAATAAGCCTAACGCCAAGTTCGTTCCTGGGCAAAGCCGCGCGGCGCGTGCACAACGTGCTCAGGCGTTCCTGACGGCACGGCACGAGCGCTCGCGCTCACCGTGGCGAAAAGCTTAGAATGAGCAGACACGCAGCCGCAGCAAGCAAAATGCAAAGAAACCAGCAAGACGAAGAAAATACAATGCAAACTGACCAAGTGGACGCAAACAAAACAACAGAAAATTTGTGGACCTATGACGCTGGCAGTGGCAGAACAATTGCAACGGAAAGCGCTTGGATCAGGAGAAATAAGAAAGACAAGAACGCTGTCGCCAATCCAAGGTCACCGGCCAACCAACCCACAGAGCAGCCACCTATCAATGAGCAGACGCTAAAGTCATCACCAACGCAGCAAAAATGCAGGCCCAAGATGTCACCTCTGCCGCTCGATGACTTCAAGATCGTCTACCGCCCGCAAGCAGGTCTTGACCTCGCCAAATGGAACACCGTCGCGTTCACGCATGCCATCGGCAGAGTGAGTGGACTATCACAGCAAGACTTTAACGACAAGGTACGCGTACAAGTCCAGAGAATGGAAAACCTAATCATCGCAAGCACCGCCGCCAAAGAAGACGCCAAGAAGCTCGTAAGCATTCAAAAAATACAGCTTGGAGGAAATTTTTACACTGTGAACGGCAACATCAGAACACCGGACGATGTCTCCAGAGGCGTCATCAGCGGCTTGATACCCGGTACGAGCACCGCAGAACTCATGGCTGGAATTCGCGCACCGGCAAGATACACAGTTCTTCATGCCCGAATGCTAGGTCAATCGACCGCGGCAGTCGTCTTCTTTGAAGGACCGCACGTTCCCTACTACATAATTTTCCAGAGCGTAGACTTCCGCTGCAGACCATATCGTAAGTCAGTGCAGTATTGTCGAGCTTGTGGCAATACGGGTCACCGCCAGGGCGTCTGTCCGAAACCTGTCCCGGATTTCCGCTATAAATGTGGCAAGGCCGGACAAACGCAGGGACATGAATTCGCACCCATCTGCAAGATCTTCGGGGAAGGACACAAAACAGCAAGTAAAGAATGCAAAAGGAGACTAAAGCCAAGTCCACCACCCTTCAACGTAAGACAACAGCGCCTCAACAGGCTTCAAGAAATAGACAACAACTGGAACGCCAGCGGAGAAGAGTTCCCTGAGGTTAGCATATCGGCCGCTACCTCTAACAGTAACAATGAGGGCCGCGTTTCCACGCGCAGCAGTTCCAAGTCAAAATTTCGTTCGAGTTCGCGCTCCCACTCTCGGAAGCGTTCCGTCTCTGCGCGCAGTAGATCCAAATCAATACTGCGTTCCAGTTCGCGCTCCCGCTCTCGCACGCGCTCGCGTTCCGTTAAACGTGCGAGCTACGCTGCCATGGCAAGTGGAGCTAATGACCGCAGCAGCTTAACCTCCTCGAAGTCGGACACCTCATCCATACAGGGTCTCGAAGATAGACTGAAAAACCAGCAAGAAAAGCTCCAGAATCAGCACAGCCAACTGCAAAGCCAACAAAGTCTCATAAATAAACTGCTTCAGAGTCAAAAACGACAACAAGAGCTCATTGACAAACTACTTGAAAAGTGCACGCATCAGCAAGGACATTCGGGCAATGCAGAACAACAGTATCGAGAACAAGCAAACTCAAGCACAGAGCCGGCAACGACGCTGACCAAGGTAGGCGTCCAAGCTCTATTGAACGCAAGGTGCACGATATTCGAAGAATCTTTCATGAATAACATGCACGCCACGATGGAAAAGATTGTCCAGTCTGCAATAGAAAAAACAGCCTCAATGTTTGAACACAAGATCACTACGCTTAATGCCAAAATTGATGGGATTGCTGCGCAAGTCAACAATTTCATCGCACAAGTGAAGAAAACTTACGTAACCATGGCACAGTTCGACAGCTTGAACAACCCACGCCAAATGACTCGGAAGAAGACACGAGCGAACAGGCACAATGCCTCTCACTCAGTCTCGCCGAGTCGCGATGGCAGGCGTGACATCGAATCGATTGAAGATGGCAGTCCCTAACCATAAGTATAAGAACCAGCATTCAACTTTACGCATATGGCAATGGAACTGTCGGTCATACCGCCCTCGACGCGCAAGCCTACAAGAATTCATCAAGCTTAACCAACCAGACATCATTGCACTTAAGGAAACCAACACGCAGAACGTACGACTGCAAGGCTACACGACCTGCGCACAAACCCATCGAACTGCCATATTTGTCAAGAAAGCACTTTCAATGCAAAAGCACGAAATCGAGGACACTCAAATAGAGCATACCCTAATAGAGATTCTGCCGGAACGAAAGACGCAGCAAAGTCTTTTCATAACCAATATATACAGCCCCCCACGAGGCCAACAACCAGACTTCGATCACTTAATACGAGAAATCAGGAAGCGCACAAATGGCCACCAGATCATAATAATGGGAGACTTTAACGCCTCTCACACGGCATGGGGCTATCATATCACCACGAGGAAGGGTTCTAGAGTGCACGATACTGCTCAATATCACAGACTAACCCTGTGGAACGACCCTCTTCAGAAGACGAGAATCGGGAACAGCGTCTCCAGGGATACAAATCCAGATCTTACATTTACGGCGAACGTCACTAGGGCAGAGTGGAGTGTGCTACCGGAAACTTTAGGTAGTGATCATCACATCATTCAACTCTCCGTAGCGCACACTCGTAAAAAGACCAAGACTGGAATAGCGCGGTTAACGGAATGGCAATCCTTTAGGAATGACCTCGACGTTGAAACCACCATAATCGACATTGAAGACTGGTTTAAGAATGTGCTCAAAATAGCCGAACGCTACACTAAGGACATACAGCTTGACGTCGATACACCCGCCGTCGACGCGCATCTCCTCCACCTTTGGGAGACTAGAAGAGGACTTCTAAAACGGTGGAAGCGACAAAAACTAAACAGAAAGTTACGGAAACGCATTTCTCTCCTCACCGAGCAAGCTCAAGATTATGCGAACCGATTGGCCAGGCAGAACTGGCATGCTTTCTGTGACAAGCTGCAGGGGACTCTGAGCACCAAGAAAACCTGGCATCTGCTACGCACACTTCTAGCCACGCAACCCTCCAAAGCAGCACAGAAGCAGCACTTTCAGAGGCTTATTCGAAACTACGCCGGTACAGAAGAACACCTCCTAGAAGAAGCTCTGTGCCGATGCACCCACTAGGGCTTCAATTCACACCAAAGAATACGCTGGCGCACCAAACACTTAACTCGACCGGCCCTTCAGCCTGGCTGAGCTGGACACAGCCCTAACGAAGTTGACAAGAAATACCAGCCCCGGAATAGACAGGATTGTCAACAAGCACTTACGCAACCTACCGCACCAGGCCACCACGGCTCTTCTCCGCTATTACAACGACTGCTGGGATAAAGGAGAGCTACCTGCGGTATGGAAGCACTCGGAAATCACCATGATCCCTAAGCCTAACAAACCACTCGGCATCGAGAACCTACGCCCGATTTCTCTCACCTCGTGCGTGGGAAAGCTGTTCGAACACATGGTGCACGACCGCTTAACCCAGTACCTGGAAGATAGTGGACACCTACCGGACACCATGTTTGGCTTCAGGCAGCATCTTTCGACGCACGACGTGCTCTTACTACTCAAAGAAGACCTCCTTGATCACCTCACCCATCGAAGTAAGTACTCCATACTCGGAGTTGACGTCAAGGCGGCCTTCGATAACGTCAGCCACGACGCGATCCTCAACAACCTCGAAGGCGTTGGCTGCGGCATTAGAAGCTACACGTATGTCAGAAACTTCCTGACAGACCGTACAGCAACTGTGGGCATATGCAACATCCGCAGCAAAAGCTTCCAACTACCGAAAAAAGGAACGCCGCAGGGTTCGGTCATCTCGCCGTTACTTTTCAATGTGGCTATGATCAATCTGCCAAAAATTCTCGACAAAATACCTGATTTACGGCACGCGATCTACGCTGATGACATCACGCTCTGGACCAGGGCTTCGAACACTGGGAGACAAGAGACGTGCCTACAAACCGCCGTAGATGCCATCGAACGGTATCTCAGAGACTGCGGTCTCTACTGTGCCCCCGAGAAATCCGAGCACCTCGTCCTCAAAGCGAGAACAAGAGGCAGACCCCCTCTATACGACGAGCCCGACCCTTGCGTAACGCTGAAAGGGACCTTAATTCCAAAAGTCGAGACCCTGCGAGTGCTTGGAGTTCACATCTACAAGAATGGATCGGGAGCTGCCACCATACCGAGACTCCAACGAACACTATCACAACTCACGCACCTCGTCAAGAGGATCGCGAATCAACGAAACGGACTCAAAGAGCACGACACTCTACGTGTAATGCAAGCTCTGTTCACCAGCCGCATTACGTACGGCACGCCGTACCTAAAGTTGAAAACCGCTGAAATTGAAAAACTTAATATCGTGATAAGAAAGGCCACTAAAGTTGCCCTGGGACTTCCGCCAATGGCCTCTACCACACGTCTCCTAAAGATGGGCGTCCACAACACGTGGCAAGAGCTCACTGAAGCACATAGGAATAGTCAGCTGGAGAGGCTCAAGCTGACGCCTACGGGGAGGTCGGTGCTCCGGTACCTCAACTACAGCGACACGTTCATCGCCGATGCAGACCGGAAAAAGCACATCCCGCTGTACATTAGAGAGTCGCTGCCCATCGCACCTATTCCACGCAACATGCATCCTACTTTTCTCAAAAGTAGACGCGAGGCTAGAGCTAAGGCTATTCGACGAAAGTTCAAGCAAGACCCGGATGCCCGCTACACTGACGCAGCCAAGTATCCGCATAGAAACGCGTACGCTGTCAGCGTCGTCGATTCTCAAGGCCGAGAATTAGCGTCAGCCACGGTCAACGCACTCAATTCAGACGCTGCAGAAGAATCGGCAATCGCCCTAGCAACCACAACATGTACAGACGCCGCGGTGATTTTCACCGACTCACAAGCCGCCTGCAGGAATTTTGCTAAGGGCCGTATCTCAGCCAATGCCATCAATATTTTGAAACGGCGAAGCACTCCACTCCCATACACTTGTGTATTATGGGTGCCAGGACACGAGGGTCTGCAGGGAAATGAAGCGGCCCACGCCGCTGCCCGCGAGCACGTCAGCCGGGCTGCCCCCTGCCCACAGGACATTCGATCCGTCGTTGAAGAGACGGAAGTTGTTCAAAACACCTACTCGTCGTTACTCCAGCATTACAGGCTGGAGCGACGAGTATACCATCCACCACACCCAAAACTTACAAAAGAGGAAAGCGTAATACTGAGACGCCTGCAAAGCAGCACATACACACATGGGGCCCTAATGCACCGTCTCTACCCAACGAGATATAGCTCTATGTGTCCGCTTTGCAACGTACCGGACACCCTGGCGCACTTGCTTCTTGCATGCCAGTGTATTACCAGACGTAATTTGCAACAACACACGACTGATAACGAAGCAGGACTGACGAACGAAGACCTAACCGAAACGTGGGAGGCGAAGCTCGCCTTCGAGGACCTGGAAGAGCAACAACAACTCGTCGCCAGGGCCAAGAGGGCAGTAGAAGCCAGAGGCTTCCTAGACTAAGGAGCCCTCCCACCTCTGGGTGACATAGGGCATTGCTCGGAACACTGTTTCGAAATAAGCGTTTACTTCTCTCTCTCTCTCTCTGCGTTAACAAAAGAGTTACTGGCATTTGGTGACTCAAAGCAGCCTTCACTCATTTTGCCCTTTTCTTCGCTGCACTTTTTTATTTGTGTCTCTCCTCTTAACTGTGTTCTCTTCATCATGCTGTGAAGAGAAATGCAGTGAGCACGCATTTGTGCAAGCAGACAAAAATGTTCCTTTTGTGCACGACAGGATAAAAGGCGAATGGTGACATCACAGCCAACACCAGGAATACCGCAGTTCTTTGAGTGGACAAGCAATTGTTTCTTGAAGTTTGTGGCATGCCTGTGGTTAATAGTTCTGTTGTGTTAGGCATTTTTTATCTTGATGACATTCTTAACTCTATGCGCATGTTTGGTTGAAACATTAAAAATTATCCTAGGGGGTTTTGCAGTGGCCTGCACAGAGGGTGTTGGCTGATGCTTTGCATTGACATGTAGTGAATGCTAAATCGTCCACTAAGTGACAACCACCTGTTTTAGATACAGCAGCTGCCTTATTGCAGGCCCGGGCATTATGGAGGGTCAGCATGCCTGTGTACAGTATAATTTATGGTATTGAAATAAAGGCTATGCTATTTATTTTGTATGAATCTTTCAAGTTCACCTGTCATGTCATCTTAAGCAAACATTTGAGCATGCTTTGGAGCTCAAGTGGCATACAGCTTGACCATTTTATAAATGCAATACATTTGTGTTTTCTAAGACTCCCGTTCTACAGAAAATTGCTCCTTTATGGCAAGGCGGTGGGACTAGTTGTATAAAAATGTGATGCTTAGGAAGACAAAGCTTGCAGGATGGTATCAGCAAGCCTCCTCTTCATTTATATAAATCTGTGACATATGTATGGATGGGTGTAGATATCTTAAAACATTCATCAACTATTCCACCAAGGGCATTTTTCGCCATAATGTCACGGGCTAAGTAGATGCCTGAGGATGACGACGACGAAGTGCTGAACGGGAACGTGCTGGGACTGCAGCAGCGTCGTACGCATTAGCTCGCCAGTATATTCGCCAGTACGAATTTGCTCACCAGTGTATACTTATTTCCCGTAACATCATTGGTGGAGGTGCTGGGTATCATGAGGAAGGGACTTGGAAAGTGAATTGCTGGAGTAAGGCACGCCCGGGGAAAAAACGTCCTGCTCTACCCACCACAAGCTCACTACAGCGTACCATCCGCAAACCAACGGCCTCACGGAACGCCTCAACCGTACCTTGACGAATATGTTAGCGATGTACGTCTCCAAGGATCACAAAGATTGGGACATTCACTTACCTTTCGTTACCTTCGCATACAATAGTTCACGTCATGATACAGCTGGATTTTCCCCTTTTTACCTACTGTTCGGTTATGACCCGCCTTTGCCCATGGACACTATGCTCCAATCTGACGCCCCCTCATCGACTGCTTATGCTCCTGATGCCCTGGCCTGAGCTGACATCGCCCGCCAAGTCGCCCGGGATCGTTCATGTGCCTCGCAGCTTGACCAAAAGAGTGCTTACGATCGCCGGTACCGCGACGTACAGTACTCTCCGGGATCACTCGTCTTGCTGTGGTTACCATCACGTCGTGTTGGTCTGAGCGAAAAACTAATGTCCCGTTACGTTGGCCCCTACCGCGTCATACGCAAGGTCACCACCGTTACCTATGAGATAGCTCCACTCCATACCACGTCAGTACCAGCTTCAGTCCCAACCGATATAGTACACGTCTCACGGCTTAAGCCATACTTCTCACGCCACGAGAATTGATCGCACCGGGACGGTGCTTCTGCCGCCGGCGGGTAATGTCACGGGCTAAGTAGATGCCTGAGGATGACGACGACGAAGTGCTGAACGGGAACGTGCTCGGACTGCAGCAGCGTCGTACGCATTAGCTCGCCAGTATATTCGCCAGTACGAATTTGCTCACCAGTGTATACTTATTCCCCGTAACAATATTGATTGCATAGCAGATAGCCCAGCTGAAAAATTCGTTAGGAAATCCTGTGAGTAAAGCTGACCACTAATCCAATTCTTATTCTTTTATGCAAGCTTTTATATGTTTACTCTATCTCTGCTTCCAACAGTCTTCACCGAAACTAGTACAATTGGGCATATGGCACTAGAAATCGCCACTGTGTATGCAAGAATTGACAACTAGGGCTGTCAGTTTTCTGTAAGGCCTATCATGACATCGTATTAGTGCGTGTGTGCTGCCCCTACATATCACCAGTGTCTGTTAAAATATATCGTTCAGTGGCTGGGAGTTTTAGTCCTGTTTTGCAATTATTATTGGCCTGAGGAGTGTCGCCGAGCGGCACATTTTTGAATATTCTAGACAACCTTGTCAAGTGCCAGGTGGAGTTGTCCAAAAGCCTTGATAAAAATAGAGCTATCTGTAAAATAATTAGAATTGGTTCAGCTAAAGGTCGTATGTATATCCTAACATGCACGTTAAAGTATGATATAAACTGAAGCTGGAGTTGTATAGATTGTTTGTAAAGATTTGTACAAAGAACAATTGCATTTTGAAGAACCATTAGGTCAGGCTTATTGTGCTGGCTCACAAACTGAATTTCAATCACGTATTTCTATCTGTGTGGCCAAACGAAAACTGCCGTAAGGAATACACCACGACACACGAATGCCAAAAATGCATGTTAGAGGAATGTAATAGGTTAAGCCTATGGTTCTATGTGATGAAGGGGACGTTATGGTATGCCGTTAACTAAGAATATGCTATAGGACCATGAACATCTGGCATGTAAAAGTTCCGTTTGCACGTGATGCTTAGCGAAAACATCATGTTGACATAAGCAGTTCCTTGTTTGGTGGACGTTGGCTTCGCACGCTTTTATAACATACATTTATTTATAACATACTGTAACAACACTCTGTAATAACATTCTGTATTTATGACATACAGAGATGGTGGCAATCAAGATTTATTTGGATCTACTAAAGTTTGTCTACACGTTAACATATGTTGTACTTTGCCCAAATGCTTTTTCCCAAACTTATCAGCAGTGATTTTATGTCTGACATTTATTTTTATTGCCAAATTTAGGAAGTCATTACAGCTAAAGTTCGCACAATATAATGACTTGTCATCACGTCAGAATTGCAATAACGTTTTATTGCGATAGCAATTATATGGACGCGGGATTTTGCCGCCAGCGTCGGCTGTCATTCGCCGTATTTGTATACGTATCTGTATTTGTGGAAATGCAAGGAAAAAAAGAATTCAGAAAAAGACCCCGGTGTGCGGAATCGAACGCCCGGCTTCCTGCTTGCGAGTGCGTCGCGTTCACCGTTTAGCCGTGAAGGAGCACCTCCTTCAACGCTGAAACGGCAAGATATAATCTTGCCTGATCTGATATAATCTTGATGTGATCATAGTGGAGCTATCGTATTTTAAGCATTACCAACGAGATGGCGCAATGAGTGCGCGTCGTCATATTGTCACGACGCGGCGACGCGCGTCTATGCGTTCATCTCCCACGCGTACTTTGCCCTACAGGGGGGGGGGGGGGGGGGGGGGGGGGGCAGGCGCTCACGCGTGCGTGCGCTTATCTCGTCTCGTGGTAAGGATATTCGTACGCCCTGGGCTTTCATCGGAATGATTCTGTTGTAGCTACTGGGCGCACAAAAGTCACTGTACTCGCTGCAGTCTTTTTTTTTTGCGAAAAGGAATTGCTTTTCAGACACAGCCAAGTAACAAATGAGGCACTTAATCGCGTTCATCTGTACGTGTGAGTACGTTTAGTGCGTCACTTGTGCGCGAGCAAAGCGGGGCGCGTTTCGATCCGATTGCAATTTCTCGTGTAACATTCCAATTTGTTGCTCTCGCACTCCTTGCTTCGCCCTTGCAGAAAAGCTGTGACTTTTTTTTGTAACTGCTGATGTACGCTTTGCCCATTATGCTTCATTCTTGAGGGAGGAGATCAAGAAGCTTGCTCTTCTCTGCTGATATATCACCTTGATATGCTACTCCTAGACGAGGCGTGGGTTATGAAATTTTAATCCGGAGTAGCAAGTGCGAAACGTTGCTCTTAGAAGTTAGATCTGGAACAGCTGGGGTTTGTTGTGCTTCCGCGCAAATGTGCTACGTCATCCACCTTTGAGTGGCGACTGATCACTGATGTTCTCGCGCCCTTCTCAGCGGACTGAGAGCAACATTTCTCAGGCGGGGTGGAACGGCAAAATCATAGCGCTCCCGCACCTTAAGGTGTCGGCGTGCGATGCCGTGCAGGAGGCCAACTGTGTGGCCTAAAATCCCTAGACTTTCCCCTTTTACCGAGTACGGACACTGCCAGCTATCTTGGCCCTTTCTTCTCACTGCAGCTGACGGTCTGCCGCTATTCTAATCCCCACTTGGAAGATTTACCAAACACGTACATTTAAAAGGCACACTAAAATCAAAGAACAATTGATGTCCGAGTGCAAGTCAATCTATGACAGCATCTGAAACGGCAATATTATGAACAGCAACGGCAGACTTGCCGATAAATATTGTAAATGCACGACACCACATGCGCCACGAGCAGGACAATCGCAAAATGATCCAGATGACGTCAGAGTTACCGCCTACAATTCATCACTAGTAATCTAACTAGGTGCATCAAATAAATATCCTTCCGTGCATTAAGAGACTGTAACAACACTCTGTAATAACATTCTGTATTTATGACATACAGAGATGGTGGCAATTAAGATTTATTTGGATCTACTAAAGTTTGTCTACACGTTAACATATGTTGTACTTTGCCCAAATGCTTTTTCCAAACTTTATCAGCAGTGATTTTATGTCTGACATTTATTTTTATTGCCAAATTTAGAAAGTCATTACAGCTAAAGTTCGCACAATATAATGACTTGTCATCACGTCAGAATTGCAATAACGTTTTATTGCGATAGCTATTATATGGACGCGGGATTTTGCCGCCAGCGTCGGCTGTCATTCGCCGTATGTTGTATACGTATCTGTATTTGTGAAATGGCAAGGAAAAAAATATTCAGAAAAAGACCCCGGTCTGCGGAATCGAACGCCCGGCTTCCTGCTTGCGAAGTGCGTCGCGTTTCACCGTTTAGCCGTGAAGGAGCACCTCCTTCAACGCTGAAAAGGGCAAGCTATAATCTTGCCTGATCTGATATATCTTGATCTGATCATAGTGGAGCTATCGTATTTAGCATATCCAACGAGATGGCGCAATGAGTGCAGCGTCGTCATATTGTCACGACGCGGCGACGAGCGTCTATGCGTTCATCTCCCACGCGTACTTTGCCCCACAGGGGGGGGGGGGGGGGGGGCAGGCGCTCACGCGTGCGTGCGCTTATCTCGTCTCGTGGTAAGGATATTCGTACGCCCTGGGCTTTCATCGGAATGATTCTGTTGTAGCTACTGGGCGCACAAAAGTCACTGCACTCGCTGCAGTCTTTTTTTTTTGCGAAAAGGGATTGCTTTTCAGACACAGCCAAGTAACAAATGAGGCACTTAATCGCGTTCATCTGTACGTGTGAGTACGTTTAGTGCGTCACTTGTGCGCGAGCAAAGCGGGGCGCGTTTCGATCCGATTGCAATTTCTCGTGTAACATTCCAATTTGTTGCTCTCGCACTCCTTGCTTCGCCCTTGCAGAAAAGCTGTGACTTTTTTTTTGTAACTGTTGATGTACGCTTTGCCCATTATGCTTCATTCTTGAGGGAGGAGATCAAGAAGCTTGCTCTTCTCTGCTAATATATCACCTTGATATGCTACTCCTAGACGAGGCGTGGGTTATGAAATTTTAATCCGGAGTAGCAAGTGCGAAACGTTGCTCTTAGAAGTTATATCTGGAACAGCTGGGGTTTGTTGTGCTTCCGCGCAAATGTGCTACGTCATCCACCTTTGAGTGGCGACTGATACTGAGGTTCTCGCGCCCTTCTCAGCGACTGAGAGCAACATTTCTCAGCGGGGTGGAACGGAAAAACAATAGCGCTCCGCGCACCTTAAGGTGTCGGCTTGTCGATGCCGTGCGAGGCCAACTGTGTGGCCTAAAATCCCTAGACTTTCCCCTTTTACCGAAGTACGGACAACTGCCAGCTATCTTGGCCCTTTCTCAACTGCAGCTGACGTCTGCCGCTATTCTAATCCCAACTTGGAAGATTTACCAAACAACGTACATTTAAATGCACACTAAAATCAAAGAACAATTGATGTCCGAGTGAAAGTCAATCTATGACAGCATCTGAAACGGCAATATTATGAACAGCAACGGCATACTTGCCGATAAATATTGTAAATGCACGACACCACATGCGCCACGAGCAGGACAATCGCAAAATGATCCAGATGACGTCAGAGTTACCGCCTACAATTCATCACTAGTAATCTAACTAGGTGCATCAAATAAATATCCTTCCGTGCATTAAGAGACTTAGTCAAATACTGCTTGTGCGTTTGTTTGATTCATAAGAAAAAGAACCGCCGGACGTTACCATGAGTGCTTCAAAAGCTCGATTTTCGCCTGGGTAAATTGGACGGTAGCCAGAAGGTAGCTCGTATGTGAATTCCAGTGCATGCAAGTGATCTGTAAACAAACCTAGAAGTCTAGGGACTACTTCGAAATTGGCATTCGAACAATAAACAAAGTTTATGAAATCATCCAGAAACCTAAGAACTTGGATAACAATATAGAACTCAAGATCTTTTTGAAGTTGTCCCTAATCTTCTAGGTTTGTTTAAAAATTTCCTAAGACTTAAACAACAAGAGACAAGCGAAGATCTTTTTGAAGTTGCTTTTAGTCTTCTAGGTTTGTTTAAAGATTGCTTGCATTGCCCTGGAACTTACACATGAGCTACCGTCTGGCAATCCGATCAGTTTCTTAGACTAACACTTCTACCCTTTTACCTTTTACCCCTTTTACCTTTACACTCGGCTCCTTCAAAACTGGTGAAAAAGGGTGTCAATAATGTTCGTCTTGTTAACGCTCTGAGGAGGTCATGCCCGCACTCGATGCAATGCAGCCAACGCTGTTCCAAAGCACAAGTTCGCCCTAATTTTCGTTGTTGCAGAAAAGCTTTTGAAGCAAATAAAACATCAAATGAGGGCAATCTCAGCCTTGAAATGAGTCAGTTCCGAAGATTTGTCTTGCAGTCTCTTATCTGCACAGCGATAGCATAGCCCGAAAAAAAATCGGGAAACGCACTGGCATCACTGTTGTCTTTCAAGCCGTGGAAACCTATTAAAGCTTTGTAATTTGAATCATCTAGCTGCAAATAGAGTAAGATGCTTTGTGAAACACAGAACGCGCTCCGTTTCTTGTGCTACTGGTGTCGTGTATATTCTTCGCATATATCTTGCAGTAATAAGCAGATATACCAAACCTAAAGGTCCTTGAATGACCGTGGCATTATGATAATGTGCACTATGTGGTTCAAGGACACTTCGGACTTCACTGCCATGACTGCGGCTGCGTGCACCTCTTTGAGCGTAGCGAAGTAATGTAAGCACCACTCGCTGGCCACGCGTGAGATAATTGAGGCCTATCACAAAAGTAAGCTTGACAGTATACGTGGAAGTTCCCCATCAATTGCGCTGTTGCGTGTGACAAGTTCTGGTGACAATGTACCCCAATCTCCCATACGCAGAACCATTTTTCAGCTATATATTTACACCACTGCGCTATTAAACCCTTGTTGAAAGTCGGGAGTCCTTTCCACATTGTTTTTTTTTTGCTTCCTTAGTTACGCCGTAACTACTACTTGGTTGCGCTGTTTGTATGTTCCTATATTAAGTCACTTTAATTATTTCGATCACAACAGCTGCTAAAAATTTCAGCCACACATTTTCTAATTCACGCAACAACTCAGGCGCGTAGCCAGAATTTTTTTCCGGGTGGGGCAGGGGGGGATGGACACATCTTTGAAATGATCTTTTTTTTTGGGGGGGGGGGGGGGGGGCACGGGCTGGTGTGTCATCTACTGGCTACGCCCTTGCAACAACTGCACAAAATATTGCGTCGTTAGAAAACGGCGCAATATTGCGTCGTTAGAAAACGGCCACCGAAGCCGAGGTGTACAGTTTTTCTTAGTGGCGAGAGTTCGCCTACTAAGCGGGCTCTGGTTCATTCTTCAGACCATACCGTCTTCCATTTTCCGGCTACTGTCGCTACATGACATCTGTTGGGGTGCGGCGTTTCCACAACAGCAGCCCAACAGCCACCGCAGAGAACAAGTGCATGCACTGAGGACACGAATACTCAAAGCAGCTGCCGTCTCAGAAACTTGCCACCTGAGCTGGGACTGCTACTGACCTCACGCGATCGCGGTTAGTGGCTCCCACATCCGCCATCAGTGACGCGAAGACGTCCACTCCCGTCTTTTTGCAACAGTACCCCGTGCCTTCAACTTCCCACGGTCACGCCACGAGCAGGACAATCGCAAAATGATCCAGATGACGTCAGAGTTACCGCCTACAATTCATCACTAGTAATCTAACTAGGTGCATCAAATAAATCCTTCCGTGCATTAAGAGACTTAGTCAAATACTGCTTGTGCGTTTGTTTGATTCATAAGAAAAAGAACCGCCGGACGTTACCATGGGAAATGGCGTGAGTGCTTCAAAAGCTCGATTTTCGTCTGGTTAAATTGGACGGTAGCCAGAAGGTAGCTCGTATGTAAATTCCAGTGCATGCAAGTGATCTGTAAACAAACCTAGAAGTCTAGGGACAACTTCGAAATTGGCATTCGAACAATAAACAAAGTTTATGAAATCATCCAGAAACCTAAGAACTTGGATAACAATAGAGAACTCAAGATCTTTTTGAAGTTGTCCCTAATCTTCTAGGTTTGTTTAAAAATTTCCTAAGACTTAAACAACAAGAGACAAGCGAAGATCTTTTTGAAGTTGCTTTTAGTCTTCTAGGTTTGTTTAAAGATTGCTTGCATTGCCCTGGAACTTACACATGAGCTACCGTCTGGCAATCCGATCAGTTTCTTAGACTAACACTTCTACCCTTTTACCTTTTACCCCTTTTACCTTTACACTCGGCTCCTTCAAAACTGGTGAAAAAGGGTGTCAATAATGTTCGTCTTGTTAACGCTCTGAGGAGGTCATGCCCGCACTCGATGCAATGCAGCCAACGCTGTCCCAAAGCACAAGTTCGCCCTAATTTTCGTTGTTGCAGAAAAGCTTTTGAAGCAAATAAAACATCAAATGAGGGCAATCTCAGCCTTGAAATGAGTCAGTTCCGAAGATTTGTCTTGCAGTCCCTTATCTGCACAGCGATAGCATAGCCCGAAAAAAAATCGGGAACGCACTGGCATCACTGTTGTCTTTCAAGCCGTGGAACCTATTAAAGCTTTGTAATTTGAATCATCTAGCTGCAAATAGAGTAAGATGCTTTGTGAAACACAGAACGCGCTCCGTTTCTTGTGCTACTGGTGTCGTGTATATTCTTCGCATATATCTTGCAGTAATAAGCAGATATACCAACCTAAAGGTCTCTTGAATGACCGTGGCATTATGATAATGTGCACTATGTGGTTCAAGGACACTTCGGACTTCACTGCCATGACTGCGGCTGCGTGCACCTCTGTTGAGCGTAGCGACGTAAATGTAAGCACCACTCGCTGGCCACGCGTGAGATAATTGAGGCCTATCACAAAGTAAGCTTGACAGTATACGTGGAAGTTCCCCATCAATGCGCTAAGTTTGCGTGTGACAAGTTCTGGTGACAAGTACCCCAATCTCCCATACGCAGAACCATTTTCAGCTATATATTCTACACCACTGCTCTATTAAAACCATTTGTGAAAGTCGGGAGTCTCTTTCCACATTGTTTTTTTTTGCTTCCCTTAGTTACGCCGTAACTACTATTGGTTGCGCTGTTTTGTATGTTCCTATATTAAGTCACTTTAATTATTTCGATCACAACAGCTGCCTTAAAATTTCAGCCACACATTTTTCTAATTCACGCAACAACTCAGGCGCGTAGCCAGAATTTTTTTCCGGGTGGGGCAGGGGGGGATGGACACATCTTTGAAATGATCTTTTTTTTTGGGGGGGGGGGGGGGCACGGGCTGGTGTGCCATCTACTGGCTACGCCCTTGCAACAACTGCGCAAAATATTGCGTCGTTAGAAAACGGCACGCAACTGTATGCGCAACGTGCCTGCAGTAACATAGGCATAAGAATTAGCAGTCGGAAGAAAAAAAAAAGATATGGAACGAATTAGCCATGCAATTCAGGAGCGTCACAGTCTTAAAAACCTGCGCAGCGTGAAATAGCACATTTTGTCCAAGAACGCTATGAATCGCGATAAGCTTGGCAGACTTGACGTTGGCCACGAAATCAATAAGTGTCGCGAAATCAGTCGTAATACGAGCACTTCTTTTTCGGGTTCATCTTTGAACCCGCGGGACATTTGAAGGCCTCGGCAAACGGTGCAAAGTTCATGACGGCCTTGTTGCAGTCCCCGCCAAAAAGGTTGTCGGACGGCGTCCTGGCACAAGTTGAGAGGCAGGCCGTAATGAAGAACACTTTCTCTTCTGTCAAATCCTGCAGTGCAAAACAAGAGCGTTTATCCTATAGCATTTTTTTTTTGTGGTCAAGATTTTTAACTGCCAGCAATTATTCGCGGTGACAAATGAGCTGGTGAAGCGTTCAAAACTCATGTTTTAGGACCATTAAGACAATATTTGTTACATGCAGAACTCAAAGCGCAGAAGTGGGGCAAAAATTCTGCCCTGAGGATGTGCCTGGCAATAAACTGGGAGTGCAAATCAAACACCAGTCGAATAGTAGCAGGAGCAAATCGAATCAAATAGTTCTGTAATGCTTGTTCAATAGTTTACAAATAATTTATAGCACCTGAAATGTGAGCACACTTTTGGATCGTGCTGATAATGCATAATTTTGACCACTTTACACACCAGAGGAATTGCGCGATTAAAATCACAAATGAAACATATTCAATGAAGTGCTGTCCTAAGCAGACTGAATTATCAACTTGCAAAAAGTTTAGTAGAGCAGCTTTGTGTGCCAATCACCATCTTTGCGGCGTGACAAGCCATGCCGAGTAAAGCGAAAATAAAAAAGCCGAGTAAAGCGAGAATAAAAAAAAAAAGAAAGAGCGCATTATGTGTAGCTATGTGATGTCAGTAGACGTTGCCGCTATTCTATCGAACCAAAAACTCAATCAACTGCATTTAAGTGCCATGTAATGAGACAACGGAAGTTCTGTTTTTACTTCAAAAAAATGTGCTCTGCAGAGTTTCATTCCTAAAGAAACATTACTAAATTTAACCCTTGTTTTGCTCAATTATGTGGCGAACTAAAGCGCCATTCAATATTTGGTTTATTTGATAGCAGATAATGAAATTAATCACACTTTCATTTCTAAAGGGATTAAAATACGCTAAACTCTCAAAAATTTCACATAAAATGTGTCAACTTAAAAATATTTTGCAGAATGTCAAAACGAATATGTATATCAAATTCCTTTTTTCAGCTGTTCTAATGGGAAGGCTCTTGTTTCTTCAATCAAGGAATAGCGTGCCGTCATTCATATAAAAAAATGTGTAGGTAACGTCTCTCCAGAAAAATTTTACACACGCTTCTGGAATATTTATTTTGTTATTCGTTTTACTTCTAACGCTGGATCTTCTAAAATAACGGTTGCTGGAGCATACACAGTCTAAAAAATCAAGTTCTGACGGCCCAGACAATTTCTTGTTGTACTTTTTATGTAGATTTTAAAGAAACACAGAAAAACCAGGATGCAGAACATCTAGTAGGCATGGATAGTACTTCTAAATTTGCGAAAACAGTTGGTCACATGGAACTTGGAGGATGACTGAGGTTGGTCTTTAGGAGCGCAACGTGACAGCGTAATCAAGCCCAGTGCACATCGCCTCCTCAGTGGCTAACCTGGCTTCGGATTTGTTCCCAGTGGATGCCTCAACCGTGTCGCAATGAAACTAACTACTGTGCGCGTAACGTTCTCACACGCCATAATTTCTCCTGCGAATTGGCGATAAGACCAATTTTCGTCCCTGAGGCAATTCAGGAACCTAAGTTGCTGCTCACTTCGTTGATGCGTTACTGGTGACGATGGTTTAACATGTCTGAACAGTTTGTAATTGGTGGGCATTAAAAACACACATGTTGCGCAAGTCTTATGGTCACGCCTGCACGCGATTGCGTGTTTTTTCCGCGCAATATTGCCGCAAAGAATTTTTATGCCTTTTTTTTCGTGCATGCCGGCCGGTAACCTCTGTATGTGATACCAGGAGGCATTGATGATAGGGTACGTGTCGCTATTTATCTGCCACAGTCGCGGCCCCATGCATGCAGCTGTTTCGGAGGGCGAATCTCGAATGGTCGACACTGTCTTGCAATTGAGCGGGCATTCTGTTCCCCGGCGGCCGCATGTTCGCCGCTACCGAAGCCGAGGTGTACAGTTTTTCTTAGTGGCGAGAGTTCGCCTACTAAGCGGGCTCTGGTTCATTCTTCAGACCATACCGGTCTTCCATTTTCCGGGCTACTGTCGCTACATGACATCTGTTGGGGGTGCGGCGTTTCCACAACAGCAATCCCGCAACAGCCACCGCAGAGAACAAGTGCATGCACTGAGGACACGAATACTCGAAGCAGATGCCGTCTCAGAAACTTGCCACCTGAGCTGGGACATGCTACAGGACCTCACGTGATCACGGTTAGTGGCTCCCACATCCGCCATCAGTGACGCGCAGACGTCCACTCCCGTCTTTTTGCAACAGTACCCCGTGCCTTCAACTTCCCACGGTCACGCCACTGAAGACAAGGAAGAATGGCTGGACCGATTCGAGCAGGTGGCTAACATCAACAATTCCATGAGATGAAGAAATGTAAACACGTTTACTTTTTCCTGGATGGCCCCGCCAAAACATGGTACGGAAACCACGAAACCACATTGACCACCTCAGAATTTTTAAGGAATGAGGTGCTCGGGATTTTCATCATCATGCGAAAAGAAAGGGCTTAGCTTGTTCATGAGTCGAAAACCCAACAACTCAATGAAACTGTCAACATGTACTTCGAAGAAACGCAACGTCCTTTTCGGCGCGCAGACCAAAATGACACAATACAAAGAGGTGCACGCTGGGCATAATGCGAGGAGTGAAAAAGCCGTTTTTCGCCGGCTTATTAAGAAATCCTTCTAAAAACCGTGACTGAATTCGCCTGAGAATTACATACAATTGGAAGGGCCCCTGAGGCCAAAACTCGGCAAACCAACCATCCATTTCCGCATACTCTACTTGAAACTGATGCTAGGTGGGCCACCCACTTGCGCGCCAACCACCCATGAGTTGCGGGTAGTTATTCGTGAAGTAATAGGAAGTACGTTGGCTACTTTCAGTCGGAGGCTGTAGCTATTCTATGGCAGAGATGTGTTTTGCGATAGTCTGGGCCACGTCAAAATTCCGACCGTACTTGTACGGCAGACCCTTAAAGGACTGACCATCACGCTTTATGCTGGCTGGCTAATCTTAAAGGGCCATCCGGCTGGCTAGCTCGTTAGAGCGCATGCGGCTTCAGGAGTTTTACGTCAGGGTGGTTGGTACGTTCAGCCGTAACCACTCCGGCGCAGATTGCCTGTCACGATCTCCGTCGACCGACCTCTAAAGCATGACGACGACTTTCTAGGGCATGTCAGCTTCGGAGCTTTCGCACAACAGCAACGCTCAGACTCCAACCTCCAACAACTCGTCGAGTACCTGGATGGCAAATCCCCCTTCTTCGGCAACATTCAGGCGTGACTTTTCAGTGTGCAAAACGGAGTGGTCGTGAAAAAGAGATTTGCACCAAATAAGACCACTTAACTTTCTAGTCGTCCCAAGTAGCCTTTGAGAAAATAATACTAGAAGCCCTGGTGATGAACCCACCACTGGCCATCTCGGTTTTTCTCGTACCCACATCAGAATCCAACAGAGGCACTACTGGCCCCGTCTTTCCGCTGATGTTGCGCGCTTCGTAAAGTGTTGTCGAGAATGTCAGCGCCGGAAAACACCGCAAACAATACCGGCTGGATTTCTACAGTCAATTCACCGCCCTTGAGGACAATTCAATAAATAGATATGAACCTGCTTGGCCCCTTTCTCAGGTAAACATCAGGGAAGAAGTTGATCATAGTGGCGACAGATTACCTCACATGATACGCCAAAGCGAAGCCCTTACCGATTGGTGCATCGGCAGAAGTCGCCAAAGTTTTAGTCGCATTCATTCTCCTGTGACACGGTGCCCCTGAAGTACTCGTTACAGACAGGGGAACAGGTTCTACAGTGGACCTGACTCAAGCCGTCCTACATTATGGCCGTACGAATCACTGGAGAAGAACGTATCATCCGCAGACAAATGGTCTCACGGAACACCTCAAGAAGACCATTGCCGATATGGTTGCCATCTACGTGGGCCCACAGCACAAGACCTAGGACTTGATTCTACCTGACGTGGTCTTCGCCTACAACATCGCCGTGCAGCCGGAGACCACTAATATGACGCCTTTCAAACTTGTCCATGGGAGAGACGCCACCACCACTCTGGACGACATGCTCCCTAATGTCGCCGACAACAGTCTAGACCTCGCCGCCTACCTCCGGGGCACAGAAGCCCGGCAACTTGCGCAGCTACGCATAGAACACCAGCAGCACACCAACGCCCAACGACACAAGAAGTGGCATTCAAGCGAGGCGACAGATTGGGCATTTGGACACCCATTCATGGCAGCAGGGTAAGTCAAATACTTTTGCGACGTTACTTTGGCCCTTACAAGTTCATCCATCATGTTGGTAAACTGTACTGCGAAGTGGTTCCTGATGGTATCAGCGTATTACAAGGACGCCGCGCTCAACCACAAGTGGTGCACGTCGTCTGTCTAAAGCCCTGTCATGCTAAAAGACGTTCTATATTTGCACTTGTAGTTATCTTTTGTTTTTCACGCGTGTGCAATTAGTGTTTAGTTTCGTCTTTAGTTTTGTGCAAGCAGTCTTAGCATCAGGGCGTTGCTTTTTTTAGGGGAGAGTAGTGCCGTGCGGAATTTTCATGTCTTTTTTGCACTTGCCGGCACGCAGCGTTTCATATATTTGTGATACGGAATGTGTCGTGATTTATCTGAAATGATCGTGGCCACGCGCGTGCAGCTGTTTCGGGAGGAGGGGTGGCGTATATATCTTGACGCTGCCTCTCGATTTGGCGGGCATTTTCTTCCCCGACGTCCGTCGAGCTCCAGCCGAAGTGTACATATTTAGGGGCAAAGCTGCTTACATCCATCACATGGTCGGTCGTCTTTCAATTCTGCGTAGTCAGCATATCCACGGAGTGAACGATGATGAGTAGGGCGAAGCGTTCATCCGTCCAATGCGTGCTCTAGTGTGATAGGTGCGGACAGATGGACAGACAAACGGATGGACATGCAACGTCTGCTAGCACGTTTGCGTTTTAAAAAATTGTCACAGATGGTGGACATTTGTTTGAAAAAAAAAACACTGGTTTCACTGCACAACCGGTGCCACCCAGCTGGGATACATGGCATGCAATAAATCTTGAGGAAGTGCCGGTGGCAGATTTTATTGTACGTAGTCAGACAATAAAGATTTGCTTCGTGCGTGTTACTAAAAGTGGACTGCGGGTCTCTGTGTATCATCGTAGCCCGCAGCATAAGGGGCTAAGCCCCTTATAGGGTGTCATCTCGTTTCGTCTGCTGTATGGCTCGTGTCTACTGTAGTGCTTGATTCAAACCGCCTCAACGGAAGAGAGTGTCATGGCTTCTGTGTTCGCAGGAACCTCATTAGGACCAGGAGCATGAAGACAAGAAGAACGATTGGATGGATGGTGAAACTTTTTCTTGCCCGGAGAGATGCGAATATATATAACGCAGTTGCTATTGGGCTTGTCTCACATTGGGACAAAGAGGCTAAGCCTGACCGCTGCTATGTAGGCTCTATGGATGGCCCAAAGCTGATGCCCTTTGTTGGGGTTCCTCATGGCGGAGCACCACTCGGCCGGGTTGGCTTGCTCACTACCCAGTAACGAGGGACATCGCCAGAGCATATGCTTTAAGTAAGCCACTTTCCCGGAACGCCGGAATAAACTGCTAATTTAAGAATCTGGGCAAATGTTATGCAAAAAAAGGCCAGATTTGGATGTGCATTCATTTGTAAGTGTCTAAGCGTCGTTGCCTTGCTGGTTGTAAATAAAAATGTACATTTGTATATAGCTGAAACAAGCTGTGTCTTCTGTCTCTCATAGCCCTTATATAGCAGCGATTGACATGTTCCATTGGGAAACAGCGGCCCATCACTGCGCGCTTTGGCCCTCCACAGCTTTCAGGTTAGTTATGCTGTCTTAAGTGAAGCATGGCCCCAAGCAGCGATATAAACGTCACTCTGGACCCCCCAAGTTTTCTACACTTAAAATAAACAGCAGTGTTGTTAGGTTTCGTGAATGGGTAAATTTTATCATCGTGACGTGCAATTGCGGGCTTGGGTGCAGTCGAAGCGCCATTACTTCAGCACTTTTCGTGGTTTTAGGAAAAAATTCTACACATCACAGCAAATACTGACAAAAGCTTTCTATTGCAATGGCAAATACATGGACACTCTCGATGTTTTTTTTTTATTTGTGCATCTCCCTCGACTTTTTGGTCACGGACAGCGCTGCTTTCTCACTCCAGGTCAACGACGCCGACACCAATATTTCTGCGAAACAAACTCTTCAACGCCAATACGGTAATAAATGTGTTCTTCAGACAAACCAAGGAATTAAAGTACACGCTTTATGATGGTCTTGCAAATAACTCAATGTTGCATATTTGACAGCAAATGCATGTTCGCTAACGTGTACAATACAGCGCCATTGTGATAGATCTATAGAGCAGCGAATAGGCTATATGTGCTGATGTATTATAACAGAGAAACAAAAATGTGATACATAGGTTTCTGACTCCAAATTTGTTTGGCTGAAAACTACGAAGTAATTGCACCATATATATATGTTAAATTTAGAAAGCATTAGAATTGACATATTGATGGGTCTTTGCACATCTCGCCCATGGTTTCACGTAATGTCACCATGACCTGCAGTGTGATTTTCTATATTACGTTGGAGTAAAACGTGCTTAATATATGAAGATATCATGATAAACAACTAAATACCCAAGAAATGGTCGACACATTGGTTTCGCAAGATGCTAGATGTAGTGTGTTCACCTTACACAGTTTGCACCTTTTGCATGCCACTTACGCCCCGCCGCGGTGGTCTAGTGGCTAAGGTACTCGGCTGCTGACCCGCAGGTCGCGGGTTCATATCCCGGCTGCGGCGGCTGCATTTCCGATGGAGGCGGAGATGTTGTAGGCCCGTGTGCTCAGATTCGGGTGCACGTGAAAGAACCCCAGGTGGTCGAAATTTCGGAGCCCTTCACTACGGAGTCTCTCATAATCGTATGGTGGTTTTGGGACGTTAAACCCCAAAAATCAATCATGCCACTTACCTCTGATAGCTGGGTATTGTTTTTGTCGATGCGTCGCTTGAAGGCCTCGTACGCCACTTCCATCGCCGGAACTTCGGGAAATATGCTGACGCCACCAGGCAGACAATGAAGTGCACGTCGGTTGAATGCATTTTGGACTTCCCTGCTCAACCAACTCGAGGTGACCTCGGCTTCCGCATTGACCTGAGAAAAGGCAAACAGACTTACGCTTCATTCGAGAAATACTGTATAATAGCTCTAACCATAAATTATTAATCTATAAGTTAATGTAAACGACTTGCGCTTGAGAGAGGAAAATAACTTTTATTGAAAACAGCCAGACTGAGAGGCCTCCGTCTATATAGGTGGCAGCCAGAAGTCCTTATGCTATGGTGGCATCTTCGGCTCGCCTATGGACTTAGAGTTGCTCTTAAGAGTCCAAGCTTGTTAGAGCGATCTGCCGTTGTTTTGCGCTAATGAATTTTCAGTTTTGCACTGTCGCCCTGTCACAAGCCCACAATTATATGACTATAGGTCCACCCTTTGCTGACAAAAGCTACACAGATCTTGGAATAGCTTCGGGTAGAAGTAGTGTTAGGCAACCGGATTCGGGAACGTGTTAATACCTGTAAAAGGTGCCATGCCATCGCCTGCTGCTTGCTTCGCGAGATGTGTACCGGGAGAAAGCGGGCCTTTCGAAGTCTTGCACTGTTTTGTAGTGTCCTCATAACTAACCATGCATGCTGTTTCTGCCCGTCCCCGGGTTTCGCGCTCTGCCTGTTTGGCCGGCCATTTCTCGAGCCAGGTAGGGAGGAGTGAGCTGGCGCCAAAATATTAGTAACAAACTCTCCTTGAAAGTTACCTAGATTTCTTTGTCCGGGGGGCAAGATTCCGCCCTTAGCGTAATTTTCAATAGCGGTTGTAGATTCACTGATTATGACTCCGGCTTGGGTGGAGGCTAATGTTCGTGCTATAGCCAGCTCCTTAGTTTAGCACTGCAGTCAAGAAATGAAATGTGGCAAGCTGCGAATGCAAGACATTTCCATGCATCTTAAATATATGAATGCCTGAATACATGGGTAAAGTGGATGCTTCAGGGTATTTCTTGTACCATAGTTTTACTGGTTGTTTACATTTTACGCTATCGATCTCATGTTATATATAGTGTTATAGAACAAGAAAACGGTATTGTTTTCACTATTGCTTACTTTTTTGTTGTCAGCACATGGATGGAACGTAATTTTTTGATCTATCCATAGGCCGGCAAACTCATGAGTTGAATAATTCAGGCTCCTTCAGGTGCAAAGCGAACTGAGGGTGAGACTGAACGTGTCTGGCTGGGAAAAAATTTCCTGAGCCTGATGCCGAGTGAGTCCGGCTGGAAAAAAAATATTTTAGTGACTCTGAGTCTGACTGAGTCTGGTTGAGGAAAGGTGTGATGAATCTAAGTCCGGAGTGACTCCCAACGGTAAAATACATTTCATGTGCGAGTCTGAGCGACCTCCACGTGTTTTGCCGACCTATAGACGCATCGCCTAAATTTGGTGAAAAATCGAAGTCATGCTCCAGCGCATTGCCTCAAAACTTTTTAGCGCACTGTGTTCAATATGAAGAGTTATGTACAGAAATTATTCCCTAAGGTTTCTGCGACATGTTGTGAAATACGAGTGGTTATCGTCGTACTCAGTGCTACAGTTATCTAGGCGGTTATCGGTATTGTATTTGGCCGCAGCGTCTGGTCAGTATACCTAACACGTTTCCGAGCTCCGTGGTGGGCGATTCATAAGTGCCTCTGAAGTGGAAGCTCCAAGTGGCAATGATAGAGGTGTGACTGAACACAAGTTGCTGAACCGTCTACAGAGAATACTTGGCTCTAAAGAGCACATACCTTGCTGGACGTGCTAATTTGACCATTCCGCATAGCCGAACTAGCTTAGTTTGAAAGCCACAACACCACCGAGGACGACGGTGGAGTAAATATATCTCGCTGTCAAATAATATAAATGCCTTTCACTGCTGAAATATCCTTCGTAGAAGCGTGCCAATTGCAAATCATTACATTTCAGTGCAGCGGCCATCTACCAGAAATCTCTCGGCCACGCAGCGTAAGCACCACCAACTACTTCACCTTGTGGACTCGCTACCCTTGCGTGAAGCAAATGGTTCTTTATAGTTTGTTGCACTTGAAAGAAATCATGCTGTTCTCTGCTAAGAACTTCTGTCAAGTGAAAATGGGCTAAAGTGATACGTTTTGGTACAATACGCATTTAAACATTTTAAGCTAGAAGCGCATTGTGTACGCACGAATACTAAAAACGGCAGATAAGGCCACAATGCCACGAAACTGCGTGGGTAGTAAACCGTATTGCTTTATGGGATAAATATTTTTGGAGATTTCCAAGTACTTCAATGGCTTAAACGTGAAAACTGTTCGATGAAATGATCATGCAAACAGTGATAGGCTCTGTGCGTATGGTATTTTTGTGCTTAACGCTGATGAATCAGGAATTGACAACTTGCAGAAGTCTGTACGTCGCTGTTATCTGCAAGAGCTTCGCACTGCGTTAAGAGGGCTTCGAAGTTGGCATGCTTGCCACATTCGTGTATGGTATTCATGATATATTATTGGCCAGCTTACCACTTGGGTCATCAGCGACACCGGCTACCACTCCGTAGGGACGCATGCAAGCAAGTACCGAAATATTGGATGCAGTAGTTTTGTGAGCACAGTTTTGCATGCTTCACATGAACCGCATGTTTTTAACCCACCTATACCATTTCACCATAGTTTTCCCACATTTTAGCATGTAAGTGACGTTCCTAAGTACTTTCTATGGCTTGACTATTTGCAGCTTCACTCTTTGAGGCTCTTGCTCACCGTAAATCCCTCGTTGCCAACGGCAGTGATGAGTGCCCGGGCGTATAAATACAAGACACCTCCGTATAACATGGCATTGGTGCCGTCCGGATAGTACAGAGGCGGTGCCAGTGCTCCGAGTGAAAGAGACAGGTGGTTGAGCAATTGCACGTATGCTGCGTATGGCGGATGGGTGTTGTCGCCCAGCAGCTGTTCCGCAGTGGACGCCTCGGAGCCGAACAACAGGCGCTGGCGGCGACGCGTCTCGATCCAGTACTCGGCAAAGGAAGAAGCGTTGTCGGGGAAATCTTTGTATACTTCCTCGAGCACCTCCGGGTCGAGGAACTTCTCCGGGGGCCAAACCACGGTGGACATGTTTGTGAGTTTTCCTGCAGCGGCCTGCTTTGTGTCGTTGTCGAACCACGAACAAGCCCAAGTTTTGTCCACGGCCACCTGCGACGGGAGAACGAAGTTTGGCACGGACAATGATTCCGAGGCGTGGATTTCGCACGGAAGAGATCTGTTCAAGAGGCATAGAAACTTATGACGATTTTTAAGAGTTCTTACTGCTGCACGTAAAAAAAGACTACTCATGAACCAAATATCGACCAACTATAAAATAGTCACGTACAAAGAAATGAGACATAGATTTTTTTACACTAAACATTCTCTGACAATATCCTCGCTCCACTTTCCCCTTGGATTCAGTGGTATACAGAGTACCAAGGTACATATGGTTTTTTTTTATTGCGACATCGATTAAAATGACACTCTCGACTGGTTCTTGCCGTCAACGTCGCCGTCATGTACTGTATATGTATGTGTACATAAAAGCTACAAAGAAAAATCACGCAGAGAACTATTTTCCGAAGTGTGCAGCTGGGGATTCCAACTTGCAACACCTTCGGAGAGCATGGCGTTAGACGACTCAGCTATGTCAGCATACAAATTTAACGGCGATCTATACATCAATTGCCGCTGGCGGTACGCAAAGCTCGGAAGCACCCCAGTGTGTTGTCCAAGCCATCAGTGATATGGTGCGCAGCAAGGGTCATCGCCCCGCTCGTTGCATCTCGCGAGCTTCTTCTACATCTACCACCTGTTAGCAGCCACTGCAGCAATCGAAAGAAGCTTCGTTCTCTCTGTAACTTCAAGGCACGCTTATAGCGGTCGAAATATATGGTGCCATATGCGCGCGCACGTGTGACCACGCCCTTTTGGGGTGAGTTATACGTATTGTATTTTCACCGCAAAGTTTGCCTTGAAGTTGCAGAAAGCACGAAGCTTGCTTCGCTCGCCGTAGCGGCCGCCTTTGCGAATGGAGCGCGCTACGCAACTGATGGTAGCAACGCAACTGATGAAGCAACTGAAGCTCGATGTGATTCCGTGCGATACTTTAGTACCACCGAGAAAGATGAGGCGATAAATTATTTTGGGGAATCTCAGAACCCCCTCAACTACCCTGTAGTAATCGTGTTTGTCGCTGACATTTTTCTGCACCAGTGTGAGCTTTGGGAAATTCTTTATCAACAAAACGTGTTGTCTGCTCTCGAAAATGACATGATCACTGCTTTTTACTTAAGAAACTTTCAGGTTTATAAAAAGTACGGCGAGCAAATAGCTTTATAGTGAGAGAACTTTATTCGCATTATTCTTGCAATATTTCTTTGCAGCTGAGAAGTATACAATGATTTATATATAACCTGTCCAAGAATGACATTTTAGTGGCAGCCCAATTCACGAGTTAGGCCTACCTATGGCGTCCTTTACCTTCACACTGAAAGACTACCAACTACATGAAGGTAAAAACATCTCATGCTGGCAATTTTTTTGCATGCATTCTAGCGCAAGACGATATAGAGAGTTAAACTAGGTGTCGAATACCCAAGCTGGAAGCATTGCATGAGGCAGAAGTAATACAGACCCCAAGAGCCACCAGCAAAACGACATTGCAGCAATGAACCTAAACTCGGTGATTCTGAGCGAGTACACGTTCGAATGCACCTATGCCACAGGACCCAACGCCGTGATGTGTAGGACTAAAGAGGCTTAGAGAACACTGGCACTGTAAAGGGGAATGACGGTATTTACGACTTCACACAGAAGACAACTCTGTTAACTGTGGTGATGAGCAGCTGTCAATTGCAGGTGCACGAAAACGCACACTGTCACTCGCTAAAGTAACCACAGTTCAATACAACACTTCTTTTTTTTTCTGTGGCTCAGAGACTGTGGCAACTTCCTGGGTCGAAATTTAGACACATTGTCTTCGTGGTTCTTCAAACTCAATGTATTTCTATACGCAGTTCCTACTTGGAACGAACATGACCCTTTCTGACATAAAACTGTGAACCAGACGTAACATCTTGTGACTAAGGTTACCTTGCTCTTCAATAAATAGTAATTATGGAAATCGAATGCATTACGCGGAACTTGCCATGTTTATAACGGGTACGTCAAAACGAACATTTTTTTTTCATTTATGTGAAGAGCCTTATGTGATTTTCAAATAGCGACATTTAGCGCAATTTGTGAAGGGCATGACGCGCAATGACAGGTAAACAGGAATCGGAAAGAATGACGCAGTTGTTTGTACCACTTTCTGTCCTCCGTGTTAGCACGCTGTGGCCGCATGTAGCGAAAAGGCCAAGTGGCCATGGAGTTGCAACACAGCGGCATTTATTTTCGCAGGCATATACATATATATGGTGATGAGCTTTGTGTTTTGAAGCCTGTGCTACATTCTTCCGCTGCAACGTACACAGCACGTAAATTACATTCCATGTCATTTTCGCTATAGAGTTGACGATGAATATTGCCGCTGTGACGAGGTCAGCCAATGCATTCGATGCATGTGATGGACCTCCTACTTGAAGAACGGTAATTTCTTAAGGCAAGATGGACCCTGGAAGACTCAAGAAAGAGATTGAATTGACTGCGCCTGCTTACTGAATGTTCAAAAAAGAGAAGTGCAGATATTGAATGCTTCAACAGACTAGAAGTCCTCAAGCAGGGCTGTTACTTGAGCCAACGTCTTCACAAGAGGTCTTGTACTGCTGCTGTCTTAACTCCTTGAAGAAGACAAGATCACTTGCCGAAACGTCTCCTTCAGTGAGATCCCGTGTTGAAGAATTTTATTAACTGGACGTTTTCGGTGCATATGCATGCTAGAATCTACGCAGCAGGCCTCTTCAGGTCAAGCTTATCGGTATCCTATAGCAAACAACTCCAACAATTCCCTGAATAAGACCACGTCACATGGGGGTAAATATATGTTCGAGACAACAAACATTAATCGCAGGACATACTGTCCTGTCTACCTGCCTCTTATATTGGCCCATTTGAGGGGTTCTGCAGTTTGCAATATAATACATTGGCCAATCCTATGTAACATCTCGACAAATAAATAATGTTCGCGTACCTGGAGGATATCACCCAGAAGGTGGTCGATGTTGCGCCGCTCGTTTTCAGAAAAATGAGCTACAGTGGCCATGGCAGCAATGAGAAGCTTGTAGCCTGGCTCAATCTGGCCAGCGCAGAATCGAGGCCTTTCCTCTTCTGCACGGTGTTCGCTGCCATGGAGCACGAGGAGAACAGCCGTGGGGTAGGCCACAGCAGCGTACCCTTGCAGAAACAACCAGGACAGGTGGCGCAGCAGAGTCTTGTCGTCGACCTCGTCGATTATGTTTTTCATTCTCAGGAACTGAAAAATATCGCTGATAAGCACCGTTTCATTCATAGTGACAGGTGGATTGATTCTCGTCACAGCATTTAACAAGTTTATCGTATGCCGGCCAAAGAAGTAAGAGGTCATGTTTTCGAATTCCGTCAAGTTGAGCGATGCTTGAATGCGGGGCTCGCAGGGACACGAAGGCAACAGTTTCTTGAAGATGTACGTGAGCACGTCATGCGTCCGCGACGCATCTTTCGTGTCGGGCTCACTACTCTTGTTGCTTGAAAAAATTTCGTAAAGTTGAGCGTAGACGCTCTCGAAATATGTCTTTGGAATCTCGTTAATCATAGCCTTCCACAGCGCCATAAGGTAGTTCGGTGCAAAAAAGACGCGCCTCGACTTTTCTTCCGAAGTGGCGGGTATGATTCTCAAGGTGAACCAGAGGTGGACGTTCCAGTTGAAAGAGAGGTCGAAGAGGGGTTTCGCCGGCGTAACTGGTTCCTCTGGATCATCGGGCCAAAGGATGTCACAATCGCGCATAAATTCTCGCATGACGTTAACGTGCGAGCCTGTCTCTGTCATGCAGCTGTCGAAAATAGCGGCCACTTTCTTGCCCACGGGGAAGTGGAACACGCCTTTGGCGAGCGTCTCCGGGAGTTTGTACAACCAGGACAGGAACATGTCGGACAGCTGTGAGCGTGAGAGCTGAAAATCTTTGCGTGGCTTCCAGTGTGCACAGACGTACGCGCTAAAGTCGTCGCAAGGGTCGATGCTTTTGTCCAGTTGGTGAGATATCTGATACCTGTGGACAAGAAAGCCAGGAAGCGTTGAAAGTTAAGCTGTGCATACGGCACCAGGGCAGAGCTATCTGAACGTTCTGCAATAAACATCCTCTAAGTGTGTGCTTCTAATTTTATCGTTCATTTTGAACATGACGCTACGGGATCATCGATGTCAATGTCACGAGGAAGGCATGCACACGTTTCATAGCAATCAATCAGAGTATTGAATGCTCAGGAACGTACACACACATCTTTGGGTTGTCAACTGCTGAAGGCAAATCTAGATAAATACCAAAGTAATGAACATGGCGAATACGTGTCGATTGCCGTCCCTCGTGTGAACTATACAACGAAATCCAAATAAATACCCCTTTCGTGGTGATTCAAGCATGAAGTTCACTGTGTAATCATTGAAAAAAAAACCTCGAAAAGTGTTGGTTTCCTCGTGCCTTCTAAAAAACATTCAAATATATCTAAGGGTCCCCAATGCCATTTTTAAGATTAAACAGCGGACGGTAGGAAGAGAACTTTTAGACTTATAGGAGTATTTGTAACGCGGAAAATTTTGTGTTGTACAGATTTTAAGTGCCACGTACGTTTCGGTACTTGCCGTTTTGCGATCTGCATGCTAGTTTCAGCGTGTGTGTGTATGATTTTTCACGTAGGCAAATGCTGTAGAGGTGTTGCTGTGTGAAGACGGGTACCGCTTATTTTTTTTTGTTTTCTAAGGCACTCATGCTTCTAACCTTCTATTCTACTCATGCTTCCAACAGTGTCTTTAAAGGTGAATTAGCATGCCTAGCCGGAGGCAACAGCTTTTTGACAACCTTTTCAGGGTCGACCTTATAGGGAGCGGGTCGTTCCCTCCTCTGTAGTAGACGTCGTACGGACGGACGGACGGACACGAACGGATGGTCTTCGCACCACTCATCATCGTTAACTTCGTGGATATGCTTGGATTTTTTTAGTACGCCAGTAGTCGCCACAACTATCGTTCCCAACATAATGCTTATTATATTGAAGCTATAGTTTTTCTTTATGTACAACTTCAAGCATCTTTCTCATACAATCCCTTCATTTCATGCACTTTGCATCATTATGTGTGCAACCACAGCCAATGTATTAAAGGTTTGTATTAAAGGCAAACTTGTGTCTCACCGATGTGCCTCGCAGCCTTTCGTTTCGCAATACGATCGAAGACGCCGTTTCGGCTTGGGGTAGAGCAGGAAAACTGAGGCCGCGACGATCGTGAGAAGGGTGATCGCCAACAGCGACACCGCGAGCAGCCTCTTCAATCTCCTTCGAGCAGGGCTCGAAAAGTATCGATCCTGCGATTAGTGTACGTATGGTTAGCGACAACTGCATGTTCAGTCCATTGCGAGTTTTACCAGAAGATTAGCACCGCGTTATACACATTAGCATTATCGATGCCGTCTATTTTATCAATCGGTTTGTACTTACCTGTTGAGATGAGGGTTTCCAGGTAAAAACGCGCAAAAAGTAGCCTGAGAGACAAAAACTAAACAGAACCTAGACAAGTTATACGCCAGGGGCACTAAACGTGCGTGACTAAAGGTAGCCTCGTCACCCTGATAGCCACTGCGACATTGACAAAAATGTTAGGTACAACATGTACACTTAGAAATCCTAATGACAGATAGCCAAGAATAAATTGTTTCATTTCAGAACTATTTGGTGCAGGATAACGAAGTTTCTTGCGCTGTTCCTAAATTGTAACTTTCTTAAACGTGTATTGCATAACTTTTATAGATATGACTAGAAAAAACAGTCTTGCCCCGACAATAAAATTGAGTACCGTATGAATGCGATTAAAATTTCAGCTATTTTAATTGAAGCGAAGATTTTAGCCAGTTTCACAGTAATTTTATGCGTGATTATGAAGTCCGAACGGTTACTATTCTTAAGTCGCTGCGCGAACTTAACCCTCAGAAATTACGAGAGAGATCCCTGGAATATTCTGCTTCTAATGCTGATGAGTGCAGAATGCCGAGTGAAGAATGCCTTGTACGTGATACGCTTTCGATTGTCCAGTTCATTGCCAATGGTGATTTAAAGTCGCATTCTGCAATGGGCGAACAGCTTTTATGCAGCGTGAAATGGCAGACGTACATCAGAAGGCACATGAGGACACCACACAGCGCTACTTGCGACAGCATGGTGGTTTCCCAAAGCTCACCTGCTATAAACCATGATTGCCCTGCAGCTGACCACGTGGGTTTTTTTTTAAGTCATTTTAAGCGAAATTTTAAAATCATTTTAAGCGAAGATATTATGGCAAGCGTAATATCTTACATCAACACTAACGCAAGAAACCCAGCTGTTTAGGTGACAATGATATGCACGACTTCCGAATAAACAAACCAGGTGCGTCTGGACGGATGGTCTCTTGATGGTCAATTTACTAACACTGACTGTTGTGAGACAAAGGTCGGCAGGAAGCAACAATAGAGCGAGAAACTCTTCAGGTGGCACATCTATTGATTTGCAATTGTGTTCTCTAATCGAACATTCACGAACCTGCTCGTTTGGCTGAGATTGTTTGGCAGATGAGAGCGGAACCCTATAATCACAAACGTCTTTAAACCAACAAAATTGATCTGAATGATTTTTGTGAACTAATCTTTTGTAACCCGATATGGAATTGTGGCAGTTTCCTGAGCCTATTAAGGACTGAGAACACTATCTTAATATAATATTATCGTCATGCCACCTTCTTGAGATTAATGCGACGGCTGGGGAAATTGATTTGCAATTGTGTTCTCTATCGAACATTCACGAACCTGCTCGTTTGGCTGAGATTGTTGGCAGATTGAGAGCGGAACCCTATAAATCACAAACGTCTTTAAACCAACAAAATTGATCTGAATGATTTTTGTGAACTAATCTTTTGTAGCCCGATATGGAATTGTGGCAGTTTCCTGAGCCTATTAAGGACTGAGAACACTATCTTAATATAATATTATCGTCATGCCACCTTCTTGAGATTATGCGACGGCTGGGGAACATGTGGTATTACGGCCATGCGTCTCGTGTCTGCCATCATGTGGCCATGAGCGCTTGACTTATTTAAACTTCCTTGGAACTTCCGGAAACTCTTTTCAATTGTCTTTTTTTTTGCTACAGATGCTGTTTTAGCGTCTGTAGTCAGATGTCTATAAGCGTGGAATCTGCTTGTGGAAGTTCTGCTTTGTTAAGTGAGCATAGGACGTATTCAATGCTTTGTTGTATCAAGTCGTCGCAATACCTGCTCAGTTAGTATTAATTGAAATAAAATAAAGTGAAGCTGTTTGAACGCATGAGTCATAGCGCCAGCATAGGCAGGTTATAAGCAAACAATAATTGCGAAAAAAGAGCTCACAGTCTCTAGCAGACTGATTGAATGAACAGAAGAAGGGGCCCCAGACATACTGGCCGATGTTTCAATGGATGGACGTATTTCGCCAAGGGTGTCTTACATGGTTGTTTAAGTTTGTGCTAGTTAAATGGTAACGTCATGTTTCCCTTCACCGCTGGTGGTACTCGCTATGGACCTTTTTACGGATAGGAGTCCTTCATCCTTTCTGGGCTGTTGTACGAGAGTAAAAAAAGCTGACGTCACAACCTTGGCAGTGCATTTTTTGGGAGAGTCACGCGTACTAAAAACAGCCCAGAGAGAACTATGATGGTGCCCGAGAGTTTTGGGGGAAAATATTTATATGCAATGAATAATCTGGAGAGGGAACGGTATTGTACAGAGCTCGTCAAAAGTTTCTAGGCCACTATCCTATGTATTTCTGTGGCAGCGTGGCCTGGGAACTTTTGACTCCCCCCCCCCCTCTCTTGTACTCTCCAGATTTTCTCTTACATAGAAATCACTGCCGAGGATAACTGGGAACGTGACGTCGGTACCATAGAACCCATGGATAATTCCATAAAACTAACCCACATAAAACTAATCCCCAATTGATGACAAAGATAGGTGCCGCTATCGAAAGGTCACCCAGCCTGTGTTAGGCTTGTTCTCTTCCTCATTCAATTTATATGCATCTTATTAACATTCATCGACACCCTCCATACCTTCAAACCACCGAGATCTATATCTTTACACGAGGTAATGGCGCTAATCGATAAGGGCAGTGAATAGGCGCTAGCAAGGTGTCAGAATGGGTTTTACAGATAATCAGTGCCTACAGCGGCACAGCGGCAGTACCTGTGCCGCATTCTCTGCAGTGGTGCGAAAAGATGAGTGCATGAATTCACTCGACGTGGCAAACCATCTTCGCTTTACTCACAGTGATAGATGATAACTCCATGCGAATGTTGAAGGTCGTGTTGGAGGCTCTTGTCGAGTCCTGCCTCGTGCGCTCCTTCTCCCCAAAGGCCGTCAGCGTCTCGAGGGTCTTGTACATTTCGGCTATTTGCGACGGCCCGGACACCATTGAGCCTAGTTTCCCTGAAGAAATCGCGGATCCAGTGACTGTGGGGCTATCGGAACCTGTCGATGGCGCATCTCCGAGATGATCTGCCTTAGAAGGAAGATTGGCGGCTGGCGTTCTCTTCGAGAGCGCAGTGCGGGGTGATGCGTCCTGCTTGACAGCGGTATCCGCCACCTTTGCCTGCACAGTGAATGTTTCCATCATAATGTGTGAAAGGTAAAAAAAAGCAATAACAGAATTGACTGAGATTCAGGCTGAAATCAGGATCTGCGTAGCGCTATGCGACAGTGAGGACTGTCGTAATGCTCTGCATAATGACTGCCTAATTTGTGGGACAACACGCTTCTGTTAAGGAGCTATGTGCACGCCGACGTCTGGCTATGTTTTATTGAATCGCGTGTCATCGTTATTATTTTTTTAAACAAGCCAGCAACGGTGGAAGACTTCGCGAGACTTGGGGAGATATACAGACATAGAGGGAAAATTTTGGGAACTCCGCCTGATTTTGCTAGAACATTTGGGACGCTGCCATACCTGGGGAGACATTACGAGAGCAAGCAAGTCTTAGCAAGACCTAGCAATACCTTTTGTTAGCGATTCCCACAGAATGCTTTAAATCCACCTTTTTTTACGAAGCCCTGCACATGCGTCCTTCACCTCGCGGGAAAATTGCTAATGTCTCTGTATCTCTCCAGTATTGCTTTTGGCGATACCGGTTGCCCTGGCCCCGTATCAAAGCCCTACCAAAATTGCATAAGGCCGCACAGGAAAATGAAAGAGGTGGATTACGAAATGATTCATAACTATCGGCGCAAGCAGAGATATTTCATGCGCAACATCCTTTCAAGCAGTTCTTCATAGATGGTGACTTGTGGGTCATTTTATTGCGATATCGTTAAAGAGCTCGTCTCGTGGAAATTCCGGTGCCAGCGTCAGTGTCGGCGTCGTTGATTGTGAGCGAAATATTGAGAGAGATGCAAATGAGATAACAAAAAATTCTGGGTAGGAGTAGGGGATCTAACCCGGGTCGTTTGCGTGGCAAGTGCATTTTCTACCATACCTGCACCTCTGCTTATAAACGCAGTAAAAATAACTTCCTCTTGTTTGGAATGCAGTGAAAGTAACTTTCATGCTTTACAAACACAGGTGTCCCGTATACAAGCTTCACATTACAACATGAAATAATGGCGTAATAATGCGTGAAACAAGCGTACATTGCCATTTGGCGTCATCATAAGGGCTGCATAGTTTAAAGCCAGTCACTCACTACAAAAAGCACACTACACTGCACTCTTAAAGCCACGTAGTGGGCGCACAGCAAGTTTGCAAAGATTTCATTCACAGAGTGTTTGAAGTACGCACTAGGAGCAAAATATCGCTATCGTGTTCAACTCTTAAAGGCAAAGATTAAGGGCCTCCCAATTTAGGACGACCTAGTGGTGTAAATAGTTATGCAAAATGAACGAATGCTGTCCACGTAATCTAGACAGCAGTAACCTGTACGCGAGGCTTACTCACCGGGACGTCTTGAGCCATCGCCTGGGACGTCCGAGCATCGGAGGCAGAGGCTGCCACTGGCGGTGAAGGCATCACGGAAGGAGGACAGGGCTGTGGGTTCACCACCGACGTCCTTCTGTGATTTTGAGGCTGTACCTCAGCGTTGCTCACTCTGGCAGCGACAGCCTTCTCCGAATCTGAATGTGTGGAGGCAGCTTCGGGTTTCTCTGCTGCAAATAAAGATGCGGCACTTGCGTCGACGGCGGCAGTCGGCTTGTTCGTCTCGGTGTTGCTCGATTCATTGTGTTCGGTAGCTTTCCTCGACGTAGATGACATTTTGCCGGTTGATTACTGGGGCATTTCCGAAGAATCATCAGCTGAAACAAAGAAACGATGGCGACCGAGCATCGGATCGTTCACTTCTTCTGCATGTGCCTCGCGCACACGTTGCGTCACGCTCAAGCAATGCTACTCATTTGAGTGTAGCAGTATAATTCTATACATTATTTGATGAATAACTGGTGATCTTAGTTTTATGGTTGGCTAGGAATTTCACACGCACATTTTGGTCTTATTTTAGCTCTCGAAAATGTTAGCTACGTAAACGTAACCCTTCGCTGAAGCTATAGCTACCATCGCGTACTTCTCGCTCTGATGCGGCTCTCTTATGCCGCCTTTGAATAGGTGTTGCATTCACAAAGGCGTACTTGTCTCACGCTGGCACGGCGGACTCCTGTACATATGACTCCCACGGAAGTGAATAGACAATGGAACGCATCGTGTGCAGCTACGCTCAATATATATATACATATATATATATATATATATATATATATATATATATATATATATATATATATATATATATATATATATATATATATATATATAGAGAGAGAGAGAGAGAGAGAGAGAGAGAGAGAAACTCTTCTTTGTAACCTAGTTTCTGAGGGCAATGAACATGTGCGTCGACGGTGTATATGTAGAATGCACCGAAATTCGTCACGTCTTGGGAATATGTCATTACGCCGTAGAATCGCTTGGTGAAAGTTGGTCTGATCACGGAGGCACCACATGAAGTGCGGAAGGCTTGGAATGAAGGAGGAGAGGGACACAAGCGCCGCTGCTTGCCTAATTCTGGCACCACAATGAAGTTACTCGAAATTCACTAGAGGGAACTCTGGTGCTGCGATCTTTCAGCCATCATAGGAATTATGGGCGGCACACAAATTTGTCTAGTATTTGTGCTTACGAGTATAGATGGCCTTGTGGATTCGTTTATGGCTGTGGTTTCGTTTTGTTTCAAATAAAAAAGAGTGAACCACAGACTCCATTTGAATTGGTGATCCTAAAAGATTAGGGCGACGAAATGCAACTGCTGAGCATTCGCCTACGCTTCGTCAAAAAAGCAGCTCCAAGCCACGCGACACCAAACGAAGCCGAAAGTATGAAGGATAGGCAAGTTTGTGTACTATCCCATTATTTCCATGCTCGCTGAAGCGCCCTGTTGCAGCTCGCATAGACAGCGCCAAAGTTACCTCTGGTGTACTTATAGGAAACTCTGTGGGCATCACTGGGGAGTAGCTGCCACAAGTGTCTCAGCGCGGGGTGATTCAGAGGCCCGAGCTGTCGTACGCTGTCGTGTAGCTTTCGAAGACGTCCGGGTCATCGACACGAAACGTAGCCGCACAAAAAGACAGTTCTTAGAAAACTGGCATATCGAAACAATGCTATAGAACAGCGTCTGTAGCTCAACCGCTCAAATGGAACCTTACCGAGTGCATATGTGCACGGTCTACGGAACTAGTGGAAGAAACACCGCAGTGACAACAACGGCGGAAAGAAAGATAAAGAAGATGGCAACAAACAAACAAACAACACAAGAAAAATAGCTGAACTGGCACCCTTGAAGATCGTCTTAATTGGTCCCGAAACGTCCGGTCAGTTTACGCTTTTTAAATTCAACAGTAGAAACTTTGGACTATAAGTTGGCTGGAGGGTTATGTTAGTCGTAGGAGCTTGGCATAACGCTGGAAAAAGCCCTGGCGCGTGCTGCTGTGCCGACGCAGCAAGATGTCACCACGTACAGTGAGGGGGTAGGAAAGGGAAGTGATGCTGGTGAAGAGAGCAATGGTGAGAGAAGAGGAAGAAGAGAACGTGGCGCCATCGTAGGCTGTTATTCTACGTCATTGCTTGACGCCGCACGCGGACAATCTGTAGCATAGCAAGAAGAGGTCGGGAAAGTGATACGCACTAGGAAAACGATGTCGCTGTCGCGTTCAACTCCTAAAGGCATAGCTTTAGTGTCCCCTATTTTTGTAGGCGGGAGTTTTGAACTGATGCAAAATTGTTCGGAATTAATTACACTACTACAAATATACAATGCGTTAGAACACTTACGATTTATTTTCTTCATTACCAGACGCAAAGCTACAAAGTACTGGAAGAAAGTTGCAACTAAAATTTTCGCTGTCACGCGTCCTTTGGGCTAGCGGTAAATTGCATGCTGTATCAAAATTCAAGAAGGCGTGCGTGCCGAAAAAATAGAGTAGGTGCCACCACTTTCGACTGTACCACTAGGAAGGAAGAAGGTGACAGTTGGACAAACAGTTATTTGTCACTTGTGCGGCTTATCACAAAACTATCACCATCATAAACGGCTATTTGCCAAAGAAATTATGCAAGTTTCACTACTCACAGCTCCACGAAAAAGGGACAAGGAACAACCGACTGTGAAGTACAGTGGCCAGCCGAGTACGTACAACGAGAGAGTAGTACTAAGTAGCAAGGAAACCAACAGTGGCTGCGCGAAGACCCCGAAGCGATTGAAGGCATACACTAACGACGTGCCTCTGTCGTCTCTGCGACTGTCTGTAGCTGAACTCGAACCTCTCTTGATTGAGAGTCAATGTAAACGCAAGCTTGCATGACCTAGCTAAAGCCCAGGAACGATCTGGACGTAAGCTAGAAACAAACTCTGTCACCTAGCTAAGGCCTCGAAAGAACCTTGCAACAACCACACCATTCTTAACAATCATCTGGTGTCGCTGTTTCAAGCCTAGCGCGGCACAGAGCAGGCAGTGAAGTGGCGCAGTTCAATCCGGTGTGCGGCGTGACCACCTTTACTGCACCTGCGCAACAGTTGGCCCAAGCACTGCCCGAACGCGTGCTATAGCGCGTTTCGGCCTGCGTAAAAGTCTGTGGCCTATCCCCCTTACTCTCAGAAACCGTGTGATGAGCGTCAGGGAAGGAGATTCTGCAGACGCGCGATGAACTCACGTGCTCCTGCGTGGCATGCTCTTGCAATAATTTGCGATGACTAACAGCAACAGAAATTACAGTGGACGCGTCAACATCGGGCAAGGTGTCTGTGATGAACGGAACTTTACGTCGACCCACGCATCGCTGTTCGTGCTACTCATGGTTCCCTTTAGTTGGACATGGTGTAATTTTTCCCCTCATACTTCATCTGAATTCATAATTTCCCCCTTCTATTAACGCCAGTTTTATGGCCCGCCCCCACAGAGGGTGGAAGCGAAGAACCAAGGCAGAAAAAGCAGAAACGTGGGTAGCGTGAGCGCGAGGCACGCGCAGAAGAAGTCTAGCCGCTTGAATCGAACGCATCCAGATATCTGAGCGCTAACCAACTAACCAACCCTCGTCGAGTGCTCCTGTTCCTCATACGCTAAACAGCAATCACTCGCAATGTCATTCTCGGCGAAGTCTACAAGCCAGGAGAAAGCACCGAATGCTGACTCTACTGCAACCAGTGCTGCAAGCGTAGCCCAGGGTGGTTCCTCGGCACTTTCCAAGCCTCCAGTGCAGGACAAGCTGGTCCTCGATGAACGCAGGAGTCGCCAAAGCCACCGCAGGCAGAGCAAAAGCGCAGCGCGGGCCACGGTCTTCCATGCAGAGCAATGCTACGAAAACGCCGACAAATCCGGATGTACAGGTCAGCCAGTGCTTCAATTCGAGCGTTTCCTATCATAGTGATCGCCGGTAACCGCAGAACGCTTGTCTTACGTTATGCATGACTTGGGAGGTCTTCTGTATGGACACTGTCGGTTCTTCAACAGCAGACCTCAAAAACAAGGAAATCTCTGTATATTTTGAGGCCAGATTTCCGCGCCTGCTTCTCCTTGTAGTGCTGTCACAATTGGCGTTAGCGTTGCCGGCGTAACCAACAAATCAATCGAGTAGGGTACGATAGAGAGCGACCACATACTTAGTCTGTCGATATCGTGAGCCACCGACACCTATCCTCGCTTTCTTCTTCCGCCATGTGCACCGGTCACTCAGCTGGAGCTCGCAAGCGTGCATGGTTGGCACGTTTACGACGGCTGGTTTGGCTTGTCTGAAGGGACTGTCGGCATTTCGCTTGGTTCGTGACGCCTGAAATGCACAGAGTGATGCGAGTAGCACTCACTCACCGCAGGTCATGAGGCTATTTTAAGGAATATATGTTTACAATGCTACAAATGCGGATAGCCAGCACGTCAAACGCAGTTGTCGTTGCCCTGAGCTGAAGCTGCGCTCAGGAGATGCATTTCTGAGTAGTGTATTCGTCAGTTCATTTTTTCCACAAGCAGCCCGGAAAGGTCGCGTGGTTGAAACACGGCCGCAGCCGGCTGCATTTCGATGCTGGTGGCCGATGTACTTGCATTGCGGTTCACGTTGGCGAAAACTAGGAGGTCAAAATTTCCAGAGCCCTTCACTATGGCGTTCCTCACACTGATGTTTTCGTTTATGTGCTACGTCAATATTAATTATTGAAAAGTTATATTTTACTGCTGAGTTGGCTTTAAGCTACCCACGGTGCTTGTTGCCGTCTTTTCTGTGTAAGGTCTGTTCAAATGAAATTCGACTGTGTTGTATGTTTTCGACTGCCCTACCACTCAGGGACGTCGCTTATTCTATCACGCGTATTTTTTTTAGCATACTTGTGTTCAGTTGTACAACATCCATTCGTCTAAAGTACTTCCCTTTGCTGATTTTTTTCTCCGTTTCCACTAATTTTTCAGTTCTCGTCATCAACGAAGTTAATTCGTCATGTCACTTTCATGTAGCGGCAGCTAAGGAATTCCTCTACAGTGAGTTAGCTCCAAAAATATCGTCAACGTGGTGCAAAATATAGTCTATTGCGAATCGTGAGAGAATACACTCATGAAAACAGGGCACGTGACATGCATATGGCGTTAAATATATAAAACGATCACTCTATACGGGGTGATTCCACGAGAGATCGACACGGGTCCAAAAGTTGATATTTTAGATTTCATTGAGTATTTTATATTTCGTGCGCCTCTCACCAGGTAGCTCGAAAGTCAACTTTGTTTTATGATTAAGGGCATAACTTACGAGAAAAAAAATATCAAACTTCACCAACACGGAGGCACCAATTTCGTCACCTGTCATTTTCGAAAATTGCAGATGCTAAAAAAAGACAAATATTTTTGTTTCAAAGAAGATATTTTTAACCTGAAATGCATGTCTAATGAAGATTGAATTCATACGGTTTCAAGTTTGTAGACTTTAAGAAAATAGTTTTTAAAAATGTCTAATTTTGCGACAGTTTAAAATAATTTACGTATTCCCCATTTTTTTTTCTCCGAAAGTAACGCAAGCAGCGTTTTCAAACTTGACAAGTTTTAATGATATAGTGTGTTCACAAGGTACATAAATTATTGCTGCCGTAGGGCAAATATAAATTTTTATACATTGCCACAAAGTTCTCATATTGGCATAAGTGTACTCTACTGAAATTTGAATAATAAAAAAACCCCAAATTCGATTTTTCTGAAAATCCCGTAAATAGACAACCGAAGGCCATCATACAGTAATATAGGAAAACATGTTGCTTTGTTTTGTTTTTAGCGACAATATTCGGGGTACAAATCAGAGCTTTTCGAGAATGTGCTGATAAAATGAGAAATCTAGAAATCGGAACGGAAAAGCGGCAATGAGCTTCAAGCGCGAGTAAACGTGACCGCATTTGGTGAAGAAAGACTGTTTTAGCAGATAGGAGTAACTATTTTGAACACGATATTCTAAAGTATCTGAATTCACTCTTATACGTAGAGCACTGAGACTTCTATTATGTGGTGCCTCTCCATTACTGACACAAAGATGGAGCTGCTGTGACGGCCATGTGTTTGCAACACGTTGGGTAAGAGAATTGAATGTTGAATGAGTTCATAAACGATTCATATCAAATTTTTATCATTTGGGGTACGAAGACTGCCGCGTTAGACTGAAGAACACGCTTTAGGGCAAGTTGTCATCCGTCGTCTGCTCTACAGATGAATTGCTGTGCGCCGCATCTGGGAGGCAATGCTTTAGATCATATTCTTCAAAGTAGGGACAAAGATTACGCCTCCCGTAAATTTATCGACAAAAACATTGTGAAATTCATTTTAACGTACTACACTTCAGTTTTGCATTCGCACTGTGGATACTTGCGCACAAGTATCCATAGTGCGAATTCCGATAGAGGTTAGGTGACCAGGTTTGCCGGAAAGTGATGATCACATACCGTACACCACTTTGCACTCTTCACGTGGTTTCAAGCAATCAAAACACACTTAAGAGGAATTTGCAAAATGATATGTGCGGCGGTTTCGCTTCCGCTTAGCCTTTTTGTAAACACAACACCGTTATAGAACTAAGGGTGTCATGAGGTTTCAAAACTCCTGTGGCCTATACATTAGTAAGCGGTTGTTTCGCTTAATTAAGGGAAGTTGATTAATGACTCATCCTTGAGCTTGCGGGCGGATTCTGTCAGTCGCCGGTGTGAAATGTGAACCACCGCTGTCAATGTATTGACGTTGAGCAGTAATTTCAGTGTTTTTGCTCAATATATCATGGCCCGTATTAGCGAGAGGTTCTGCCACTGCAGTTGCTCCTTCAAAAAAACTTCAGCCAATCCTGGCATGAGGCATATGCGTGAGGCCGAATGCACCATTAAAAAGTGTGACGCAAAGGTGGTTCTCTTAATATTCTACCGGTTTCACACCCTCGTCACACGAAAGCACATAACTGTTTCAAGCTTACAAGGGGTTAAAGGCCAGCTGCAAAGAAATTTCACTTTAGTGGAAACGTCCCTGTATATACGTAATGTACATACGGTAAGTTAGGATAACGACTGTTAAAAATCTTGCAGTCGCGAATTTATTTATCATTGCTGCTGTAACTGCCAGCAAGCAGACGACGCGGACCTCTAGCGGTGTGCCCAGGCAAATCGGACAAAACCAGATATAACGATTACTACAGAACGTCGCCGCGTTGCTCGTTGTGAGCAATTCTCCCTGCCACTGAATCCCACTTTCGTGCGTTGAAAGCACTTTTCAATGTAGCTCGTTGAAAACGCGCCTGTGCGTTTGTTTGTTTTTTCCTTCCTCCATGGTTTGGACTACCTTGGCACCGCCTAAAGTGAGCGCGTACGAAACGCGTTCGCGCTGCATTGAAATCGTTGGTACGTCCAGTTCATGCCCAGCAGCATTTCTGAATACGGGGATCAGACACTGCAAACCCACCAGTGGGAAGCCCAGACCAGCGTACGATAACACGCATGTTCATGCAATTTTATTAAGTTGACATAAAAAAAAACACACATTCTAAGGGGCACGTCCACGATATGCGTGCTCTAAGATGGCGGAGCAGACGATATTTCTGTCGTTCACGACACTTCCAGTTAGCCGTAATGGCGCCGTTTTAAATGCGAAGCATTCCTTAGCGAACTTCGGCGACATTGAGCGTATCTATCTATCTATCTATCTATCTATCTATCTATCTATCTATCTATCTATCTATCTATCTATCTATCTATCTATCTATCTATCTATCTAGCCGCCTACAACTTTTAGCTCTCCTGGCCGTTTCGATATTGGTATCGATTCCAAACTTTGTATGGCATAACATGACTGTAAGAAGAACATACTTGACTAATCATAACATGAAAATCATGACATGTATGTCGTGAATGTCATGTTTTACATTTTATGCTCCGGCAGCTCTTGCGGTGGTTTCGTTCACATGACATGTTGGAAAACTGGTATAGTATGACATGATTGCATGGTGAACACAAGCGACAGACCCCAACAAGAAAATCACGACGTGCGTGTCATGTAACAACATGACTACATGCCACACTCATGATGCAATCACGGCCGTTTTGCTATCTTCACATATGCCAAATTTGGTATTACGTGACGTCAGTGAATGACAGAGGTATGTGACTGGTGCGAACATAATCATGAGATGCGTGTCATGTGACAACATGATTACATGCCACAGCCAAGGCGCCAATACTCTTCGACGTAACACGGTGCGCGTGCGCGCCGACGTTCATTTTCACACCGGCGTTGCCACGCCAGCAGCCGGTCCTGCTATAAATTTGCAAGCGCGCGCAGCGTTGCGTTGCTTTGACAGCGCGTCCGGCGTCCCTCCGTGACGAAAAGAGGCAGACGCTGTGCTGTCTGGGTAACGTAGTGGGTGTGAAATGCAGCAGGTCGCGGTTCGCACCGGTTGGCGTCGGGCCGTGCCGACGGACGCTGGTCGCACCGTTCGCGCCTGGCGTCAGACTATAAAGCCCTCGCGTTTGTTTAACGTATAGAGTCGCTGTGCCCAGCGTGCGCGCGCGTCAACTTGACGTTGGAGTATATTGGGCCCTTCATGATGCACTCGCGTCCATTTCGCTAGCTCCACCACCTATACCAAATTCGGTGTTACGTGATGTCAGTGGATGAGAAGAAATGTGTCCGGTGCAAACATGATAATAATGACAGGCGTGTCATGTATGAACATGACGACATACCACGTTCCTAGAGTGCTCGCGGCCGTTTCGCTAGGTTCACATATACTAATTTTTGTATCACGTGACGTGAATAGATGACGAAGGTAAACAGCACATCCAAACATGATAATCCTCACACGGAAGTCATGCACGGCATAATTTACTTGCACCTTGTAACATTGTGGTGATTTGAAAGTGACATATCAACCTTCCTCATTCGGGCTTCAGATATAATCGATTCCCACAGTGCGTGGGATCTGCCAATTTTTTTTCTAGTTTCGGTCTCAAAAACACCGTTGTTTGCAAGCTTTTCTCTATAAGGTAAGCGCTTGTATTTCGAAGGCGACATTTGGCAGGCAGCACTACCTCTAGCTAAACTACCTATATATTGACTTTTTGCGGAGTGCCAAATTTCGTTGCCGTTTGCCTCTAACGTCCCGCTGCAGGTAGGAGAGGAGCGGAAAGGGGTCCGAGGGGACGAAGTCATTCGTACTACCGGCCTTAAGAGACTTGCCGCGACCGACGTTCTCCGCCAACCACGTGGCTCGCAACCGGCTCTTTCTGTAACCACTGAACGAGCAAAGGCCGCGGCATCGGGTATTTCTCCTGTGTCGCCGGAAAGTCCTGCGTTCTCTTCAAGCAACCCCGCTGCTCTCACGCCGTTTCGAGACAAAGGCAGCCAGGGAAGGAAATCGCTGAAAGCCTTGGACAAGTTGCTGAAGAATCGCGCGGTGCCTCGCGTGGTGAGTTCTTTGCGTGTGGTGTCCGTATAGTTACTGAGGTGATTGCCGTGCATGTCTCATGTGGAAAACACGCGCCGCCCACGTCGACAACAAAGACGTCTAAAGACGCACGTCTAAGCGATAAGACAGATTGAATGGTGACGTCTTGTTTGACGTCAGCAGGATGACACTATAGACCCATTCCATGTTTGTAAACCCAGGTAGGTCGATGTCGACATTATGGCTAAAATTATAGTGACGTGCGCACGTAACTTCTGCCATAAGCGCTGGGGGCTGCGACGTGCGCCAAGAAAACGACGTTGTGGGACGCCATAAGCGTTGTGAAAGCAATAAGCGCTGAGGGCTGGGATGTGCGCCAACAAACAAAACTAAGGTGTGAGATGCGACTCATATCCAACCGCGACGCAGCTCGTCGGCATACGGTTTTTTTTTTGTTGTTGTTGTTGCTTGACTGAGAACACCACATGTACCATTGAAAACCCAGCAGAAACTGTGGTAAGCAGAGCGTCTTCTGCCTACCAAGGCAGCGCCACCGCATTTTGGTGACGTAAGTCAGGTGTGTGTGTGTGTGTGCGCGAGTGCGTGTGTTTGTGTGTGTGTATGTGTGTGTACGGGGCATATGTTTGCACGCCGGTGTGAAACACATGTGCTTTGTGTGGCTAACCGTGTAAGCATCTGTCAACAGGCAACGATATTATAAGTGCACCGAAGAATATAACGACTGTTGGTATTTACTGGGAACATTTCATATATTTCGCACCGTTAAACCACGCTGCACATCGGTCTGATTCCTCAACGAAACGTCGTGAATGCCGCGCTTCAAAGGGCCGAGTAACAAAAAACTTCGAAGAATAAATTAATGGTAGCAAAAGTAAGCTGTTACGATCGTCAGCGGCTGCTCCTGGAGTTTCACCATCAGAAACTTCAAAGTGGTCTGAAGTAGGCTTCGCTCGACTACGGCAGGCTGGCCGGCAACCGGTCTGAGAGTTGCGCCAGCGACGCGCTCGCCCCGTCTCCGCCGGTAGTGGCTCCTCGGAGTGTCACCGGTATTTCATCGCGGCTGTAACATCTAAGTGGTAAGAAGGCCTCGCTATGCCGTCGGTATCAAGCCGGCATCGTATCGAACTCGCACTGCGCGCCGGCCACCGCGGCAAGCGCTACGAGCTAGCACCGACCACCGGCGATGCAAAGAATGTGTTTCACAAAAAATGAAGGCTGTTGGGATGTATAACAGTCTTCTGCGCCTTGCGACCGCAGCTGTCAATGACTAACTACAAGGCGAGCGCCGAACGAGGCGGAGTACGATCGTCAGCGATTGCACCGTGAAACTTCGAAGCGGTTCGAAGTAGGCTTCGCTCGACTATGGCAGGCTGGCCGGCAACCAGTCTGAGAGTTGCGCCGGCGACGCGCTCGCCCCGTCTCCGCCGATAGTAGCTTCTCAGAGTGTCACCGGTATTTCACCGGCTGCAACATCTAAGCGGTAGGAAGGCCTCGCTATGGCGTCGGTATCAAGCCGGCATCGTATCGAACTCGCACTGCGCGCCGGCCACCGCGGCAAGCGCTACGAGCTAGCACCGACCACCGGCGATGCAAAGAATGTGTTTCACAAAAAATGAAGGCTGCTGGGATGTATAACAGTCTTCTGCGCCTTGCGACCGCAGCTGTCAATGACTAACTACAAGGCGAGCGCCGAACGAGGCGGAGTACGATCGTCAGCGATTGCACCGTGAAACTTCGAAGCGGTTCGAAGTAGGCTTCGCTCGACTATGGCAGGCTGGCCGGCAACCAGTCTGAGAGTTGCGCCGGCGACGCGCTCGCCCCGTCTCCGCCGATAGTAGCTTCTCAGAGTGTCACCGGTATTTCACCGGCTGCAACATCTAAGCGGTAGGAAGGCCTCGCTATGGCGTCGGTATCAAGCCGGCATCGTATCGAGCTCACACTGCGCACCGGCCGCCGTGGCGAGCTCTGCGAGCTATACATGCAATGCATGCGAGCAACGGGAACAGCGACTGCGAACCGTCTCATTCGTTTAAGTCTATCGCTCCGTAGCTTAAACTGCGTGGATAGCGGACACCTATTTCTGTGCATGGGAAAAACGAGACGTAAACTGCACATCAGCAAGCATTTTGTGATCGCCAGCTGTCATTCATCGAATCACCGTGCCGTACTCGTGAGTGAGGCCTAGTCGTCGAACGCGGTAGCGGCGGTCTACCTCGGTTCATCGCTGGAGCTGCTAAATGTGCCTCGTTAATGTGTTCATTCGAGGCCACGCGCACTTTGTGTATGATTCCATGCATTTTACGGGTCCACAAACAGTACTGCTAATGCAAATTCAGCCCGTACGACAGAGCGTCAACTGATGAAACTTTTTCGCTATAGTAAAAAAATAATAAATATTAGGCAGGCTTAGGATAAAACGCATGTGTGTTGAAGTGCTTACATCAGACCACCGCAAGTTCGTACTTACGCCGTGCGTATTTATTGCCTAATTAATAGCGAAAAAAGGCTTTCACCAGGGCTACATGGGAGGTAGAAATGTGGTGCATATATACACCCGGTGACTATATGGTAGGTGTGTACTGCGTGTGGCAAGCTGTGGTGAGTGCGAGTGTTGTAATATAACGTGAACGTTGTGATAATGTTTGTGTACTGTATCGTTGTTGTGCGCATTAAATGTATGTAATTAAAGTTACGCTTGCGCATGGTACGGCTGCTGACGTAATTTTTTTTCTTTGTCGATGCAAAAAATTTACTCCCATACTGACCTGAAAAAGCTCCCCGATGGATGTAAATAAAAACCCCCCTGGCACCATGCAAAAACCCCCTACTGATGGGGAGTAAATTTTTTACTCCCTCCGGACGGTTTTTTAAAACTCCCATCTGGGCGTGCGCTAGAGGACAAGGTCATTTACTCTCATCTCGGCTTAT